>OY019131.1:87451063-88144239 GCA_955652365.1 Eristalinus aeneus | reverse complement strand
AAAATCAAACGTTTGAAAGGGAAAAGCGTAGTAAACATAGAAAACGAAGAAAACAATGTTAAAACTCATTATCGCTCGCTCTTCTAATTTTGCTTTTCAAAGGAAAAATTCTCATACTCTGGCTCCCGAAAGCAATCAAACAGTCTGCCATCAAGTTCTACCGATCTTCCGCCACTTAACAACCCAAGAAACAAGGCGCCACCGTGTCACACGCCTTACACTCTCTGGGCTTTCTATGTTGTCTACATAAATCTGGTCACTCACCATTTCGTTAGGCTCTCCATCTTTGCCATCAAATTGTTGGTCTTTCGCCTGTTTGCGTCTCGGCTTCAGAGCCGCATCTGAACTCGAGAGGCGACGAAATGAAATTTTATCACATTCAACGGATATAGCGTTTCATTTGGGGTTTTTGTGGCTGCGATGGTGCAATAAAAGATGCACATAATTGAAACCCAGAACTAAGGTGTCCCTCACACTCTCGTTCAGTCACTCACCGAATGACATTCAGCGGTGCAGTGTGCATGCACGACAGTATTGTTGGGACGCAGTTCAAGTGTGTGATAATTTAATTAGCACTTTGGTCCCGACCGGTTTTGAGGACGTTCTCATAGACAATCTGAGTGCGGACCTAGCACGTTGTGCTGGGGTGTGGCTAAATTTTTTTGGGTCCAAGTCCAAGGACTGCCACGTTCTAACGTAGCGAGCTTGAATGCACGAAAAGGTGAAAATAATTAAAGTCAACTTTTGCTCATTAATTTGGTGCGATATTGATCAGTGTTGGTAATGGTGCAGTTTATGGCTTGAGATTTGAAGCAGGTTTTGAATGGACCAGAGGGGTTTTGAAGAGAGTATACAAATTGCTCACAATTATTCTTTTTTTCAAGATTGTGATAAGTCGGCTTTGTTGGTTGCTTAAATATGGACTTAAATCTGAACGGCCCTTGTAGTTTCTGTGGGAAACCTGGAAAAAACAGTTGGGGACTGTAAATAAAATTTGACATATTTCTTTCAATATTTATGACAGATGGACCTGGTGCTGATCAGATCAAAAATGTTAGATTGTATAACATGAAACGTCACTTAGTTTCCTATAAGAAGCTGCCAAGTAAACAGTTGTATTTTTTGTATTAAGTGAGTTGTAAGTTTGATGTGTACGTCTTTAAGGGTTCATTAAAGGTACATTTTGAGGAATGTTTAAATCATAACTTCGACGATTGGGAATTTTTGACTGTTGTTTAAGAGCTTAAACTACGACAATAAATGACGCACTTGAGAATATAGTAATTATAGAACGTACAACTCGCTGGTGGTAAGTTTAATTCGGAGGTATTTCCATTTCTGGTCTAAACCCCGAATATTTTCCTGGCACCTTTTCTTTTAAATGTCTGCCAAGAAGTGCTTGTTTATTTAATATTCCATAAATTTCGCGGTTTGGATTCGGTCTTTTCTAAACGTGACAGAACAATTGTACACCCAAAACGGTTAAGCTAGGTCACGGTCACCTTGTGGGCTGTTGCGTCATGCAATACCACATACCTACCCTGTTGTAGTGATTGTAGTGATTAGAAATCATTTCATTAAAGTTTGGAGACTTGTTCACACGTGCTTACATTTCGAAAATAAATCTTAAAATGGAATGGGTTGAAAATCCAAAGAGCTAGATATTGAAAAACAGAATAATTCTATGTGCGGCAAGAGGGTTTCCCCTACAGTGCAATTGAAGAAGAATTTAAAATAAGTTTATTCACTGTGAGAAGTGTTATAAAAAAGTATGAAAGCACAAACAAGAAAAGAACGGGAAAACTGTGCATTTTTCTGATAGGGAAAAACGAAATATTATAAGCGAAGTGAGAAATAACCAAAACTAGCCGAACATGTAGCAAAAACAACTCAAAAAGTTTGCAGAAAATCCTCGTAATGTTTTGCATGAATATTATGGAAGAGCTATTCGGAAAAAAACATAAACATTTATTTCGGAAAATAACCAGAAAAAACCCTTACAGTTTGCCAAAAGTTATGTAAACAAACCTAACTAATTTTGGGAATCGGTTATATTTTCGGTTGAGTCAAAATTTAATATATATGGAAGTGATGGAAGGCAATATGTTTGGAGGATGGAAGGCAGTATGTTTGGAGGAGGCCTAAAACTGAAGTGAAGAGAAAATGTCGTGTATTCCGTACAATACGGTGGAGGAAGTACTTTAGTTTGGGGGTGCATGGTGGCAAGTGGGGTTAGTAACCTGACTTTAATCGAAGCTCATATGACGGCAGTCAAGTACATTGACATTTTGCGCAATCATTTGCAACATAGTGCTGAAAAGTTTGGTCTTGGGAATTCGTTTATCTTTGAACAAGATAATGATCCCAAGATTTAAAGAGAATTCTTATTGAAGAGTAGAACAAAATTCGAACGGAAGCAAGAAAAAATTTGATTTATTCAATGTCCAGACGATAACAAGCCATAATTGATGCTTTCAAATAAAATTAGTTTTCAATGAAATGATGTTTAGTTTGTGCTAAATTAAAAAAAAATCTTTATTGCCAAAACTTATTTGATTCACTGTGTGTTACGTGTGTGTTATAAGGTTGCCCTTTATATTTCGGGATTGGGCAACCCTAGTGTTGCAATCTGGCAACCCTCAGTTCTATCGTAAAGTTTCACATTTTTGAGGTCAAACGTACTCAGAACGTTTTGAAATACGAGCGCTATTTGTGTTGTTTTCAGTAACTTAAAAGATTCATCTCGCCCCAAAAATGGATATAAATCGTGAAAATTTTCTTGCGAACATTTTGTACACCATTTGACGTGGATTAAATCAACAACAGTGCATCGATGAACTCAATTCAATTTTTGGCGATGCAGCGCTCCATCAAGGACCAGTGTTTATCGATGGTTTGGTGAATTCAATCGAGATCGTAGTTCACTCCAAGACGAATTTCGTGAAGGTCGTCCAAAATCAGTTGTTGTTCCGGAAACCATTGAAGCTGTACACCAACTGATATTGCAAGATCGTGATGTGACCTATCGTGAGATTGAGACAAACGTAGGCGTTAGTGGGACCAGCATACATTCAATATTGCATGAACATTTGACCGTCAACAAAATTTTTTCGCGTTGGAACCCACACAATTTGTCAATGGCTCAAAAAAAGGCTAGTGTCGATTGGTCGAAAGAAATGCTCCAAAAATACGATCGTGGTGCTTCGAAACATGTTTATGACATCGTGACAGATGATGAAGCGTGGATTTACGCGTAAGAGCCCGAAAGTAAACAGCAGTCGACTGTATTGGCCGAGCCAAATCCAACAAAAGT
Organism: Eristalinus aeneus; assembly: GCA_955652365.1. Taxonomy (NCBI): domain Eukaryota; kingdom Metazoa; phylum Arthropoda; class Insecta; order Diptera; family Syrphidae; genus Eristalinus; species Eristalinus aeneus. The sequence continues at coordinate 88,140,926 of OY019131.1, read as the reverse complement.
TGCTCGTGCACGAAGCGCTTCCACGCAAATAACCGTCTGTATCTTCGGAAAAACTGGACATGTCGCAATCCTATCACTAGAACAACGCAGAACAGTCAATTCTGAGTGGTACACAACCATTTGTTTCCCAATTGTCTTCCAAGAAATCAGGAAAACCAACCGCCGAAGACGGATCACTCTTCACCACGACAATGCGATCACTCCAAGCATCGATTTAATGCTTCATCCACCGTATAGTTCTAACTTGGCACCGAATGACTTCTTTTTATTCCCGTACGTAGAATATAGATTGAGAGGTCAACGTTTTTCGACACCTGAAGAAGCGGTTGATGCGTTCAGAATGCATATTTTGGAAATACCTCAATTAGAGTGGCAAAAGTGATTCCACAATTGGTTCAAACGCATAAAAGAAGCCGCAACAGTCCACAGGAGGATCAGGGCCTAGCTAAGTCACAAGCTACTCCTGTTGTGCGCGCTACTATTCCCTTACGAGTAAAAGGAAGCTACAGTTTTTTTTCGACTACGACCGGCGAAGTTTGAGAAGGTTTTTCATGGATAATTATTTCAATTTAAGATTTGTAAACAGCTCGAGGTGGTGCTGTGAAAAATTCGAGATGTTGAGCCGGGAATCGAACCTTCGTCGCACTCTACCCACTATTAACTATAATTTACAACTTCTACTGTCTTCGCGTTTATATGTAATCCAGACCAACCGCGTGCTCAAAGTTTTTTCGTTAAGTGTTTTTTTTATTCGCAGTGAAAATGGCGGATTTATGTATTTATAAAAAATAAATTGACGGCAAGAAAATTCTAATTTACAAAGCTTAAAAAAGTAAAGAAGTTTACACTGACTTTCAAAGGGAGCTTTTGCCCAAAGCAATAATTTCAGGATGCGTGCGCTTGGATACTCGAAAATTATTATCTAAATTTATGCCTAAGTTCTTTTCCAAATCCTGTATCCATTTCCGGTCCAAGTTCTTTTCCATGTCCTTGTAAAATCTCGTGTCAAAGTCTTCTTCTACATCCTAAAGAAGTAATAATAACTTTTCGTGTTTCCTCATCTGTCATTATACTCTTCCAGAAATTTTGCCACATTTCTTCATTTTATCACACTCCTCTTTACAAATACACACCCGTTTACATATAGTATACGTATATAAATGTATTAGCTATATACAGCTTTACGACACCAGCACAGGTAGGCAAGTAAATTTTCTATCGACACACAAGTTCTCTCAACTTTTCATCGACACACAAGCTCACACAAATTTTCTTCATGGAGTAATCCATTTACTATTCCTGATACCATTTTATTTTCTAGATGAAAGTCCTTATTGTGTGAACACATGGCAATATATAGCACCCCACTAAAGTATAATTCTCGCAGGGGTTCTTTCCTAATGGATACCACAGCTGAGCAGTTGAAGACATCCTCCGAACACTGCAGGTGTCATTATACGACAACCCTTGTCCAAGTTCGCGTATCCTTCTTACAGCGTCCTACAATCTTAGGCCAATGAGGCCTTTCTTTCCGTTCAAGCTTATATAGGGACGGGAGAGGTTTCCTGGTCGGTCTTTCTTTCTATGTGTTGCATACGGACAAGCGTGTGTTAAGACTTTTCCTAACTCCGCAATCAATGTTGATATTCAGGTTCTTTGATGTTTTGGTTGGAACAGATATATGCATGGCTGCTTTACAGTTTCCTGGTATATCCACAGAACCACGAAAGTTCTTGGTAAATAATCTATAGGCTCTTTGGCGTCGGTTAACTGGCGAGGCCTTTATCCTGTTTCCTCCACAGATCTTTACAGAAATGAGGTGTAAAACTGTTTAAGGAGGCTTTAGGCAGATGTATTGAATTTCTAGAAGTCAAAAGTTGTAGAAATTATAGAAGACACGTGCGATTATTGTGCAAATATCAAACGAATAAAATTTGGCCTGGAAAATCAAAATTATAAATAATATTATAAACTTTCAATTAATTCTTATCTATTAGTTTTCAATCCATTCGTCTGTAAGTTAAAAGATGAAGCGCTTTAGTCGTACTTTCGCTCATAATTTTTGATCCGTTTAAATTTCAGTCATACACGCAATTAGTCACAACAAGAGCTCTGACTCATTGCATTCATGCCATCGCAACAAGTCGCAGTGAGTAAGTGCAACGCTCCCCTCGATCGGACCCTCATTGGAAGATAGCAGCGCCTTATCGTGCTGCCAGCTGCCAATCAGTCTGGCTGCAAACACCACGTTCCCCAGAGTTTATCGCCTCCTCGTTATTTTGTTTTCCCTCCGAAGGCCTTGGCATTCGCGGTGGCCACGATTACTTTGCATTGTTTCATTCATCATTCATCCGAAACGCACACAAGATAATGGATACAAGTACTTCCTTCATTTGTTCTGCGATTTATCTGTACGAGTACACCGCTCGGGGTTTTCGGCCCTGCCAGACCCCCCGCCGTACCAGACCCCTCAACGATGACGTTAATCGCATTTAAAAGCAGAAAATGCAGAATGTAAACCGAGCGCCATAATCCGAAACGATAGTATCTTCCGTCTTTATGTACGGCCGTACGTCTGTGATCTAAGCAGCGGCAGCGCTCCTTCGCGCGCCACGGACGGATGACTGTAATGAATGGCGCGGTCAATGAAGAAGCACCCATTACCGGATGAACATGGAGCGCTCAGTGCACACAAAAGGCTAAGAAGACCCAACACATTGGAGGAAGACGCAAAGTATCTATGAGATATTGTCATTGTATTCGGATGCGGAATTAGTATTTTTATCGAGAGAACAGAGGCGCATCATAGATACTCCTGCTCGTAAAAAAATATGTCCATCAGATCCGTGGAGTGTTTTTGCGAGGGCCAGCACCAGGGAATACGATTCGAACGGATCCCTGTAATTCAAGCGGAAACTTGTAACGAGCATACGTTACAACAAGAAGACCGGACAGGCGGGGAGTGCATTTGTGTGTTTGCTTTGCCACGGGGAGTTGGAGGCAGTAATGAGCTTTGGATTCAGAATCATTTCATTGCACTGCGGAAGAGATGGAGTCCGAGACTGAACTTCATCGTTCGCCGTTCTGGCAGAGATTTACTGGAATTCGTGGGTTGAAAGCAAGGCCAAGAGGGAAAGGGATTGGCAACGAAGTAGAAAATGTGCACAACCGACTTTAGCTCTTTCTGAGTGCTAAGAGTGCAGAATTGATTCATCTCAAGTGTAAAAAATGACTAATCTCTTTAAAGAGTGCTGAATGTTATTTGTTTCAGTTGTGGACCTAAAAGGGGGCTTGTTGCACAGGTTCCATTAAATTGGAACTGCGAATTTGTTTGCGTTGGATTTTATATTTTCTTATAGACTGAGAAAGAAAGAAATAAAAACAGCATACAAAAATGCAGGAGAACAAAAGCTTAAGCAACTAGTGAAGTCTGTTCATGGTTTTTATAAAATTTCCTATAGTTGTCTATAAGAAATCGATCTCATTTAAAATAATGAATTGTCAGTCGCCTTAAAGTAGATTTCAAAATCCCCGTTCCACGAACGCTTGCATCCATACTGGAATGATCTGAAAGGACAAAGTTGTGAAGTATGGTCCTTGGTTATTACGCCAATGTCTGTAACGAATTCATAGAGAGTTTAAATGTTACAAAAAAACTAAGACAGGTTTATGCGCTGTCACGTCACATTTTTAACATAATCTTTCAGATTTTTGTATAGCTGCTGTTTTACGCGGATGCATCGATTTGACTGAAATATTACAACGAGTTGTCAATGAAGCGTTTCCTGATTTTGAAAGAGAATCAACTTAAATGACAGAACAAAGACCTCTCGGATAATTCCTCACAATGCAGCGGAAAGTAAAGAAAATCAACGATATAGAGTTAAACGGTTTAGAAGTATGAGTACCGTAGAATAATTGTTGTTACCGAGTCTTTTGTGAAAGTAATAAGCGTTTTGTATAACTTGATCTTCTCGGTTCGATCCTATAGCACAGAAACTCGGAATATATTAAAAGCGGATGATGAAATTCATTTTTTCTCGAAGGAAAAGTTCTAAGTTATATTTCAAGTTCAACAGGAAATTCAATATGCTGTACAGTATCATACGCCTAGTCAAGCGTCTACGAACCCTTTTGTGACTTACCTCTATTCCGAATAGTTTTTAGAATCAAGTCACTGGGACAACGTGACAGAGAACTTCCGTGTCTGAAAACTTTTGAAGAAGGGCCACAGTTAAGCTGGAAAATGAGCTTGTCTTTTATATTTTGGGATTAGATCGCCGTGGCGTAGTAGGTAGAGTGCAAAGTGCACACGCTGAAGGGTCTACGTTCGATTCCCAGCTCAACACCAATTTTTCGAATTTTTCACTGCACCACCTCTTTCGAGCTGCTGACAACACTCAAAGAGTAATAACTGTCTAAGAAAGCTTCTCAAATTTTGCAGTTCGGAGTCGGCAAAAACTGTAGGTCTCTTCTACTCGTGAGAGAACAGTAGGGCGCACAACACGAGTAGTTGATGAGCAAGCTATGCCCGGTTCCTCTTTGGACTGTAGCGCTTATTATTTATTATTAACTAAAGTTTTTGAACAGTACAATTGGTGTGATGTTGTTTTACTTTGTTTATGGAAAGGAACTGCCTTATGACCTTATTCCACTTAAATAAATTAGAAAGACTAGTACATTCGATTTGCGAGTAAAAGAGTAATCCAGGGCTAGACATTTAAGCTGCTTATCTTTGACAGAAAGTTTAAAATACTGTGTTCGAATCGATTTTCCTGTAATTGTGCGAATCCTCTGCAAGGTGCAGGTGGCTTACTTATCGGTCGAAAATTTATTCAGGCATTGATGTATATGACTCTGGTGGAAAAGCTCAAGTAGCATAACCTTATGCCTTTTCAGCCGATCTCTACGCGATCTTCAGTTACTCTGAACTGAATCTAGAGCCAGGCATGAAAGACAAGCTTTTACTGCTAAAATCATACAATATGAATTCGGGCATAGTAGCTACCACTTAATCTAGAAAAATACCCTCTTAAGAACTCTGCTGTGGCATACGCAAATGTAGCAGTCACATGCTGCTTGGGAAAGAGAAAAATACGTCAACCGCTGTCTTAGGTGTTAGGCTTTTTGAGAGAGATTGTATTCCCGAACAACTCATATTTCTTCTTCAACCTCATAGGGAAAGTCAAAGTTCCTCCTGGCCGATAATCCATATGACACAATGGATCTTTTATGATCACAGTGACTTATTCTTTTGCATACCGTAACAATGTGAAAACATTTTTTTGGCTTTTGTGTCATTTGGATTAGATTAGCCACGAAGAATTTCGACAACATGATTTGGACTGCTTTTTTTTTTTTAAATTACTTGAACAACGTCAGAGTCCCATTCGCATCGCTGAACTGTACAACAATCAGATTTTTCTCCCAATTGGTGGAGAATCTGCAACAGTTAATTGTTTTTTGATCATTTTCTCGTTGTTTTTTGCCGATGATTTAAAGTTAATTTAATTGAAAAAAAAAAAAAAAAAAAATACTCAAAGCTATAGTTCAGTAAGTCATTCTAGGCATTACTTATGTTGCACTTCTCTGTCAAAAAAAAAAGAAAACAAAATAAAAAATAGGTGACAGTTCCTCGTCAAGTGATTAACTTCTCCTGCTGCACTCACATTCAACATGTTGAATCTTCGCTCCTTTCCCATCCGCCAGACACACCAGAGCTCCTCAGTCGCCATCAGTTCATCGATTAGTCTTTCAGCGTGGCACATCAATGAAACTGCCTATTAGTCAACTCATCTCGAACCCAGGCGAGCAGTGGATATTCATTAACCAAACGAAAATAGCCCGGCCCCGTCCCATCCTACAGCTGGAGTTCGACAAATCGAAGGCATTCCTGTTCTATTTTGAACCACTAACAACCCCACTCGGCACCAGAAGGTGACATAAAAATAAAATGAAACGAGAAACAAATTCCTACAGATGCTGGGGCATGCCAGGATTTCAGACCAGTGCGTCCCGGGCGCACGAGGTTGTTGAACCGAGGCAGAGTCGAGCGTGATGTAAGATGACTCGTCAATGAACTGGCCTGCTTCCCGTTTGGGAGGCGCGTGCAACTAACCTTGACACGCAACGACGCAACACTCGCGTCCAGTTACCGCAGACGCGTTTAAAATAACCGTACACGAGATACAGAACTCAGACTTATCGCCGCGATAACCACGCCGAGCCATCACAGAATCTCGGTTCAGAACGGAACTGGTTTGGAACCCATCGTACCCGCTCGCCTGCAGGAGAATGGATGAAGGAGACGAAAAAACAACTCCAAGCGAATAAGTGGGCTCAATCTAGCTCCGCTGACCACGCCAACGTAGTAGTCAGTAGTGGTGGCAGTTGTTGTTGCCCTTCATGACGATCGCGGCCACCACCATCATCTCGGCGCGACCTCAAACACTTCTGCTCAAGGGGTTCAGATTTCTCCAACGATGCGGGTTGGCGTACGGAATGGCGGGTAGCGGCGCGGGAGTACTTGAGAAGAAGGCCTCTTCTTGAAGCTCTTCGGCCATTTGAAATGCCACAGAGCACGAGGGATTGAATAACACGCTGTCTTTGTTGTTTTCCAATGGTTATACGTGTGGATGCTTAACGTATTGTAATTAAACGTTCACAGCGAACAAGTACCTTGGGGATAGGGTGTAGCTGAAAATCATGACCTGAAATCTCGCCGCAAAAGAAAGTGATTCTGTGGAAATAGTGAGAGATAACGGAATGCCGTTGATTCATAGACTGAGTGAATTTGTCGTTTACTGTAAGGCGAAGTAGAAGAAGGATTTCTTTGGACTTAGCTCCAAGCCTAATGGGTACTTATTGATTCTCCGGAGATGTATGTTTATCAAACAAAAAGCCAGTGAAAGCACGCAAATTAGGTGTAACGAACTCCGGAAAAGAGATACCGAAGCCTCAATGAAGCTGCCGGTTACAGATGAAATTTTGTGAATAGTTGAAAACGTCTTGAAACTAAGAGGAAATCGAAGTCAGTATGTATATTCGTAACCCAGTCTTCGAAAAAAGATAAGTTTTGTAGAATAATTTGTTTTCCTGTACGTTAGTTGGATTCTTAAGGAGATCAACTCTTCACCCATTCTTCCAACAGCAACAATGAAATGTAAAATGGGACAAAAGTTAAAAAAAACTTCGAAGGGAAAAGTTCCTGAATATTAGGTATAAGCTAATTGGATGGCGCGACAGTCCGCAGGAAGACCAGACCAAGCTTGCTCATCAACTACTCTTGTTGTGCGCGCTACTGTTCTATCACGAGTAGAAGGGACCTACAGTTTTTTGTCAACTCTGAATGTCGAAGTTTGAGAAGTTTTCTTAGACAGTTATTAGTTGTTGAGTGTTGTCAGCAGCTCGAAAGAGGTGATGCCGTGAAAAATTCGAAAATTTCGTGTTGAGCTGGGAATCGAACCTAGACCTGCTGCGTGTGAGCGTCGCACTCTACCCATTACACCACGGCGGCCACGAATATTAGGTATTACTGCCGATAATTATTACAAATCCATTCAGTCTAAAATGGAAATCTAGTAAGTGACGGGAGGAAGGTAACAACTTATCGTCTTTTGACTTTTGCACCGTTCATCATTGTTCTTGCAGTGGAGGTGCATCACAAAACGTGGCAGTATGTAGTTTTCCTAAAAGGAATAATGATTTCAGACTAATATCGCTCACTGGCGAGATCAGTGTCTTGCTACTTCCCTCATATCTACATATTTCCAGAAACTGAAACAGACGGTTTTGACATACACTCAGTCTCCAGTATCTTCTAGGGTTAAGTTATTGAAAAGGAACCTTAGAATGTCAGTTGGCTCTAGAATAATGGCCAAAATACAACAGTACGACAGCTTGCTATATCAACAAATGTATAATTGTTTCTTTATGTGCCGCTTAGCAGTATAAAAACGCGTTTAGTGCCGTCTCCTTTTTTGTTACTATAATTATTCCATATTCGGAATGTTATAGAAAACCTTGATACTGTCGTAAAATGCGTGAGGTTTGTGAATGTAGGGGAGGGCACAACTCTTAACCTTCCTCTAACATTCAAAGGGAAAAACGGTTGACTGCACTGTTTTGGCTTCTTCTTCTTCTGCGGATGGCGCTACAGTCCGGGGTAGACCTGGGCTTCAACCGACATGCCTCTCCAGCTAGCACGATCTCTTGCCAGCTGCCTCCAATTTCGCACTCCAAGTTGGTTGAGGTCCTTTTCCACTTGTGTGCGCCATCTCAGTCTAGGACGTCCTCTGTTGCGTTGTCCCTGTGGTTCGGATTCGAAAACTCTTCGGGCCGGAGCAGTGCTGTCCATGCGCTCTACATGGCCTAGCCACCTTAAGCGTTGTATCCGTAGACGCTTGACTAGGCTCATGCCGCCGTACAGCCCATACACCTCTGTTGCGTTGTCTCTGTGGTTCGGATGCGAAAACTCTTCGGGCCGGAGCAGTGTTGTCCATACGCTCTACATGGCCTAGCCACCTTAAGTGTTGTAAAACTATTTTGGCTAGAGGGAGAAATAAACTGAAAGTGTGGTGCAAAGGCAAAGTGTGTAGGGTTACCAATTCTTATTGAGCGTAACCAGAAACCGTCAAGGAAAAAGGTTGTTTCTTCACATCATAACGCCCTTTAAAACGTCTTCGAATTCGAGCCATTGGAACAACACTTCAGAGGACGGCCTAGGTTGAGATTGCGCATACAAGTAGAGAAGGACCTCAACCAACTTGGAGTGCGGAACTGGAGGCAACTATCGACATAACTTGCTGACTGGATAGGCATGCTGGTTGGTTGGTTGGTTGAGTCCCAGGTACACCCCAGGTTGTAGCGAAGAAGAAGAAGAAACTTTGCGAGATCTTACCTTTTCGAAGTAGTTCATTTCTGTTTTTACATCTTAAAAAATCTACATTAAATGGCGATATAGGGTGAATATATGTATCGCATGAATTTACAGAATTTCACGCTTGTATGATGTCTGTTTGAATTGTGCCGTGAATTACGATTTTTTTTGTAAATAATATTTACAGGTGCCCCCTGTATAACGTGGTATTTCTACAACGCGTTTTCGATATATAAAAAAACAGTTTCAGTACAACGTGCAAATTCAAGATGCAAGTAGAGATGAATCAAGTGCCTTATTACGAAACTAAAAACTGGTATTAAAAGCAAACAAAGGCGGATAACTGTTTTCACAATCGCACACCCACTGGGAGAACGTCCAGCAATGTGTTTCTTATCAAATGAAGAAAACTTTGCCGAGGAAATTTCTTCTGATGAAGTTATATGCCCAAAGCCTGACGAAATATGATGTTCGAATACAGTGGCACAGACTACCGAAATCAAAAAAAATTAAGTTTGAATGAACAATATTTAGGCTTTCCGATTGTTTTTTTTTCAGTAGGTTTTAAATTTTTTAAATAAAGTATGAATTTTGATTTTGAGTTGTAAACGTACATACATCTTTAATTTAGTACCTGGTACCAAGTACCTGGAAAAAGTTTATTGGAACATAACATCAAATTTATAAGTCTTCTATAGTCGGTATTTTCTGGAACGTAACCACCGCCTTATACGAGGGACACCTGTATTTATTCATCAGTTTCTTCTTCCCTTTCAAAGTAGTCCCACTCAGATATTATACACTTATATATATATATACATATATATACACTTCATAGCGTTGTTTTCCAATTCTTGAAGCAGCTCTGGTATGCATTTTTTTCTTCCAACGATTCGCTTTGTATCTCCTCAACCGTTGCAAAACGCCGTCCTTTCATGGGTCTTTTCAATATTGGGAACTGAAAAAGTCGCAGGGTGAACAAGGTGTCAGAGACATGACTTTTGTGTTGTAAGTAAGCAGGAGCATTATCGTGTTGCAAAAGCCTTGAACTGGTGTTCCTCGAAACCAGCGCATAGTAAGATTATACTACTTATTGGCCGTACGACCATGTAGTAAGAACTCCTGATGCGCTGCGCAAATGTTATCAAAAAAAAAAGAAACAGTCAGCAAAACCTTTACATTTGATCGATCTTGGCGTGTGTTTTTGGCCTTGGTTCTCCTGGTATCTTTCGTTGGGACGATTGAACTTTGGTTTTGATGCCTTAACCATGCATCCATGATTATCAGGTATGACACTTTCGAGAAAATCGGGATTGCTGTTAACATCATTCATTGTTTTGCATTGTCATGCAACATTGTTTTAAGCAAAATTCAGCAAATTTAGGACGACCATCGCTGCTACAAGTGTTGCCTTTTATATTTCAGAATTAGAGAACAAAAACGAATATTGATCATCGAAAAGAGCTTAATTGTTTTTCAAAATATTCCCCATTAAGATCTATAAGCTTTTGCATGCGTTTGAACCGATTGTCGAAACACTTTTGTCACTCTGATTGATGAATCTCCAAAACATGCATTCTGAACGCATCAACCGCTTCTTCAGGTGTTGAAAAGCGTTAACTTCTCATTTTATTTTTTATCTTCGGGAATAAAAGAAGTCATTCGGTGCCAATTCAGGACTATACGGCGGATGACTCATCAAATCGATGTTTTGAGTCCTTAAAAATGCAGTTCTTTGAGCCGATGTGTGAGAGCTCGCATTGTCGTGGCGAAGAGTGATATGTCTTCGGCGGTTGGTTTCCGTGATTTCCTGGAAGACAACTGGCAAATAAATGGTTGTGTACCACTCAGAATTGACTTTTCTGCTTTGTTCTAATGGTACGGTTGCGATATGTCCAGTTTTTCCGAAAAAACAAGCGACCATTTGCTTGGAAGTGCTTCGTGCGCGAGCAATTTTTGTTGGATCTGGCTCAATTTGAAACACCCATATAGTAATATGCTTTTTACTTTCATGTCACGATGTCATAGACGTGTTGCGAAGTACCGCGATCGTATTTTTGGAGCATTTTGTTCGACCAATCGACACGAGCCTTTTTTTGAGCGATTGACAAATTGAGTGCGTTCCAACGCGAAAAAATTTTGTTGACGGTCAAATGTTCATGTAATATTGAATGTATGCTGGTCCCACTAATGCCTAAGGTTGTCTCAATTTCACGATAGGTCACATGACGATCTTGCAATATAAGTTGATGCATAGCATCAATGGTTTCCGAAACAACAACTCATTTTGGACGACCTTCAAGAAATTCGTCTTGAAGCGAACTACGGCCTCGTATGAATTCACCATACCATCGACAAACACTGTTCCTTGATGGAGCTTCATCGCCAAAGATTGAATTAAGTTCATCGATGCACTGTTGTTGAGTTAATCCACGTCGAAAGTTGTAAAAAGTAATCGCACGAAAATGTTTACGATTTAATTCCATTTTTTGGCGAGATGAATCTTTTAAGTTACTCTAAACGACACAAATAGCGCTTGTATGTCAAAGCGTTCTGAGTACATATAACCCCAAAAATGTCAAACTTTATGATAGAGCTGGCAGTTGCCAGGTGGCAACACTAGGGTTGTCCAATCCCGAAATATAAAAGGCAACCTTCATATGACATTTTTGAGAAAATCGGTATTGTCAGCGTCAATCAACAAATCGTGAGCGAAGCTCATGCAACATTGTTTTAAGCTAAATTCAGAAAATTTGCTACTACATGTTTCATGCCCAATATTTTCAAAAATATTTCATGGCATGAGTCAAGCGATATTCAGGCGTCTTCAGCAACTTCTCTGATAGCGGTTCGAGGATTCTCGAAAATAATTTCTTTCACTTTCTCAATATTTGCATCGGTTGTTGATGAACTAGGTCCAGGACGTGCGTCGTCTTTCGTATCTTTTTGACCTTCTTTGAAAAATTTGTACCACTTGTATATATTGTATGATTTAGAGTACACTCACCGTATACCACTGTCATGATTTTAAGTGTATTTGAACACTTAATTCAATTTTTCACATAAATAAATGCAAATTCTTTGATTCAGTTTTTCGACTGCGGGAAATCACCATATTTGATTTTTGATGTTTTTGTTATGTTGGTGCTCACGTCTGTCAATCTTACATACAAGTTTGGTGTTATTAATGTTCAGTTAATTTTTAACAGCTTTTCTTGCATTTAATTTGACGTTTCCTTGATTTTCTTCTATTCTTGAAAGAAACTTGTATCTTATTTTGTGTTCAGGATGCACTGCTTATGTTGCCTGTGGGATATTGTGAAGGGCTTGATGTCGGCCAGAAAAAGTGTTCATGACTTCAATAAGAGACAACAACATGGATGAAATGAAAAAGGCATGAGACGTACCTCAATGGAGGCAGGAGAGGCAGAAGCGGTTTTCTGGCTTTCATTATTTGACTTATTTTCATTAATTCTATTAATTTTTTTTTCTTTTGGTCGGTCACTACGGAATTCGTACCAAAATAGCACCTTACTGCTAAGGTGTTTGTGTTGTTTGACTTTGTTTGTCAAATCGTTCGTCAGGGGTCTGTTAAGTTGACGAATTCATTTGAATTTATGAGACGACGCTGCGCAATTATTGTGCAGATGAAAGCGACATCGAGGAACGAACTGAACTAGATCACTAAAAAAACCTTTTGATTCGATTTTAGGCAGGGCTTGTTGGAACGAAAATGTGGCAGAGCACTTTCTCTCGCTTCCGAAATTCAACACGATGGCTCTTTAAGACTTTGGACCTTGACAGTGTGTTTCTTTTATTAATATTGTTGAAAATTCAGTGAAAATGACACTAATAGATATTCAAGCAATTTACTCTAGTTTTAAACAACTTCGCCTTAAAAGGAATTATCTCTGTACTATAAAGGTTCTCTAAGTTCATCTGCATGTTTTAGCTGAAAACAATTAATAATACAATCAAAGTCTGGGTAGACATTGACTGACTCTGGATACTCCATTGGTTTTCTTTGACCAATTTTAAAAAATATACCATTAAATCAATTTTGGGTTCTTAAAACTATGCGCACAACCATACCATCGTAGAAAATGTGCGTCTTTCAAGGGCAAAGTGCTTTGTGCAATGTAGATTGGTAAGCCGAATATTTTAGGATAAAGTCTCATTCTCAGAATACTGCACACTTTTAGAATGCGAAACGTGTAAAGAGTGTCCCAACAAGAATGCAAGATGTAAACTTTAATAAAACGCAGATATTTAAAAAAATTGTGAATTCTTTACTATATCGTAAGGTAAACAGGATGAGGTTATGTGTGGAATAACACATCGGCCAGATGGCCGCCGCGGCTTTGCTGGCACATACGCGATCTTTTAATGAAATTTTCAATGACCGTTTTGCATAAATGATGCGGTATTTCAATAATGCAGCGTCTAATTTGCTCTTTTAAGGCTTGAGTCGTCGTCAGCTTATTCGCATAAACCATCGACTTCAAAAAACCCCGAAGAAAAAAGTCCAATGGTGTTAAATCTTACGATCTAGGCGGCCAATTCTGGTCTCCAAAACGCGAAATAACACGACCGGGAAATGACTGATGCATCAATTGGATTGTTTCTCTGGCTGTATGAGATGTGGCGCCGTCAGCTAGCTTCAGTTCATGAGTCAATTGAACTTTGTATGCATGAAGATGCAAAGCTTTCGTCAAAATTCGCTGCATAGTGGATTTGGAAACTCCAATTTGCTGAGCTCGGTGTCGAATTGAGGTGGATGAAGTTTGAGCGACATCATCACGTACTGCTGCGATATTTTCGGTCGATCGACCTGGTCGCCTTTGAATCCGAGCCATTGGGACAACGTAACAAAGAACGACCTAAACTAAAGTGGCGCACACAAGTGGAGAAGGCCCTCAACCAATTTGCAGTACGCAACTGGAGACAGCTAGCGAAAGTGTTGGCTGGAGAGGCATGTTGGTTGAGGCCAAGGTCCATCCCGGACTGTAGCGCCACAAGAAGAAGAAGAAGACCTGGTCGAAGGCACGTTGTTGTCTTTACATCAGTTACAGACCCAGTGTCAGCAAAGTTTTGACTCTTTCATTATTGATCGCAATTTGCGAACTGAAATTTGCAAAACTTTTACCATTTTGGTAAAACAATTTTACAATGAGAATGCGTTCTTCATTCGTGTAGCGCTCCATTTTTATTAACCTTACACCTTCTACTAACAAACAACAATAATTGTTCAAATGTCAAACAAAGACAATTCGAATGGCGTCAAATGTAATTCTTGCGCTCTTGTTGGAACACCCATTATAAGTGGTTTAGTTTCCAAAAATCACATAAAATGCATTCGAACTGCGAGAATATAATTGCTTTTACTTTTTGTGCCAAAAAATTTTCTTCTGTGATCCTTCTTATAACCCATCGCCTAGGAGGTTGTCCATTTTGGGTGTTGTTTTAAACTAATTTCCGTGGACGATCCCAATTCATGGCGGTGTTGGACATTTCGTTTGTAAAAGAGGTTCAACGTTCAGGCGAACATACGGCTTCACCGAAAGACAGGAAAATATTCACAAAAAATTAATTTTTTGGCATCAAACACACACCAGTGCCAATCCACTCATTTTTCGTACACCCTGTGCACTTCCGCGCAAACACCGTAAGTGGGCAGTCAACATCAAGCGCACGGTCCATCGAATATTTATATATATATATGAGTTGTATCTGCTTTTGCGAAACAATCTCCCGATAATGAGCATAGAAATCTGTGAAGATCAGTGAAGATCCCCAAAGCAAAGATGAGACACCAACCAAACCAGACTCAAGACTCGACTACAAGATGAAAATGCTCTCTTCGCTGGGATAAGATTTCGTGAATCCGATCGTTAGGTGCTGTCAAGTCAACGAACTCCTGATGGGCAATCACACTCCAGTCGAGAACGCAGAGCAGAAGGTCTCCGCGGGCGTATATGTCTGCCATTAGGTATTCAAATTAGAAAGTGGTCCCTGCCGGAAGGTGTTTCCTCCTCTGGCAGTGTGGGCAATTATGCTTCTTTTCTAAAGCAATCAATTCTCTTTTCGTAGCCTACGTGTGTGTGTTTGAATATTGATAGAGGTGGGAGGAAGAACGATTCTAATTGAAATGGGATTCCATTTGCATTAGCTTCCAAATCAGTGTGGACTCTGCTCTTGAAATGCGGTCATGTGTTGAGAGTATGAGTGGTCATTGCCATTAGCACAGGGGAAATGAATCCATCTCTGGCTTAAAACGTTTGAGTGGGTATTCAACCCTTTAAAAGATAAAAAACAAAAACAAATGCCTACCTTTGAAATCTCCAAAAGGAGATGAAAAGGCATGTCTTATCGAAATCGCATCCAATTACAATTTGCTGATGTGTGGGAAAAGTGCCAGCTGAGTGGGTAACCACTGCTGACTCTCCTCGCCGTTCCCATTTTAATTAAAAGCCTTCCGGGCCGTTGATACCGCAGTTTGTCGCATTTAAGCTTTTTAGAAATAAATTAACGGCATTAGCTTAATTGACGTCCTTCTGATAATTAAATTGCGTTCAGTGGTCTTCTGTTGGCGAGGGAGTTCATAAAAGTTTTGTTGAAAGTAGGAAAAAAAAACAAATACACAACTTGCCAGCACTTATAAATTGGAACGACGTAATCCTTTTGAGGGAAAAAGTTTCATGTTTCCATTGGTCGTATACTTGGCTTTGCACTAAATGACGCCCTTTTGGGAAGCTCGGTCCTTGAGTCCAGCTACTTGTTCGCTTGTTGAATTGCCAACACAACAGAACTGCATCCTTGAAAGTTTATTTTTACAATGTAACCACGTTACAAGGTTGTTTATAGAAGATAGCTGGTGTGTGACAAGTCTGTTGATATCGGAACAAAGTTTGACGCTGATTCAGGAGTAATTCGTTTTTGGACTGCGTTGACTTTCAGTTAATGCTGGAATTAGGTCAGAAGTGCTGCTTAGTTTGCCGTTTATATTTGGGATTGTCAGTGACACCAGGGAATACGATCCTCTTCAGAAATCATTAACGTGCAGAGAGGGCATGCGTTATATAAAGTTGGCTTTATATTACTAGTAAACACGTAATGTTATCCAAGGTTTGTCAATTGCTTAAGGTCTTCTTGAAAATGAAGAAGTCCTTTTCATTTATTTCATAATTTAGCAGAAGAGTGGCACATTTGATCATATGTCCTTGAAATCCTTGCAATCAAAAGGAAGGAAGGCACTCTTGATACACTTGCTTATTATGCAGGCATAGAAGTAGAGTGTCAAAAGGAGAAAATCATTTTTTGGTGTGGCAGAAGATATATCTACCCATGTCCAGTTACATCTTTCCACCTAAATCCTTGTTCATAAAAAAGAATTACCTCTTTTGTGCACCATTACTTTGCCAAGTCAAGGAACACAATGTTGCTCGCAATGGGGAATTTAAAATGTCTTCTTAAAAATGTTTCCTAAATCATGAAAATTGGGCGCACGTTGGGCGCCATTTATTAGAGTAAACTTTCCTCCAGGCTTTAGAGCTTTTAAATATGGTATTGTTTTAAGAAACAGAGATAAAGATTTGGTTTGATTTCGAATACAACTTCAAATTATTTGTATGAGAACGCCAACCCAACGCAACTTTCAGGACAGTTGTCTGAAATACTCAAAGTTAAACCTGCTCCCATTCAGCTAAACTCTGGAAAGCCCACTTTCACAAGCATTTTCTTAATAAGATTTCAAATTCCATTTCCCTAGACATTAGCGAGCACCAGGCGATGTCATAAATCTCACGCAAAACTTAGCCACTAAATGGTCCGCCGCCGCCGCTGCGGCACTTTGCAGCTCTGCACTGTATCCTCAAACCGATCAAATGCGGTGAAGGGAATGGCGGCAAAGTCGACGATGTATTCTTTCCATTTTTCGGTTCAGGAATTTTTACAACATTTTTTGCTCCATGGTTTCTCAACCAGTGCATCCATTAGGCGCACACATGCATCCGATCAGCACGAGAATATTCGAATATTATGTTCGCTTCATTGAAAGCACGATAGTTAGTTTTGAGGTTGGCAATGGCATTAGCGGCGGCGACGACGAAGCATTCCAAAACTCAAACACGATCTACACACAAACGAAAGCAAAAAAGACGAAATCACCAACAAATTGAATTTTTTATGCGTTTTCTCATGTCGTTTTTATTTTTAAATGCTCCCTACACCACTAGATCCCCAAACACCGCCACCCTCCGTTCGCTGCGGGGAAGTGACGATGTTGGTGATGATAAAGACCAGAATTTATGAAACGCATTTGTGGAGTAGGAGCCGTTGGATAGGCGGTGGGGAGGAATGGGGCCGCGGTTGTCGAAGAAAATCTGTTTACAAATGAGGTGGGCCCATCAGCACCACAGCTCGGGGTATGTTCTACTGGATGCGGGTTGGGAAACTCGCATGCCAACGATGGGGTTTGCCAACACTTCACGAGCGAAGCGTTGTTGACAAATTCATGTCTTCATCTTCGGGAACGCATTTTGCGCAATTAATGTTATATGGCAGTTGGGGGACTATGCTCCGGCAAGTCGAAAGCAATCATGTCGGTATGCCAGCCAGACCACCAGGAACGCTTTAGCTGAAGAGTTTGTCGCAGGTAAACACGGGGAGTCAGCCGAACAGGCTGGTAACCACTTTAATTTAGTTAATTGCTTCAAATATTCATGAGGGTCAAGCAATCAACGCGGAGACTGAGAAAGGGTTGCGCTCACGTAATGGTCATATAATCGAAACGACACTCTCTCAATCAATGCTGTAGACAGACGGGGGTTCCTTCAACTTGGGGCACCTGCTATCGCCATACCTGCCCACCCACTCATCAGAATGCCTGTTTTGCTTCCGCCTCAACTGCTGACGAAGGAGAAAGAGCAACGGTACGCTAATGAACTTATGGTAGAACTGCCTGAGTGATTTACTGGTTTTTGCACGAGGAGCAACGAAGGAGCTTAGCTTTATGTCTCTCCTGCTCCTCATTAATGCATGCATGCTCGTAAAGTGAACGTCTTTTGTTTTTCTTCCACTACTTTGTCTCCGTCTTCGTCAGATATGAACTGCTTTGTTGGGGAAGAGACAAGGCGATTAGCGCGACGAGGAGCACTCGAAGGTTGTGGGAAAAAAGTGCTGATTTTTTTTTTCGCTTCTGTGGATTACAGTGTGGCTTGCAATGACGTAACCTCAAGTAATGGTGTCCTTGACCTTTTGGGATATGACTTACGAGCAGCGTCTTTTGGGGAATTTCGTGATGTGAAGTCACCCATGGGACAAGGATGGTTTCTGCTGATTCTTTACAGTGAATTCACAGAATCTCACTTTATGTGGATTTTAACGTTTTAAAATTAAGTTCAGTTTAGAAGTATTTTTTTTTTTTTTTTTAAAGCGAAGAGTCTAATAGTCTTCATGGTTATGGGTGATTATGGATAAGCGACATTCTTCTATGAAAAATGAAAGTCATATTCTGAACGTTAGCAATCCTGTGATATTCCAGTATGACTTACTTCGGGAATAGAACCAAAAGCTTCTAAAATATTCCATTTTACAAAATTAAACAATGAGTGGCTAGAAGTGATATCCAATGAACTATGCAAGAATTTTGTGAGATATATTGTCAATGTTTGATGCTCCTCTTCCTTCAGTTAAAAACAGTGCCTTTGAGCATATTTGCTGCTTTCAACTGTGGAAGTTAAGTTTCTATTCAGACTTGGAGGTGGCTTAAAAAGTATAAGCACTCTTTAATCCCTGTGTTCAATTCTCAATTAGAGCTCTTACTTAAGTATGCACGTAATTGCAAGATGTTTTACTGAAGTCTTCTTTGGTTGAAATACAAACAATTTTATTTCGTATTTTTCTGGTTGTTGGCTTCTGATTCGGCATTTTCACTTACGAGGGTTGCCTTTTATATTTCAGAATTAGAGAACAAAAACGAATATTAATCATCGAAAATAGCTTAATTGTTTTTCAAAATATTCCCCATTAAGATCTATACACTTTTGCATGCGTTTGAACCAATTGTCGAATCACTTTTGCCAATCTGATTGAGGTATCTCCAAAACATGAATTCTGAACGCATCAACTGCCCCCTCAGTTGTCGAAAAACGTCGACCTCTCATTTTATTTTTTACGTACGGGAATAAAATGAAGTCATTCGGTGCCAAGTCAGGACTATACGGCGGATGACTCATCAAATCGATGTTTTGAGTGCTCAAAAATACAGTTGTTTGAGCCGATGTGTGAGAGCTCGCATTGTCGTGGTGAACAGTGATCCGTTTTTGGCGGTTGGATTTCCTGATATTTGGAAGACACCTGGCAAACAAATAGTTGTGTACCACTCTGAATTGACTGTTCTGCGTTGTTCCAGTGGTACGGTTGCGACATGTCCAGTTTATCCGAATACACAGGCGACCATTTGCTTGGAAGTGCTTCGTGCGTGAGCAATTTTTGTTGGATCTGGATCAATTTGAAACACCCATACAGTAGTATGCTGTTTACTTTCAGGCTCATACGCGTAAATCCATGATTTATCACCTGTCACGAAGTCATAGACGTGTTTTTAATCACCGCTATCGTATTTTTAGAGCATTTCTTTCGACCAATCGACACGACCCTTTTTCGAGCGATTGACAAATTGTGTGGGATCCAACGCGAACAAATTTTTTTGACAGTCAAATGTTCAAGCAATATTAAATGTATGCTGATCCCACTAATGCCTAAAGTTGTCTTAATCTCACGATAGGTCATTAACATGACGATCTTGCAATATCAGTTGGCACACAGCATCAATGGTTTCCGGAACAACAACTGATTTTGGACGCTCTTCACGAAATTCGTCTTGGAGTGAACTACGACCTCGGTTGAATTAACCATACCATCGATAAACACTGGTCCTTCATGGAGCTTCATCGCCAAAAATTGAATTAAGTTTATCGATGCACTGTTGTTGAGTAATCCACGTCGAAAGTTGTAAAAAATAATCGCACGAACATTTTCACGATTTAGTTCCATTTTTTGTGCGAGATGAATCTTTTAAGTTACTGTAAACAACACAAATAGCGCTCGTATGTCGAAACGTTCTAAGTATGTATAATCTCAAAAATGTTAAACTTTACGATAGAGCTGGCAGTTGCCAGATTGCAACACTAGGGTTGCCCAATTACGAAATATAAAAGGCAAATTTCTTATTATAAGGTACGTTATTCGTTATAAAAAAATCTGAAATTCATGGGTCCTGAAGTTCGATTTAATATGTCAGTTTTTCATTGGTGTTGTGTTGTATTATAAATAGTGCCCAGTTGACATGACAGTATGGTTCAGTAATAGTAAAATCACTAGCCGTACCAAATCTGCAAATTCGTTGCGAGGATCATCCAGGCAAAATTTACTCTTTTGATTGGCTATGCAGTCATGTATTAACGTAGGTTTTAAGTGCTTAAAGTTGGACGCTTTCAAAAACAAATTGTAAATTTATTGTGCATCTATCTATGTCTGTCGATGCAGACATTATTGTTTTGGGTATAAAGATGTTAACATCAGAATACAATTTTCATCTCTCATGGTTATAGTTTTTAAAGTAAAGAGGTGCTTTTAAACCATCCATATGTAGTAATGGATTTTATTTTTTAGAGGTTTATTCAGTCCGTTTTTAAGAGGTGGTGCCATCTGAAAGTTGTGGGTATTACATTTGTCAATATTAAATAAGCATCAGCGTCTGTTTGGTTGACTTAATTGAATTTACAGGAAGTTTGGATTTGTTCTTCTTAATTGGAAGGTAGCTAAGTCCATCAAAGGCTTGTAGAAGCTCATAATGAATCTGCTCTTGCCCGTTAAGTGTTGATTTAGGCGTTGAAGACTAAAAACTTTGAAGATGAGGAATTGACGGTTTTACAGTAACAACGTCCGTTTCAAAAGCGAAGTGAACTCGTAGAATCATTAGGTGTAACTCACCAAACAATTTTCATTCGGTTAAAGAAATTTGGGCTTATTCAAGTGAAAGGAAATCGGACGCTGTACGAGTTCAAATTGAGATATGTAGAAGAGCGATTGAAAATACTATGCTAAGCCTAGTGAACCCTTTCCATCATTGTCGACATCTACGGCAAAGAAAAGCATCCAACGTTCAAGTGTCATACTCTGCATATGATACCAGCAGACGGGTGTGGTGTATTATGAGCTACTAAAACCAAGTGAAACCATTGATATGTTAGGTAGTAGACTAAATCTAATGCGTTCGAGCTGTGCATTGCGTGAAAAAAGGCCAGAACCGACTAAAAGGTATGACAAGGTGATTTTGCAGCATTATGAAGCACGCTAGTTGTCAAAAACTACCTAGAAATACTAAAATGGGACGTCTTATCTTACCCGTCGTATTCTTCAGACCATCTTTTTTACTATTGCTAACATTTTCGACTCGAGTCACCTGATCGGGTGCTTTGAAGGAATTGAAGAATAACTCAATTGTTGAGATCGATGCTAGAGAGGGCTTAGTCATAAAAATTGTATTCGATGGGAAAACGGGGTAGTTTACATTGTGAACACAATACTTTGGGCGATGTTTTTTTCACTTTTTTTTTCAATTTAAAAAATGAGCACAAAAAGCGGATCCATAAAATTTTTCCACTAAATAGAAAACATCTTTCTGTCAATCTGTTAAATAGTAAATTAAACAAATTGAGGCTTTTAATCTTGGATTCCTTATTGCTCCTAAATAATACCGGTTAGTGGCCGATAATCTTGGATTCCTTATTACTTCTAAATAATCCCGGTTAGTGGCCGCCGTGGCATAGTGGGTAGATTGCGATGCTCACACGCCGAAGAGTCTAGGTTCGATTCCCGTCTGAACACTTCGAATTTTTCACGGCACCACCTCTATCGAGCTGCTGCCAACACTCAAAGAGTAATAACTGTCTAAGAAAGCTTCTCAAACTTCGCCGTTCGGAGTCGGAAAAAAACGGTAGGCCCCTTTTACTCGTGAGAGAGCATTAGCGCGCACTACACGAGTTGTTGATGAAAAAGTTAGGCCCTGGTCCCCCCTAGAGACTGTCGCGCCGTACAATTATTAATTATAATACCGGTTAACGAAATTTAACGTTTTTGAAACTTCTCTTGCAAAACCATCCAGAAGTTATCTGAAATGTCTTGGCATTGACTATTATTGACCAACAATTCAAATGAAGAGGCCAAAAAACAAAAATTAAAATTTAAAAAAAAAATGAACGCCTTCTTAAAATGTCAGTGAGAACGTCACGTCTTTCTATTAGTACTTTCTTCTTTTAAATTCAAAAAAGTTACTTCTTATCTTCTTGCTTTCTGAGGTCTTTTCACCTAAGCTCCCTCAAATTTCTATATCCATGCAAGGAGCACAGATATACATGTCTACAATAAGAAGTAAGGTCAGATGGAAACAAAATGTATAGACCAAGGAATGCGACGTGAAGCGCTTGCTATTGGCGTATTATGAACGTCATGTATAAGGATGTGCGGCCAACTGTACACTTTAACGGATTAAGGCCGAAAAAAGCGCTTCGGGCTTATAATTTTTTTATTCTTTGAACAAATTAATGAGTTTTTAAATTCTTCCATGCTCGACAACGTTCGCGTTCTTAAATATGTTTGTACACCTTACTCGTTAATCTGTTATAATGCGACTTATACGTATTAACATTACTGGGTAACTCGGTCGAGCATTCAATTGCCTTTATTAATTCACACACGGTTCCAAGTAATATCACGTTGAAAGCACCCTCAGAAGTGAAACGTATTATTCAAAATTTAAAAAAACAAGAAAATCTACCGGTTTCTGTGGAGTCAAAAATGACTACCTTTTAATGAAGGCTTTTTAGTGGCTTTTCCTTTAAATTAGAACTGTGATATATTAATTAAGAAATTATATTAAAATTTTAGTAGTAAGGTAAAATGGCCGTATCTCTACAAAATGTAAGATACACAAAAACTATTGTAACTCTTACCACAATAAATAAATAATAATAATAATAAAAATGACTACCTTAAAAATATTTCCAGCTCTGCCTTCCAGCAGCTAACTGATATCTTTAACAGTTGGTTTACTTCCCTAAAATCTGGTTTCCCAATATTGAAACCCGGTATACCGCCTCAATTGCAAAACAGCTATAGGTCTATTAGCCTGCTGGGTTCTGTTAACAAATGCCTTGAGAAATTGATCAAAATAGAATAGTGTCTTTCGTTGATGAAAATGCAATTTTATACCCCAGAACAATTCGGTTTCAGAGCTTTTCATAGCACTGTTTACCAAGTACATTTGCATCACAAATCACTTCAAGCAAAATCTTTCAGTAGGCATTAGCACTGGTATGGTTGTGCTGGACCTAGAGAAAGCATTTGATACGGTCTGGCATAATGGCTTGCTGAATAAGCTACTAAGTGTTAATCTCTCAATGTTATTCCTTTCGAAGTCTTAAGGTGTTTATCAGTAAGCATTTTTCAGATCAAAAACAAATCAACGCAAGCGTTCTACAATTATTTGTCCTTACTCCAGTCCTTTTCAATTTATACACATGTGATATTCCAAGTTTTACCAACTGTAATATAGTCTTATTTTAAGACGATACATTTCTTCTCAGCAAGAACCTGCTATTCAACGGCGTTCATATCGAGTGGTAGTCCAGTGTGAAGTTTAAGGTTGGCAAATATCATCCTTCCGCTTGTTTGCTCTTCATGTAATGCTTAATAAAAAGTGTTACAGTGATCGGATTTAGTACAAATATAACCCGTTTTGTGCGATAATCTGTTTCCATCTAGACTGCAACTTCATAATACCCCTCTCGTAGAAGCCCCTCCCCCCCCTTATTTATGAAGAACTCGGACAGCCACTTTTCACAAGCCGCTTTTGAGTTCAACTTCATACCACCAAGGGCTTTCGCCATGGACAGGAGCAGATGGTAAACACTTGGCGCTATGTCCGGGCTATATGATGGGTGCGATAAAACCTCCCAACCCGGCTCGCGTAGCTTCTGACGAGTCATCAAGAAAGTGTGTGGTCTGGAGTTGTCCTGGTGGAACACTACACCTTTCCTGTTGGCTAATTCTGGACGCTTCTGGTCGATCGTCTGCTTCAAGCGGTCCAGTTGTTCGCAGTAGATGGAAGAATTAAGCGTCTGGCCATATGAGAGCAGCTCATAGTGGATGATTCCCTTTTAATCCCACCAAACACACAGCAAAAACTTTCTGGCAGTCAATCCCGGCTTTGCCACTGTTTGGGACGATTCACCGGCCTTCAACCACGACCGTTTTTGCTTGATATTGTCGTATGTGATCCACTTTTCGTCGCCAGTTGCCATCCGCTTTAAAAACGGGTCGAGTTCGTTCCGTTTCAGCAGCATATTGCAGGCCTTGATTCGGTCCGGAAGTTTTTTTTTGCGTCAAATCATGCGGCAAACATCAAGCTTGTTTTTGTATCCCGCCTTCTGCAGATAGTTTTAAATGGTTTGGTGATTAACTCCCATCTCCTGGGCGATGTCACGAGATGTCACATGCCGGTCTAACTCGATGATTTCCATGATTCGATCGGTATTCGTTGTCACAGGTCTTCCGTCGGCTGGCTTATCCATAATGTCGTTTTCAACGGTTCTGAATCGTCGAAACCATTCATCCGCGGTTCGAAATTATAGAGTACTATCCTCCAAAGTACCATTAATCTCACAGAACGTTTCCCTATCAGATTTGCCTTTAACGAAGGAAACGCGAATTTCGGTGGTAGTAAACTCCATGTTTACACGTTGAACGCGATACTCAAACTAATCATGCATAGCGTCGTTTTGTAAATTATGTTAAATGATCCATATACAAATGTCCCATATTCGAGCTCTATAGCGCTTTGTACATAGCCGGAAAATTAAAAAGAAAAAAAAGCGGAAGGCAGATATTTGACAACCTTATATCTAGGCATTTATTTAGATGAACGCTTAGCTTTCAATAGACATGTCCAAGAAATAGTAAGGAAAATGAATGTCACGGTGAGGGTCCTCTATCCATTTATTTGCAGAAATATTGGGTTTTAAAACATAAACAAGAAGTTATTAAATTTCAAAGTCATTTTCCAAGCCGCCGTGGCGTAGTGGGTAGCGTGCGACACTCACACGCAGAAGGTCAAGTTTCGATTCCCGGCTGAACACCTCGAATTTTTTACGGCATCACCTCTTTCGAGCCGCTGACAACACTCAAAGAGTAATAACTGTCTGAGAAAGCTTCTCAAACTTCGCCGTTCGGATTCGACATTATTTTCCAATATATCATTTTCTATGCAGCTCCCAAGTGTGCAAACTTCCGATAGCTCAAAACGAAGTTTTGGAAATGATTTTTAATTTACCACGGATTTTTTTACAGAGTTACTTCATCAAACTGCTAACATAGAAGTACCAAAAATCTAACATCTCATGTTTATTCTCCGAAAATAACTTGATTTCAAATCTAGCTTCCTAAAAAGTGAAATACTTAAATTATTCGTTTATTTATTCAACCATAATTATTTATTTATTAATATATTCAAGTCATCTATTCATGTATTTATTGATATATACAGCTCTGTGCAAACAAATAGCACCACGTTGAGGTCTGCACTTTGGATGCTAATTACTTTTCCCCATGCTCATGTAAACAAAAGATTTTTATTGTAGGACATCTGTTGGGTATCAGTAATAAAATGCAAAAAAAAAACAAGATAAGCAAAGATGCATTTTAAGACAAGAAAATTCCCGTTATACGAAATGAAACCGAAATTTTAATGTGCAAAATAATAGCACCACGTCATTCTAAAAAATGTTTTCAAAGTGTTTGGTGGTGTTTCGTTTTTTTTGTGCGTCAAAAAATTTAAGTAAAAATATTTAAGTATTTTGAAACTAGTATTTTTAAAATATAACGTTATAAACAATTAAAATGGGTCGCGGTGTGCATTGTACTCCTAAGAAACGTGAACTTATAAAATAATTAATTTCTGACGGAAAAACGTACAAACTTATTCGGGAAATCGTTGGTTGTTAGAATAAAATGATTACTAATGCAAAAAAACACGTCGAAAAAGAAGAAACAAGAGGTAGAAAATCGAAATTAACCTCTACCGACGAGCGAAGAATGATAAGATTAGTGAGACAAAACCCATTCATCACATCACACAAAATAAAAGAGGAACTAAATCTCCCGTATCAACATCAACCACAAGAAGGAAGTTGATAGAGAAAGAACTACCTGCCAGAAGTCCCAGAAAAGTACCCTTGCTGACAACGGTCCATCTTCATAAAAGAAAACAATTTGCACAAGAACATTTGAGCTATGAAGTAACCAAATGGCGTAATATATTATGGACAGATGAGTCTAAAATTGTTTTATTTGGAACTCCTGCGACCAGGACATTTGTTCGCAGGCAAAAAAACCAATGACGACCGCCGAAGTTTATGTTGGCATAATGAGGGAAACCATGTGGCCCTACGCCGAGTGGAATATGCCTCTCAGATGGGTCCTGCAGCAAGACAATGATCCGAAACATACGAGCAAATTGGTCTAGGAATTTTTTGCGAGGAATGGGGTTCAAGTTATGGAATGCCCGCCGCAATCTTCAGACCCAAACCCCATTGAAAATCTTTGGACAGATGTTAAGAAAGCTGTTTTTAAAGTGAAACCGAAAAATACACTACAGCTATGGGAAGCTGTGCAGGCTGCGTGGAGGGACATTCCAATTCGGCGATGTCAGCCACTAATCGACTCTATGCCACGATGTTGTGCCGCTGTGCTCAAAAATAAGAGTTGTAAGACGAAGTACCAGAACAGTAGTATAAATAAAACAAAAAAAATCCGTACTATTCCACTAAATTTTGCATTTTATTTATGACGTCTTACCTGTGGTGCTATTATTTTGCACACCGAAATTTCGGTTTCATTTCGTATAACGGGAATTTTCTTGTCTTAAAATGCATCTTTGCTTATCTTGTTTTTTGCATTTTATTATTGATATCCAACAGATGTCCTGAAATAAATATCGTGTCTTTACATGAGGATGGAGAAAAGTAATTAGCATCCAAAGTGCAGACCTCAACGTGGTGTTTTTTTTTTGCACAGAGCTGTATATTTATTGATTATTCCTCTATTAATTCACATATTAATTATTTATTTATATATTTATTTATTCATTCAGATATTTATCTATGTATTTATTTATTAATATATTTCTTCTTTTATCTTCCTATTAATTCACTTATTTATTTTGTCCTCTGTGAACTATGTGTCACAGCTGTTAAACTTTTTTTTAAAATTAAGTTCTAAATATGCCCCTCTCTCTCCTTTCTATCGACGCTGAGGTCTTTACTGAAGGTTTCTAATAGCTTTTCCTTTAAATTAGATGTGTGATATATCTTTTAAGAACTTTTATAAATATTTTAGTAGTAAGGTAATAACACCGAATCTCTGTAATGTACAACCATTGTAAAATTGCTGCCACAATAAATAAATAAATACAAATACATTACTGGGTGACTTTAAGTTAACAATCTGTTTGCTATGCCACGAGTTCTCAAAACAGTATTAACACTCACGCTGTAGACGAGAACGTTTCTTTTTAGAATAATCGGTATCTAACTGAACAGTTTAAATATCTACGCCGTTTAATCAGTACGCCGTTTTGGGTTTGAATTCACAATATTTTTCACTACCGAAAGATACAAGTTGGATATAAGGTCGAAAAGCTTGAAACTATTGTATAATAACCGATGAAAATATTAAACTGACCACGGTAAATATGGCAAAATTAACTGGCATTTCGGAACTGCATTCAAGTATCAAAAAGAACGTGCTATTTAACATTAAGGTAAAGATCTCTTCTGGTTATATGTTGATGAATTGAAACAAATCTTTCATTACCTTTAGACAAATATTTTGCTTTAGGTGTCATCCAATGAACTAAGGTTGATCTCGAATGACAACTAAAGATTGCAACAAAATTAAGAATATACGGCACTTGCCAAATGACATCCTGTCTTCATTTATTTCTGAAACTCTATAATGCTTTCAGAAATGATGCCTTAACATAAGCACTGTTCAAATTTACGCTTTCTTAGTTTTCAGTGTTTTTTCGCATTTAACTCAATCAGTAACAATCAAAATTAACTTAATCTGAGTTTTTTTTTAGTTTACCAGGTATGAAATGAGTTTTTTTTTGAAAATAGAACACTAATTATTAATGGTAAAGTAAAAAACATTTTATTCAAAGTATTGGCCATTGTTTTCTACAAATTTTGACCGCCTTTCTGGCAATTTGTGAAAACCACGCCAATAAAATTGTTCGTCTTTTAAAGCAAACCAATCAGACACCCAATTTTCGACCACCTCATAGGAATTAAAGTGCTGCTCAGCCAATATGTGTCCCATCGATGAAAACAAGTGGTAGTCGGAAGGAGCCAAGTCTGGTGAATACGGCGGGTGGGGTAGCTGCTCCCAGCCAAGTGTTTTGATTGTATCACCAGGTTTTTTTGTAGGAGCTCGTGGTACAGCACACCTTTCTGGTCCCACCAAACACACAGCATTGTCTTCTTGCCGAATCGATCTGGTTTTGCAGTCGATGTTGATGGTTGTCCCAGATTTACCCATGATTTTTTCCTTTTAGGATTCTTAAAATAAATCAATTTTTCATCGCCAGTAACAATCCGATGCAAAACCGATTTTCTTTTGTGTCTTTGAAGCAAAATTTTCTCAAGTGTTTTTTTCGGTTTTCCATCTGTCTTTCATTCAATTCATATGGCACTCATTTTCCACACTTTTGGATCTTTCCCATGGTTTTTAAACGGTCAGAAATTGTTTGTTGTGCTGTAGCTGTGTTGCTTCTGATAGAGCATAATCACCATATGCCTCGACAAGCATTCGATGCGACTCTGCAGCACTTTTCTTCAAATGAAAACAAAAAATTAATGCTTTCCGCAAATCATCACTTTCTGGTACAAAATGCGACATTTTTAACACGATGAAAAAATATGATGTTGTCTGTTCAATGACTTGATGTATACTAAATATTTTTTACAGATGTCATAGCAAACAAACAAAAAAAAAAAAAACAAATAAGGGCTCGTTCACAACAAATGTTCCCTATCGTGACATTGGTATCTTGATGCTCATACCGGTATACCTAGTAATTTTACTTTTGGCAAACTAGAAGTGAACACCCTCACTTTATGCAGAGACCGTGCAGCTACCCAAGCATCATCAGAGACTTACCTGAATGGACAGAATGCCACTTAAAAGGATTATTGATTATGTCTTGAGTCACGTCACAAGCAGTAGCTGCACAGCAAGCTTTCACGCAATATTATGCGTCGTCATAATCACCGCCTGATTGTCTGCTTATCCCCTCAAACGATTGCTTCCGAATCTAGGTAAACGCCGACAGCCGACAACTCTCTATGATCTTCAGTTGGCCAAGACAAACTTGTGCAAGCCTTTTCACACTAAATCTCACCGCTTTTCAGACCCTCGAATCTAGTCCATCATTGCATCAGTCCCGTCGGCAATGAATCAAGATTATCCCCAAGACGCCGAAGACAAAGGCTCCCCATTTCCATTTCCTCCGAGCACAATAAAGACCCACCAAAGCAACTCCAAAAATTTGAATATCTTTTCACGCGGCAAAGACTCTCGAGCGCATAATCCAATTAAGCCACCTAGACTCTCGCAAAGCACAAACGATAAACCGCCAGTGTTGCGCTGACTCGTCATGCAGAAATTCGCATTTTCAGTCGTTGGATCCATCATCCTACCACGGGCTGCATTTCTGGCAGCTCCTCGACTTCGTTACACGATATGATTTCATTTACAAATCTTTTACGCCGTCGTGCCGCTTTGGCTAGCGGCACACACATGAACACAAAGAGCTAACTCCGACTTTCTATTTCATTTCAGACAAAGCGCCGCATCTGAGTCGAAACAGCGTTTCCCAATCGATGCGCACTGATGCTGTGGACTACGGACAAGAGTTGCTGTGCAGAGGTCTGTAGCACAGTTTAGCCTGAACCTTACGATTCCAATGAGAAAGAGCTGAACGAGAAATCATCAAGGTGAGTGCGTTTTGATTTATCGACTAGCGACGAGTAGTCAGCCTATTCTTGGGGGGATTACGTGACGCTGCGCCGCCGCAACTTAACCGAGTGACATAATGGTGGAAATTGAGCTGTAAATGGGGGAAATAATCAATTGGGTTTTGGGGTTGGATTTAGTCTTTTTTCTTTTGAAGGTTGTCTCTGTTGCGGTTTTCTTTTGCGTTTTCATCTCTTTGTTAGATTCCAGATGAGATAAGACATCTGGCGATGACACAGATGGATTGGTTTTTTAAGTTTGGTGTTCACGCTTTTAACGTAAGAGCCCTCCCAAGATCCTCAGTAGTGATTACTTCGTCAGACATTTTTGGCATTTGGGAAATTGCCAGGCATATTTTTAAAACCACTTGTGTTAATGTTATAAAATGTTCTACTTCTTCTTGTGGCGTTTCAGTCCGGTGTAGACCTAGGCCTCAACTAACTTGCCTCTCCAGCCAGCACGACCTTTCGCCAGCTGCCTGCAATTGAGCACTCTAAGTTGGTTAAGGTCCTTCTAGACTTTTGTGCGGCATCTTAGCCTAGGCCTTCCTCTGTTGCGTTGTCCCAATATCTCTGATTCGAAGACTTTTCGTGCCGAAGCATTGATGTACATGCGCTCTACATGGCCTAGTCGTCCTAATCGTTCTATACGAAGACGCTTGATTAGGCGCATGTAGCTGTACAGCCCATAGAGGTCGTCATTATATTTTCTCCTCCAGATGACATCAACGAAAAGAGGACCAACAATCTGACGCAAAACTTTTCTCTCGCAAAGACTAAGAGCTTCCTCATCCGAATGATCCTCCCTAGGATGATTCTGAAGAAGTCACATGACAGTGCGTCGTCTTGTCTAAAACCTTTTGTGGATATTGAAGGTCTCGGTGAGTTCGTTACAAAATGTAGAACTAGAACTAGAATTCTAGAACGTAATAGAAATTAAAATCAGTTTTTTATTTATTCCATATTATATTTCATGGTAGGAATCGTACTGAGCTTTATGTAATCATCTATTAAATTGATATCAACTACCTCTTTTATATCATTTCTGATAAAAGGATAAACGATCTTTTATCGCGACCGCCCCAGCATATGTTTAATAAAATACCCGTATGAAGAGAGCCTCAAGATACAAATGTCTCGTTGTTTTTGTTTTTTGTTGTGAACGAGCCCTTATTTTGTTTTTTGTTTGTTTGCTATGACATCTGTGGAAAATATTTAGTATACATCAAGTCATTGAACAGACAACATCATATTTTTTCATCGTGTTAAAAATGTCGAATTTTGTACCAGAAAGTGATGATTTGCGGAAAGCATTCATTTTTTGTTTTCATTTGAAGAAAAGTGCTGCATAGTCGCATCGAATGCTTGTCGAGGCGTATGGTGATCATGCTCTATCAGAAGCAACATGCAAAAGATGGTTTTAACGGTTCAGAAATAATAATTTTGATGTGAGAAATGAAGAACGTGGAAGACCACCAAAAAAGTTTGAAGACGCTGAATTGCAAACGATATTGGACGGAGATGACACTTTAAGTCAAAAGCAAATAGCAGCAATGTTAAATGTTGCACAACAAACAATTTCTGACCGTTTAAAAGCTATGGGAGAGATCCAAAAGTTTGGAAAATGGGTGCCACATGAATTGAATGAAAGACAGATGGAAAACCGAAAAACCACTTGTGAAATTTTGCTTCAAAGACACGAAAGAAAATCGGTTTTCCATCGTATTGTTACTGGCGATGAAAAATGGATTTATATTAAGAATCCTAAACGGAAAAAATCATGGGTTAATCTGGGACAACCATCAACATCGACTGAAAAACCAGATCGATTCGGCAAGAAGACAATGCTGTGTGTTTGGTGGGACCAGAAAGGTGTGCTGTACCACGAGCTCCTAAAACCTGATTAAACTGTTAACACTGATCGCTACCGACAACAAATGATCAATTTGAACCATGCATTGATCGAGAAACGACCAGAATGGGCCAGAAGACACGGAAAGGTAATTTTGCTCCATGACAATGCACCTGCACACAAAGCAAAACCGGTTCTGGATACAATCAAAACACTTGGCTGGGAGCAGGTACCCCACCCACCGTATTCACCAGACTTGGCTCCTTCCGACTACCATTTGTTTTCATCGATGGGAAACGCATTGGCTGAGCAGCACTTTGATTCCTACGAGGAGGTCGAAAATTGGGTGTCTGATTGGATTGCTTTAAAAGGCGAATAATTTTATTGGCGTGGTATTCACAAATTGCCAGAAAGGCGGTCAAAATGTGTAGAAAACAATGGCCAATACTTTGAATAAAATGTTTTTACTTTCACATTAATAATTAGTATTTCATTTTCAAAAAAACCGGTATAACTGGTACCTCAATAAGAGTGGCAAAAGTGCTTCGATAATTGGTTCCAACGCACTCAAAAGTGTATAGATCTCTTGAGGAATATTTTGAAAAACAATAAAGCTATTTTCGATGATTAATATATGTTTTTGTTCTCTAATTCCGAAATATAAAAGGCAACCCTTTGAAAATATAGTGGTACGCACAGTGCGCTTAACAAATATCTTATAAAAAAACGTAAACGATGATCATGTAGTGAGCTTGTACTGTGTATTTGTCTTACGGTGTTAATGGATTGGAAGGGATAATATTTCTTTTCAACAAGTCGCCAAATTTGAAGTACCAAGATTTGGGGACTGTTTCTATTTTAAAGTGCGGTGGGGTCGAAGGCAGTTGAGCTTAACGAACTCATCGAAGGGAACATGTCCAAAATGTAGATATGAAATTCGTCTGAAATCCTAAAATATGTCCTGCAAATCATATTAATTTTCTTGTTAGTATCTTTTTGAAAAAATGACAATGACAAGTGACAATTTTAGACATTACTAAATAATCATAAAATAAGTTGGTGTGAGAAATTCAAAACCTCACGGCGATGCACTTAGGCTCTACATCGGACAAGCCTTAATGCCCACTTTCATTGGCGCCCATCGACCCAAATCGTAATGACTCGATGCAATTCATCGTAAACCAAAGCAAACACTAGATCCGCTGCAGACGATTAACCGCAAACGAGCCTGAAAAAAGAACTCTAAACCAAGCACCCTACCACCACCGTCCACAGAGAAAGGGAGTAATGCCCTGAATGGGTCGACCCATTGAACCTGAACGGAAACAACAGCAAACGTAACCCATTCCTCAGATTCCCGAAAGAGATACACAAAAATGTGAAAAAATATAAAGAGACCCGGAAGTGCACGGTACACTGAGCAATTCAGCCGGCCAACTTGTTTGCCGCCCGGTCGTCATAGTTAGCCGGAAGCAACAAAAGAAGCAAGTGCCTATTCATTGAGTTCCCTGCATAATTCGATTTGAGCGTGAGACGTATGTCCCCGAAATTGTAATTTGATCCGCACATCAGGCTGGGCCCTTGCCTGGTGGCGCACAGTCTGGGCGCTGTAATAAATCGTGTAGCCATTTAGCCAGACTGAGGTCTTAAGTATCATGGTCATCAAGGAGACAAAACGTCTGCTCACGAAAACTGGGCCTCGCTGAGACTGCGGCGAATTTTTGTCAGAGAGAAGATTGTACGACTCATTCAACGCAACTGATTTACGCTTAATTGGATTCCGAAGGCCCTCGACATACAGGTTTATTTGAGAGATACCAGATGTGAAGTGTAAGATGTCAGATACCAGATTGCGTAATGAATCATTGGCAGGCGCTGCTGTGCGCTGCGGAAAGCCGCTCTGCATGCCAGGGACTTGTGAAGGCACCCCTGTGACTCCACCACTGCCCTGTTTAAGGGAAGGGAAGAGGAAGTGTAAATTGAAATCAGGGAGACGCCCCGGGAGGAGTCCGCAAATAGACCGACCCGAGGTGGCGAAGATGATAAAACAAGTTTATTGCACCAATTTGTCTTAAAAGCACGCCTCGCCCTCGGCCGAACGACGTAACACGTCGACTTGTCTCGTAAATTCGTTGTGAATGCATCTTTATTTCGAGACAAGTGGGGCACGTCCTGAGCGGGTTGTCCTCTGACCTTTTCTCTCTCATTTCTGATGTCCCTGGGTAATGTTGATAAGGGTCTTATGACAGGAGGGCTTGTATTTTGTTGACTCCTAAAGTCATTTATTGATTTTCATATACGATTGCTGCGAATTTGAAAATGGATGATGATGAGCTTACATTGGTTTTGACGTGGCTTCGGTTTTTGTTTTTGATGGACGTTGGTCGTTACTCTCATAATGTTGCAATTTCTTAATGAAATTCGTGAGATAAATCTAACTTGACTGTTTTCACACCGTCGCTCATTGAAAGGGTCTAAGACAATTGAATTGGAGCTGCTTGATTGATCTTAAAATGAAGATGTGAGATTTTCCTCTCAACTTTTAGTATTCATTGTAGTGAACGAGAGATAAGAACGGTTTTGAAACAAACAGGATTTTCGGTCAATACTGGATTTGTGTTTATTATTACCAGCGTGGCCCCTATTTCTAAGTTCTACAACGAGTTTGATTCACAGAACTGTTTAATGTTACTTCTGTAAATCTGATCAGAATAGCGTTAACTTCTAAAATATTTAAATCGTTAAGTTTTCAGGGCAATAGCGACAAATAGGCTCTCTCTAGATAAGACTACAAATAGTTCAAGGACGTTTTTGTCTGAGGTAGCGTAAAAGATAAATGGTTACTCAAGTGCCAAAAGTGCGAAGTTTAATTTCATGAAAATTTCTTCACTGCACCATCTCTTTCTAGTTTTTGATAAAATTTTCTCTGAAAAGACCCCAGGCAGCTAGGCCTAGACGGGTCCTTATGAGCTGTTCTGCCAGCTACTTTCAATTTATACTTAACAGTGACCTTCTGTCAAATACCATTATTTTCGGAGTGGTATTTGTAGCTCCAGAAGTTTATTAAAGGCTCGAAAAAGCTATTAAAGGCTCCAAAAACGCTCTCTTTTCGTTCGACTTCTCGCTCGGCTCGCTTTTCAAAGTCAGAATAGAATAGCATCAGATATAATTCCGTGCTCATTTGACCTCTTCTATGTTTATTGAATAGTCGTCTACCTATACCAGGTATAGCGGTATGAAATGATCGTTTTTTTTAAATTAAGCATTAATTATTAATGGGAAAGTAGTAAGTAAAAACATTTTATTCAAAGTATTGGCCATTGTTTTTTACACATTTTGACCACCTTTTTGGCAATTTGTGAATACCACGCCAATAAAAATTTTCGTCTTTTAAAGCAAACCAATCAGACAACCAATTTTCGACCTCCTCGTAGGAATCAAAGTGCTGCTCAGCCAATGCGTGTCCCATCGATGAAAACAAATGGTAGTCGGAAGGAGCCAAGTCTGGTGGATACGGCGGGTGGGGTAGCTGCTCCCAGCCAAGTGTTTTGATTGTATCCTGAACCGGTTTTGCTTTGTATGCAGGTGCATTGTTATGGAGCAAAATAACCTTGCCGTGTCTTTTGGCCCATTCTGGTCATTTCTTGATCACTGCATGGTGATATTGGGCAATATTGACTAAGTGGCCATTGTGGGATAGTGGGTAGAGTGCGACATTCACACGCCGAAAGTCTCAGGTCGATTCCCCTTTGAATTTTTCATGTCACCAGCTCTTTCTAGTTGCTGACAACCCTCAAACAATGTAAACTGTCCAAGAAAAAGCCACCAATCCGAGTAAAAAAATTTAGGTTCCTTCTACTCATGAAGGGACCTACAATGCCACGCCATCCCATATACACATATTTATTGACTAAGGAGGTTTTTGCCCATAACGGAGCTATGAACGTTCTGCCATGTGCCATCTGCTCGGTTAGTTCTCTTTAGTAAGTTTGAAGGTACTGTTTTCAAAGACCCAAAGCTGCTACAGCACGGATAGGGTTAAAGTATGTGGAAGCTTTTGCTGTCAATTTCGTGGTTTGGGTATCGTATTCATTGTCATTTAGCCATTTTAGGTAAGCGGAAATCGATTTTTGTTGAACAAATTTTGCTCCATTTCGGAAAGGACACGTAGAGAGCCCATATCAGTACCGTTTCTTCTCTCAATGAATGATTCGAAGATGTGTGTACGTGTGTATGCGCTTAATTCTAGACACCACGCTCTGTTTCTGATACTAACCTACTTGCAGCATGGATGCTATAAGGATTAAGTGTTCCTTGGAGGCGACATTGTAATTCCCTTCATAACGAGGTATCTTTTGGGTAATGGTTAAGGTTACGTTTTTTAAAATTTAAGGATTCTTAAAATTTGTCCGCCCTGAGTTTGAAACGCCTCAAGAGGAATTACCAATTAGCCCTATTTTCATCATAGCCTGTTTCTTCTTTCTCGTACTTAAACGTTCTGTAGACATACCCACATGATGATGATAGACTAATGATGCCATTCGTCTATTTGACACACTTTCTATGTCAGAACGGGTGTAGTTTCTTGAGATTACACTTTTTACTATTCACCCACAATGTTCACTATTGTACGTTCTATTACTATAGTTTTCCGCAGTATTTCAAAAATAATTTTCGAAAAAATTAGTTTCAAATATTTTAAAAAATATTTCTAAATGCTTTCGTGAAACGTAAGTTTCAGAGTCACATCGAATGCTTGTCGAGGAATATGGTGATCATGCTCTATCAGAAGCAACATGCAAAAGATGGTTTCAACGGTTCAGAAATAATGATTTTGATGTAAGAAATGAAGAACGTGGAAGACCACCAAAAAAGTTTGAAGACGCCGAATGGCGAACGATATTGGATGGATATGACACTTTAAGTCAAAAGCAAATAGCAGCAATGTTAAATGTTGCACAACAAACAATTTCTGACCGTTTAAAAGCTATGGGAAAGATCCAAAAGTGTGGAAAATGGGTGCCACATGAATTGAATGAAAGACAGATGGAAAACCGAAAAAACATTTGTGAAATTTTGCTTCAAAGACACAAAAAAAAATCGGTTTTGCATAGGATTGTTACTGGCGATGAAAAATGGATTTATCTTAAGAATCCTAAACGGAGAAAATCATGGGTTAATCTGGGACACCCATCAACATCGACTGCAAAACCAGATCGTGTGTTTGGTGGGACCAGAAAGGTGTGGTGTACCACGGGCTCCTAAAACCTAGTGAAACCGTTAACACTGATCGCTACCGACAACAAACGATCAATTTGAACCATGCATTCATCGAGAAAAGACCGGAATAGGCCAGAAGACACGGGAAGGTAATTTTGCTCCATGATAATGCACCTGCACGCAAAGCAAAACTGGTTCAGGGTACAATCAAAACACTTGGCTGGGAGCAGCTACCCCACCCGCCGTATTCACCAGACTTGCCTCCTTCGAACTGCCATTTGTTTTCATCAATGGGACACGCATTGCCTGAGCAGCACTTTGATTCCTACGAGGAGGTCGAAAATTGGGTGTCTGATTGGTTTGCTTTAAAAGACGAACAATTTTATTGGCGTGGTATTCACAAATTGCCAGAAAGTTGGTAAAAATGTGTAGAAAACAATGGCCAATACATTTCATACCGGTATACCTGGTATTCAAGTACGTCAAAAATGCAGCGAAATTTCAAAGTTTCCTAAAGCGATGCAAGAAGTACTTCGCTTCAAGCTCGAGTACAACGCTCTTTTCTGGTCTAAAGCTCTCTGCACTTTCTATATAGAATTTGAAAGCAAGCGATAAAACGTATTGCCAAGCGACTCGTTAAAACATCAACGTAATGTTGCGTCTTTATCACTCTTTTATCGCTATTTTAACAAAAAGTGCTGTAACGTGTTGCAAGTTCAATTCTTCTTCTTTAAAAACTTCTTTCCCATACTCGACTTGCTAAAAATGCCCTACCGTTCACCCTTTAGCCCACCTTCGGACGTACAGATAAGTTTGGAGATTTATTCCTCAGCAGCACCACACAAATATGGAATGCTGCAATGCAATGTGCACTGGCATCTTCTTTTCCTTTATTCCTTCCTTAAGTATACCAAACAATCCCTTTATTGCTCACCATTTCTAAAGTATATGATGTATTGGTTGTACTTCTGATGGGTAATAATAGTTGCAAATGTTTTGCACAGCAGTGAACACTGACAGTATTTATTTGCTGTTGGCCTTGGACTTAACATTATAACCATTCTTTGACCTTAGCTTTCAAAATCGTGGTTCTACTCAGAGCAGTTTAAAAATTTAATTTTGTACCGACTTTCTGTTCCTGCAGCTGCCAAACATACAGCAGCTTTCAATGCCGACTAAAGCCGTAGAACGCAAGCAGAGGCGAAATGAAGGCCACACATCCGCTGAATCACCTTGCCTTTCGCTCAAACACCCTAGAGGCTCAGGGACGAGCCCAGTCGAGTCAATTGAAACCAACGTTCCGGGTTTCATTAAACGTCCTTCGTGTTTCGTCAACATGTTTCCAGGGACATCTTCTCAACACAAAAGTCCCTTGGAAGTATCCAGAGATTTATCTGTTTTCCACTATAACACATTTTCACTTTCCTCATCTGCGAGAGAACACAAGGTATTCCAGAGAACGGTGGAAGAGCAGCAGAGAGTGAGAGAGAAAAGAGGACCATTTGATTTGCCTTATATGGAAATGTAGTTGACTAGGTCATTCTGCTCCCAGTATCCGTTTGTATGGGAACAGGGTCTGCGTGCTGGTGTGTGTGTGTGTGTGTCGTTGCAAAATTCGCGGCTTGGGGTAGGTTAACCCCAAACACCGCACACCCTCAGTGGTGTGTGCGTGTGCGATGAATCTTTCGCGAACTGTGCGAACGTGCGCGAGGACAGCATTTTCTCTTGCGCTCTCTCTTTCTGTTTTGCTTCTCCTTGACCTTGAATTGTGCCAAGCCAATACAACAACAACATCAGCACCCACGACAGCAAATACAAAAAAGAACAACTCTCAGCACCAAGCATTGCCGAAAAGGTAAAAAGAAGGCCAGCAAGCCCTTATGAGAGCATCCGTTGCACATTTGCCTTACCCCTTCAAGCTGAGTGTGGAGGTGTGCGTGTAACTGTTATTATAATGCAGTGATTATTGCTTATCCCATGGGCCACACGCACACATTCACATACAGAACACGAAGAACCAGGATGTAGACGGCGAGGACGAAGGCCAGGCAAGAATGAGATTTTCTGTTGCGTTCTCAACGCCTGATGCTCACTTGTGTCCTTGCCAATCGTGGTGACACACTGAATGAGTTCGGTCGGGTCGATATCTAACCTCCGTCTCTCTCTCCATGGACTTGGCGTTTTTGACAGCACCGAACCTTACCCTCGTCCGTGTTTTCGTATTCGTCCCCGTCCCGGACTTCGGAGACATCATTGACCTACGTGCATAATTCAGGAAGTTTCACTTTATCATTTAGGAATTTATGTGCGCGGAAAATCCTGAATCGGTTTGGAGTTTATGCGAGAGAAGGCGAGAGCGTGCGTTCTTAATTAAATTTGCGACAAAAAACTCCGGTTAAAGGTACCGATAGAGAGCGACCGTGACAAGGGCATCTTTGACTTTGTGTTGTGCATGGTGGACTGGCAGCATCCCATTCCCCCCAGCGTATTGATTTTTTTCTCTATTCCCATCCCTCCTCCGCAGGGGATGCTAAATGGGAACAATAAACGGGGTAACCAGTCCTGGGCGGGGGCATTGTGAGGCGGAAAATTGAAAAAATAAAGGAAAATCGGTACCAGCGGGAAGAAAGAAAGGACGGACGGGCAAAGGATGAGGCAAGAGTGAGATTTATGTGATTGCATGAAATGGGTTACAAATGAAACTCAAAATTGTGCCAGCCCAAGTGGAACTTATTGATTGGAGGCGCTGAAGTGAGGAATCTGCACCCAGTGGGGACAGGTGACAACGGAGTCGCCTCCCTGGTACGTAGTGCTGTGTGTCGGTGTGTGCGCGATCTAATTCGATTAAATTCAGCTTATACGAGAAGAGATTGCACATTGGACTGTCATTTGGTGAGCGGAAATCGATTTTTGTTGAACAGATTGTGCTCCGTTTCGGAAGGGACACGTAGAGAGCCCATGTCAGTGTCTTGTGTTTTCTTAATGAACGATTCGAAGCTGTGTTTACGCGTGTGCGCGCTTGATGCTTGTCATCACGTTCTGCTTATGACACCACCCTACTTACCGCATGGGTCTTATAAGGATTAAGTGCTCCTTGGAGGGGACGTTGAAATTCCCTTCATAACGGGACATCCTTTGGTTTGTTTTTAAGGCATAAAACTTTCTTTTAAATGACATTCGTGAGGAGACCGTTTATGGCTCTCCAAAGAACTCACGGGCTCTTGACACTTTTCAGCTCTAAGTTGAAGATGCTTAAGAATGATGGAAGCGCTGTTAAAGTTGGAATGTATGTGAAGAGCTTTTCTTATGCCAATAGAAGCGTCAACTCTGTTTGGACTGCACGTAAACTGTGTTTGCAGGACAAGTCCAATGCCTGTGAAACTTTGCGTTCCTTCAAGTGCTGGCAACCTTCCGAGCGAGCCGGGACTGTGTAGTGCACTAATGAAATTGGTTGTCCCAATACAAGATGCACTGGGATTAGGGAATCTGCCTTTTTAAGTACTTAGCAAGGAGTTAAACGAAACTTTGATTTGTTTCAGCTGCTACATTGAAAATGTGTTTAACTTACTCATGCTGTAATTTCTGTGTACGAATGTCAAGTCACAATTTTTTTTTGAGTTCAGGGACTGCTTATGTACTTACCTCTTCCATAGGAGTATTTTTCTAAGAAATTCTCAACTCATACTTCTAAATTCAGCATAAGCGACGTATGCACTACACTCGGTTACTTCAAACTATTGCTTTACTCTTTAGTTTTTTTCTTCTTCAGTTGACCATGATAATTGTTATGAGCATGTGACGTTTTTCATGCTTTCTCGAGTTTTTCCTTGCACGTTTAGAAAATCTCTTGTTTATAAAGAAACTTTTCAACAAAGTATTGCAGCACGACTTTACTGATCTTATTGAAAAAAAAAAACATTTGCTTTTGGTCGTCTATAATGTAAAGGAAGCTTTGACAATGATGGCTTAAAATTAAAACAGTTTGTTTCTAAATCAAGACAAAAAAAATCAATTCGAATTTACAGGTATTTTATGCTTACAACAGTAAATGGGGTTAATTATAGTTAGCAGGAGACCAGGGACTTGCGTCTTCGACAATTGTTTGTGCCGGTAACCTTTTTATTTTGGGTTGCCTCAAAAGTTTATTATACTTAAATACATTTTTTCCAAATTCTTACAATGAACTTTAGTCAAGTACATACGAAATCTGTTCGTATTTTGCGTGTTCGGCGTTTTGACTTTGGCTCTTCCTTTGGGATAATTGGCAATAAGTTTTAATGTCATAACCATATACCCACAATTTGTCACCAGTTATGATCCTTTTAAGCAAATCTAGATCGCTATTGACGTCAGTTAGCAATTCCTGAGCGATGCTCATACGACATGTTTTTTGGCCAAAATTCACCAATTTTAAAACGAAGTTCCTTGCCACACGCTATATGACAAAAATTTCCAAAGAAAAACTGCATGGGATAAACCAACTGATATACATCTTCAGCAACTTCTCTTAAAGTCATTACCTTTCTCAACATTTTCACCGGTTGCTAATGTGCTGGAGCGTTCAGGGCAAGCGTCGTCATTCACATCTTCCCGACCTTCTTTAAAAAGCTTGTCTCAATTGTAAATATTTGTTTGATTCAGAGTATACTCAACGTATACCACTGTCAATATTTAAATTGTTTTTGAGCACTTAATTTCACTTTTTGCCCAAAATTGAACCCAACTTTTTTGACCCGTTTTCAAAAATCGCCGAAAATCCACCTTATTTTTTTGAAGAGACCACAATTCGGTGCAAAACTCCCTTTCTTGGAGGTAAAAACTTACATTTCGACATTTTTCAACACGCACTGCACCCGATTTCCTTACTTTTGAATCAATCCAAATTTCTTAAACCGAACGAAAACGGTTTGCTGAGCTACTTTCATCGATTCTGCGAGTTCACGGAACTTACTTCAATTCAAACTGCAATTCCTCATCTTCAAACTTTATCCGCTGTTCCGGAAGCTTTTCCATTTTTCATATGCTATATAGGTGAAACTGATGTTCGAAAATAGACAGCCCGCGAAGTTTCAAAATTCATTTCGTATGTTCAATTTTGCTTAATGACCTTTCTGGCAACTTCTTGATTTCTCCAAGTTCAAAAACGTGTGGTTTGTTTCTATTAAGATTAAAAAAAAACAAAGGTACATATAACAGATCAGTCAAAATTGGTTTGCGGAATTTCGTTCTGATGATTTCAAAGATCTTTCTGGTCGTCCAGTTGAAGTTGAAGAATGACGATCAAATCAAAGCAATAATCGATTTGGATTGTCACAGTAGAATACGTGAGATTGAAGGGAAGCTTCATGCATCGCATACAGTGCCAAACATATATATTGGCATAGTTCTTTTGCCTAAATGCAATTGACAATGCCTAGAAAAGAAATATCTTAAGGATTATTTTAGTTGGTGGAATTTATTAGAAATAGGAGAAATAGTTTTTGAAAATAAAACACTAATGATGGTATCAATGGGAAAGTAAAAACATTTTATTCAAAGTATTGGCCACTGTTTTCTACACATTTTGACCACCTTTCTGGCAATACAATTGTTCGTCTTTTAAAACAAACCAATCAGACACCCAATTTTCGACCTCCTCGTAGGAGTCAAAGTGCTGCTCAGCAAATGCGTGTCCCATCGATAAAAAGAAGTGGTAGTCGGAAGGAGTCAAGTCTGGTGAATACGGCGGGTGGGGTAGCTGCTCCCAGCCAAGTGTTTTGATTGTATCCTGAACCGGTTTTGCTTTGTGTGCAGGTGCATTGTCATGGAGCAAAATTACCTTGCCGTGTCTTCTGGCCGATTCTGGTCGTTTCTCCATCGGTAGCGATCAGTATTAACGGTTTCACCAGGTCTTAAGAGCTCGTGGTACAGCACACCTTTCTGGTCCCACCAAACACACAGCATTGTCTTCTTGCCAAATCGATCTGGTTTTGCAGTCGATGTTGATGGTTCTCCCAGATTAAACCATTAAAAAAATTTCACAAGTGTTTTTTCGGTTTTCTATCTGTATTTCATTCAATTCATGTGGCACCCATTTTGAACACTTTTGGATCTTTCCCATAGCTTTTAAACGGTCAAAAAGTGTTTGTTGTGCAACATGTAACATTGCTGGTATTTGCTTTTGACTCATAGTGTCATCTCCATCCAATATCGTTTGCAATTCGGAGTCTTCAAACTTCAAAATCAAAATTTCTTAACCGTTGAAACCATCTTTTGCATGTTGCTTCTGATAGAGCATGATCACTATATGCCTCGACAAGCATTCGATGCGACTCTGCAGCTTCCCGCATATCACAATGTCATAGCAAACAAAAAAAAAAAAAAAAAAAAACATAAGGGCTCGTTCACAACAAATACCTGGTAATGTGTTCTTCACATTCTTCTTTTGTTCATTCAAGTAAATTTGGTTTATTTCTTTTTTTCATTTTTTTAATAATTACAACCGTTTTGTAAAAAGTGTATGTATACAAAACTTAGATATATATTGCTGATAAAAATTATAAGAAAAGAAAATGCATTGCGTACTTTGTTCCATGAAAAACTATAATTCTCTTAAGATATCACAGTTGTGCCAATATTTATGTTCATCACTGTACATGCATAGAAAATCGCTTAAAACAAATTTTCTATGTCAACCAACCAAGCCAACAACAAAAGCTGATATTCGTCAAAAGAAAGCTGATATTCGTCAAAAGAAAGCTGTGTTATCAGCTTGGTGGGATTACTAAGCAATTGAAATTTGGTAACCCATTCTCTCCCATTATACTTTTACGTAATGAGAATTATCCACTCTTAAAACGATTGATAACTGATGATGAAAAATGGGTTGCTTACATGTCAATGTCAATCGATAAAGATCGGGCAACAAGCCAGGTGAACCATCTCATACACCATCAAAAGCTGATATTCATCAAAAGAAAGTTTAGTTATCAGTTTGGTAGGATTATAAAGGAATTGTTTACTTTAAACTTATACCACACAACCAAACGATCAATTCAGATGCCTACAGAGAATAACTAACAAAATTGAAAAATGCAGTTGAAGAAAAGCGGTCTGAATTGACAACTCTAAAATAAGCTATATTACATCATGACAGTACAACTCCAGACATATCTTTGGTGACTCGGCAAAAATTAGTGAAGCTTGATTGGGATGTTTTGCCACATCCAGCATATAGTCCTGACCTTGCATCATCTATTTACTTCTTATTTCGATCCTTCCAAAAGTCCTTGAAGGGTGAAATTTCAGTAATGATGATGATGTCAAATCAAACAAGGTTCAGGTTTTGCTCATAAAAACCAAAAGCTTAAAATGTAGAATTATGATGCTGCCTGAAAGATAGAAAAAGATCGATGCTTAAAATAGGCAATATGTACATCATTGAATAAGCTATTTCGTTCCATAAAATGACTCCTTACATAAAAAAAATAAACAAACAAAAAAAAAACCAATAACTTGCAGACTCTATAAAAGCCTGTAGACTGCAATAGTGTACATTTGACTGAAAACTCATCGACTTCTTGACCAATGTAATGTAACCGCAGTCCGTTTGAGATTGAAACCAAATCATGCCAAATTATGGGCTGAAAGTTTGAATTGCACGTTCAGCCAGAGCAAGAGCCGTAATGAGTACATTCG
Source organism: Eristalinus aeneus (assembly GCA_955652365.1). Lineage (NCBI taxonomy): Eukaryota > Metazoa > Arthropoda > Insecta > Diptera > Syrphidae > Eristalinus > Eristalinus aeneus. The sequence goes on along the minus strand of OY019131.1, from coordinate 88,096,165 downwards.
ATAATCTGTTCGTTAAGATGACGTTCTTCTTGACTGACAAAATGTCGCCGTATTCATTAAAAATGTACAAACCCATCGTTTCTTGATTTAAGGGTAACACTACAGATTACGCCTAGTCTCCTGTATGAAGAAAACTATAAAATTTCCTTTACTACAACGCAGGACTGAAAATGATAATTATGCTCATAGGAATGAAAGTGAACGAGAAGACTTCAACATTGGCGTCTATAAAACCTGTTTCTTATACTTGTACCTGGTACTGAGTTAACAAAGAAGTAAAACACCTACTGGAATTGGCTTTCGTGTTAATAATATTTGCATGGCGCTACAGTCCACAGGGGGACTAACAGCTTATATCACGGGGAACTATTTTCCCAAGAGTCGTAAGTAACGCAAGACTAGACGCCTTAGTTACCCAAGTACCAAACTGGGATCATGCTTGGGGGGCAATCACCCCACTTTGGTTTGATGCGAAGTCTTTCTAAAACCTCTTCCGCTCTCTGGGTCGCAGCGCCCGGTTGAGAATGCAACTCCACACTGAGAAGGAATAGTCCCCTAACCGTCTTGCGTAGTTGTGCTTAAATAATGAACTAGACAAGTCAGCACAGTACACTATCCTCGACTCTACCCACGATGTTAGGTGTTAAACCACAGCCACCTCGATACTCCCACAAGGGGGCCTACCGCACGGTCAGGCTGGAACCGAAGTTAAAGGGGCCCCTGACCTCCCGTGGCACCTGAATATAGCCTCTGGTCAAGCTGTCACTACCAGTCAGGTTCCCTCAAAGCCTGGGTCTGTTAGCCGCCATCCGTAGATGGCGTTGACACTATAAATAGTGATACGGATGTGATTTTGAATCATTTGATTCATATATCCAGTCACATCATCTGGTGAAAGAGGTGGTGCCGTGAAAAATCGCAAAATTGGTGGTGAGCTGGGAATCGAACTTAGACCCTTCGGCGTGTGAGCGTCGCTCCAACTACGCCACGGCACTACACGTGTTTATGTAGACATAAAATTATGATTTCATACTTATTCTTGACACCTTTGTTGAATAAAAAAAATATAATAAGTTGAATTAAGCCTCTTGCGAATTATACCGGAATACATATGGGTCTTACATTTATTGGCCACTCTCACACGTCCAGGTGAAAGTTCCTATCGTGGCCTAAACCGAAACTTAACTAATTTCACGTGCATTAAAATTGATCCACGCAAGAGTGCCCCTTCGTCTGCAAACAGAACTCTTCCCATAGTCGAGCCTATCTCCGCGCCATCACAACGACTTATTTCAATTTTCTACTAGGCAGGATGTGCAGACATCCATTACCGGACACTCTTCGCTGCATTTCAGCATCAATCTAGATCCGAGCTGATTCCATTTGGCATGTCACGCTGCATTCTCCCTTGCAGCTGTGAAATTACCGCATCATGACCCATCGTCCACTGTCCTCTGTGGCGACGCACTTTCCATTAGCCGAGGTTGCTGCTCCTCCGACTGCGGCACAGCGTGCAACACAGCCAGCAACAGTGTCAAAGGAAAGCGCTCCACTCTCACCAACGTGTGCTGCCGCACCGCTGCAGCCGCCTTCTCCTGGCCTGTAATTGAAATGTCAGAAGCAATAGCCGTCAACCTTTGTGCACACAGAGTTCATTATTTCCTCTGCCGCACATGGAGCGGGTGTAGGAGAAGGGCTTTGTGTAAACAAAGTGACTGCTGGGGTACATTGCGTTCATGTATCACGTTGACACCAGCAGTCATTTGCCGTGTGCGATCATGATAGTGCTCAAGGAGGCGATGAATGAAAGTGCGACGAAGGGAAGGCGAGCAACAAGAGATGAGAGACAGAAAGAAATGATTTCAGATTCGAGCTCGGTTTCGAGGAGTGTTCACTGTGAGATACGACCGCTGAATAGGCACTCGCTTACGTAAAGGTTTCAATGATGAGCTTAGAGCCATTGTTGCCGCAGATTTGGCTGAGTGAATCGTCGTCGGGTGACAATAGGTCTTACTGTGAGCGGGTTAAATTAATTTGATTTTGGTTTAGCAATTGTTACGCCAATATGGGAGTGCTGCTGATAATGGGAACGTTGATTGACTTATGTGAATGTTGGCTGTCAGTTGTACAGTACAGGAGTACAGCCAGAACGTGGGGGAAGTTTGATTCTACCTTACTCTTTCCCAATGATATTTTTGTAGACTCGAAGTCCAATTAGGCCGGAATGCGATGGTATGAGACCAGGATACTGCCGATTTGAGGTCGTGCTGTGCAGTACAGCAGGCAAATTAAATCCGGCTCTAGACTGGGTCTTCTGAGTTGCAAAATGGATGATGATTATTAACTTTGAAGTTTGAGTTCAATGAAGGCGGTTTTACTGCTCAATATCTCATGAACTTGTTTAAATGTGTGGTTAGTAAATTCCTTAACCATTTCCTTTAATTTGTGCACTATTCAGCGCTTGCTTTAAACTAAACAAGGCTAGAAACCATCAGTTCCAATCCGGTATCATCGCTTTAAAGTCTACCACCTGGTTGGCACAACACCTCAAATTTCGAAGGAACAGAAGACCACTCATAAGGCCACGGACCCCACTCATAATCACTCAGATCAACAAAGCTCTCGGCACAATCTCGACGTGTCATAATTGCTTTCATCTGTCAGCAGCACACTCACAGTTCAGAAGTCCAAATCAACTTGTGTGCGTGGGTGATTTGAGTTGATTGTGATGACAGACGGTTGAAGAATTTACTAACTGTCCCGTCACTGTCACCATACGAGCGTGTTGGCGCCTTCAGTGGCCGGCCGCAATGATAAAACCTTGACCCTGAAACAAATGAAACGCCGCTGCCAGCGGCAAATGACTTAGTTTTGTTGCTCCCTAGAGGTTTTGTGTGCGTGGTCGCGGGATTATTGCGGTTGATCTGCAAATGTTGACACCCCTTATCATTTTATTTGCTTGACTCACGCATGTGTTCCCAGTGTCTGGCGGTTCGTGTTCCGTGTGGGATTCAATGCAACGTCAGAATGGCGCTTAGGGGTTTATATTTATGAGCCGTAGAGATTAGGAATGGATTCGTTTATTGTTTATTGTTGAGTTTTCCTGTATTAGGGGATTTATGAATAATATACTGTTGTGGGAAAGACGTTTTAATTTGTCTCAAGTTCATTATACTTATGTTACTTCAAGCATAAGTGGTAAAATGACATGCACATGTGTAGTGCCAGTAACAACTCCAACTTCTCAAACCATTGGATGGATTAAAAACAAAAAAAAAAAAAAAATGGTACTGGTTAATGTCTTGGCGGGATGAAAGCAAGTCTCATAGTCCGTTGTGAGGTGCATTTAGTTTATATATACGCACCACAATGCGGTTACTTGGAGGGCTAACGATCCGTCCACCTAAAAACTCAAATGTTTGGAGAAAAAAAAAGCATAATTGTTGAAGATGCTCCTGAATCTAAGAGTTGTCTTAACAGCACGAGTAGATGATGTGCACGGATGTCTTAATAAAATCCCTCCCTTTACAGTAATGGAGCCTAGACATAGATTTCTAGAATTGGCAAACTCCAGATAATAAAATTATGGCATTAAGTATTCAGAAAATACTACATAGTACGTGAAATGAGTAGAAGACCACCGGAAATCCTCTTAAGGCGAAGAAGAAGATCACGAATTGTATGGTTTCGTTTCAAAATATGAATCTAAAATAGGGGATCCCAATGCAAGGAATTCTTCGCAACGTAATTGTGATTTTTAATTTAATTTCTTGTACACCTTGAACGAAATGCTTTATAGGTTTGTCTTCGACGTGGAAATGGAGTTAGGTTAATGGAGAATGGTCGTTTGTGAGATTTTGGTGTTCTCTTAGTAATGAAGGTACTGCACTACGAATTTTATATGTATGACGACGCGTTAATAAACTTCATCTGTAAAGGGTGTCCCAACAAGAACGCAAGATTTGAATTTTAAATAAAACGCAGATGTTTAAAAAAATCGTGAGGTTATGTGTTGAATAACACATCGGCCAGATGGCCACCGCGGCTTTGCTGGCACATACGCGATCTTTTAATGAAATTTTCAATGACGGTTTTGCATAAATGCTGCGGTATTTCATTAATGTAGCGTCCAATTTCCTCTTTTAAGGCTTGAGTCGTCGTCAGCTTATTCGCATAAACCATTGATTTCAAAAAACTCCAAAGAAAAAAGTCCAATGGTGTTAAATCGCACGATCTAGGCGGCCAATTCTGGTCTCCAAAACGCGAAATAACACGACTGGGAAATGACTGATGCAGCAATTGAATTGTTTCTCTGGCTGCATGAGATGTGGCGCCGTCGTGTTGAAACCACATCCCCTCCACATTCATTTCTTCAAATCTAGGCACGAAAAAATTGGTTATCATTTTACGATATGTTTGCGCTTGACCTGACTCATTTTCATAAAATGAAGATCCAATGATTCCTCCAGCCCAAAATCCACACCACACAGTAACACGTTGAAGATGAAATTGCTTCTCTGGAATCTCTGGAATCTCTGGAATCACTCGAGGATTTTCCTCGCCCCATATGCGACAATTCTACCATTTGACCAAACCATCAAGATAGAAATGGGCCTCGTCACTAAAGATGATTTTATCGACAAAATAAGCATTTTCATGTTATCTCTCCAATACCCAATTAACGAACTCCCTTCGCCTTGCATGGTCAGCAGGCTTCGGTTCCTGAGTCAATTAAACTTTGCATGCATGAAGATGCAAATCTTTCTTCAAAATTCGCTGCATACTGGATTTGGAAACACCAATTTGCTGAGCTCGGTGTTGAATTGAGGTGGATGGAATTTGAGCGACATCATCACGTACTGCTGCGATATTTTTGATCGATCGACCTGGTCGAAGGCGCGTTGTTGTCTTTACATCAGTTACAGACCCAGTTTCAGTAAACTTTTCCATTAATTGCGTTACAGTTCACTCCTTTGGGGCATTATTGATCGCAATTTGCGAACTGTAGCCGCAAAACTTTTACCATTTTGGTAAAACAATTTTACAATGCAAATGCGTTCTTTATTCGTGTAGCGCTCCATTTTTATTAACCTTATACCTTCTACCAACAAACAATAAATGTCAGGCAATGACAATTCGAATGGCGCCAAATTTAAATTTTGCGTTCTTGTTTTTCTTAGTAATAAATTCTTTTTAGTAATAAATTTGTGCCACTCTGCCTTCCCAGCAGGAACCGGCGCATTTTTGAGAGTACATGTTTTTGTCTATGAAGTATATGCATTTTAAACTTTACGTGATTGATCGCATTTAATGTAAGACGGTACAAATCTATGAGGGCCAGTGAAAACCTATTGAAAAATGTTTTTTCCAATTCAATCTATCATGTTGTTCTGGAAAGCCATTCACTTTTATGTGATAAATGCGTGTCCGACGAAAAACTTAGTTGAGAACGTAGATTCGGAACAGTCAGCGATATCGAGAGAGAAAAAATGAACATGCAAGATCACTGAACGCAGAATTGATATATAAAGTGGGAAGGGCTAAAATAGTCCGCCGGTAAATGAGAGCAAAAAAGTATGTACACATATGCTGTTGTCAAGAAAGAACACACAACATCGACGACTCGGGTAGAGTATCACATTAGGCAGCAGAAACTTTGATGCTAATAGGAACAACATTAACCCAAATCACTCTTGCCAATAGCTTTGGGCTCGAAATGCAATTGAGTATTGCAACCCTTTGTCGAAATATTTGATGAAATTTAAAGGAAAACATACAACGGTGAATTTTATTTACTGTTTGGCGGTGGTGCGCCTGGTGAAATGTCTTTGGACACATCGCTTAGATGGCTAGGCTATGTAGAGCGTAAAGACAAAACTGCTTAAAGCCTTTAAAACAAGTCATTGATCGCCCACAATACTCAAAGAGGGCTGTTTGTCCATGGAAAAGGTTCGCTTCCTGGCTACTCGGAGGCGAAAGAAATACTGTAGGTCTCTTTAACGTGTGTATTTTTTAGAAGTATAGAACTTTGAAATAAAAATGAATGAAAACGCTTACTCTATATTGAATTACAATTTCTGTTTTTCTAAAGGCAATTTTTTGACATTATATATGGGATGTAGACTTTAGTAATCGACACCCTGCAACAAAGGACGACCTAGATTGAAATGACGCACACATGTGAAGAAGACTCCAACCAACTTGGGGTGCGCAATTGAAGGCAGGTGGCGAAGGATCATTTTTACTTGTAAAGCACTTTGGTTGAGGTTAGGTCCACCACGGACTGTAGCACCACACAAAGAAGAAAATATGTAGCCTTGGATTTAGATACTAAGCATACTTGAGAAATGTTTACGATTTTCGGTGAAATCTCCCAAACCACACGTAATTCAATTTGCAAAAGACTATGCGCGAAAATAGAGAGCGTGTGAAAATTTTTAGTAGTCACTGTAGTATTTGAAAACTTTGTGAAAAATTAAATTACTACTCTGCATGTAAAGTTGCCATTTAAGTTTTAAGCTTTAAGTTTGTTTCTCTTAGTGGCCGCCGTGGCGTAGTGGGTAGAATGTGACACTGACACTCAGAAGGTTCAAGTTCGATTTCCGGCTGAACACCTACCAGTTTTAATGGCAGCACCTCTTTCGAGCTGCCGACAACATACAAAGTTTAATACTTGTTTAAGAAAAAACTTCTCAAACTTCGCAGTTCGAAGTTGATAAAAAACTGCTTTACGCAAACAATTTTTTTTTAAATGAATAAAATAGTAAAGAATTGCATTTTGTAACACTATTTTACCCTGCAATCAAAGACCAGATTTCAAACTTGAGCTTTATGCCACAGCATTTTGAAGTGGAACTCCAGTAACTTCACATTATTTGTATTTCCAGAATTTTCGTTTACAATTACTTAACCATACCTTGCAGAACATATTTTTGTCCTAAAGCTTGACTTCCTATGGCACTCTTTATTAAAGGCACAACTTTTGGGACTTTGCTTTTTTTGGCAAATCCGCCTGAGGAATTTGCACAAATTTATGCCAGCGAAATGTTTCCCGACTTTTTAAACGAAGAACTAATTACATCTATTTATTCAGTTGGTGAGTCCGTCTGAGCAGTTTCCTAGTTTTCTCTGATTGTTTATACATAGAAAAGATTTTCTTACCCGATAGTGGTTGCTGAAAAATCCCACAACTTATTTCTTGTTCTAATAAGCTCTCCTTAAGAAAGAAAACAAAAGTCTAGCATAAGCACCCTCCCCCAGGGGATAATTGCACGGGCTACAACTTTACCATTGCCATTAGATCTTCCCGCTGGTAAACTGTGCAATTCAATCCTCGTCCTACTTTTGTGCGTCAATTCAAATTAATCCTCCACCCACCAGCGAGATGATACATCACCAGTCATCTATTCGTTTGTGTAACTTTTAAATTGTTCTCCAACTTGTTAAGTGAGAACTCAGCGTTAGATCTATGAATCCTTGTGTGTTCCACAAAACTACCGCGCGCATCTGCTTAGCTGATGACACAAAGCAATTAATCCCGTAATCACCTAGCAAACAACTCAGCCAGCAATTGTTTAAATATTCCATTTCGAATGGAATTCCTATTGAGGCAGAGGAACGCGGACGAATATGCGACGAAACGACGAAACGAGAACTCTGACATCTCACGTAGTACTAGTGTACGCCATCTAAAGGAAATGCGGCAAGAAGTTTGCCCTCAATCCGTTAAGTGAACATAAGCAGGTTTGGGTGGAGTATGATGGTGGCGGAGGATGGGAGGAGAGATTCGTTTTAACCCATTTTCGAGGTGGAAAACTTGCTAGATCCCCTGACAATTCTGTGACCTGATTGTGCCTTCAGAAAGCAAGGACCTCTTCTGCTGGCCCATTGTCCCGTAAATGAGCCGGATTTTAAGTCGAAAATGAATGGGGATGTGTTTGGCAATTAGTCTTGGACTGGCAGTAAATTAAGACGCATGTAAGAGGTTTGTTGCGGGGTTGGCGTAGAATGTTAGCCACGGCGAAAATTGCATCAGTTTCTTGTCAATTACTTGCAGAGAGTTAATTGAAGTATACTCGTACGTGTGGGGACAATTATTTAAATTCTTATAATTGGTCTAAGTGATTTCGGGAAAGCCTTAATTTAAGCTGTTCCGCTGAATGAAAGAACCACAAAATTAAATTGAAACTAATGACGACTTAATACATAAAAGTGTGTACAACCTCGATTAGAAGATTTCAGGTTTTACTTTTTCTTGCGATATTTCTTCTTATTTTTCTTTGCGTGCAGCTAGGACAGTCTCTTGGCAGCTGACTCCAATTGTGTATTTTAAGTTGGATGAGGTGCCTTGCCACTTGTGTGCGCCATCTCAATCTTGGCCGTCCTTTCCTGCCTTGTTCCAAACGCCCGGATTCAAAGACTTTTTGGGACGGAGAAGAGGACAAGCCATGTAGCTTGTCCATCTTAAGCGTTGTATTTCGAAAAATTTTCTCAAGTATACCACATGCTACACGGTTGTAGAGCGAATTACTACGGAACCTTCTCCTATACATGCCAAGGGATTTTTCATCCGCTTTAAGTAACGTAAAAGTTGGGATGATAAAGCTGTTGTATAGAGACAGCTTAGTTAGAATTGATGTTGTTGCCCTAGAGATAAACGAAGTTCTTGACTACTTTAAAGTTTCCACCACCTTGTGTAACTTTCTATCCGAGACGAGGATTTTGTGTGTCCTTTCTTAATGTCAACATACACTTCTGTTTGTGATCATTAAGAGCTTCATTTTAGCTCGCTTCAATCCAAACGCCTCATTGATCAACCAGTTTCGACCAGTCGAACCCCGTCAATGTCGTCAACGTATGCTAGCAATTGAACTGACTTAAGGAAATCGTGACTCTGGTGTTGACTTCTGAGCTACGCACAATATTTTCAAGAAGGCTGTTGAAAAAGTCCCATGACAGCGCGTTGAATTGCCTAAAAGCTATTTTGACACTGAAGGCCTCGGTTAGTTCGTCACAGACCTTGACGCAGCAGCGTAACTTCTCTGTCGTAATCCTACACAACCTGACGGGATTATTAAGAATGCCAAAACTAGACATGGCACTGTATAGCTCGTCTCTATGCACACTGTCATATGCGGCGCTAAAATCGACGAATAGGTAGTGAGTGTCGATTTGCACTTCTGAAGTCTTTTCCAGGATCTGCCGTAATGTAAAAATCTAGTCTATTGTGGACTTCCCTGGTCTGAAATCCCACTGATAGGGACTTATCAGGTCATGGACAAACAGTTTCAGACGCTCACACAATACGGCAGAGAGGATCTTGTATGCGATGCTGAGGAGACTAATCCCTCGGTAGTTGGCGCAGTCAAAGGGGTCTCCTTTCTTGTGAACCGGGCAAACGACGCTGAGACTCCACTCATCGGGCATTCTTTCCTCCGACCATATCTTACAGATGAGCTGGTGCATGCGCCCAACCAGGTCATCTCCAGCTGCTTTAAATAGTTCTGCGGACAGTCCGTCCGCTCCAGCAGCTTTGTTCGACTTCAGCTTGGATATTGCTATCTTTACATCGTCTAAGTCGGGGCTACAGAATTCTTGTCTGTCATTGTCCAAATCGAATGGAACATTCTGCCTAACAGCGGGATTTGGACCGTCATCATCAGATGCGGACATCGAGAATACTGGAGGAGTGTCTGACGTCGATCGATCAATTTGTTTAACGTTGGATAGCTCAGAAGATCACCGGGTTTCTTCGTGAATGTTCAAGTGTGCGAACCGCGTGCTAGGCACAGAGAGGTGCCGCACTGAGGCAAAGTCCAACAGCCTTAGTCTGTTTCCGGATGTGTTGTCGTGCAGGCTGTGTGTACCGACGACTCCGGCAAAGATGTCCTCCTTTCCCAGCTGAGCGTTGAAATCTCCTAGAACGATCTTTGTGTCATAGCTGGGACATCGATCGTATGTTCTTTTTAGGAGATCATAGAAGTCATCCCTGATGTTGTCAACCTTCTCTTCTGTCGGGGCGTGAGCGCAAATTAGTCTGATGTTCGCGAATTTAGCCTTGATGCGGATCGTCATGAGACGTTAGCTGACGGGGTCGTAGCTCAAGACTTTTTGCCTAAGTCTGCCTCGAACAACAAATCCGCATCCGAATAAGCGCTGCCTTCTCTTTCTATAGCAATTGCTGTAGTAGATATCGCAGTTCTTCATCGCTTTTATGCCAGGTCCATCCCATCGCACTTCCTGGATGGCGGTAATGTCTGCCTTGTGGCAGTCAAGGGCCTCCGCAAGTTGTTCGGCCGCATTTGGCCTGTTAAGGGACCTCACCTTCCACATGCAAAACCGAAAATCATTGTTCTTTAAACGTTTGCTGGGGTCGTCAACAGTTCATCCTTCATTATCCGAGACATGATGTTGTCTCTGAGCTAATGATTTTTACGTGGTAAGGAAGTTACCCTTACGCACAACCCTAGACTAGTAGGCCAGGCCCATTATTTAACCCTCGAGTAGAGGGGTTGCTGCATACATTGGTTCACCACACAACGGGTGTTGTGATGGCTATCCAGGGAGTGCTGCGAGGAGGTTGTATGTCAACTTGACCTGTGCACTAACGAGGATAGTGTTGGCAGCTCGCCTTGTTGAGCACAATCAGCAACATTACTTCGCGTTAACAGGCCCATGCCCCCTATAAACTTTATATCACGAAATACCAAACTCAGCAACATAGCGAAAAAATATTAAACTGGTTGTCTGTGCCTGTGCCTATGCTGCTGATAGGTGCTTTATTTATAGGGAATAGTCACAAAACGAATGGACGGCCTAAGCTAAGGTGGCGCACACAAGTGGAGAAGGACCTCAACCAACTTGGAGGGCGCTACTGTAGGTAGTTAGCGAAAGATCGTGCCGGCTGGGAAGGCATGCTGGTTGAGGCCCAGGCCCACCCCGAATTGTAGCGCCACAAGAAGAAGAAGAAGAAGTCACACACTGATGATGGGAGGGGAATTGGCGTTTGCTCCAAGAAACTAAACATTTGCCTGTGTATCCATTTGCCTTCTTGCTATCGTGTCTTTCAGGCAGATAAAATGAAAATTGAAGAAGGACGGGAATTAATAATTCTACATAAATTCAAAAGGAATATTATGACCTGTTCCGTTAGCCAAGCTGCAATCCAACGGGGCAACGGTTCCACTCAAACAACTTCATTAAATGCTGCCTATCTCTTAATGAAATGGCCAAGACCTTCTTCTGGTAGCGTGCGGAGTCATGCCGAATTTTAGAGGAATCCTTAGACTGGTTCGTAGTAGACATTCATCCCGTTCCTTTATCTACTGCCAAATATACAGTCGTGTGTATATTAATTGGGACAAACAAATTTTTCTTTATACTTAACTTTATTTTTAATTAAAATTAGAAAGTCAATTTTAATACTTTATATGGCTTTCCTTGGCTTTTAGCATTGATGAAACAAGTCGTTCGCATAAAATTTTATTTCTTTGTCATGAAACCAAATATCAATAATATAAGAAGGTAGCCTAGTTATTGTGGTGCAGTCTCTGTTCCTGAGCCTTCCTTTGGTAATTGCTCACAGATTCGCAACTGGGGTGAGGTCAAGGGAGTGGCTAGGCCAATCCAGAACATTAATTTTGTGGACAATACTGTTTCATAATTCTTGATGTGTGACATGGAGCTAAATCCTATTTGAAAATTGAATTTACTTCGGAACGTCTCCTCTGAATGGTTGGAAGCACCAGTTAGCTAGTTAGTTAGTTAGTTTGAATTGTATTTTCAATAAATGTTTTACAATGTAAAGTTTAACCAAAGTCATTTCTGGTCTGGCCTATGGCCGTCTACCAGGTTGACAAAATACATACAAAAGTTTTAGATTAAAAATCTCCATCTATGATACGTTTTCTATAACAAAGTGCTGCTACTGAATAATCGTATAAGGCCTTCCATTCTTTTTCTCCATTTAAAATGCACGTTACTTCATATTCGTCTAAACCATATTTTTCAAAAATTGTTAGTCGAAATTCTTTCAGAATCGGACAAACACCAATAAAATGTAAGATATCTTTTCTCTTCCTCATGTTACATAGGTTACAAAGAATTGGTAAATCTGGTCTGTGCGGGTTAAAGTTTAACTGAACGAGTTCCACTCTCAGTTTAAAAATTGTGCTTATTTTGTCGATTGAGTGACTGTCAAGGAAGTATGTTTTTTCATTTAAAAAATGATTTAGTTTGCTGTAGTAGTTCCTAAACAGTGAAGATTCAGCTTCTTCGACATATTTGTCATATGTGTGTCTACCAAAATTCTCCAAAACAGAGTTAAATTTTTTTCTTAAAAGATGAGAAGGCTCGTCCGCCTCAATAGACAGATTTAGACCGCATTCAGAAGCTGTTTTTTTCCATTCCTCGCAATTGTATCCGTTTGTTCTTATTATACTTCTTAAAACTACGTTTGGTAATCTGCATTCGCTCATCTGTAGTATTTTTAAAATTTAGTTGAAGTGCATTTTGATGGTATACAAGAGCAACGAAGGAGTTCCGGTTTCAATATGTATGTCTACCGAAATTCTCCAAAACTGAGTTAAATTTTTTTCTTAAAAGATGAGAAGGCTCGTCCGCCTCAATAGACAGATTTAGACCGCATTCAGAAGCTGTTTTTTCCATTCTTCGCAAATGTATCCGTTTGTTTTAATTATACTTCTTAAAACTACGTTTGGTAATCTGCATTCGCTCATCTGTAGTATTTTTAAAATATAGTTGAAGTGCATTTTGATGGTATACAAGAGCAACGAAGGAGTTCCCGTTTCAATATGTAGCATATAGTTGGGGGTATTTTTTGGTAACCGAAAGATCTTCTTCAAAAGGTAGCGAAGGAATTTTTCCACACCATCATAGCCTTTGTAACCCCATACCTGAGCTCCGTAGAGCATTATAGAAGCTGCGGTTGAGTGGAATAAAGTTTGTTTTGCACTTTTCGATACATATTTAGTTTTGAAGCAACGTTCCCAAATCGAAAAGATAGCTCTTTTAGCAACAGCTAGTTTTTCCTCAAAGTGTGGTTTCACATTTGAAGTGAACGATATTAGGATACCTAGGTATTTGCATCTGGATACTCCCTCAATCTCTTCCCCGTCCAACTTTCACTTTTCCAAAGATGAGACGCGATCCCCTGCGTTTCTGAATATCATCATTGTTGATTTACCAAGGTTTATATTCAAATTCCAACTTTTACAGAAATCGGTAATCCTCTTTATCATTAATTGCATAACTTGGCTAGTCAGTCATCAGCGCGGGAATTTATACATCGTTGAATCTTATTCCACCTTTGACATCATCTGTTATATCATTGATGTATAGTATAAAAAGTAGTGCACTTAGAATACAGCCTTGTTTAACACCCATTGGTGGTCGCCGTGGCGCAGTGGGTAGAGTGCGACGCTCACACGCCGAAGGGTCTAGGTTCGACTCCCAGTTCAACACCAATTTTTCTAATAGTTCACGGCACCACCTCTTTCGAGCTGCTGACAACACTCAAAGAGTAATAACTGTCTAAAAAAGCTTCTCAAATTTCGCCGTTCGGAGTCGGCAAAAAACTGTAGGTCCCTTCTACTCGTGAGAGAACAGTAGCGCGCACAACACGAGTAGTTGATGAGCAAGCTAGGCCCGGTCCCCCTTTGGACTGTAGCGCCAACAATTATATTATTATTAACACCCATTGAAGTTTCAAACTCCTCAAAAATTAAGTCTCCATCCCATACATGTGTAGTATTGTTCTCATACAAGGCTCTCAGAATTCTTATAACTTTGCTTGAAACGCCGATTTTGGAAAGCTTCACGTGGCATTGAATCAAACGCTGCTTGAAAATCTACAAAAAAGGCGTACAACTTTTTTTCTTTCTCTTATATGTTTCAGCAATGTTTGTTAAGCAGGCTGGAAGCACCATTTGATTTAAAACTTCTGCGTATTTGGTGCTGTTCATCATACCCCCTATTGGCTTAAGACTTCCAGGGTCTTCAAATGTAAAACAGCCACAAAACATGTCTTTGGGGGGCTGTTTTGGCGCTTGAACGATATGGCCGTATCGGATTTTTTCTATCGAACTTTTGCTCACTACAATTTTATCGAAATTGAATAAGCATATACTAATGTATAAGCAATTCTTCTCCTTAAAAATTTCGGGCCTTTTCATTCCTCGCTATCGGTTATTGTCGTGAGAGGCCAGACTTTTAGTACAAATACCCATTTCACCTACCACTAGCAGATTAAATCCAAACAGTAGCTCGTTGGATATGGAGTACAGTGTATAGTTTGTGTTGCAAGACGAAAGTCCTATATTATTCCATGTCTGACCAATTCATCGATTAAGTAGTTTCCATCCTTTACATTTTGAATAATTTAACTCAATTTTTCGAGATTCCCGTTTTCAAAAATTCGAACTTCCATGAATTAAATTTTTTACGTACATAGAATAAATTACTTTATCGTCTTCTGGCAGTACTTCTTGTCAGTTCATGTCTCGCATTGACCTCCTTCCTTTTATTTTGGCTTATTACGCATTGTCTGGGAGTGTGAAGTTAATTCGAGGCATTATTGCATTGCAGCATTTTACCAGTCACCATGTTCACAAATGCTGCATTATGCCTCGTGAAGCAGGCAGTATTCATGTCAAAACACATTAAATCTCGTTACGCCCGCAAGCCTCCCCTCACCATACGCCATACAACGCGAACGCACTTCACTCAGCAGCTTCCGGAGTTCAGGGGTATCTTCTCTGAAAATCATTCACACACACACACACAGCCTTTGTGTGCTGTAGTAGCAGCGACACGCCGAAATTGGGTTAATCACCTTCGCAGACGTCACTCCAACACATTGTGTCATTCGTGCAGACGAGCTCCCACGTATACAGACAACCGAACAACAGTCCATCATCATTGTCGTCACCACTCCTCGCACACACCGTGCCTGCCACCTTCTTAATTCGAGTGCACAACGCGCAGTCACTCATGACATCCGACAAAATTAATCGCAGCCCGACCTCTCTCCGACCCAATGGACTAGTTTTCTTCCTCCCCGTCCAGACCCGCAATCGACTCCTAATTGCATTCATCATCGTCGTTGTCACTGTCTCCATGTCATTGGCAACGCATCTGAGCAATGCCAAGCGACCACTTGACGACTGTCAAGTGTCGGCCGGAATGCGAACTTGACCCTAACAGTAGTTGACTTCGATGTCATAATGATCATTCTTCGGCAGAAGAAAAGCCCGACCATCACGCGAGCGCGGCTAATAAATTGACCACTTCCGCTGTCGCCTGGAATTCGCTAAACGGCTGCACCGGATTCCACACGCGGAACGGCCAGGAGCAGATATTAATCACCGGCCGACGATGATAAACGACAATCGGCATGGCCGCTCCGATCCAAGGCGCAGCTTTCGCAATTATGCTCTGGAAAGGCGCAATTATCCGCCGGAATTAACCTCAACGAATGTGGCTCAAATGGGTCTTTGCCATTTGCGGATTATCCGGGCGTTCTTTAAGTGGCGGCGTTTAAGTAATTTTTCGGCCGTGTGTGGGGCGTGGCGTGGGGTGATGGGAACCACAATTTACGGTCGTTTCGCTGGGATTACTTTCATCTGCGGTGCGGCGGCGACAATGGCGGTGGTGGTGGAGGCGGTGAAAGAATGATGAAGCAGCACACCATCAGAACGGGATGAATGGACTTGTGGTCGCCGAGTGGAAAAGCGGGGTGGTGGGAGGAAGTGTAATTGGAGTTGAAGCAATTGCATTCGCACCCCAAGAAGGCATTGTTCAGCTACAACAAAGAAAGGTGCTGTGAAAGCACGAAAAAGGGAATGGAAATGAGGTCAAATTGTTGATCAAGGAGTGGTTGCTGGAAATGCATTGGGCTTTGTGTACTCTCCGAGCATTGTTCGGGTTCAGAAAACGAACTGTTAAGACATTGGTGATGGTTTGAAGAAATTCTTCTTTCTGTCAACTCGGTTGACTTAAACAAGGAAACTAGGAGTCAGACGAAGTTTCTGGTTTCAGTTGGTTTCGTTTACTGGAAGATCCCTTTGTTCACTTAGTTAAGTCGTTTTAGGGTGATTCAAGCTCACTGCGGGAAGTGTACGAATAAAGTTACAGGAGAATCAAAAAAATGTGGGGATCAACATTGATCAGCTTATTATTTTTCAATTTTTCTGTTTCCGTGATGTCCCTATGCAAATTGTCATACGCGGCCTTTTATTCGACGCATACGTGGAGAGTGTTGATCTGTCCTTCATGGGTATTTTCCAAGATTTGATGTAATGTGAAGATCTGGTCAATTGTGGGCTTTCCTGGTCTGAAACCACACTAATAGGGACCTATCAGGTTGTGAACAAACAGTTTCAGCCGCTCACACAATAGAGCGATATTGAGGAGGAGGGGTTATACAGTGCTATGTTTAGTTTTGGCATGCCTGCCGAATTCGTCTGGTTGTGTAGGATGATGATGGAGAACTCTCGCTGCTCCGTCAAGTTCGGTAACGAACTAACCGAGAAGTTCAATGTCAAAATAAGTTTTAAACAATGCGACACACAGTTATGTGACTTCTTTCTTCAGGGAAAGCGCCTAGCTCACAAATGAGCACTAGAGGCACGGTCTTTTAATTGCTAGCTTACGCGGACGACATTGATGTGATGGGACGAACATAGCGAGTCATCAACGAGGCGTTTGCTGGCATTGAAGCCGAAGCGGCTAGGTCTGGTACTTAATGAGGGCAAAACGAAGCACATGCTCTTATCAAGAAAGGACACACAACATCGACGTCTCGGGCAGAGCTCCACACTAGGCAGCAGAAACTTCGTGCTCGTATAGGACTTCATCTACCCGTGATCCGCAATATATTGGGACAACAACACCAGTACCGAAATCAAACACAGAATCACCATTCCCAACCGTTGTTTCTTTGGGGTTAAGAGAGCAACTAAGTAATAAAGCCATCTCTTGAAGAAGGGGTATTGTGGTCTTAAATTGCATATCCAAAATCCGAGAAGACTTTTTTTTTTAAATTCATTGAAAGTGGCTAAAGAATTAAGGAAGGCGTTCAAAACAGTTTGCTTCTTTCTAAAACACATAGTCCTCGTGTTTCCTACTGCTCCCATTACGCTCAATTACCTAACGAGGTATATAATAATAATAATAATTGGATGGCGCGACAGTCCAAAGGGGGACCAGGGCCTAGCTTCCTCATCAATTACTCGTGTTGTGCGCGCCACTGTTTTTTTCACGAGTAAAAGGTACCTACATTGTCTACTCGGCAAAGTTTTGGATGTTTTTCTTTCGACATTAATTACTCTTTGAGTGTTGTCAGCAGCTCTAACGAGGTAGTGCCGTGAAAAATTCGAGGTGTTCAGCCGGGAATCGAACCCGGACCTTCGGCGTCTGAGTGTCGCACTCTACCCTCTACGCCACAGTGGACACGAGGTGTGTAGCCTTATGTTATCATTCTTCGGGAACACCTCGGATTCGATATGTTGGACCAGTCAACGTTTTTCTTTTCCCAAAAAGACCATCCCTGGTTATAAGAAGACCATCCGATGAGCACAGGTTTTCGTGAGCTGCCCGCCATATTATATATACAGTTGCTGTTTTAGTTCTGGCATACGGCCAAAAATGTGGTAATCTTCCTGAAATTCTAGCAGTCCGTGCCGTTCTCCTCGGCGACTGAACATTCTGGGCACAGCGGCGAGTTATTGTCCCCAATCCTGTGCAAATATTTTCGGTACCCGCCGTGTTCAGAGAGGAACTATGAGATTTGTAGCTAATCTGTCGATCTTCATGGAAATGAGCACATGCTTCTACTATTTGTGGAGGCTTCCCGTTTGGCTTGCCACATTCCTATGAATGTTGTTCATTCTTTTCCTTCTACAAGTCTTGCCCTCATAAGCTCGTTTGCAAGAATGTCTACGGGTATTATTCCTACTATGACAAACGCCGCATGCTCTGAAGTCTTCCAAATCGAACATGAGATCTGAACTAACACACGTAAAAGAAAGAATCTGCGCGCACATTCAGTTGTAAAAATATTTGAAAGCATTCTCGAGTTGTCCTTGTCCAAGTAATGTCTTCTTACTGGCACACGAGTTTCCTTAAGGAAAGTGCGGCTGTTCAACATAACTAAGTAGCTACTACATATACAGCTCTGTGCAAAAAATTGCACCACGTTAAGGTCTGCACTTTGGATGCTAATTACTTTTCTCCATGCGCATGTAATGACACGATATTTATTGTAGGACATCTGTTGGGCATCAGTTATAAAATGCAAAAAGCAAGATAAGCGAAGATGCATTTTAAGACAAGAAAATTCTTGTTATACGAAATGAAACCGACATTTTGGTGTGCAAAATAATAGCCCCACAAGTAAAACGTCGTAAATAAAATGCAAAATTTAGTGGTAGTACGGTTTTTATTTTTTCTATTTATACTACTGTTCTAGTACTTCGTCTTATAACCCTAATTTTTGAGCACAGCGGCACAACGTCGTGGCATAGAGTCGATTAGTGGCTGACATCGCCGAATTGGAATATCCCTCCACGCAGCCTGCACAGCTTAACATAGCTGTAGTGTATTTTTCGGTTTCGCTTTAAAAACAGCTTTCTTAACATCTGTCCAAAGATTTTCAATGGGGTTTAGGTCTGGAGACTGCGGCGGCCATTCCATAACTTGAACCCCATTCCTCGCAAAAAATTCCTTGGCCAATTTGCTCGTATGTTTCGGGTCATTGTCTTGCTACCGTTGTAGGAGAAGCATCCCCATATGTTAATATTCGCGCCGCCGTGCTTAATGGTTTCTAAACTACACTCCGGTTTAAACTCTTGGTTTTTTTGCCTGGGAACAAATGTCCTGGTCCCAGGAGTTCCAAATAAAACAATTTTAGACTCATCTGTCCATAATATTTTGCCATTTGGATACTTCCCAGTTCAAATGTTCTTGCGCAAATTGTTTTCTTTTATGAAGATGGACCTTTGTCAGCAAGGGTACTTTTCTGGGACTTCTGGCAGGTAGTTACTTCTCTATCAACTTCCTTCTTATGGTTGATGTTGATACGGGCAGATTTATTTTGTTTGATGTGATGAATGGGTTTTGTCTCACTAATCTTATCATTCTTCGCTCGTCGGTAGAGGTTAATTTCGATTTTCTACCTCTTGTTTCTTCTTTTTCGACGTGTTTTTTTTTTTGCATTATTAACCATTTTATTCGAACAACCAACGACTTCCCGAATAAATTTGTACGTTTTTCCGTCAGAAATTAATTGTTTTATAAGTTCACGTTTCTTAGGAGTACAATGCACACCGCGAATTGTTTACAACGTTGTATTTTAAAAATACTAGTTTCAAAATATTTAAATATTTTTACTTAAATCTTTTGACGCACAAAAAAAAAAAAAAAAACTAAGCACCACCAAACACTTCGAAAACACTTTTTAGAATGACATGGTGCTATTATTTTGCACACCAAAATTTCGGTTTCATTTCGTATAACGGGAATTTTCTTGTCTTAAAATGCATGCATACCCAACAGATGTCCTTCAATAAATACCGTGTCTTTACATTAGCTTGGAGAAAAGTAATTAGCATCCAAAGTACAGACCTCAACGTGATGCTATTTTTTTGCACAGAGCTGTATCTGCTCAATCTTAGTTTGGGTACAGCATCCGCGTAGATTAGGGCGTAGGTGATTGCAGTGTTCATAATGTTTAGTATAGAGTAATAAGTGTTGGAGCTAGAAAATTTGCGTATACTCCTGTAAATGCAAAAATCAGCTGACGTTTTCAGAATTAGCTTAAATCCCGATTGTTACTTTAGTGTTTCTTTTTGCCAAAGACAACAAACCTAATTCGTCTTAAAATGTCGGGGTTTCCCATCACGAACGATCCATCTCACCACATTTCGACTGTTTGAAGCTGCCTATAAATTCTATCGAGATCCTGGAGTTAGGTATGAGACCTAATATTCTATTGCGCCGGCAAAACAAAGATTTTCCTATTTTACTTCTTTTAGGGACATGAACAAGCGTGATAGGGGTTAATGTTTGGAAGAAGTGAATTACAAAACTTTGACAAAGGATTTAAAACTCTCTGACAAAGTACCATATACATTTGTTCCTTGTCATAAACGCCACTCAAAACACACGGCTGTCCGACTGCAAAACAGAATGTCTGTCAAAGAAGAAAGTTCAGTTAAGCATATGACTACTTCAAACGCCAAAAAATGCCTTTCCTTCTCACCAGTCCTCCAAGGCTCTTTCTAAGGTGAGCACATTGAGTTTAGGAAAAGACATTGATTCACAGCGTCAATCTGTCACACTTCGCGGGCCTTGTCAGTCCAACCCCATCCGCTTACCGACAACAATGTTTGAGCAAAACACTCCTCGCACGTGGGCACACTTTCCAAGGAACCAGCCAGACGCCAAAAGAGATCTGCCCACCTCCGTGGCACTGATAAAAATCAATTTTCTTTCCGATGCACATCTTGGCAGGTCTCTTTTTATGCCGTTCAGATTAATAGCAGTGTGGCTGTGAACCCAGCAGGCAACTGATATAAATCGATTTATCCGTCAGCCAGTGGGTGAACGCGTGGGGTCGGTCATTATTTTCTTTAAGCATTTGGAAAGCAAATCGATGCGAGGATGAATTGTCTTTGAAAATTGCTTCCATCTGGGCATGTGGTGCCCTATTTTCGTCGGCTTGAAGCACAACACGCGTTTGCAGACTGTGCTTTGTTGCTCATCCTAAAAGTAGTCCCAAGTGTGCGTTGGCTGTTCAATTTTTGTAGCATAACTTATGGCTGAGAGTGGTTCTGGGTTCTCCGTGGAGACTGAATGGGTTCATGTTTCCGCTTTTTGTTTTGAAGGACGGCCCCTGCTGGGAACCTCTTCTTCTTTTTCTTATATGTGCTCTAATCATCATCCCGTCCCATGAGTCGAACCCAAGACTAACCGATTTTTTTGTTTGCCTTTCATTTCAGAATGTCATCCGGCTTGATGTCATGTGTACGAGAGAACTCTCCCCCCCTCGAGATGGCTGGAAACGATTCGGGAAGCCTCTCCCTGCCACCGGTTGACGGATCAACGTCTCCCAATACTGCTTCTTCAAATGGTAAGTACAACCCGTCTGCTGTTGAGGATGCGCCTCTTCAGCCTGAAGTGGGAGGCGCGGGCACTTCTTCATTTAGAAAGGGTTGAAGTTGGGTCAAGAATCTTTGAAGTGAGAGAGGGTTAGGCTTTCATCGATGGCAACGTGACCCTCCATTCAGCCCGAGTCGAGTGCGGTGACATTGATATGCACTTGTCTCAGTTGAAGGACTCCTCGTCGAGTGAAGATAATCAATTTCTTTGCCCTCTTCTGGTGTCCTTGTCGACTGGGGGAAGCCAGAGCTGGCATTTGATAATGGTGTTTTCGTTGGAATTAGTCAAAGTGGTGCTTGCTGGCGGTGGTCTGCCTGGGGAAATGACATTTAACGACTCGCATGTGGTGGACTTTGGCAAGTGGCCGCTTGAGACTTTTCGACGTTTTTTTAGTTCATTGTGTGCGGTCGGTTATGTGGCGTAACTTTGATTGGATAATCTTGCTGGTGCTGATGTGAATTGATGAGGGATCTGAAGTTCATAGGGCTTGGGAAAAAGACATATGCGTATAATGGATTGTAGTAATATTGGTTTGATAGAGGATAACGTTAGCTACACCTTCACTTTAAAAACTTGAAATTCTCTAGTAGTAGTCGGTATTTCGGGTCTTGAAACCTCTTCTTTTGATAACATGTAGAGACAAGCTACATTAAATGTCATAACATCCTAATGTGAACTACCAGTAATGCCAATGACTGCTCACATAAGGACAGTTGCATAGCCAATGAATCTTTACATTGAGACAGCTGGCAGGACAATTAAGCTTTATTGAAGCTAAAAAGGTTTTAGTGTGAAGGGTTTATTATTGTGATAATTTTGCCTCGGCAGGTATTCAAGCTGTTACCGAAATGTGCGTGATCTGTGTCAAAACTCAGTAAGCAGATTTTAAGTCTGTTTTTATTTCAACTTCTGCCTGCAGTTTAAGACTTGTGCGAATACACGCTGTCTGTATATATCCACCACTTCATTCATCTACATATTTTGTGTTTTTCAAATTATGGACTCAGTTTTTATGAGCTCCCTATTATTCCAATCTTCATAAAGAACTCGTGCGTGCTTTATATTATTTTAAATCTTCCTTTAAACAACTTCTGAAAGAACCTCAAAAATATGAATCTTAGCGATTCGTCAAATGGCTATGCCAGCATCTTGGTGTCCGATTGTGCCCTCTTAATGTGTTTAATAGTTGTTCTTCACATTTTTATTTTGTTTGAATCCCTTTAATTATTGGTTTTTGTTTTGAAATTATATTGGACGAACGAAACCTCCAACGCGTGAGTGTACAAGGAAATGCAATTTCAATTTTTAAGTTCAGATATCTCTTAAAAACATTTTTTGCTTGTGAATTTTGGGAAGTTTTCCTCTTACTAGACAATGCAGAAAGTTGAACACATCTGAATAATGCTTCGGATTGTACACTTTACATAAGCCAACAAACATTAAATATTTTGTGTTTATTAGTTATTGAATATGAAGTAGTTTGTTTTCTTTGTATTCATTTTCCCTTTATTTCGCTCCCTCCGAGACCCCATTTTGACCTCAAACTTTCCTTCGACCACTCACTTACCAACCACACAGACGCAGGTGTCTTCTTCATCAGCTACAACCAATGTTCGAAAACCAATCAAATCTCAGGTTACGCGCGTGTAAGATCTGTTCGCGGTCGTTAGTCTGGCAACTTAAGCCACAGAAGTATCCATCAGCAGCACCCTACAAAGACCACATAGTTCAGTTCAATATCCGTTCAATTTCATGCTCATGTTCGCAGTTTTCCCTTTCGACCGGCCAAAGACCCTTCTGCGGTTCACCTTTCCTTACTTCGATTTTTCTTTTCCATCAATTACCACAGGCATTCCTGTTGCAGCATCCCTTTGCGTGTGCGCATCGATCCAATAAATATTCTCCGTTTAACGAACTCCTCTATGTACATCAGCGGTGTGGGACAACTTTGCGGGTGACAGGCGGGCGGTGGGCGCTTGGGACTTTCAGCAGTAATGAAGCGTGGAATTGGAACTGCGCTTCTTGCGTAAACTTTAAAGAAAATCAATGCTTCCTTATTCCCCTCTCGACAAGGTATTCAGTATGAACAGACGCGTATGCGAAATATCTAGCACACATCGCCTTTTATAGGTACTCACACGAGTTGTTGGGCTTGATTTATATTTTCTTTCCTCCTCGTCACTTTAGAGTGTACTACATTGCTAATACTTTTCGTTCTTTTGGATTTCCCCTCGTCATGTACGCACATTTCTGCACCGCGGTCGGCGTCATGCAATCAGTCTAGTGAACCTTTCCAACTAAAGGAATGCAAAGAAAACTCCTGAGACGCAGCTCCTGCTTTCAGACACTCAACTAGGGTC
This sequence comes from Eristalinus aeneus, assembly GCA_955652365.1. Classification (NCBI taxonomy): domain Eukaryota; kingdom Metazoa; phylum Arthropoda; class Insecta; order Diptera; family Syrphidae; genus Eristalinus; species Eristalinus aeneus. The sequence goes on along the minus strand of OY019131.1, from coordinate 88,072,628 downwards.
TCGGCGTATGAGTGGAGTGCACATTAGTGGTGAGAGGAGTAGTGTAGGAAACTGAACAAAGTTTTGATACCGCAAAATGGTGTGCGCTTTTCGTTAGACTGCTACAGTGGTGGGGAATGAGAGTCTTACTTGAGTATGACTTAGCTTGATTTCAAACGTGAACGGGAATATGGACAAAATCAACAATCACAACAGTCACCAAGGTCTGTTGAATTCTGAAGCATGCAACTTCATAATTTAAAATTCGAAAAAATAGGCCTTAAAATTGAAACTAAGTCATTCCAAAAATCTGTCAATTGAAAAATTCTGTAAAATGAAATTGGAGAAGGTCAAACATTTTGAAAGACTCGAAAATGTGACATTCCAAATATGAAAATACTCCAAAATCCTGTATCAAAAATTCCAAACCTAGTCAAGTTAAAAATGTTTTAATAATACGAAATTCTGAATGACCGAAACACCAAAACCTTAAAATTAGTGCAAGTAAATGACCAACATTTTGGAAACCGAAATTTATGATCGATCACCGAAAGTCAAAGTTCTGAAAATTCCAAAACTTCAGGCAGCCTAAAATTTTTTCTTCGAATGGCGTCAGTGATGAAAAGGCCAAAAGAGAGAAGCAAAACTTTTTATCCACACTGTCAACACTCCAGTCACCTTCTAGGGCTAAGAGGATTCTCTTGTGCTATCGGTACTGCTGTGGCTCTTCTTCTTTCGCCATCTCACACGCCAGACGCAGACAGCCGTGCACACCAGTCGTGTGCGTGTCAGGCTGGCCATCATCATCGCCACCGAGAGGTACACATTATCCGACCGATGGTGTATGAAAAATAAACTCAAGTGCTCATGGAACAGACCAAATACGTTCAACAACAAAGAAGATAAATAAATAATAACAACTCAACAAACAAATCAGCTTTACAACGCCGACTCCCAACAGTACACAACAAACTCTCCGACACCACGACGACGACGACAACAACAACAACAACGGCAGCGTATCTCACACTCCTCGGGCGTGTAGATACGACGCACACGGTGGCGGCGAAGCAGGCAAACGTCGAAGTCTAGCATTTCGCTTTTGATTTTCATTCAGTTGGAATTACTTCACCTGGTGAATAGGTGAGAGAGAGGTTGCTGGCATTCTGTGCCGTGCGTCGCGTTAAATACAAGAAAAAGATATTCGAACACCACGCATTGTTAACGGGCCATTCATCTACAACCGCTAGATGGTCGCTGTCGTCGTTGCGCAGTGAAACCCAAAAGAGTGACTGTCTCTCGGGTTTTAGTTTCTAAAAAAAAAACACAAATCTCCAGAAATAGAAGAAGAAAACAGACTTTAGAGCGTTTCCCCTCTAGCACACACGCGTAAACAAAAACGAGCCCTTCGCCTTACATAACCTCTAATCCGGGCATCATAGGTGTCAACCACACACGGGACACTTGTCTGCGGCGATTGTCGATGAGTATCGCTGCGTCTGTCGTGGACTGAAGATGCACCAGCGTCTCGTGCGTACGTCGCGTGTCAAACTTCGGGGACATCTGTTCCAAGCGCTCCGCGTTACGCAAGAGTCTTAAGACCGGGTAATTGCTGTTTGATCGATACACACTGACCGACAAGTGAAAAGTGAAACAAATCAAAAAGAAAAAAAGCCAAAAAGGCTGACAAAAGAAGCAGAAGAAAAGTGTCCAGAAGTGAAAAGTGGCAGCTTAAGAAATTACTTTCCTCCCAGTGCACCTATTACCGCGTCTAATTGAGTCTTTAATTGCATTAAACGGCTAAGAGTTGACCACTTCGTTCTAGGGCTTCCGTCGAGTTCCAGTTGCTGTCGTTGCTAAGTTGACATTACTCCCCGTTGCGGCGAACAAGAGACAGGCCCCCTTGTGGATAAAGGAAACGAAACTCGCGCTCACGCAAATGGTAAGGTCATGCATGGGGAATATCTAGATCGATGACTGGGATGTACCGTATCTTCTATCGATTTGCGGAATCGGCAAAAGTTGTTCTACTGCCAGCAGAAGCGAAGTCCCCAATAATCAGATGTAAATCATTGGTAGAAAGTTTGCGACCACTTTTTTTTTGTTTGCAGTAGAGAATGTTTTGTTTTCTTTTTCGCGACGAGGTGAGGGATTGATTTGGGCGTGAGAAGAGGCGGCTTGGCGGATGCTGTCTATTGTGTTCTTTGGAAAAGGTCTTTGGCTAGAAGGGACGGATGGTGTCTGACAGCCTTTCAAAGTAGGTGTTTCTTGTTTGATTTGTGAAGAGACTCATTTTTGTGGCTGTGACATGAGCATTAATCTTCAGCTTGCGCTTTCTTTGTTATTTGAGCAGCTTTCAAGAATTTCTTTTCCCCAGAGTATAATTTATAACCAATTTCGACTAAAATTTCCCTCAATGTTATCATTCGGTCTTGTTTTGAATGTCGTTACAATCTAAGGCTGCTCAGTTTCCTCGAAAACGTATCAACTAACTTTCTTCTGTTGCGAGCACAGCTCCTTCTTAAACATATAGCTAAGCATTAAGGCATGTATTTTTAACTTACATCAGAGGCGTGTGATTAGCCTTCGTATAAACTAGGCTGTCAGGAAACAAACTCGTTTCTCGTCATGACTGCCGAAGTTAAGGCACAATTAATTGCTGCAATTAAACATGCTTTATCATTGCCGAAAGGAATGTCTTCTTGCTGTTCTTTCGAACACGAATCTTTATTAAAAAAATCTAAATTTAAAATCTGTGTCGCTCCACGAAACAAATATTTCATGAAGAGAGCCCTTTGTTTTGAAATACCAGCTTTTTGATCATGTGTTATGCATGACGACATGTGCCTTTTTAACGAACTAGATTTTGACGATAATGTAAATTTATTTTTAAACACAAATTACTTTTCACATCATAAAGGAATTTAAATAATGTCTTCCGATAAAATGAAGCTCATGATAGCACTTTGCATACAAGCGCTAGTAGTGCTGAGAGTGCAGTTTCTGTTTCAAGACAGTTGTCTGCTTTTATCGAACATTGAACATTTATTAAGCAGTTGAAATGTAATTTTTAGTCATGCAATGCAAATAAATAAAGATGTAGACAGACCGGCACACCGGTATTGGAATGGTTTCGTTTGTTTCTTAAGTCCTTAAAGAAACATTATTGCCTTCCTACTTATAGGCAATAATGACCTATAATGTATGAAATTCCATTCATATGCAATGGAAGTTCGATATGATCCTTAAAATATTTTAGGATTTCAATGCAAATTCATCAATGAACATCTCTAGTCAGGGCGATTTCCGATCAAAAGGATCTACAGTTAGGAGGCCCTCTATTCAGAAAGATGTTCAGTAAGGATGACCTCCAGTCAGAATGATCTCCAGTTGAATGAATTTCTGCAGTCAGTAGGATTCGCAATCAGTTATGGCGCCCTCTAGTAAGGAGGATCTCCATTAAGGAAGATCTGCAGTAAGGATAATCTCCAGTAAGGAAGATCTCCAGTAAGGATGATCTCCATTCAAAGCAATCCCCAGTCAGGATGATCTCCAATCAGTAAAGAGCGAGAGAGAGAGTAATCAGTAGGATGTGCAGTCAGTTATGGCCCCCTCCAGTGAGGAGGATCTCCATTAAGAAAGATCTTCAGTAAGGTTAAGTCTTTAAACAGAATGATCAACATTCAGTAGAATCTGCAGTTAGTTATGGCGCCTTCCAGTAAGGAGGATCTCCATTAAGGAAGATCTCCAGTGACGATGATCTCCAGTCAAAACGATCTCCAGTCAGTTAGAAGGCCTTTTAGTGAGGAGAATCTCTATTAAGGAAGATCTCCAGTAAGAATGATGTCCAGTCAAAGCGATCTCCAGTCAGGATGGTCTCCAGTCAGAATGATCTTCAGTCAGTTAGGAGGCCCTCCAGTGAGGAGGATCTCTATTAAGAAAGATATCAAGTAAGGTAAAGTTTCTAAACAAAATGATCAACAGTCAGTAGAATCTGCAGTCAGCTATGGCGTCTTCCAGTAAGGAGGATCCCTATTAAGGAAGATCTCCAGTAAGGATGATGTCCAGTCAAAGCGATCTCCAGTCAGGATGGTCTCCAGTCAGAATGATCTTCAGTCAGTTAGGATGCCTTCCAGTGAGGAGGATTTCTGTTAAAGAAGATCTCCAGTAAGGATGAGCATCTCGACAGTATGATCTCCAGTCAGGATGATCACCAGTTAGAATGATCTTCAGTCAAATAGGAGGCCCTCCAGTGAGGAGGATCTCTATTAAGAAAGATCTCCAGTAAGGGTAAGTCTCTAAACAGAATGATCAACAGTCAGTAGGATCTGCAGTCAGTTATATGGCCTTCCAGTAAGGAGGATCCATATTAAGGAAGATCTCCAGTGAGGATGATGTCCAGTCAAAGCGACCTCCAGTCAAGATGGTTTCCAGTCAGAATGATGTTCAGTCAGTTAGGAGGCCTTCCAGTGAGGAGGACCTTTGTTAAAGAAGATCTCCAGTAAGGATGAGCATCTAGACAGAATGATCTCTAGTTAGGAATATCTCCAGTCTGGATGTCCTCCAGTCAAATCAATTTAATTTCGTAAATATAAGACACCTTCACAGGGCCCTGGCATATATACCCCAGTGAAGAAATAAATAAGTACAAAATAAATTTAAACTGGCTTAATATTCATTCATTAGACACCTTCTATAATATTCAATGTTTATAGGATACATAATCGTTGACATGATTTTGTCGAATTGTCTTTATTTACTGCCTGTATGACTTATGTTTCAAAGGAGAAAGTACTTTAGGCTTTATCTTGATCTGTCACCCACTTCACATTCTGCGAAACAACTGATTCATTTATGACAGGGGACAGTACAAATCGTTTCCTTTCTTGGCTTATGCATTTTGCCAGTGAATCACTGCAATAAAGTGCATTCCATTTCCCTCGTGAAATTTCGGGACAGCACACATTTTGTGAAGTCTTTGGGCAAACAAAGTTGTGCTTGAAGCAAAAACTCTTTTTAAACACGTTTTCTTCGTGAACCCTTAAAAGCAGCCATTTGATCGGTTCAGTAACCAGTTGCTTCACGATCAGTCTCTCGTAGACAATCAGTTGACGTTCAATCGCTCTACAATCAGCTGTAAGACAAACAATCGATCGATGATCAGTCGCTTGGGAAAGGATTAACTTGTTTGACTTTCAGTGTGTCAATAACTTCTTGTGCAGACAATTCCCGCTCGGTACTTATTGGTTATAAGGGGCTGCAGATTGGACACTGACTGATGATCGATGTGATAGGATTGAGGAGGAATAACAGCAGTACACAAATGCACAAGCATTGGTCTAATACAAAGAAGCAAAATCATTTGAGGGAAAATTTTGAAAAATTAGCTGTTTCAAAACCTTGCTCGTATTGAATACTTTGCTTAAAGTCGTCTCTCAAACCTTTAAGTCTCGTGTAAGGTTTAATGCGAGTTCCTAATGAAAACTCACATCAACATGTCTTTAGTTGAGCATAATAAATTCGGTTAAGGTTCATGTCCCAACGTAAAGCCATCTTCATGGATGAAATCATTTTTTGTACTATTCGAATGGACTACTACTCGAATCGGTGCTGGTTTGTGCTTTCTTTTGGAGCTTCAACATCCATAAAAATTATCATTAAACTTCGTAGAACAACACGCTTACAATTTACACTGTATTACAAACGATCTTCTCTAAATTTAAGTTTTCTTAGGCAAATTGTCCAACCCTTGTTCGCATCTCAATATCTTGATTGAGTAGCGACACTTGATGGTGAAACTTAATTTCTGTCTTAACAAAGGGAAAACTTCCACTTCGTGGCGAATAGAAACTCAAACAAAGCTCCCTAGACAGACTTCGTTTAGCCAGAACCAGTCTTCTAGCTTGTCTGCCTAAACGCTCTTTTCAAGGGTAACATGGTTTAATCGATCATTACACGCCAACACCAGCCTAGACTCAGACCACAGCCGCTGAACACTTGACAAATCGATGTCTCGGCACTGCCCACTAATTTTCACAAGTTCGAGGCTCATCATTGTTATCGGCCTGCTGCGCCTTGTCTTGGTTTAAATACTCTAAATTAGCTTCGCCCACAAGGTCTCTGTTCGTCGGGGCAGCAGTCAATAAAACACGAGCGACTAAGCTTCGATTTGGAAAAATAAACAATTCGCCATACAATGCGATTAAATTGCGCAAGCACCGTGCTCGAGCACAAACATGCCTCCCACTCTGCAGTCAGCCTTCGTCCTCCCGCCTCCCACTGCACACACATATTCAAACACACACTCCAACTGCAAACACTCGAAAAATTTCTTTCGTTTTAATAATCCATCGTACGAGGGGTCATTAAGAATTCCAATTGACGGGCCAAAGCGATCATAAATGATGTAAACAAGCCATTTATAGATATTTCGTGTTGCCCACACGTTGCTGCTGCCAGGCAGATATTGTGTCTCGAAGCACTTGTGATTTGTTGTGTGGTCTTTGTCTTGATGGGGTGAAAACGAAGTCGAGTTCTACGCGTGGCTTGTGCTTGATGAGATTCGATGAGTCACGGTGGTGGAGATGCAATTCAGGGTGACGTAAGTGGCGACCTCTGTGAGTCAAGCAGACACGGATGCGACTCGATTTGATGGTCTGTTCGTTTTTGGGAAGCCGTCTGAGGTCATCTGCGAAAAAGTGGGTCTCCGACAGAATCAAATCGAGGCTGCGTAATGGGCTGCAGGTGCCCCTACGCAGTTGGCAGGCGATCTGGATTTTTGGGCCAATGGATATGTAATTACGCGAGAGATTTATGGGTTCAGAGACTCATTAAGTGAACCTGAAGATTCCAATTCACTTGCGATTATCTATGATTGGATGGCTCTTCGGAGTGAACGCGAAATCGTAATACGCTGCTCAATGACTGATTCGAGGCGGATTATCCGAATTAGATAACAACTCTGAGAGTTCTTATGTAAATGTTTGGCTGAGTTTGGAGAGCCAGTGGGTCGTGACGGAGGTATAGTTTTCTGCCTCATGGCCGATGTGTGCGGAGGTTGTTATGTAGCGGTGTTAATTTTCATTTGGAATTAATGATGTCACGGAATCGCCGGTCGGTGGCATGTTTGTGAGTCGTCAAAATGTCGTAAAATGTGTCAAATATGCAAACTGAATGATGGTAATTAATCACTCGAGATAACTTTATTAGGCACTGCAGTCTTACTGTCGTAGGCATTTGAAGACGAATTGGGAAGAATGAAAAGTATCGAATACGGGCAGACAGTCTATCAAAACGGTTCTGGTACATTAGCCGAACTAAGCGGATTTAACTTTATCTTCTTCACTTTAAACATTTTTCAAGACGAAACGAACTTTGATACCATCAGGAAAGAAATGTAATAAGAAAAGATTTTTTTGAACTACTAGGCATTTTAAGATTTGATCGAAATAACTGAAATCTTTCAGTTCATTTTATTCCTTAGAATTGATAGGAACTATTCTTGTTTGCTGTTTAGTACTTGCAGACTTGTAGTTTTATTCATAGTTGTTCTTCTAGGTATACGTATATGAAGTGAGCGTCAAGATACAAATGTCTCGATATCGAACATTTGTTGTGAACGAGCCCTTATATTTTTTTTTTGCTTGTTTGCTATGACATCTGTGAAAAAAATATTTAGTATACATCAAGTCATTGAACAGACATCGTGTTAAACATGTCGAATTTTGTACCAGAAAGTGATGATTTGCGGAAAGCATTAATTTTTTGTTTTCATTTAAAGAAAAGTGCTGCAGAGTCGCATCGTATGCTTGTCGAGGCATATGGTGATCATGCTCTATCAGAAGCAATATGCAAAAGATGGTTTAAACGGTTCAGAAATAATGATTTTGATGTGAAAAATGAAGAACGTGGAAGACCACCAAAAAAGTTTGAAGACGCCGAATTGCAAACGATATTGGCTGGAGATGACACTTTGAGTCAAAAGCAAATGGCAGCAATGTTAAATGTCGCACAACAAACAATTTCTGACCGTTTAAAGCTATGGAAAAGATCCAAAAGTGTGGAAAATGAGTGCCACTTGAATCGAATGAATGACAGATTCTTCTTCTTCTTGTGGCGCTACAGTCCGGGGTGGACCTGGGCCTCAACCAACATGCCTCTCCAGCCAGCACGATCTTTCGCCAGCTGTCTCCAGTTGCGCACTCCAAGTTGGTTGAGGTCCTTCTCCACTTGTGTGCGCCACTTCAGTCTAGGCCGTCCTCTGTTTCGTTGTCCCAATGGCTCGAATTCAAAGAATGAATGACAGATGGAAAACCGAAAAAACCACTTCTGAAATTTTGCTTCAAAGACACGAAAGAAAATCGGTTTTGCATCGGATTGTTACTGGCGATTTATTTTAAGAATCCTAAACGGAAAAAATCATGTGCTAATCTTTGACAACCATCAATATCGACTGCAAAACCAGATCGATTCGGCAAGAAGACAATGCTGTGTGTTTGCTGGGACCAGAAAGGTGTGCTGTACCACAAGCTCCTAAAACCTGGTGAAACCGTTAATACTGATCGCTACCGACAACAAACGATCAATTTGATCCATGCATTGATCAAGAAACGACCAGAATGGGCCAGAAGACAGGGCAAGGTAATTTTGCTCCATGACAATGCATGTTTGAGTTCTAGATATATTGGATCCAGGCCAGTCATATACTTCCGATTTTGATATTAAGTAACAACGACTTAGCCTTTAATTAACAATTTATTTTCTTTTGATGTTAACTCCTTCGTGATTCTTGCAATAATGAATTTTAAAAACGTCAAGGAAAGAATAATTAGGAAAAATGAACCAAAACAATATAAAGAAAGAGATAAATGTATTGTCGCCTTGGTGTTCAGAAAAAAAGATGGGTTCAGGCGATGTATGATCTTTCGATGATGCGTTCAGGCCCAAACAATGCACCTGCACACAAAGCAAAACCGGTTCAGGATACAATCAAAACACTTGGCTGGGAGCAGCTACCCCACCCGCCGTATTCACCAGACTTGGCTCCTTCCGACTACCATTTGGGACACGCACTGGCTGAGCAGCACTTTGATTCCTACGAGGAGGTCGAAATTGGGTGTCTGATTGGTTTGTTTTAAAAGGCGAACAATTTTATTGGCGTGGTATTCACAAATTGCCAGAAAGGTGGTTAAAATGTGTAGAAAACATTGGCCAATACTTTGATTAAAATGTTTTTACTTTCCCATTAATAATTAGTGTTTTAATTTTCAAACAAAAAACGCGAATTTCATACCGGTATACCGGTATTTCTTCATTTTAAACATTTTTCAAAACGAAACGAACTTTGATACCAACAGGAAAGAAATGTAAAAAGAAAAGATTTCTTTGAAGACTTGTAGTTGTTTTCATAGTTGTTCTCCCAGATGGACTCAAAAAATTTAAATATGGAGATTTTTGGGTGCTATGGTGGTGAAAATTTACTTGCCCTTATTAAATACGCTCTTAAAAATATAACAGGAGAGCTGAATACAATAATGAATTACATTGAAGTCATTTCACTCTATAATTTGCAAATAAAATTCGTATTCTTCGCAAATATTTCTAAATGACTTTTGTGGCTGCTGAAGCGTAGTGAGTTGACTTCAAAGCTAGCTATAATCGCGTTATTAGATTATCTTTTTGTCCCGTTTGTTGATGTTGTCCATTGTGCTCGAGTTTCTTATTAGGTTGAGGAATCTGTCATATTTCAGCCTTCAGGTTTATAGCGCAAATTTAAACTACGATCTTTCTGGAGCCCGTAAAGCTTTTAACGCACAGATGACCTTGGTGTGGTTGAACAAATAAATTGAGAAATAAATGAGTCGTTTCTTTTTCTTCTCGTTGTGGCGCTACAGTCCGGCGTGGAACTGGGTCTCAACTAATATGCCTCTCCAGCTAGCAAGGTTTTTCGCCAGCTGCCTCCAGTTCCACATTTCAAGTTGGTTGAGGTGCTTCTCCACTTGTGTGCGCCACCTTATCCCAGGCCGTCTTCTGTTGCGTTGTCTCAATGGATCAGATTCGAAAACTTTTCGGGCCGGATCAGTGGTGTTCATACGTTCTACATGGCGTAGGCATCTTAAGCGTTGTATCCTAAGACGGTTGACCAGGCGCATGCCGCTGTACAACTCATAAAGTTCGTCGTTAAATCTTCCCCTCCAGATGCCATCAACACATACAGGACCAAAAATTATACGCAGAACTTGAGTTGTTGTGTTGTGTGTATGTGATTTGTCATGTCTTGTCACCATGACAGGATGTTCAATATTGACGTTTTCCAAATACCTTAGTGTTGTGTCGTTCGGCAAAAACTTCGACGCAGTAAGCGACTTCGCCTGTGTCTACTCAAAAATTAGTGTAAAAATAATCTTGCTAGTACAATCATTTCTAGAGTGACCAAATGGGCTTTACAGAACGCCTGGATAAAATCTCTCTAAGTCTATACGAATATATCCATATACTGAACGGAGCCTAGTTTAACTACTCTTGTTGTGTGTCCTATTGTCTTCTCACGAGAATAAGGGACCCACAGTTGTTGCCAACTCCGAGCGGAGAATTTTGACATGTTATTCCATAAACTTACTCATTAAAGTGTTGTTCCCAGCTCGAAAGAGGTGGTGCTGGTAAAAACAGCGAAGAATCGAACCTGGCACCTCGACGGGTGAGTGTCGCACTTTATCGAATACGGGACTCTCTTCAAGTTTATGACTATCTTAAATTATTTTATTCTTTACGAAGAGAAGAAAAGTTGTCACACGACAGTTTAAATTGTACTTCTTGAAGAGTGTGTGGAGAGTAGTGTTTTTTCTCGAATAGGACACCCGCTTCTGTGATGGTGCGTGGGTCATTTTTGTATGTAATCGAACAATACATGAAACGAGATTCCCCTTGAGCAGTTAAAATTTATTTTGCTGTGATTTGCGTGATTTCCTTGTTACGATTGCAAAACGACAACCATCAATCAGTTATTTCAAATAATTACCTCATACACTTATTTTGTTTTTTAAAACGGATGCAGGAAATGTCTAGAGAGGAATGTTTTTCAAAATTTTTTTTCAATTACAATTTGTTTTGAATACTTTGCTGGAAAAATCACCAAACACGTCAAAATTGTCCTGCAAATTTTGTGTAATAAAATTGTCCGCTAAGACTATATATGTTTGAATGCAAATGACATCCAAATCAAAATATTGTCAAATATTAAAATATATTTCCATAGTTATTCTGTTTTCATTAGTTTAATTCAATTGACAATTAAATGCAATTGGTTTTTTGCAGCTTACGCAAAATAAAAAGGGTGTAGGCATTGTTACCATGTGTGTATAGCTGTAACCGTCTTAATTGAGACTCCATTGAGCACTTGAAACTAATATGTAAATGACCACAACCTAAGCTGCATATAAATAAATAAACGTTTCGCCCATGAGAAGAACAATTACATTCGAAATTGTTTTTGTATTTTATTCGTAGCTAGTGCTAGCTATATGCCATTGGACCCATTGTGACTCCGTGCAGATAGTTATCCAATCGAAACCGTTGTGATCTGGCAACGTAGCTGTTGCGGCGTCCTACTCCATCGTCACTGAGCTCACCTACTGTGGGTTGCCAAATTAATAGGGACAGTCAGAAGAACAGCACTTTTCTTCCAGATATCACGAATTTTCCTATCAGTCCGAGGTGTCGTGATCTGTTTTCTCCCACATTTGCCCCTCCGTTTGGATGAAAGTGGCTGATTTTGGTCCAAATTTATTTTTATTTTATTAAAAGCAGACTTAGAAACGCCGACTAACTCTGCTATTTGTCTTTGAGAGTTATTGGTATGCAGGAGAAGGGTTTTAACCTTCGATTTTTTCTTGGGGATCTAGCCCTCGACCCATACTTAAAGCAAAAAAAATAAAAAAAATTGATTTGTTCTTAAATCCCCTTCAAATCACTTTTCTATGAATAACTATACATAATACTTACTTTCAATTAATTATTACTGACGAAAATTACGAAATTTATGTTTAAAACAACTAGTTAAGTATTTCATTTCATTTCACGTATAAAGGACTCGGCGCCTCTCGCGTTATTAAAATATTTGTAGAACAAAAACAAATCCTTCAACACTGGAAATTCACTTAAGGTTTGAATTATAGAGATTTGGCGAAAGTAACGATATACTCTACTAAACCTTAAACCACTTAAGAGTGCAATCAAATGTGCCCAAAGGAGAAATTGTTAAAAAAAAAATCTGACTGTCCCTATTAATTTGGCAACCCACTGTATGTTGACGCAAAAGTATTCTTTCTTCAAATTACAATATATGGGAAATGAATTCCGTTTCCTCCTTGTCTCAGCGCCTCCTACAGAAGTCATTGTAAGGGATACTGGTCTGGAGGGCTGTATTCCGATTCCACAGTTACCCGTATTGACCCTAATAATTTTTCGTAGCTTAGTTTTGTTTAGTCAAAGGAGGCATTGAGCGCCTTTAGGTTTCAGTTCTGGTCAAACACACTTGCTTCTGAGACATTTTATCTGGCCCCCTTTGATTTTGTTTCCGTAGTGTGTTCTCTCAAGATGTGTTTTACTATTTCTTAAGTGATAAATGGCAGGTCAGCGGCGATTAGGTGCCGCATCTGGATATCACTATTCACTTTCCATGGATATCACTATTTCCATCTCCGTTTAAGGTTGTTTTAATTTGAGAAATGCGTTTGATTGAAAGTCGTGACCTCCGAGGGATTGAATTATAGCCTGGCTGGCAGAACATATGATTACCTACGTTTTGATATAGGATTGTTCTACAATCAGTACAATTTGAAAGTTGGTTAAGGAAGACAAGACAGTTTCAGTTTCTGGAGTAGTCCCCAACACCTTCATGATCGTTTGCCTTTGACCCATCATGATATGTAAAGAATTAGTATTTCAGCGAGACCCAGTTCGGCATGCTGGTTAAGGATTTCCTCTCCAAGATGAGTTGGGTGAGGTTTAAGTCAGTGATTTGTGGATGAAGTTCATTTTTCAATTTATAGCCTGCCTTATAAATTACTTGAATTCTATATAGTTCGTATAGTTCGTAAAGCAAGCAGTATTTTTGTGAGCTAAACGTACCAAAACGAAGACAAACAAAACAGCGATTGTAAGAACATTGCCTTGATCGAAAGTGGCAGCATATCCTCTGTTCAATAATAAAATAAATTTCACACACCTTGAGGGTTATTTGAAAATTAAACATCAAACGACGCGTGTCACGCCCTTCTGTAAACATCTCAAAATCCATTTCGCGTTCAATCTGTTTTAAGGCAAGTGATTCCTGTGCACGTTCTTGCACTCGAAAAAGAACACGTTATATCGCATTAATCTCACCGATACATGAAAATTGCGCACATGTCGCCCATCTCGACGCCTGACATGTTCTCAGCCTCCATCGAACGCGTATTTCCTGAAAATTTAATTAAATCCACTCGAGCCGAACGGTAACAAACAAGCTTCCGATCTCGGCGTGTTTCAAATTCCACGCAAATGAAATATGCAAATGTCCACCCATCCGCTGCCACCCCAGCCACGCGCCGAAGACATTTGCACAGTGTTAACCCGGTTGCGTGCCAAAATTTTATCTCCCTCCCGCCGGCAAACACGAGCAGAAGAAAAAGCCCATATTACCACTTTAGTTCTCGTGTAGGCCCAAATAGATTACACGCAAATTCCGGCCCGCAGTCGAAAAATGGTTATGAGATAAATTTTCCGTCGGATAATCCCCGTCTCCCACAGACCAAATCACCGCCCAACTGCGAATCTAATCAGGCGGACGACCTTCAGGCACGGGGTAATGCTGGCGATGAATTCCCGGCGCGCAGAAGACGATTGCTGATAGCGCCGTCCCAAAAACCGCGAACATTACCTTAAATAGGCATAACCGCGGAACCACGGAACCGCCGAGCAAAGTGGTGACCGGAGTGGAGTGCTTTACCCCTTCTCCATTGGATTGGAAAACAAATACGTTCGAGGGCTTATCTAATCGGCTTTTCAAGAACGTTTTAATTGGCTCGTGGAGTGCCTAAATGACAACGAAACTTCCCTTCCACTAGAGTTCCGTGCTGTGTCATGGCACGGCCTTGTGCGGCTGGCCGACCCGAGTGATCTCCGACAGCCGGAAAGGGAAGGAAGTGAAAGCTCTTGACAAATAAGGGTGACGGATTTTCTGTTGAATTAATAAGCTGTTGGGTAACGATACGTCGATTGATGGTAAATCACGAACACATCCACACGTTGCGCGTTGTCGGCTTCCTCAGAAGGGGCATGGCACCGATTTGGCACATGAGCGCATTGCGGAATTTGATGGATATACGAGTTGATTTGTGGGCAATTGGTTTTCGTTATCAATCTCGGTGTTATGCGACGAGGTTGAGACCGACGACAGTGGCGGGAGAAACCATGTGACGAAATGACTCTGATTGGCTTCTGAGATGACGCAGAAGAAATGGAAGCGACTTGGGAGCGCTAAGTGACTCTTTAAAATTGGACGGGATTGAAGGAATTTTTGAAATTGAAACTGAGCCTAAAACTGGTTGAAGTGTGGGATGTTTCAAGCGTCCGGGTGTAGGCTGTTTTTGTGACTATCTGGATACATGCATGAAAAAGTTAATTAAAAGCCGTGCAGCAGTTGCAAAAGTGCAACACTGGCCTTCCCATCTAGTGAACTTTAAAAATTCAAATTAAATCACTAGCAGTTTTGTGTTAGGTACAGTTACGGACAAAACAATAAGGCCACCGAATAGCATTTTAACTTTTATAGAAAAACCTAAACGATTTTGTAACTTTCTTCATTTTTATTTCATTTTATTATTGCATTAAATCAAGGATAATAAAAATAAATCATAAAAAGTTAAAAAGTATTCAGGTCATAGCAAAAAATTGTTTTTTTAAAAAGCGTAAATGGAAAGGGGACAAATAAGACAGAATAAGTAGTATATTAATAGTAATTTTTTAATTTTTCTTCGTAGTCTTTATATTTTATCACATCACGCACTCTTAGGGCATGGATTCGAACAGTCTGCAGCAAGTGGTTATGGGTATTGCGAATCAAGCTGACCGAATTTTGCTCCACAGCCCTTCTTAATTTTGGCTTTTTCAGATCCAAAGCACTTTTTCACCATTCCGCACAAGTTTCCCAGGGGATTAAGGTCTGGAGTTTAAGAGAGCCAGGTAATGGGATCGCTATTATGGTCTCTTAACCACCGTTTTACTTTGCCCGCCGTATGCTTCTGGTCGTTATCGTGCTTAAACTGCCACTTTAGTGGCATTTCCCATTTAACATACGGGAGCATCACGTCTTCCAATATTTTGGTGTACAAATGCTGGTTCATGGTATCCAATATAATGGGCCAACACCAAGATACCAGGAGATACTGAGACTGGTACGAGGGTTGCCTTTTATAATTCGGGATTAGAGAACAAAAGCAAATATTATTTATAGAAAATAACTTTATTTTTCTTTTTTTTTTCAAAATATTCCTTATTACGATCTATACACTTTTGCATGCGTTTGAACCAATTGTCGAAGCACTTTTGCCACTCTGAATGAGGTATCTCCAAAACATGCATTCTGAACGCATCAACCGCTTCTTCAGATGTCGAAGAACGTTGACCTCTCATTTTATTTTTTACGTGCGGGAATAAAAAGAACTCATTCGGTGCCAAGTCAAGACCATACGGCGTATGACTCATCAAATCGATGTTTTGAATTCTCAAAATGGCAGTTGTTTGATCCGATGTGTGAGAGCTCGCATTGTCGTGGTGAAGAGTGATCCGTTTTCGGCGGTTGGTTCTCCTGATTTTTTGGAAGATACCTGGCAAACAAATGGTTGTGTACCACACAGAATTGACTGTTCTGCGTTGTTCTAGTGGTACGGTTGCGACATGTCCAGGTTTTCCGAACAAACAGGCGACCATTTGCTTGGAAGTGCTTCGTGCGCGAGCAACTTTTTTTGGATTTTGCTCAATTTTAAGCATTTAGCATTTTAGCAGATTTTGCTGTTTACTTTCGGGCTTATACGCGTAAATCCACGATTCATCACTTGTCACGATGTCATAGACGTGTTTCGAAGCACCGCGATCGTATTTTTGGAGCATTTCTTTCGGCCAATCGAAACGAGCCTTTTTTGAGCGATTGACAAATTGTGTGGGATCCAAGGCGAAAAAAAAAATTTTTGACGCTCAAATGTCCATGCAATATTGAATGCATGGCAATGGTCCCACCAATGCCTAAGGCTGTCTCAATCTCACGATAAGTCACATGACGATCTTGCAATATCAGTTGGCGCACAGCATCAATGAGTTCCGGAACAACAACTGATTTTGGGAGACTTTCACGAAAGTCGTCTTGGAGTAAACTACGATCTCGGTTAAATTCACCATACCATCGATAAAGACTGGTCCTTGATGGAGCTTCATCGTCAAAAATTGAATTAAGTTCATCGATGCACTGTTGTTGAGTTAATTTTTAGCGGCGAAGATCTTAACCAGTCGTAAAGACTCACTGTTTCCTGCATTGTGTAAAGTAATGTTCTGACTAGAGTGGCATATCTTATCCCAAAACCACACAGATAGTAAGGCTTCTCTTGAAAATTTCTTGTAACACTCTCCGTCGTGCTCAATAACAAGGAATTGTCGATACCTTCAGCATAAGATTTGCAGAACAGTTTACAAATGCTAAGATGAGTCTTAAAGATTCTTTTTGAAAGTTCTTTTCACACAAAGTGATCACAATCAAAAGCCTGGCTTAAGAAATCGCTAGTCTTAATAGTATAGAACAGTAAGTTCGAAACCGAAACCAAAATGACAAGGTATCACAATCGAACAAATATGCAACAATCGTAAAAACTGGAAAAACGACTACAAATTGGTGTAAAGGAACGGAGTTGATGCCGTGAAAAATGAAACTCCAGGAATTGAACCTAGCTCTTTCGACATGTGAGTGTCACATACACTCGTTACTTATAATGCTACGTTGGTCACGTCTGCTTCCTCTTGTAAAATGTTCTGTGTTGGGCTTTTTGTCTAATGCATGCAATAAATTATCGCAAAAGTTTGTAGCTAATATTTCCGAAATTTTGGGATTGTTCAACAGTAAATTACGACCTAAAAATCTATCAAGAATACATTTCGTATTTCACTTGTAAACTCCCAACTTGGGTTCCAAGATTTCTGTCCACTAACTCTAGACCCTCTTCTTCTTCTTCTTATGGCGATACAGTCTGGGGTGGACCTGAACCTCAATCAACAGCCTCTTCAGCCAACACGATTTTCCGCTTGCTGCCTCCAGTTGCGCACTCCAAGTTGATTTAAGTCCTTCTTCATTTGTGTGCACCACCTTATCCTAGATCGTCCTCTGTTGCGTTGTTTCAATGGCTCAATCTTCTAAGACTTTTCGGGTCGAAGCAGTGTCGTCCATACGCTCTACATGGCCTAACCATCTTAAGCGTTGTGACAAAAGACGATCGGCCAGGCGCATGTATACCCTCAATTAGTGTAAAATTGTGACACAAAAACCATAAAACTTCACTCCAAAGTCATATAGGTCAACATACCACAAAAACAAATGTCCACCCTATAATATTCAAACAGTGCACCACTTCCGGGTGTCGCACAACCAACAAATTTGGGCTTCCCCATCAAAATAACCGCGTAATCTTCCAATCAATCATCAGACTCACTTATGTGTACTTTACCTGCGTGCCAGCCTCAAACACAAACAAAATAATGCAGTATTGCGTCGATAGTACCACGCACGTACACCCGTAACCCACATCCATAACTAAACCGTTCTCCAAGTACGTTCGCATTTTTGCACCAAATTCGGCATTGGCCTCCGCAAACGTTCCATGAATGCCGAGAAGCACATGTCTCACTTCAATTGTCGCGCACAACTCCAAATGAAGCCATTTGGTAAAATGTCACACCTCAAGTCGCACTCGACACACCCGCTCCCAACTACCCACAGCTGTCCCAGATGTGTGCGTGTGTGCGGTTTTGTTGGTTTTCAAGGTGTACTTGCGTCTGAAGTGGTCCCACACCCAGCATGAAAGACAAAACCATAGAAAAACTCAATAATTGCAATTAAACGCGATACACAACTCCTTATCTGTAAGATACCCACAGACATGAGCCAATTTCCCACGCGTACTACAGTGTCGTGTCGTGCTGCAATTGCCGCCCTCTCAGGTGTGCGAGCTCTGCAAACAACAAAGAACTGAATTGTGTAACGATACCCAGAGAGCGTTGATGTACTCGTGTTGTTTCCGCGGTGCACTCTCGACGGCTACAGTGTGAGAAAATCCAATTAACGAAAATAAATAATAGAAAGCTTAGTTTTCAAGTCCAACTAATTATGTTAGTCACGTTCTCTTATCAAGTACACTTGCTTGCGATTCTTGTAGCGGTTTGCTTATGATTAGTCGCTTATCTGAGTGCCGCTTTGTTTGTGCTGAATAGCGCTGAACACTCCAACTACAGCCCAGCTTCGCGGCAGATTCGCGACGAAAAATTACGGTAGTTAGCATAATGAAGATTTTGATTGTTTATTTGAAAGTGGAAGAGGTACTTTTACGGGTCCTTCAAGTGATGGTGATGACACTTGGCATGTCTAATGTTGTGACATTTAGAGCGTCGCTTTTAAGTTTATGGGTATTTTTGAAAAAAGGCCACAAACTGATTCTTCGTAATATTTTATTTGATGCAGGCAGTTTCGCAGTGGAAAGTCAACTTAATGTCAATTGTGACAGGTGTCGTTTGTTGTCTAGAAAATATGACAAATCGCTTGACAGTTGTCATTTGATTCTCGAGAGTGTGATAAATCGCTTGTTTTGTATTGAACAATTTGAGCCTTGACGTGTGTATGTTGAAGAACTATGTGTTTCTTCTCCCACCTGACAGATGGCTCGTATGAAGTGTCAGGCAAACGAACATAAGAATAATCAATGTTAGGGTGAAATGTTTTAACAAAAGAACATTAAGTCAATAAAAATTACAAGATTTGACAGCCGCTGTTATGACAACTGTCAAAAATATATATTTTTTTAAATTGACATGCGCTTAAGGATAGATTCAGAATCTTAATAAGCTCGTGTCGAACATTGGGCTCCCGAGATAGTATAGTTCTTTGGCCTCTGCTTAAGTGGTGATTTGAAAATAATGTCCTTGTTAAGGGTTATATCCGTTCGCTCTGCTATCATCTTTGTCAACAAATCTAATTTATCAAAATCATATTCGTACACCAATCTCTTTTGTAGATAAAATAATTGCTGCCCCAAATCGCTTTAGAGTGTCTAAATGTGTCACACAAAAATGAACTCATAATCGTTGTCATTTTTGACATCTTAATTTTGACAACATATAGTTATCTCACTCCTGTTATGTCACCGAAATTTTTAAATAAGGCTACAATTATGATGGACAGCTGTCACTTGGACTACCATTATCATTTGCCCTATATCTTTCTTAAAGTTGGCATAACTTTCCGTGTGGACTACGTTTTTAGTATTGACCTTCCTTATCACTATTTAAAATTTGTCATCGCCCTAAACAAGGTGATGTCTGCCACAACAGTAACACTGGCTGAAAAAAATATCGCATCATGTTTCGTACTTTCTGGCGGCTGGTCTTTGCCTCGTTGCTAAACTTCTCTGTGGCTAGCATGCGGTTGCCACACCTCAACGTCCTTTAAGGAACTTGATGATCCCCTTGATCAATAATAATTTAATCACGTTGCGTCAGACACTCCTCTTCTATTCTCGATGCTCGAACTTCTCGACATGTCAACGTCAACTCGGAACATTCCCTTGATATAGCCAAGGTAAGAACCCGGTTATCAAGAGACTAACAGAGTCGAGACAAACCAATACGGTTTAACATCGAAAGCCACAATCGCAATAACCTTGAATTACGCCATGCTGCATTGTGAACGTCACAACTGCAAACATTCCTCAATGCGTTCTCAATTGGTTGTGCAGCTAACCACGTCAACATCTACGCAATACAAAAATTTGTGAATTGTCACGTATCGCAATAATTAGTTCAAATCCCCGTACACAAATATCTAAAACAATATTCCAGAGACAGAATTGTTTATCTTCACTTGACAGGTGTCACATCACAAATGCCACCATAATCACTTCATTTGAACACTCACTCACTTTTACATTGCTTCACCTCTTCACTCACTCAGTTATTCAATTACCGTTAAGACGTCACATTCACTGACTGTGTGACGGAAAATGTTGTAAACATGGGAAGCATGACAAGTGGTTTGTTTCAAAGTTGCTACACGTGACAGTTGAGGCAGATGATGTTCGATTTTGTAAATGAATTGATAGATCAACTGTATTTGATGCTCGACGAGGAAATATTATCGCAGTTGGAAATGAAGGAAACTGTTGGTCGAAATTTTGAACGATATTGCCAAAGTGTCGGTTTGTCTTATGAATGTTTTATTAATTTGCTGAAGTTATGAAGTTGAGAGGCGAATTGTTTTGAAACAAGTTTTGGAATTTTCCGTTGAAATGTTCACAGTTAGACACCGCATTAAAGACAGGGGGCAAAGTTTTGATGGAAAATTATGAAGAAATATTAAATCTCAAGAGGACATGCTTGTAGTAAGATTCAGGCAGACAAGAACTTTATTAGGAGTTCGAAGAAGCATCATTTGTCCAAAAATGTATTTTCTTCCTTTAATGTTCTTATTAAACTGGGTGTAGGGACCCCAACAGACTAAAGTCTGCCGTATTTAGCGATCGCATGCGTTGTACTCGCTTATTCCCCTTATGCAGAAATCCGCTGGGACTATCGAGTAATGTTTTTACATTTAGGAACTTTGGAGAGGGTTTGAAGCATAATGTAACTCATTTAAACCAGGCGACGTGGTAAAGATTCAGCCGGCTTTGACATAAAAAAGACCAGTTCGGCATTGTCATCGCTTTGGTCTTCTTCTGATAGTCGATCTGGATCAGATCTTATCAATCCCAGGATATTATAGTCATTACCTCTTCCACAAAAATGAGAGTATTCACCTTTTTTGGAACATGCTCGCCGCATGAAGGACTTGTTGCTTGCAATGACACATTTACTCTGCATTATAAAAATATTTCGTTCACCCCTGTTCCCCAAATTCGTCCAAAGGTCAGTTCATTTGCACTCGCAACGCACGAAATGGTTCCACTCCTCCTGTGTTGCCAGTTACGCAATGTTTTGATAATCCAAATCCTTCAGTATTGTATAAACCATATGACGACAACTTTGGTCTCTTCGTCGCAGGCATTGCACTTCATGGTTCAATTTCGATGTCATTCTCAATGATTACGACTTTCCCTGGGTCGCGCATCGATGTAAACAGCACCGCTTTATGGTACAACCTTGACTTGAAAACAACTGCAAGCCGCCCCCTTTGTACACACACAAACACAAACAGATGAAGAAAATGCAAAATTAGACGCAATCCGATTATCTAATGACTACCACTTTCCGGTTTCATTGCAGAACAACAGAAGCGTCGACGATTTCACCCCCTGAGAAATCTGCGCCGCATGTTCCGACGTCGCACCTTAACCAGTGTCGACCTGTCATCGCCCTCCTCTTCCTCGTCTGTTGCGGAAAGAAACCAGTTATCCGCATCGTCACCGTCGTCGCCGCTGCAACATCAACAACTACAGCAGCAGCAGCACATTGAACAGCATTTGACCAAAAATCAACCACCAGCAAGCGGGGTTGCTGGGAACACCTTATCCGTACCTGCGCACGGCTATGCCGGGACGTCATTGTCGTCCACATCGTTGCCCACATCACCCCTAACGCTGTCGCCGTCGTTCACTACACTCAACGTTGGCAGTCAGAGCTGTGCCACCAACAAAGCCGTTTCACCCACGAACAGTAGCTGCCACGCGCAACAACATCACAACACAGACGTCAGCAGTGCAATGTCATTGTCCACTTCGGTACATCACCAGCAACAGTATTCGAGTAGCACCAGCGCATCCTCCGCAGGACGGGTCCTGGGCACATGCGGTGGCATCGGTGTGCTGCCGGGCGCTTTCAACGGGCGCAGCTCGCTGTCCGGCGGATACTTTGCCTGCAAAGAGAAATCGACTACCACCTCGACCAGCTCAGCGACGGGCCTGATCGCTCGCGAAAATAAACTGAAGAGCACTGGAGCCGCCGACTCCATCCATGATCTCGAAAACAATCGCGAGATGACTGACAGCCAAAGGAGTCTAAGTGAAGGGAGACTAGTTGACAGGTGAGTGACACCCTCCACCCAAACTTTCCATAATCCATAGAATGAGTGCGTGTGTGTGTATGTGAATTTATCCTCCTCACAGGAGCCTCAGGAATTGCGTTGGTGGAATTGACTGGACAGTTTGTCTGCTGACCGCCTTGGTGCTTGAGCTGATGCAAGAAAATGCAGAGGGGGCTATAACTCTATCCGGGTATGTTTTGCATCGTTCCGACACAATGGACACAGCCTACTCGACACAATCCCTCAGTGACCCAATTTCCTGGCGCCATCGGCCCCTCAGCGACGTCATCACCATTGTTGTGCGGTAGTTGCCCTCGTTTCCATAGGGACAGTGTGTTGACTATTTCACTTGCCACCCGTCGCAGCGCGTTTCCTCAGAGTTGGGAAAACTGTGCACAAGCACTTTCACACACGTGCTTGGGTGAAGGACCACTGGCGGAGTGGAGCGCAGTAAAAATCATCTCCTGGAAGCAGTGTTTGTCATTTTGCCGCTTTACGTATTTGTCTTGCACTACACAGCAAACACAGCCACCCTCACTCACAACGAGTGATGCTGGGGCGATGTGTATCTGAGCCTAGCACTGTCGTTAGATTTTATTTGCGGCATTTAATTACCGTGCATTTAATTACCGTCCACAAAGGAATTGATAATTTCGAATGCATCTCTCGGCTCTTTTGTCGTTGCTTCGCTTCCGTGGGGACGCGACAGCAAATGCGTGAAAGTTGTGTGTCGTAAAGTCGGCCAAAACAAGCGCGGAAGAGTCTGCTATCAGTCGTACCGGCTGTGACATAATTGTTTCGCCTATGAGGGCCAGAAAGGAAACAACGAAGCTCGGATGTGCGCAATGAGAGGCGGCCCTCGGCCATTGGTTTCTGACAGTCACGTCAAATGTTACGAAGTTTTATTGGTTCTTCGGAGGAAATGTCAGCTCAGGGGTTTAACTGCGAAGACATGACTAATTAAGTGAGAAATTGAGTGTCTATTGTCGGTGAGTTGAATGGGCATGGCATGAGGAGTGGGGAAGACTGTGTGTTTCGTTAGACGATGAGCCAGGATTGTAACAAAAAAGTTGAATTGAATATCTAATTGTTTCCGAATCGGACGTGAGAAGTGATTTCGTTGTTTAAAAAAGTGAAGATTTTATTAGCAGATGTCCTCAATGTGTTGCTTTCTCTAAGTAAGCATGTAGATGCTTGACTATCTTTAAAAAAAGTTTACGTATTGTGGTGGGGGTTTTCTAACGACTTTACATGATACTCGGTTTGGAAGATTTACGATGGTATAGTGGGTACAACTAAGAATACTTCGTTGTAGCAGTAAAGACAATTTCAAGACTATGACAGTGTAGTAAATAGGGCCTGAAAAAGGTTTGGTGGAAGACCACCGATTTTAGCTCTCAACCTTATCTCCCGCTTAATTCCTTTCGTTTATTTCTTCTTTTCCCTCTTTTAAGACAGACAGTAAAAACACGATTGCCGGTCATTCTTTCTTGGGTAATGTGTTAAAAAATTGTTCTGATTACGCCTGTTGCATTGGTTAAACGTAAAGAGAGCTTCGTGATCTGTGAAGATTTCGTTGTCAGAAATATTGTCTGCTCAGTTTATAAGGGTACAGATGCAAATCAGATCCCTTACTCCAATTACGCCTTTTATCATTTTGTCAAAAAAGGTACAACAGTCTCATTTACCACTTAATGGATATTTGAATGAAGTGTGATTACTTGCAGGAATCATATGCGACTGACATATATTTTTCCTGCAAGTAAAGTATAATAAGAACAACACAAAATGCAACTTATAATGGGGATGACATTTTACGATCCAAGATTCTGTTTCTAGTGTTCCTTGAATTCAAACTGGCCCGAATTCCAGCTGTTTTGCGTTTAATATTGGCTCTGAGCTTATCTATTTTCTCTTCTTGTTAGTATAGCCCAATGACTTCATGTAGCCCTAAGATAAATAGTCCAAGGGCGTTTAAGCGTATTCCTAAAAGTAACGCGCTCGTTTAAATTACATTTCAGAAAAAACGTTTGGGACATAAGTTTTATGGCTTGGCGACCCCGTCCTGTTGTAACCACATATTCTTCTTCTTAATGTGGCACTACAGTCCGGAGTCAATCTGGCCGCAACCACCATACTTCTCCAGGTAGAACAATCTTTCGCCAACTGCCTACACTTCCGCACTCCAAGTTGGTTGAGGTCCTTGTCCATTGTGTGCGCCACCTTATCCTAGGCCGTCCTATGTTGAGTTGTCCCAATGACACAGATTCGAAGACTTTTTGGCATTGTATTCCAAGAGGCTTGACCAGGTGCATGCCGCTGTACAGCCCACCTTCTTCGTAGTTAAATCTTCTGCTCCAGATGCCATCAACGCAAACAGGACCAAAAATCGCACGCAAAACTTTACTCTCGAAAAAACGAAGGGATTCCTTATCCACTTTAAGTAACGTTCAGGTTTTCGCGCCATAGAGTTGGACTGGGATGATTAGCTGCTATATAAAGCGAGCTTAGTGCTTCAAGAGAGCGCTTTATTACTCAGTTGCTTCTTAGGCCCAAAGACATAGTGATTGGAACGAGTGATTCTGCGTTTGATTTCGGTACTGATGTTGTTGTCCCTATTTACCGCGGAGCCGAGGTAGACGAAGTCCTTAACTTCCTCGGAGTTTCTGCTGTCTAGTGCGATGGTCTGTCCGAGACGTCGATGTTGTGTGTCCTTCCTTGATGACAGCATGTACTTCGGTTTGCCCTGCTAACCAGACCAATTTTAGCCGCTTCCGCTTCAATGCCAGCAAACGCCTTTTTGACGGCTCACTGTGTTCGTCCAATCACGTCAATGTCAGCGTATGCTAGCAAGTGAGCTGACTTCTGGAAGATTGTGCCTCTGGTGTTGACTTGTGAATTGCGCACGATCTTCTCGAGGATGATGTTAAAGAAGTCACATGACGTCGCCTAAACCTTTTCTGAGATTGAAGTTCTCGGTGAGTTCGTTACCGAACTTGACGTAGCAGCGAGAGTTCTCCATCGTCGTCCTACACAATTTGACGAGTTTATTAGAAATGCCAAAACTAGACATG
This sequence comes from Eristalinus aeneus, assembly GCA_955652365.1. Classification (NCBI taxonomy): domain Eukaryota; kingdom Metazoa; phylum Arthropoda; class Insecta; order Diptera; family Syrphidae; genus Eristalinus; species Eristalinus aeneus. The sequence goes on along the minus strand of OY019131.1, from coordinate 88,047,269 downwards.
GCACTGTATAGCTCATCTCTATGCACACTGTCATATGCAGCCTCAAAATCGACGAATAGGTGGTGAGTGTCGATTTGCATTTCTTGAATCTTTTCCAGAATCTGCCCCTAAAGTGAAGATCTGCTCTATCGTGAACTTTCCTGGCCTGAAACCAGCGGGCCTTTTAGATTGTGGACAAAGTGACCACATATTGAGCAAGTCTATCCTTTGCTATTGACTCAAAAAATAATCACTTTGTCAATCATTGGACGACATCGATTTCGATTTACCATAACGTGTCGATAAGCACCATCGACAAAATATATGGACCAATAGCACCTCCGGAATGTAATCTACACGAAGAATTACACTCAGGATTAAGTAATGTCTCCTACTTCATTCAGGATGAAGTAATGCCTTCTGAAGGATCAGTGGATTTCTGCTTGCCAACTATCCCATTCACCCGGAAATGAGGCTCATCACTGAAGATAATTTTTTTGTTCCTTTATAAATATAAACGCTTTTCACTAAAAAGGAAAACATAAAATCTACAAAATATTTCAATTTACTTCTCAATGCAGTTTTTTTCTTGCTCGAAATTCCTGACACAATTTTTTTTCAAATGTTTTTACAAATTTGGAGATTCTCTTAAAATGCAAATTTAATAATAATACTATTTATTGGCGCGACAGTCCACAAGGGGACCAGGGCCTAGCTCGTTCATCAACTACTCGTGTTGTGAAGGCTACTGTTCCATCACGAGCAGAAGGGACCTACAGATTTTTTGCCGACTCCGAACGGCGAAATTTGAGAAGCTTTCTTAGACAGTTGTTACTCTTTGAGTGTTGTCAGCAGCTCGAAAGAGGTGGTGCCGTGAAAAATTCGAAAAATTGGTGTTGAGTTTTGAATCGAACCTAGACCCTTCGGCGTGTGAGCGTCTTCAGCATGTGGCTATAGCCAATCATTTGTGATTTTTTCAAGTTTGTAAGCAAAAAATTGTCATAACATAAAAACCAGATCTAGCGAACAGTTTCAAGGGGCACTGAATATTCACCGAATTCGAGGTTCTGATGTGAGTTTTGTCATTTTAGAAAAGCGTTTTTCTCTGAAAGGAGTCATTTTTTCGAACGTCAACTTCGAATCGGCCTAATAATTCGGCATAGAACCGCTTTGTTATCATTTTCCCTACTTCTTTCTAGGCATTCAATGTACATCTTGTGAATCCTCGAATCCTAAAAATTAGTGACTTTCATCTTTTTAGCCAAAAGGCCGATGCCTACATTTTTCGAATCCTATTTTCTGGGTTATGTCCACTGTATCGATCATTCCTTGGAGTGTGTCTGTACTTTTTTTCCGACGGCCAAATATTGATGCAGATATTCCTACGGATTTTGTGGCCGCCGTGGAGTAGTGGGTAGAGTGCGACATTTACACGCAGAATGTCTTGGTTTGATTCCCGGCCGAACACCTCGAATTTTTCATGGCACCACCTCTTTCGACAACACTGAAAGAGCAATAACTGTCTAAGAAAGTTTCTCAAACTTTGCCGTTCGGAGTCGGCAAAAAACTGTAGGTCTCTTCTACTCGTGAGAGAACAGTAGCGCGCAAGTTACTTCTTTGGTGTTCTTTAGAAACCAAAAACTAAGTTTTAAATTAAAAAAAACACACGATTTCGGATGTACTTTAGGATTTTATTTGAGTACTTTGTTTCTCTTAGGAGAAGATCGTCCGACACGACCGAAGCTTGAAATTAAACTTGCTGATACTCCTTCAATTGCCGGCGAATTGCAATTCGGTGAAATTGCTTAATCAGGTGTTTTACACCTTGAGTTCATTTGAGTTCATTTCTCTGACCAAGCTGAGTCGACCTTGGTGTAGTTTTTCAATGAACTCAATGATTTCCGGTCGCTTGTGTCAATTGTCAAGTCAACATGTTTTCCTTCGAACCTCGGTTTTGTGAAGTGTAAGAACGTAACTCGCACAACACAAGTAGTTGATGAACGACCTAGGCCCTGGTCCTCTGTGAACTGTCGAGCCATACAATTATTTATTAATTATTCCTAGAGACAGTAAACACTGTTCATTGCTGCGCTGATGACAGTTTAAGGTTGCACACATTGCACACACGAAATTTGTTGTAAAATATTTGTTGAAGGATTCTTCTAATGCTAGGGCGTGTTTAGATCGTGTGACATCTAATAGTGAGCGCCTCCCGCATTAATATGTTTCGTGTCAATATTTGCAAAATTTTACAAAAAAATTTTCACCACCTGCAAAAATGTTCCATTTCCTCCCATCTTGGGAAAAAGCAAACGTTGCGCTTGAGTGATGCTCATGCCTCAAAGGTGTGATTCAGATTCCTGTACTTTTCTGACAACATTTTAAAAGTACTGTTTGATTGAAGAAATTTCTCAAATTTCGCCGTTCGGAGTTGAAAAAATCCCTTCTATTTGTGAGATAAAGGTAGCACGCACAACGAGATTATTTTGCTGATGAAGCTGGGCCCTGATAACATTGCGGACTGTGGCACCATTCAATGTGAAATTTAGATTGATATGCTTGCTACTCAAACAAATTGTACAATATCAATTAAGCGTTTGGTGTAAACAAATTTTGTTGTAAGTTTTTAAATTTAAATTGCAAATAGAATTAAAGTGGTCGCTGTGGCGTAGTGGGTAGAGTGCGACGCTCACACGCCGAAGAGTCTAGGTTCAACTCCCAGTTCAACACCAATTTTTCTAATATTTCACGGCACCACCTCTTTCGAGCTGCTGACAACACTCAAAGAGTAATAACTGTCTAAGAAAGCTTCTCAAATTTCGCCGTTCGGAGTCGACAAAAAACTGTAGGTCCCTTCTACTCGTGAGAGAACAGTAGCGCGCACAACACGAGTAGTTGATATGAGCAAGCTAGGCCCTGGTCCCCCTTTGGACTGTAGCGCCAACAATTATTATTATTATTATTAAATAGAATTAAAAGTCTTCTTATATATTCAAAACAGCAATTTCTGATTGCTTGAAAACTGTTTCGAAAAGTATAGAAATTCAATAAAAAAAAATCGATCTGTGTTGTAAATCAAAAGCTTCTTGACATAGATTTATTATTGTTTTTGTCATGTATTTATTTTGTACGTCAAGTAAGTAGTAAGTTGTTTTTTTTTCGCAAACCATCCAAACCTACTTTAAAATGCTTTGGCTGAGTGGGACCAATTCATAGTTAGGTTATATTATTATTTTCTTTGATTTTCGATAATCGTGCTTAACGATTACTTAATCTTTTGCGTAATCGTCAGTATTCAAGTCATGTTATCCATCATATATTAGACAGTTGCATAAGTACTTATAAATCAAATCTACAATACAAAACGTCACCTGGCCCATTTTGTACCGATAATTGTCTAATCGCCTCTATTCGTCCCTGTTATCGCTGCTTTAATGCAAACGTACGTACACTTTTGAACATACACATAAAATTTAAAGGCTTACGATTCAAAGTGACAAAAAATGTCACATTCTCTCATTCTTAGCGCTACTGTTATATTACTTTATTGGAATGGGAAAATGGTAATTGTTAAGTTTTATAAAGGGTTTTCAATAAGCAACTGACAATTTCTTTTTTTAAATAAAACTCAAACCGTTTGAGATACTACAAAATTATCGCCTTAAGGTAGAATCAAAATGTTCATGAATAGATCTCGACCGTCCACCGTTCGATACTTTAAACTCAGTTTTCATCGACTCGGTAATACTTTTTGTCCGCTAGTTCGGGTGCAATATTGAACCTGAACTCTTGCGGCGCCGTCGACTTGTTAGCATAAATCAATGACAGCCCTATTTACCCCCACAAAAAATATTCATGCGGCGTAAAATCGAACGAACGAGATGGCCAATCGACTGGCCTATTTTTGAGGGTAACACGCTCACACTTCAATAAAACGATTGTAACGTGTGTTATGTGGGTTGTGGCAACATCATGTCAAAACCAATAGGCGCATTTGAATTTCAGTTGCTAAAATTGACGCGATTTGAGCTAGGATCGCCCGAACTTGTTTGTCCAGTAACTAAACAATGGAGTGTGTGCAGTAGTAGCCTTCGAAAGTGAGGCAGGGAACAACGTTACAAAGTTACAGAGTCCTGGTAACTGACTTTGTTTGACTTGCAACTATTGACACTTTACCACTGTTGGAGTATAACTATAGGTGAAACACAAATAATAAATCAATACGGTTACAGGTAAGTTCGTAAACTGTACTGTTCATCGAGTTGTTTGCATCTCGAATATGAATCCGATATTTTGACGCGTCCTGTATGTGAGACACTGTATGATAATAGACAGTATACAGATTTGTACAGACTTATAATCAGTGAAATAGCAGATTTGAATTGAAACAACATAACACAGACGAAACGTAGACGATTCCGCAATTGTTCTTTCTTGTACCCCAAAATACCAAATTGACGTTAATTGCTCACTTTGTATCTTCGATGACATTTGTTTATGCATTTCGTGAGGAACCTTGAAAAGTTGTTTTTGCCAATGCAGGAAAAAGTGAGGCATGTAAAGCCAATATTATTCAAGCAAGTTGTCGATTGCAGCCCGAAACCATTAGCATGGGAAGTTGTTGAAACAGAATGCGCCCCTGCATGAGGTACTACGAAACCAGCATGAATGAGCACTTGAAACACGCTCTGCTTCTTTATTGGGAATGTTTGTTCTTATGTTTTGTTGTTAAAACATAAGTTCTATAATTTCTTTTAAAAGAAACTCCCATTTTGTCATTCCCGTAAGCAGTGGAGTGCGTCACTCAGATTAAGGGGTTAAGATCTTTGTTATTTTACCGATCATCAGAATATCTTTAACCTTCATTTTGATAAAGACCAGTAGTAAGGTTCCACCATCATCAGCGATGGACAATCGCAAACACCCCAGTGAGTTTAGTAGCGTGCCTTGTCTTTAAATATTAGAATTGGTTTCTTTGGGACAGAGTGTTTAACTCATAGTCTTTCTTTGTCACATTCGATGTCACCCGCAAAATATCCTTCAATCTTTTGAATCATACGAAACAATGTGTCAAACATTTAAGAAAACCTAGATAAAACATTCATGCAACCGAAAGCAGAGCCGCAGATATACATATGTGCAAAAATTCAAAGTGAACTAGGTGCGTGAAGTCAATAAAAAATAAAGGTGTTCGTGAACGAGTTCATTACCTGTTGAATTTCACTCTTCAATAAGTAAGAACGAAAGTCATCTTCATTTGAATATTTGTTTTACATTTCTTTTTTTTTATGACTCTTAATTTCAAAGGGGCTTAGAATAAGTGCATAATGAATGGAAATCTTTTCGGTGATGTCTGTTTCGACTGTTTGATTACTCGACATCATCGGAGCTCTCATTCTTTTGGCTATGCGTCTACAAAAGTTATTAGTACTGGGAGTGTATGTGCTTAAGGTTCAAATATAGGTAACATAAAAACATCAATATGAGACTTTGAGTATGGAGTAGAGTGGCATCTTCTTATAGCTTTAGATAGGATAAAATTGAGTTTAGGGTTTCATTTTTGAATATTTGATTGCAAAATGAAAATTAATGCTTCAAGCGATCAAAAAGACTTCTTCATTAAAATGGACTAAATAGCTTCTGGCAACGTCGCTCTAAACCACGATTGCTAGTCTTCTTCTAACGGCTTCCGGACCAGCGAAAAATCAATGCCTGAAATATGTATCGTGTATTTCCATTTGTATCGACCAATAGGCTTTGCTAAATGCCCTAGCTTGGTCCATTTTTTTAAATATTTTCTTTGCTGAAGCACTGTTGTTCATTTGATGTACTCAAAGCGAGTAGTCGTTGTTTTTCTATATCTTGCAACACTTCGTCGAGTTCGCGGTTTACCTGCTACACCAATCATCCTTCTTGCATTTTGTTGTTTATCTTTGTTCCTAGGGAGTACAAGCATCTCAATCGGCTTTTCGCAACTATCATCATACTATTCCAGGTGTCGCAACATTTTCCTAGTTTGAGAAGAATCGATTATTCTCACTTGTTCTTTTGAGTAAAACTCTCAATGTAAAGGAGGCGGAAACTAATTTGACATTGGGAGTTAAAGTTCATCGCCATTCTGGCTGTCAGCTTTTTCCTTTATCCTACATCGGATCCATTTCCATTTGTGTCTCTTAATCTGTATCTCCTATCAATTTTAACAGATTTACATTTCCGGTGATGTTATTCTTTACATAGGAGACCAACATTTTACAAAAATTGCTTCTCAAAAGCGGCCAAAAAAACTTTGGGCCAAATTTCGTTTTCGTTAGTCGTTAGTAGAACTTGTAGGGTTAGTTTGCGTTTTGTGCACATTTGCTTTGCCCAACCGTAGGTCTTCGTCAAAACTCAACTTAAGGTTCATTTGTGGGGTATGTTAGAACTTGTAGGGTTAGTTTTCCCAACCGTAATTCTTCGTTAAAACACAATCTCAATTGCTTGCTCGTTGTCTTCGGACATTTTGTGCAGTATTATCAAAAAAAATATATATATTTTTTATTCGGTGAACGCGTCGGGGTCACCAATTTCGGTGCGTGCGGATTAAATGTAGAAACAACTCTATTTAAATGTTTTAATTCATTGATTTAATTAATCTGATAAAGGAAAAATTTCACTGGTGTTACTTGGCTAGACAGGAATGACACCTCGAAGTGGAAAAAGGCGGCTTGCTCGGGACGCCCTCTCGCGTTCAATATAAGAAGTTTGTTTCGCCTAGCGCCCTCTTATGTTCAATCTGTGATCGTAGTGTAATTAATAATTCAATTATAATGTGAGCACCCGCAGTATATAAACTCTTCATACACGTCGAAGTCTTTGTTACCAACAGTGATGATTAATCTATCATTCATTTGACAAAGGATACGTGGTTGTGCGCTCATTTTCTTCCAGAACAACTCTATTTTCCTCCTCTTCAATGTCAGTGTAGGCTTCTTAAACACTAAGCCACACCAAGCTGAAAGCGACTTCTTATGCCAATATCGTTTGCATAGTCCACCCACTGAATGGATATGTTGAAAGTAATGTCCTCCGTATCGCGTGGCCTTTAACTTTCCGAGACAAAATCGGATCATTTTTGCGAATTCAATTAGAAGCACCACTGGCATTTGCCAATTAGTGTGGCGCGTTTTAAACGTTCACACAGTACGGAGAATATATATGATTTTGTATGCGACCAACAGCAGACAGTGCCTGCAGAAAGGACGAGGATAGAAACATTGAGGACCGCGTGGATTTTCTTCATTCTTAATTCCAGAGGACAGAAAATCTAATCCAGTCCATACAGTTGCTGTATATGCACTATTTCCTGATCGAACAAATTAAGTTTCCGTTCATAGCGATACTGTAATTTTTAATTAACGTTTCAAATTGTTTTTCCTCAAACTTGGGTTAAACAGATATCATTTCTTTCACCATTTGAATTTTTTAAGGAATGAATCTTATGCGGATGTTAACTTGAATTACTTTACACCGGCCTTTATTGTTTGGTGGTTAAATGCTGTAACTAACAAACTGTTTTGCGACGAGTATGGTTAAGGAGAAGATGATAATAGACTTGACGGCATAAGTCACTTTGCAAATTCTTGAAGCAACGCATAACAAAATGTTAAACTTAACGGAATATTTCGTCAGCTGAATGGTATTTAAACATAGACAGCTGCTGAGCGATGTATTTAAACGATCGTTCCTTATATTGCGCGCAAATAATACTGGTGATTGTGCTTTTGGTTTTCATTGCCAATTAAACAAGTTGTCATTTATGCTCCTTTACTTTTTTCGGAGGTTAATGTCTTTAACATTTTGTACCCACCTCGTTTTTCATAATTAACAGATACACAACTTTTATGTGTAAAACAATTAAAGGGAATATTGATTTTCAATTAATTAAATAAAAACAAACAAAAGAAACACAATTTAATAGTTAATTTAAACATAAAAGTCCTGATTTGGCTGAAACTAATCTCTACTTCCCCTGCTGTGCAGTCAGCGGCATTAAAATCATTTGACAGTCCCTATGACCTTACTTTAGAATCTATAACTTTGCTTAAGTTTGCTTAGTCTGGGATCTGTTCCAATTGACCAATCTACTAATTGAGGATAAACATGATGAGTGGAATCTCAGCGTCGTTTGCCCGATCGACAAGAAAGAAGACCCCTTTGACTGCGCCAACTACAGAGGTATTAGTCTCCTGAACATCGCATACAAGATCCTCTCTGCCGTATTGTGTGAGCGTCTGAAACCATTTGCCCATGACCTGATAGGTCCCTATCAGTGTGGTTTCAGGCCAGGGAAGTCCACAATAGACCAGATCTTCACATTACGGCAGATCCTGGAAAAGACCCAAGAATTGCAAATCAACATTCACCACCTATTCGTCGATTTTAAGGCTGCATATGACAGTTTGCATAGAGACGAGCTATACAGCGCCATGTCTAGTTTTGGCATTCCTACCAAGCTCGTCAGATTGTGTAAGATGATGATGGAGAACTCTCGATGCTCCGTCAAGGTCGGTAACGAACTCAAAAAAGGTTTTAGACAAAGCGACGCACTTTCATGTGACTTTTTAATATCATCTTCGAGAAGATTGTGCGTAACTCAGAAGTCAACACCGGAGGCACGATCTTCCAGAAGTCAGTTTACTAGCCTACGCTGATGACATTAACGTGAGTGGACGAACACAGCGGGCCGTCAGTGAGGCGTATGCTGGCATCGAAGCGGAGGCGTCTAAAATGGGTCTGGCGGTAAATGAGGGCAAAACAAAATACATGCTGTCATCAAGGAAGGACACACAACATCGACGTCTCGGACAGAGCGTCACACCAGGCAGCAGAAACTTCGAGGTAGTTAAGGACAACAAAATCAGTACCGAAATCAAACGCAGAATCACTCTTGCCAATCGCTGTTTTCTTTGGCTCAAGAGGCAATTGAGTAATAAAGCACTCTCTCGAAGGCCTAAGCTCGCTTTATATAACAACTTGATCATCCCAGTCCTTCTTTATGGCGCGGAAACCTGGACATTCCTTAAAACGATGAGGAAGCCTTTAGCCTTTTGGAGAGTAAAGTCTTACGTGCGATTTTTGTTTCTGATTGCGTTGATGGCATCTGAAAGAGAGGATTTATCGACGAACTCTATGGGCTGTACAGCGACATGCGCCTGGTCAAACGTCTTCGGATACAACGCTTAAGATGTCTAGGCCATGTGCATGTACGCCACTAATCCAGCCTGAAAGGTCTTTGAACCCGATCCATTGGGACAACGCAACAGAGGACGGACTAGGCTAAGGTGGTACACACAAGTGGAAAAGGATCTCAACCAACTTAGAGTGCGCAGCTAGCGAAAGTGCCTGCTGTTGGTAGAGGCCCAGTTCCACCCCGGACTGAAGAGCCACAACAAGAAGAAGAAGAAAATGATCAACAAAACGCCAGCTTACGACTCACATTTTCTTCCTTCCTTTTATTCGTTTGCTGTTGCTCGTACAGTAATTGGTGCTTGTCTATCTTACATGCATTTGACAGTTCCACTTATTTTAGCACCAGTTATTACATGATTTTCTTTTAAATTATATTTCATTTTTTACATAGTTCTGGGAATACAAATTAGATCAGTGTGATCAGTGTGTGAACACAAATATTTTTTATTAAAAATTTAAAAAAAAATTAAAAAACAAAAAAAGCACCACCAATATTATTTGGAGTCGGAAGCGTTTATTCTTTCCGTTTTTTTGGGAATTTTTGACTGCTAGTTCTTAACAATGAGTTCTTTTTAGTACCGATTCAATCATTGAGTCATTTCAGAATTTCTTCAAAAGACCAGAACCGGGGACCTCCCAAATCCTTTTTCATGCGTGGAAAAAGGCAGTATTCGGAAGGAGCAATATTTGAAGAATACAGCGGTTGGAGTAAGACTCCTCAGGTTGTGTTAAGCTGCTGCAGCCATGTGAAGCGGAGCTTTAATATATTCTAAAATCACCTTATCATGCTCTTCAGTCGTTTCTGGTCGATTTAACACAATACATGGCTCAAACGCGTTGAAGTTGACAAAGTTCCCATTTCGCCTAGCTTTAGCTGTTCATTGTACATGACACCCGTCTAGTCTGACTATTTGCAGAGCATGATCCTTTGATCGTGAATATCTTTCTTGGACGTCGATGTTGAAACGGGTTCACGAGGCTTTTCTCTTTCCGATTAATATCTCCAGTCACTATCTGGTGCAAAAGTTCCTTACTTTGATTTCTTTCAAGAAGCAATTCCAAAGTAAGAATTCGATGTTTCTGGGTTTCAACTGGTACTGCACGACTTTCCTTAATAATAACAATTGGATGGAGCGACAGTTCACAAGTAACCAGGGCCTAGTTTGCTCATCAACTATTCGTATTGTGAGCGCTACTGTTCTTTCACGAGTAGGAGGGACCTACAGTCTTCTGCCGGCTCCGAACGCCGAAGTTTGAGAAGCTTTTTCTTAGACAGTTATTACTCTTTGAGTGTTGTCAGCAGCTCGATAGGGGTGATGCCGTGAAAAATTCGAGGTGTTCAGCCGGGGATCGAATTTAGACTTGCTGCGTGTGAGCGTCGCACTCTACCTACTACGCCACGGCGGCCACACGTATTTCATTGCTTTTGAATAAAACCAACTATCTGAACCGCAATTGTTTGTTTCGTCACTCCTAACGATTCTGTGAGTTTACATTGCGTTGAGCACAAAAACCTCCAATTCCTCATCTTCAAAGTGGCTGGCCAAGCCGACCCTAAGCCATCACTTTCGAAGTGTTGAAACCACTCTTTGCATTTTCTATTAGTTGGAGCAGATCTATCATAAAGTACTACAAGCATTCGATGGGCTTCAGCTTCAATTAAGAAATGGCACAAAACAAGGCTGATGCACTCTTATTATTTCTGACAAATATCACACCTTTTCAATGAAGAAGGAAATACCTTTCAAAATCAGCCACAACATGCAGGTAGCACCATCTTTTGAAAACCGATCGCATTTGTTCCCTCAATACATTTTCGACTCGCTTATAAATCCTTCCATCTACAGACAAAGTTATTTCTTCCCTATTACGTTCTTTTATTTCAGTGATTACTTTCATATTTCGTTTTCCAACCTGAAGTACACACAGTTCATGTTGTCACCTTATTGTCCCCTTACTGTATTTGCACATCGGCAAATCTATTTGAACCGCTTCTCAATTGCTCTCCAAGCCAAAGACCATTTTGAACATTAACCCGCTTTCGTAACCAAAAGCAGTCGATCGCTGCTATCTTGACATGTTTCGTTAGTTATCAATGAAGTACCACTCAAAATCACAATCGAATGTGTTGCCCTATCCACCCATTTTCCACATTTGACACACTTTGAATGAATGTAGTGAATTAACCAAGAAACAAGCACAAATCGTTTTGTTCTAAACTTATCGATGACATTAACCCGATTTTTATCTCTTGTAGTGATTTCAGTCGTGATGGGCTATCGCAATCGCACGACAGCGTGTTTTCCGAATCAGCCACAGCCAGCAGTCTATCGATTGTCCTCAAGGTAAGTTCATATCAACCCAAATAATTATCTTTACGCGAGAGATTGCCCCACTTCCTACGTCGCATTTCGTTTAGAAACAGATCTGAATGTATGTACATTCACTGCCGGGATTCCTTATCCCCTGCACGAATCGATAAGGGATCCCCTGATATTGAATTTACAACCCGGGGCTGTATAATTTTTCCGTAGAGCGCCTGTGAAATGCTTTTGTTCGACAAAGTGCGCAGTTAAGCAGCCAAGCCCCGAGTGTGCACATCGCCATTGGGGGAGCGAATTAGCGTGCGGCACAATGGCAAATTGATTTTAATCAGAATCAATTTTGATTACACGACAATGACAGGCAGTTGTGTGTGCATCCATGTCTGTTGTGAACGATGGCAGAAAAGTGCACTGAAGCGCAGTAACCGCGATGATTCGTCACCTCTAACAAATCGTGTTGCTCAGCCCCCCGCGATGACATAACTTCAGGGAGTATATCTTTTCTGCTGTTTCCTAGTGAAAGGGGGGAGATTCAGTGACACACGTCGTAGCGTACAGTTCATTAGGTAACCAACAGGGAAGTTGAACACTCATTCGGCGATGACGATCTGCAGCCAGTATACGCCACCGTAAGAAACTTGCCACAAGTCACAACGTCGCAGTATTCAATTTCTCTTGCCATGGGATCCCAGTAACTTGCTCCCACCCTCATCGGTCACCGCGCTCGCAAATGAAATCATGAGCAGTGCTCTGCGGAATGCAGGCCTCATCAGTTCAATTGGATTAATCCATTTGTCGAGTTGCGAGGAACTTCAAACCGACTGACCGGTCGCGGACCGAAAGGGGTTGCGCGAGTGCTGCTGGGCAGTCCTCGTTAGTTTGAATTTTACTTTCAATTGGCCTCGGCGACGTGGGATGACAGAGCGATTTGATGAGAGAGGCAATCACGATGATTTGGTGAATTGAATTATTGCTTATTGGCGGCAGCAGTGGCGGCGGTCTTGAACGGGTGAACTGTGACGCAGGTCAGAATGCAGATGAACTTCTTCCGAATTTCACATCTACTTCAATTTTTATCGGAATACAGGTGAAATTCAAGCAGTCAAATAAAACAAATCAATTGATGCGGCACGTAACAGACGTCTATCATAGACTGCTCGGGAGAACGACGTAAGTTCATCGATTTCTATCAGTCTAAAGAGTGAGGAATGTACGACGTCATCGTCGATGGAGTTACTTGCAGTAACCATGGGGCTGTTGATGACTAAGCGCAGTTTAGGTTGTTTGCTTTCCTCTTCTCTCCGTGTCTGGTGTGCTTTGTTGACATGCAGTCTTTCGTTTTGAAGAACTTGAACATTACTGTATTGACAATATACGATGCACAGGGAAATGGAAAGGTCGGGGTTCATACCTTTCTTTTGAAAGGTATTTTTGTTTGTCTTAATGAAACTCAGATTAATACAAGAAAGAATTAATTTCAGGACGGCTGCAGATGTCCATATACCGCTTTTACGTAAAAGTTGGATTATACGTTCCTTTTAATAATAATAATTGTTGGCTCTACAGTCCAAAGGGGGACCAGGGCCTAGCTTGCTCATCAACTACTCGTGTTGTGCGCACTACTGTTCTCTCACGAGTAGAAGGGACCTACAGTTTTTTGCCGACTCCGAACGGCGAAGTTTGAGAAGCTTTCTTAGACAATTATTACTCTTTGAGTGTTGTCAGCAGCTCGAAAGAGGTGGTGCCGCGAAAAATTGGAAAAATTGGTGTTGAGCTGGGAGTCGAACCTAGACCCTTCGGCGTGTGAGCGTCGCACTCTACCCACTACGCTACGGCGACCACATACGTTCCTTTTGGAGTTCTGTAATTTTTCAGAACATACTTGCCGCCTAAAATTTATTTAGTTACGACATCCAATGCACATTTTTTACCCGCAAAGTTATATTAAATGCCCGGCCTACGATTGGAAAGACGCCTTTCCTACGACAGAGGCGTGATAAAGAAATTCACATCCATCCATTGCGGATTAAAAAAATTAACCAAATGGTACATTCTTCTCGAGTTGGTACGGTCTTACTTCCTTAGCCCGTGAATAGAGTAGACCTGAGCAAATTGCTCCGCAGTGTCTTCGTAGTTGTAGCAAACTAAGGTGAAGTGAAATGGCCTGTTTGTGCAGCCATCCATCGTCTGCAGTGCACAACGATTTTGCTCCAGAGTGGAAGTCTTTTGGGATTCCGTGCACTTCTATGGGATTCTGTAAGTTCCACAGTGATTAATCAAACTCATTTAATGTTCAGAAGAAATTCAAAACTCAAAGGCGGCTTGGAGTTTCCAAAAACGGAGAAGACTTGACTTCCCTCTTTGTCTTTGAAGTCGGGAAAGTTAATTAAAGCCATGTGGACGGTTTAGATATCTTTATGAACAGACCTTTGTATATATATTAGATAGCCCGACAGTCCACAGGGGGACCAGAGCCTAGCCAGCTCATCAGCCCTTGTTCTCTTATGAGTAGAAGGGACCTACAGTTTTTTGCTGACTGTAAACGACGAAGTTCGAGAAACTTTTTCTGAAATAGTTATTACACTTCGAGTGTTGTCATCAGCGTGAAAGAGATGGTGCCTTGAAAAATTCGTGGTGTTCCGTCCGAGAATCGAAGCTAGACCATGGGTGTGTGAGTGTCGCAATCTACCCACTATGCCACTATGTACCGTTGCTTTTATTTCCTTATCTGTGATCAAAGATGACATCCGCTTTTCTGTCAAGTTATTTTCAATTGCATATTTATGTAATTTAATTGTTGTTGAAAAAACTGACATCCCGTGATATGAAAGCTTTAATAATTGATTATAATATTATGAACAAACTTATATTGTTTGCGAAATTTCTTCATTGGTTACCAAACCTAAATCAACAGTTTTCAATATTATAAGGTCTTTTAAAAATAACGGTTTTCTTCATCGCGTTTCGGGAAGTGGACGGCCTTTCAAAATTTCTACGGATCAAAGTAAACGAAGAATTTTAAGGTTGGTAAATAGAAACCCGAAGAAATCAGCTGTGGAATTGCCAAAACTTTGAAGAAAGAAAAAATTGTAGAAGTTAATCCGCAAACAGGAATACGTGCAGAAGACGGATGAGTTCCGGAATCAAGTAATTTTTTGTGACAAAAAGCCAGGAATACGTGCAGAAGACGGATGAGTTCCGGAATCAAGTAATTTTTTGTGACGATGCAAGATTTGACATTTTCCCTAGTGATGATCGACGCTTTGTCTGGAGGAGGGACGGAACTGTTTTGGATCCCAAAAATGTCACTTCCACAGTTAAGCACCCAAACCATGGTGGGAACATAATGGTTTGGTGTTCAGTGGCAACAAACGGAGTTGTTTCTCTTCATGTAATTGAAGGAAATTCAACAAAGTTTAGATACGTTGATATCCTAAAACGTTGTATCCCCGAAACAGAAAAGAAAAAAAAATGGGACTACCGACGGTTGCAATGGTGTTGCATGAGAATGATCCAAAGCACACAGCCGGTATAACGAAAGATTGGTGTATTTGGATTAGAAAGAAGGTGTTGCCGCATCCCACCAAAGTCCGGGTCTTAATCCCATAGAGCATCTTTGGGCTTTAGAAAAGTTAGAAAAAAACCATCTGTACCTGAGAAGGGTTAAAGACAGCTTTTTATGAAGAATAGTCAAAAACTTCTTTCGACTGTAATATAAAATCAGGTCGATCGATGAACAGAAGATTACAGGAAGTTATAAAAGTAAAAGGACAACACACAAAATATTAAAACATAAATAATTATTTTCATTTCTTGTAATGGTCCCAGATTTTTTTTGGCCGATGAATTTGCACTCTTTTTGATTTAAACCTTTAAAAATTAACAATTGTATGGCGCGACAGTCCACAGGGGACCAGGGCCTAGCTTGCTCATCAACTACCCGTGTTGTGCGCGCTACTGTTCTTTCACGAGTAGAAGGGACATACAGTTTTTTGCCGACTTCGAACGGCGAAGCTTTCTTAAGCAGTTATTACTTTTTGAGTGTTGTCAGCAGCTCGAAAGAGGTGGTGCCGTGAAAAATTCGAGGTGTTCAGCCGGGAATCGAACCTAGACCATTCGGCGTGTGAGCGTCATACTATACCCACTACGCCACGGCGGACTTAAACCTTTAGGTGCTCAAATTAAAAAATTGGCAATAAATGTGTTTGGATTACTGAAACCGTTTTAAACTTCAGTTTGAAATGCAATTTATTTCGTTTAAATATATTAAAAAATTGCTGAGATATTTCAAGCTGAATTTAAAGGTAAATAATTTAAAGGTAAAGTGTCCCATTTTTTGTTGTGGTTCACTGTATACCTATATTTATCTATTCTACTGATAAATATGTCCATCATAGACGTTCCCTTGTAACATGAACAAAATATAACTTTCGAGACTGCTTGTGTAAATATTCAGGGTCTTCGTTTTAAGTCGAAATATTCCTGCTTGGCAAGATTCCAAGGTTCTTTAATAGTTTTTAGATTTGTATAGTCCCATTTTGTTAAAAAAAATAAGTGTACTTCCCACGATTACTTTTATCGGCACATCTCAAATCTTTTTGGTTAAGTTGGAAAAGGTGTATACTGTGCTGTCATTTTGTTAAGACGTAAAGCTAGCGTTAATTGTATTTAATGTTTTTAGTTTTATTGTTCTCCCCTCCATGCTAGTCTACGAAAGATGCTTATCACTGTGAGTGTTTCTCTATTGAGCTCTCTCATTGCAAGTTGGGTGTATGAGCCCTGGTGAATTATTTTCAAATTCTTTGGGCCGAGCTCTGGCTTAGACTCCTTATAACAGATGTCGTCTTCACTGACAATCAAAAAGGTCTTACAGAAAACGCAGAAGAAGGAGTTAGAGTTTGCTACGAACGTTACAGCCTAAAATTTTTACTGTAGTACACACATTTCCTAATTCTTTCTTACTACGGTACGAGAATATTTCCAAACAGAATTGTATCATCATCATTATCATTCTACGTAAGGAATCACGTGAGAGACATCTAGGAGACCCGAATCTCCCCCATGAACTCTAACTTATCAACACAATTAAGCGAATTTAAAGACCTAATCCAACCACTTCATTTGAAGTTTATTCAATGGCTTGCCTACATGTTGGAATCGTGTCTGAGGCATGCTTCTGAAGATGAAGAAGACATCTGCAATACGTTGCCAAAATATCGAAGTACAGCTATTTTATTCAGAAGAAGTATCTAATCAACACACAGTAATTCTTGCACGGTGAATAATTCGAGCCGTGAGAAATTTTAGCCAGGTTATTTGTATTCCCGATCCCGTTCGGGCAAAAGCAAAAAATAACCTAGCTAGCGTAAAAGTGGCTTTGACTTGCTGTCTCTTCTTCTGCTTGTGGCGCTGAAGTCCGGAGTGGATCTGGGCCTCAACCAACATGCGTCTCTAGCTAGCACGATCTTTCGCCAGCTTCCTCCAGTTCCGCACTCTAAGTTGGTTGAGGTCCTTCTCCCCTTGTGTGGGTCACCTTAGCCTAGGCCGTGCTCTCTTGCGTGTCCCAGTGGCTTGGATTTGAAAACTTTTCAGGCCGGAGCAGTGGTGCCCATGCGGTCTACATGGCCTAACCATTTTAACCGTTCTATTCTTAGATGCTTGATCAGGCGCATATCGCTGTACAGTCTATAAAATTTGTCGTTAAATTGTCTCCTCCAAATGCAATCAACGCAAACAAGACCAACAACGCACGCAAAACTTTTCTCTCAAAAAGCTAAAGGCTTCCTCATCCGCTTTTAGTAACGTCCAAGTTTCCGCGCCATAGAGAAGGACGAGATATGATATGCCAAGCAGTAAGAAATGCGAGAACTATGTGTTTTAGGAAGAAGCAAGCTATTTTGAACGCCTTCCTTAATTCTTTAGCCACTTTCAATGAATTTAAAAAAAAAACAAGTCTTGTCGGAGTTTGGATATGCAATTTATGACCACAATTCATCCTTTTTCAAGAGATGGCTTTATTACTCAGTTGGGAATGGTGATTCTGTGTTTGATTTCAGTACTGATGTCGTTGTCCCAATATATTGTGCGGGTAGATGAAGTCCTATACGAGCACGATGTTTCTGCTGCCTAGTGTGGCGCTCTGTCCCAGACGTCGATATTATGTGTCCTATCTCGATGACAGCATGTACTTTGTTTTGCCCGCCTCAACGTCAGCAAACGCCTCATTGACGGCTCGCTGTGTTGGTCCAATCACGTCAATATCATCAGCGTAAGCTGGAAATTGAACTGATTTTTGGAAGATCGTGCCTCTGGTGTTGACTTGTGAATTACGCACGATGACAGCAAGCTTAGCCTTTTTTATTACAGATCTTCCAAGAATCTTTAAAATAGATTCAGTGAAAGCTGAGTTTTTTCTCTTGAAAAAGATATCTGCATAAAATTCTTCACCTGTTTCAATGGGAATCAAATTACTGGTCTGTTCAAAAGTGGAATATATTTCTATTCGTCAATATCTGTTTGTCCCTCTCAAAGTCTCCTCCGATATGGTATACTTGTGGCCGCGTCTTTTTTTCCAATCCTGGAAGCAGTCCAATATACACTTTTTGGTGCGCCCTTGAGGTCTTTTGGTGATTCAATTTGTATCTCCTCAATCGTCTCAAAACGACTTCTCTGTCTCTCTCTCTCTCGCTCTCTCTCTCTCTCGCTCTCTCTCTCTCTCTCGCTCTCTCTCTCTCGCTCTCTCTCTCTCTCTCTCGCTCTCGCTCTCTCTCTCGCTCTCTCTCTCGCTCTCTCTCGCTCTCTCTCGCTCTCTCTCGCTCTCTCTCTCTCACTGCAAAACTTCGCAGAGGCCAATATCTACTGTATATGGTACCTGAGCCATGATTATGGTACTGTTCCCAATAACAAGGAACACGTCCTCACGAGTGAGCAGCAGCATTATCGTGGCGCAAAAGCCATGAATTGATTTTTCAACGATTCCGGACGTCTACTTCGTATTGCAAGCGGTGCATAACTCCAAGATAATACTTCTTTTTGACTGCACGACTATGTGGTAAGAACTTCTGATGCAGTTCGCCACGGTAATCGAAAAAAAAAACAGAACCTTCAAATTTGATCGAACTTGGAGTACTTTTTTGGTCTTGGCTCCCATGAGCACTTCAACTGGAACGATTGGATTTTCGATGTCCTAATCATATACTCATGATTAGTCATAAGCAATAAACTCTTTTAGAAATTTTGGTTCGCTGTTGACGTCAATTAACAATTCTTATACTATTGTTACAATTTTTTGGTCAAAATTCAGCAAATTTGAAACGAATTTCGCTGCCCAAAATTTCCAAAAAAAGATATTGCATGAGGTAATCGATATCTTCAGCAACTTCTCTAATTTATTTCTTTACTTTCTCAACATTTTCATCAGTTATTGATGTGCTGGGGCGTTCAGGGCGAGCGTCGTCATTCACACCTTCTCGACCTTTTTCGAAAAGCTTGCGCCACTTATATTTTTTTTTTAATTCAGAGTACACTCAGCCCATGACACCCAATAGCACCCGAAACTTAATTTATCGAACAAACGTCGTAAACGTAGAGTGTATTTGACTGACACTTTCGAAATGACCATAAGAGTACGCAACGGCACATACGAGGACAACTAAGTCGTCTGCGAAAAATAAGATTCCTTACCCTCAAACCGAATGTGAAGCACTGCTTACCTTGGCTGCGCTGCAACATCCAGTCCAAAGTTACGTGAGAAGCCAGAGGTAACAGTACGCACCCCAGGCCGAGTCTAACGGCCATGGTTCTCATTCAGAAGCTCATTTCAGAAAATGCAACTTTTCCTTAAAGGTCAAGAAAATAATTTGAACTAACGGAAATTTGTGTGGCCTTCAAAAACTCATTTGTTAATCTTAACATGCTTAAAGATAATGACTAAATAAAATGCAAAAACTCCTATAAAATATAAACCGATGCTACACAAATTATTTTGCTGTCACGGCTTTTTAGTGTTTCTGGAAATAAATTAATGTTTTATGCTTCCAACAGAAATTCATAAATAATGCAGTCATCGAGCAGGATGTATATCTCTTGTTTCAATGATTTCGGTTTAGATTTTCTGCTAATTTTGATAAGATAATATTCAACAGAATCAAAGCTCTGCTACTCATCCTTCACTAGGTGACCAGTTTTGACCGACTTCATGCTCACGATCGTGTGTACTTGTTTTCTCATTTGCCACGATCATCACGGCGATATACCTGTCTTGCGATCTTCTCTCTCGCCCTCATATCATCCCCGAAGCAGGTCCAAGAAACGGAATAATACCACCAACAACAACGCTACGAATTGCACTCCAACCACAAAAAACACAGAATCCACATAAAACAGCAAAATTAATAACGAAAAACACAAACTAATAGATGCAAGATATTAAGCCGTGTATCGCATTAGCAGAAGCACACATCTTCGTCTCTCGTCCCCCGCGGTATCAACGGAACCGGCTATCAATGCCACAGAAGAGACGAAGACGATGATGAAGAAGAAATCAACGCTTGCGCTACCGCCGCCGTGGTGCTATGCTTAGCCATCTAATCTGGCAGGCACTATCCGAAGAGTTAGTTTCAATTGAGACGCTTGAACGTGTGTACCTAAGTTAACTCGCTTCCTCGTGTGAGCCTCTGCAGAGATCGGTTAGAATAGAACGTGAATCCGTGCGTCAGAGTGCGAAGTTAATTCCTGCAAGGATCCCAGTGGTGTTGTGACTTGTGGAAGACCAGGGTGGTTGTGTGTGTATTTCTGTTCAGATCAATTTGAGGATAATCCCGCCTAAAGGTCAAGGCAAAAATGAAACTGAACTTTCTATTTTAATCAGTTAATCTAATGAATTCCGGTGCTAATCTGCTTGAGATACAGTTTTGATGGCTGTGCGGTGCTTATTTGTTGTTATTTCAAATGCAAATCAGCCTGCTTTTTGCAAAGTTGCCGGCTGGATCGATGGCAGCGAAGTTCGATTCGCAAAAAAATAGAGAAAATTTAGCACATCAATCGGCGGCTTATCGATGTGTGGAAAAAAAGCGGGGAAGAGAGTGCAAAATTGGGTCGAATTCATAAAGCGATTCAACGTTTAGCTCGCCATGCGATGACCTCGAGCGGGAGAAGCACTGTATGCTTCGTGCTGGAGAAAGTCCGCATCGTACTGATTGGTGATTCTTTGTACAGTTAGCAATTGGAGTGTCCTCATGTAGCAATTTGAGTGTTCTCATGTAACAGTTTAAGGTTTGAAACTAAATTTAGACTTAGGTTCAGAAAAACTGCCCTGAAATCGATTCGTTTTGCTTGTCCTTGGGATGAAATCGGTCCTTAGGTGCGAAGGTATACCATTACAGCAAGGCGTTAGCCTTTTTTGTTTTTCCTATTCAGTGTATTGCTTTCCAGTAACGTATAAATTGGAAGTAAATGCAAATCAAATTTCGACAGAATAAATATTGGAACTTTGACGTCCATTGTATAAGGCGTGTGTACAATAAATTTAATGTTTCGTTTTTTAACTCTTTCGAATCCTTTTCATAACTGTTTTCTGTTTAGACCTATTTTTAAGCTGATAAGTCTACCTAGATAACTGCTACTGTAGAAATTTATTTTCAAAACAACACATTTATGTTAATCTTTTCAAATTACTTTCAAAGAGATTTTAAAGTTTCTTAGTAGAAGCACATTTCCTTACGGGTTTTGAAACATTTTCCTCCATTTCTGAATATTATCAGGCTCCATGAAAGAATAAAAAGCTTCGATATAAAAACGTTTTCAACAGTGTTACCTGATTTAAGAAAGAAGAAGGAGAAAAGACAGAATTAAGGCGCGAAAGGGGAACTTCCGTTCAACTCCTAATCACTAAGCTAATTTATATATATAAACGCCCAATACTTAACTTTTCGAATAATTTCTGGCTCAATTTGGAAAGACAAAATGCGTATGTTTTGATTCCCAGCGATTGAAAAGCAATTCAACTTTGGAAAAATTGGTTTTAAGCTGGAGTCCGGTAGGCAGTCAGAAAACTTTTGAAATATATCCACAACCATTTGTGCTTGTTGAAATATCGTGTGCAAAGGTTAATTTATTTTAAAATTATGGATATAGCAAATATATAAAGGGTGTCTTAACAAGAACGCAAGACTTAAATTTTAAATAAAATGCAGATATTTCAATCGTGAATTCTTTATTATATCGTAAAATAGACAGGATGAGGTTATGTATGGAATAACACATCGGCCAGGTGGCTGCCGCGGCTTTGCTGGCACATTCTTCTTCTTCTTCTTTGGATGGCGCTACAGTCCGGGGTGGACCTGGGCCTCAACCAACATGCCTCTCCAGCTAGCACGATCTCTTGCCAGCTGTCTCCAATTGCGCACTCCAAGATGGTTGAGGTCCTTTTCCACTTGTGTGCGCCATCTCAGTCTAGGACGTCCTCTGTTGCGTTGTCCCTGTGGTTCGGATTCGAAAACTCGTCGGGCCGGAGCAGCGCTGTCCATGCGCTCTACATGGCCTTGCTGGCACATACGTGATCTTTAAATGAAATTTTCAAATGACAGTTTTGCATAAATGCTGCGGTAGTTTTTCATTAATGCAGCGTCCAATTTTCTCTTTTAAGGCTTGAGTCGTCTTCGGCTTATTCACATAAGCCATCGACTTCAAAAAACCACAAAGAAAAAAGTCCACTGATGTTAAATCGCACGATCTAGGCGGCCAATTCTGGTCCCCAAAACGCGAAATAACACGACCGTTAAATGACTGATGCAACAATTGAATTTTGTCTATGGCTTTATGGAATGTGGCACCGTCTTGTTGAAACCACATCCCCTCCACATTCAATTCTTCAATTCTAGGAACGAAACATTTGGATATCATTTCACGATACCGAACACCATTGACTGTTTGCGCTTGCCCTGACTCATTTTCATAAAAAACGGTCCAATGATTCCTCCAGCCCAAAATCCACACCA
The DNA here is from genome assembly GCA_955652365.1 of Eristalinus aeneus. Lineage (NCBI taxonomy): Eukaryota > Metazoa > Arthropoda > Insecta > Diptera > Syrphidae > Eristalinus > Eristalinus aeneus. Next base: position 88,024,741 of record OY019131.1, on the reverse strand, counting down.
CACAGTGACACGTTGAAAATGCATTTACTTCTCGTGAATCAATCGAGGATCTTCCTCGCCCCAAATGCGACAATTCTGCATATTGATGAATCCATCAAGATAGTAAAGATGAACTGTAGCCGCAAAACTTTCACCATTTTGGTAAAACAATTTCAAAATGAGAATGCGTTGTTAATTCTAGTAGCGCTCCATTTGTCATTGAAAATAGCTTTATTGTTTTTCAAAATATTCCCCATTAAGATCTATACACTTTTACATGCGTATGAACCAATTGCCGAAGCACTTTTGCTCTGATTGAGGTATCTCCAAAACATGCATTCTGAACGCATCAACCGCTTCTTCAGGTGTCGAAAAACGTTGACCTCTCATATTATTTTTTACGTACTGGAATAAAAAGAAGTCATTCGGTGCCAAGTCAGGACTATACGGCGGATGACTCATCAAATCGATATTTTGATTGCTCAAAAATGCAGTTGTTTGAGCCGATGTGTGAGAGCTCGCATTGTCGTGGTGAAGATTGACCCGTCTTCGGCGGTTGGTTTTCCTGATTTCTTGGAAGACAACTGGCAAAGAAATGGTTGTGTACCAGTCAGAATTGACTGTTCTGCGTTGTTCTGGTGGTAGGGTTGCGACATGTCCAGTTTTTCCGAAAAAACAGGCGACCATTTGTTTGGAAGTGCTTCGTGCGCGAGAAACTTTTGTTGGATTTTGCTCAATTTGAAGCATTTAGCATTTTAGCAGATTTTGCTGTTTACTTTCGGGTTCATACGCGTAAATCCACGATTCACCACCTGTCACGATGTCATAGACGTGCTTCGAAGCACCACGATCGTATTTTTGGAGCATTTCTTTCGACCAATCGAAACGAGCCTTTTTTGAGCGATTGACAAATTGTGTGGGATCCAACGCGAACAAATTTTTTTGACAGTCGAATGTTCATGCAATATTAAATGTATGCTGGTCCCACTAATGCCTAAAGTTGTCTCAATCTCTTGATAGGTCACATGACGATCTTGCAATATCAGTTGGCGCACAGCATCAATGGTTTCCGGAACAACAACCGATTTTGGACGACATTCACGAAATTCGTCTTGGAGTAAACTACGACCTCGGTTGAATTCACCATACCATAAATAAACACTGGTCCTTGATGGAGCTTCATCGGCAAAAATTGAATTATGTTCATCGATGCACTGTTGTTGAGTTAATCCACGTCGAAAGTTGTAAAAAATAATCGCAAACAAATTTTCACGATTTTATTCCATGTTTTGAGCGAGATGAATCTTTTTAGTTACTGTAAACAACACAAATAGCCCTCGTATGTCAAAACGTTCTGAGTACGTTTAATCTCAAACATGTCAAACTTTACGATAGAGCTGACAGTAGGGTTGCCCAATCCCGGAATATAAAAGGCAACCTTCGTAACAGAGTTTTTTATGGAAGAAGATATAGAGGTTCGCAAACGTTTATTGTTAGGGAATGATTTCCTCGTAAAGCGAAATCTGATCTTATTTATATTGAGAACAAATTCTTCAACATTTTAGTTTTCTATTTATATTATGTGGAGTACAAATTATTCGGTTCGTTGTATTGTCTGCCGGAAGCGATTCCTTTTTCCCATTTTTCCTATTAATTTCGCATTTGAACTTTAAAAAATGAGTCTTCCCTGTCTCCAATATAATCTTTTAATCCTTTTTCGATTTCTTCGAAGTCTCACACTGCTGATTTCCAAAATTATTTTGCATTTGTCGAAAAAGGCAGAAGTCGAAAGGAGCAAGGTTTGGCTGATTTAATTTTCGCCTGCATTACTTTATTTGGTGATTGGAAATTATTTAAGTGGCTACCAACATTCAAAGGATGCCCACTTTCTTTAAAAACTTCTTTAATTTGTGTAAATTCAGCAATAAACTGTTAAATGTTGAAGTTAAAATTTGGTGAATGCTTATGCCATTAGTTTTTTTGGACTCTTGTCCTAACCACTTATTTTACTTATCTACCATTTCCCACATTTTTACCATTTTTACAATTGTGGACAAAGTTACAAAAAAGAGGATTAAGTATTTGTTTCTATCCGAGAAATCATTTAGAAGTTTTTCCTATGAAAATATTTCGCAACGAACAAAAAGGCAGTCCACCTTATTCGGAAGTTCCTAATGTATATGAATCAAAAACGTTGTTTTTTATATATTCGATCAAAGTTTCCACAATTGGGTCAAAACGAGTAAAAACGAGCGCCTCCATTACTTTATTTGGTGATTGGAAATTATTTAAGTGGCTACCAACATTCCAAGGATGCCCACTTTCTTTAAAAACTTCTTTAATTTGTGTAAATTCAGCAATAAACTGTTAAATGTTGAATTCAAAATTTGTTGAAAGCTCAAGCCATTAGTTTTTTTGGTCCTGACCACTTATTTTACTTATCTTCCATTTCCCACATTTTTACCATTTTCACAATTATGGACAAAGTTAAAAAACAGAGGATTAAGTATTTGTTTCTATCCGAGAAACCATTTCGAAGTTTTTTTTTATGAAAATATTTCGAAACGAACAAAAAGGCAGTCCACCTTATTCGGAAGTTTCTAATGTATATGAATCAAAAACGTTGTTTTTTATATATTCGATCAAAGTTTCCACAATTGGGTCAAAACGAGTAAAGACTCGAAAGCGAAAGCACAAATTGTCATAAAATGTTCAGTTTTATGTCCCCATGCTATCTGCATGTATTCAATATCTGCAATATTAGCCTTTATGACCGCTCAAAGCGTTTCTGGCACAGAGCCATAAAGCTGATAAATTTAAATTTTGATATTTCATTCATCTACACCCCTTGACCCTTTTAAATGATTTGATTATATTGTGTAGCTTCTAGCACATTTGTCAAGCTATAAAATGCTAAAAAGACTAAAGTCAGGGCTGTTTTCTAATCATGCATTAAAGTCCAATATATTGAATATTCCAATGGAGAGGTTATTCTCGAAAATGATCTTCAGGAAATGTTTGCTTTTACTCTCGAAATATTTTATAAACGGTGGTAAGGAGAAGTAAATTTTTATTTTTTTTAAATGCCACTGTTCCTTTTTATTTAATCTATCTGTTTTAAAGTTGATTTCTTTTTTAGATTCTGGTTCCTTTGTCTAAATCAATATTTCGTTATGCTCTTTACGAACATTTATATTTTGTGTCGTAGAACTTTGAATTAGAACAATCACTGTATAAGAAACACATGTACCTTTCTTTCATTTACCAATTGAATTTTCAATTTTAAAACACGAGCTTTACAGAATTGGAAAAAAATAGGAAATAAGTGAACCGAAATAAAAAAAAACTCTATTATACTTTTTCAACGTCATTTATGATTCCTTTCTCTTGAAGAACAAAGCAATAAAAACCATATAATATTACAGTGAGTTTTATCAACTGAAAATAACGCAAGGTTATATGTAAATGATTTATTCGGCATTCCCAACTCTTCCCCGATTTCGAATTTTCTTATTCAAGCAAACTCTTTCAATGGGAAATTATTCCAAAGTATAAATCGTTCCCTAAATTAAGCAATGTTGGAATCATGACAGACGATATGGTCTGACGGAAATGTTGACTTTGAACGACGCCGTAAAATATTTTTAATAAATGGAACCGTTGGGTTCTCCGTCGATGTTGTAGTATTCACTCCAAAGAATTGCAGTGTGGAATATGATTTAGTTTTGACCCAAACCAAATTTGGAACATTTCAAGACTTACCAATGCATAACTGTACTCCTACTCAGGTTTAAACGCATTGCGCTGCTAAGGTCATACAGTGGTGGAAAAAGAATAGAAACAAGATTGTTTTCTGTTATTTATTAACTAAAGTTAACATATTTATGTAAAAAGTTCATATATTAAGCCACCTGTGATTTTATAATAGTCTTTAAAAAAAAAGAAAAAATTGTGGAAATAAACCGATTTTTGGTTTTCGCCAATTTAAGCCTGGAAATAATAATAAAATTGAATTGAGTTTAAGGAAATAAATATGGATGTAGTGAAATAACACATAAAATCTATCACACCCTTTAACATTTGGTTGTTAACCCTTGTTTTTTATTACATCTTCCATGGAAGGAACCAACTTTGTATAAGCTTCAGCAGGAATGGAAAACCACGCAGTTTGAGTATTGGACTACAGTTGTTCCTTTTCTGTACCTTTACAAACCTCGATTTTGCGTTTTGAAATTTCCCATATGTCGTCTATGGGATGAATATCGGGGACTTGTGACGGCCACTCCCTAATTGCTATTTTATGACGCGTAAGCCACTCTTTCGCTAGTTTCGAAAATTGTTTAGGGCCATTGTCCTGCATAAACTCCCGCCTCAGTGACATGTCTTCTTCGGCGAATGGCAGTATCACTGTGTTTAGGATGTTAACATTTTCAAATTATGTTTTTTATCCAAAAATTTAACCAAAACCAAAAACCAAAAAGCATACTTAGATCATGGTGCTGCTGTTCTCTGGTGCACTTGGGATCGAATATCGTGTTTTTTAGACGCCTCACGTACGTTTCACCGTCGGAACCAAATGAATTAATCTTGGCTTTATCTGACCATAGCACGTTGTTCCAGTTTTGATGATGAAGGTGCCTGTAACTAGTACCGAGTCAAAACGAGGTGATTTTTTCCGTTATTTTCCTCTAGTTTCCTGTTTTCTATTTTTTGTTCCATCACTGCAAATAGTTGTTTCCTTCGTCATGAATGGATAGGAGGAAAACCAAAAACCTCCTTATTTAAAGGCCCAGTTTAAGCCTTTTCTTTTTTCACCTGCTTTACACATTTGATGGATCTTGTCTCCTAGAGCGATTAACTGCTGATTGACTAACACGCAACAGAATAACACAGATCTTCAACATCTCTACCTACAATATGACTCAGTAACATAATTTTTTTAAAGAACTACTTTAGATGGCAGTCAGTCTTTAAGGCACCCAAAACTTCTCCATTCTTACCTTTTAAGTGGATATGTAGCCCATTCGACATTGTTTTCGTTTAATTTAAAGTCTGGTTTTCTTGTAGATGTGCTCATCAAACGAAATATCCGCCTGATATTTGTTTATTTCAATAAAAAATAAATGTACGCTTCTGTTCTGTTGTTGTGGAATCTATATGTAGAACAAGTTAAGGTACTTCAAAACCGAGACATAATTTAAACCTTTTAACCCCCTCCTGTGGCCGCCGTGGTGTAGTGGGTAGAGTGCGACACTCACCGCCGAAGGGTCTGGGTTCGATTCCCAGCTCAACACCAATTTTTCGAATATTTCACGGCATCACCTCTTTTGAGCTGCTGACAACACTCAAAGAGTAATAACTGTCTAAAAAAGCTTCTCAAATTTCGCCGTTCGGAGTGGGCAAAAAACTGTAGGTTCCTTCTACTCGTGAGAGAACAGTAGCACTCACAAGACGAGTAGTTGATGAGCAAGCTAGGCCCTGGTCCCCCCTGGACTGTAGCGCCAACAATTATTATTATTATAACCTCCTCCTAACTTACTGGTAATGTTGACTTAGTTTTGAGTACCTCAAAAAAAATTCGTTCTCGAATCATGTTTCTACATATTCATCTACGATCCATTCACTTGCCCTTGAGACCAAAATTAGACAACATTTCGAACAGAATTCCTCCTTCTCCTCCCTGGCGAAGATCTTCCGTGCTTCATGAGGCCACCTACTAATCTCGAAAGTTAATGTCGATGCGCAAAGCAGTAAACTTATGCATACGCATGTTATGAGTGAGTGATCAATTATCAAGGCGGCTGCATCTGCGACGACCCCGTTGTCGCAGTAGATAGGCACTCCCTCCAAAGCCACGCAAATGGCAAACGGCTTACCAGCCGCCTTGTCCAAACGAGTTTTAACATTTATGTCCGCCATAGATTGATGAGCCGATAATGCAAGACGATGTGTGGCGTGGTTTTGTTTTTGGAACAGGAAAACCTAATTAGCCATTCGTCTTGCAAAAGGTTAACTAGTGCGCATAAAAACAAACTGTTTTCGCTTGGACAGACTATGAAATTACCGGCAGTTGTCGATTGATTTATGCGAGGCAGCGCTGCTGTTTGCTTGCCTAGAGAGGACCCGAACGGTTGGGCTGCGTAAAGCGATGGACGACATGGGAGTAGCTCACGTAAGACAACTGTGATGAGACAGTCTGCGCATTTTCGGAATGTATTAATTTCGGCAACAACAGGAAGTTGATGTTGACATGAAATTTGTATGTAAACAGAGGTTCAGCGAATGAGGAAACTAAATAATGCTGCTTGAGGAAGTTTAACCTCCCACCTTAGTTTATATGCCATTCATTTTATGGAAACGGAATTAATTTGGTTGAACTACTGCATTCTAGTCGCACGATTGCCAACGGAAACAAAACGGTGTTGTGCCTAACATTTTCATCTTTGAACATACTCAGAACTAAATGTCTTTCGAATAGGGATTGAGGAGCCCAGTATTTGCTTGAATCTCCTCGACTATGGGTATCAAATCCATCATTTTGATTTTTGTGTGTATTTCATGGAGCGCTCATTATATCCTCCTTTTCCAACAACTCAACCATGAAGACATTACCAACCTCTGAAACGCCTTAACAATCCCTCAACATTATGATTTTCAAAAAAGCTCCTCGAAAACCCACTTATTTGCCGAGAATTCGGTTGATTTTCTTTCACAACGTCTTACAATCACTTGTGCCTGCAATTGTTACCGCACAAGTGTACTTTGCGAACACAGCCGAATGGAATATCAAAACCATATGCAGCAAGAATGGAAAGGTCTTCACTGCGAGACCCAATTACGGGCCAACAATGCATCCAATCACTGCAACCCCTCTCACTAATTGCGTTCGCTTCACTGAAGTGAACGAAATTTAATTGCATTCGTCTCACGTTCCAAGTGCACCTACTGACTGTCTGTCAGTCCATTTCTGGCGAAAAATTGTGTGTGTACCTATATCTAGATTTGTGCCTTTTCGTATCTATTCCGTTGCATTCGCAGCCGAGTATGTTTGTGTGCAAACACAGTTCATATCGTTTTCTCCTCACGAAGCGGTTGCTACTCCGGCGGCTGCTGCTGGCTGGATTGTGGCTTTATCTATGCCGTAAGGTGGCCGGCATTCTTCTGTCCATGTGCAGAGGAGTGAGGAGCTAAGGAGGCTAACTTGTTGCATAGTGCAACAAGTTGCAGTTACAACGATTCACGAGTATCTCCGCTCGTTTCGTGCAATTTGCGCACAACCTACATTCAACGCCAGCGCCGGCAGGAGAGCAGCAGAGGATGAAGAAGACGAAGAAGTTGAAAGACAGGAGAAGTGGGAGGAGGTAAATTTTATATAAGACCAACCACGCGTTCCTCTCTTTGTGAGTGTCGAGGGAGTGGGGAATGAATGGAGGCGAACTGCTGTTGTATAATAAAAACCAGTCGGGCATCGGTGACGACTCCTGTGACTTCCTGCAGAGTCCATGCGAAGAGGAAGTAATCTCCGTATGCAACAGTTCGCCTCGTTTCCTGGACGTTTGTCTTCACACGATCCCCGCGGCGGTGGGTCGTTGATTAATCGAATGAACTCTACCAGGACCAGTGCTACAAATCTGGGTAACTGATGTCAAACAGCGTCACACACACACGCAAGACGCAAAAATAGGTTGGGAAAGAAAGCACCCGGCCGCAAAGAGACTGAGATACAAAGACGCAGGGTGCATGCATGACGTTGTTTAGAGAATGACAGTTGCAAAGAGAAAGGAAACCTGATATTTGCGGCACAAAAGCCAAGAGGGATGGGGGATGGGACTTTTCAAAAGAGCCAACTAACGTAAATGTACTGTGCTCCTCCGGGGCGTTACGTGAATATAGAGCAGTCATGCCGGAGTTCTAGTTTAACATGCGAACAGATGCCGAACCAGTTCCATTTTTCTGTCACCTCGGGATGAGTTTTTTGTTTTTGAACCTTTTCTTTCGGCTCCATAGAGGAAATGGTAGTTACTTTGTGCCTTGGAGTATTTTGTTTTGTGAGTGGGAATGTAAATGAAAAAAGTTGGTAAGGCCTTAGTTTTCGGTAGGAAATAAGCTTTGAGTATAAATGCATGCAACTGGGACTTTGGAAAAATTTATAAATATTCAAAGCCATTATACAAATTGGATGATGCAAGGTTCTAAAGCAGATCTTCGTTCAAAGTTTGTTAAATATATCCCAAGAAACAAGGTTGAAAATTGTCAAGGTTCACTCCAAAGCGCTAAGCACCCTGTCTATGGTTTGTATGTGCCCTTCGGTCTGTTGTGAATATTGATTGCTTTTAATCAGTTGTCTATTGTTTCTCTTTTTCTCCACTATGTGAACCTATGTAGTCGATTAGTTTTTGTAAATACGCATGATGCAACCCTTAACTGTCATTTATTGATGTTTTTTTCGATATTTGGCATATTAAACGTGTGTCTACGCAAAAGTGCCTCTCCAGATAACACATCTAGCTTAGACAATTTTTTCGTGTCGGCTACAACTTAACTTTTGGTGTATAAGAAGTTACGATGCAGTCCTTTATAACTTTGGAGTTTAACGTCTCTATCAGAAACTACGTGTGGCCGCCGTGGCGTAGTGGGTAGAGTGCGACGCTCACACGCCGTAGTTTCTAGGTTCGATTCCCCTCGAGTTTTTCACGGCACCACCTCTTTCGAGCTGCTGACAACACTCAAGGAGTAATAGCTGTCGAAGAAAGCTTCTCAAACTTCGTCGTTCGGAGTCGGAAAAAACTGTAGGTCTCTTCTCCTCGTGAGAGAACGGTAGCGCGCACAACACGAGTAGTTGATGAGCAAGCTAGGCCCTGGTTGCCCTGTGGACTGTCGCGCCAACAATAATTATTATTATTAATTATTAGAAACTACAATATTATATGCTGCTGTCCTTGCCAAATACAAAAATAAAAGTTATATTTTTCTTCGTCAGAAAATTACAACCAGTATTCTGAATTGTTACAAAACTAAAAATGTGGCTGACACCATTTTTTGCTTAACTTTGTCCAGAGATGGCATTGATTGTGCATCTCATAATGTGGATATCAGGGGGAAGAAATTTAGCAGTGCATCAAGGGCTGAGCCGAACGTTCTAATTAGAGCTACTGTGCAGCCACGACAGACCGTTGCTTTGAAACTTGGTGGAGGAGCAGTCTCATACTAAAGCGAAAGCTTATTCCACCAAACGGCGTATGCATAAGAAAAAAAAAGTATTAACATTGCCGCGTAGATCCAGATTACTGATTGCTTTGGTGATAGCCTCCAGCTGTACCGAAGATTGCCTTACACTGCTATAAGACTTTCAGTGACTTGGAAGTTTTCTTTTCAATGTGTTCTTTTTTTTCGAAGAATTTATTTTACCGAGTATAAGAAAGGGAATGATGACACTTGTATGTACCAGTTGAATCAGACTAGTCGAATTATTCTTCCTCGTGAAGAGAACTAACTCGGTTTAAAAACCGGTCATCGGTTATGTCTAGAGTCCTCTCTTGACATGGTCCAGTTTCGGATTTGGCTACATCATCAATATTTGATGCCTTTTTTGAACATTTGTGGCCGTATATTGGAAACGGCAAATGTTGTGTTCCAAGTTGTCAATCGTTTCGGACTTATCGAAGTTAAAGATACACAGAAAAGGCAAGTGACGATATATGTATGTACATATATCGCCACTTACCTTTTCTGTGTATCTTTTGATTTGAGAAGCTTATTCAGAACACCATAACGTAAAACTTTTCAGTCAATCAACTGTGGCCAGAGCTGTGTTGTTGTGCATTACGGTTTTTCAATCGATGAAAAAGAATCATGGTTCTATATTGATCCCTGCTATAGACTGCAACGTTCTGAGTTGACAATGGTTTTTAAAATTGTACCGGTCAATTACTCTACCAATCCATACAGACAGCTTGATATTTATCATCATTCCAAATGCTTTTGATAAAAAGTGAGCTTCGTCACTAAGCAAAAGTGTGAATATTGCAATCAACGGCAATTTTATTTAAGTCCCATTTACCGAACAGACGTCTTACTAGGCGATCCTGTGTCCTTGTATATTGATAGTTTCCGAAATTGCACATAGGTAAAAAATGTGTTGCCAACTTTAAGTTCTATACATATTCAAAAGATAATTATTTACCACTTCGCTTGAATATAATAACGAACTTTATGGGCCTAGTCAAGTGTCTTCGGATGCAACGCTTAAGATGGCTAGGGCATGTAGAGCGAATGGACACCACTGCTCCGGCCCGAAAAGTCTACGAATCAGAGCAATTGGGACAACGCAACAGAGGACGGGTTTGGTTAAGGTGGCGCACACAAGTGGAGAAGGACCTCAACCAACTTGGAGTGCGCAATTGGAGACAGCTAGCTAGAGATCGTGCTGGCTGGAGAGGCATGTTGGTTGAGTCCCAGGTTCACCCCGGACTGTAGCGCCAGAAGAAGAAGAAGAAGCTTAAATTTCTCTAGTTCTATAAATGGTATATCGTACTTATTAAAATATTTCTTGACTTAACCAATCTATCATGTAGAGAGCCCTTGTCTGAACAAAGACGGTCTTCCCACCTGCTTCGAGCTTTCAATGTCTTGCATCAGTTATGACTTGGGCTTTGTGTGCTATAATACCTAAGGTTCGGTCTTTCTCTCCTTTTCAACCCCAAGGCAGAGTCTTTTAGCTTGAGCATTGCTCAGTGTGTTTGAGCTGGAACATACACATCTTCGCACAGCTTTTTCATATTCAAAAAAAATAGAGATGGCGTTTTGCAAACAAAAAAAGCAAATTTGTGGTGTTCACTCACACCCCACTGTGTCAATTAAAATCAAACACTGAAGAAAAGATAAAGAGGCTGAAACTGGTATTTAATTTTGCTCTAAATTCATTGTGGCGTCTCTTTAGGTATAAACATTTTATGAGGCCACATTCGTAGCTGAAAGAGGTTATTAATAAAAAAATATTTTTTTTTCGGATTGCGTTCACGGTGTTAAGATGTAAAACTGAAGTTGTATTTGCAAAAATTAGAAATTTAGTCACATTTTTCTTTTAGAAGAAGAAAGGCACTGATCTTGTGAGCGTAGAGTCAGTCAATTTAAATTTTTAAAACATAAGAAACTGTGGTCGCCGTTTCGTAGTGGTCACACGCCGAAGGTCCGGCTTCGATTCCCGGCTGGACGCCACGAATTTTTTAAGGCACCACCTCTTTCAAGCTACTGACAACACTCAAAGAGCGTTAACTGCCTAAGAAAACGCTTCTTAAACTTCGTCGTTTGGAGTTGGCAAAAACTGTAGGTCCCTTCTACTCCTGAGAAAACAGTAGCGCGCACAACATGTGTAGTTGATGGGCAAGATATGCTCTGGTCCCCCTATAGACTATCGCGCCATCCAACCAACTAACATAAAAAATTACTTAAAGTAAGACTTAAAATACAGTACAGAATTTCTTGTTCCGAATTGACGCAAAAAAAAATCCCCGGAGGGAAATATTTATAAATAATAAAATGAAATTGCAATAATTAAAACACTAAAATTATCGGCTCTTTTGAAAGAAAGGGAAGAGCATAAATAAATGCATAGCACGACTGAAAGAACACAAAATGGGATAACAGAGATCCCCTACATGTTTGAAAATATAATATTTTTTAGTATTATTTTTGAGAAAATAAAACATAATTTTTTCATGTAATGCAATAATTTTATTTTCTAACGTAGTCTCCATTTTGAGCAATGGTCTTCTGCCATCTTTAAGGCAGCATCATAATTCCACGTTCTTAAGCTTCTGGTTTTTATCAGCAAAAACCTGAACCAGGTACGATTTGACCTCATCATAATTTTTGAAATTCGTACCATTCAAGGAGTTTTGCAAGGATCGAAGTAAAAAGTTATCAGGTGGTGCAAGGTTAGAATTATATGGTGGATGTAGCAAAACATCCCAACCAATAATCCAATAATTTTTGCCAAGTGACCAAAGTTGTGTATGGCCTTGCACTGTCATGATGGAGTACAATATCGTTTCGATTTCTCAATCCGGGCCGCTTTTCTCCAACTGTACCAGGTATACCGGTATGAAGCAGTATGAGCGTCGGTACACAAATGTCTCGATAGGGAACATTTGTTGTGAACGAGCCCTTATTTTTTTTTTTTTGTTTGTTTGCTATGACATCTGTGCCAAATATTTAGTATACATCAATTCATTGAACAGACAACATCATATATTTTCATCGTGTTAAAAAAGTCGAATTTGGTACCAGAAGGTGATGATTTGCGGAAAGCATTAAAATTTTGTTTTCATTTGAAGAAAAGGGCTGCAGAGTCGCATCGAATGCTTGTCGAGGCATATGGTGATCATGCTCTATCAGAAGCAACATGCAAAAGATGGTTTCAACGGTTCAGAAATAATGATTTTGATGTGAGAAATGAAGAACGTGGAAGACCATCAAAAAAGTTTAAAGACGCCGAATCGCAAACGATATTGGATGGAGATGACACTTTGAGTCAAAAGAAAATTGCAGCAATGTCAAATGTTGCACAACAAACAATTTCTGGTCGTTTAAATGCTATGGGAAAGATCCAAAAGTGTGGAAAATGGGTGCCACATGAATTCATAACAACACAAAAGACGCACCTAAGATTGTACAAAGAAGGGTCAGTATATTTGACTTTGGTGTGAGGAATTGCGGGAGAAGGCGCCTGAAATGGCTTGGGTCCACAACGATTCATTGTAACTGTAATTCATTGTAAAGGTGAACAAGTTGAAGCTTAATCTAAAACGTTAAACTAAAACGTGTTCAAGATCCACTACTGTTTCCTTTCCCATAAATCCTCAACGAAAGACAGATAGAAAACCGAAAAACCACTTGTGAAGTTTTGCTTCAAAGACACGAAAGAAAATCGGTTTTGCATCGGATTTTTACAGGCGATGAAAAATGGATTTATTTTAAGAATCCTAAACGGAGAAAATTATGGGTTAATCTGTGACAACCATCAACATCGACTCCAAAACCAGATCGATTCGGCAAGAAGACAATGCTGTGTGTTTGGTGGGACCAGAAAGGTGTGCCTTACCACGAGCTCCTAAAACCTGGTGAAACAGTTAATACTGATCGCTTCCGACAACAAATGATCAATTTGAACCATGCAATGATCAGGAAACGACCAGAATGGGCCAGAAGACATGGTAAGGTAATTTTGCTCCATGACAATGCACCTGCACACAAAGCCAAACCGGTTCAGGATACAATCAAAACACTTGGCTGGGAGCAGCTACCCCACCCGCCATATTCACCAGACTTGGCTCCTCCCGACTACCATTTGTTTTCATCAATGGGACACGCATTGGCTAAGCAGCACTTTGATTCCTACGAGGAGGTCGAAAATTGGGTGTCTGATTGGTTTGCTTTAAAAGACGAACAATTTTACTGGCGTGGTATTCACAAATTGCCAGAAAGGTGGTCAAAATGTGTAGAAAACAATGGCCAATTCTTTGAATAAAATGTTTTTACTTTCCCATTAAAAATTAGTATTTTATTTTCAAAAAGAAACGCTTTCATACCGGTATACCTGGTATTGTACAATTTCGTTAGTTGGTCAACGTAGACATCTAAATTGATCGTTCTTTTGATCAATATCAGATTTTGATGTTGTTTGAGCTGGTTCACCTGGCTTGCTCCACGATCTTTTTCGATTAACATTGTTGTAAACAACACACTTTTCATCTTCAGTTCTCAATTGTTTTAAAGTGGATCATCATTCAATCTCACGTGTTGTACTGTGACTATTCGAATCGATTACTGCTTTGATCTGGTCGCCATCAAGTTCAACTGGACGGAGAGATCGTTTTTCCCCTTTGAGTGAAAAATCATAATGAACGAAATTTAGCAATACAGTTTTGACAGTGTCGTTTTTTAAGCTTTGTCACCATAAACAGCACATAACTTTTTGGGAGCTTGTGATGGAAATATGAAGAAAATGTTCGTTTTGATTTTCTATTTTCAACAGAAGCCAAATAAAAACTACACAAGCGATCAAAAAATTGTATACTGATTTACAGTTGAAGTGCCAACTATCAAATAACAAAATGTGATTAATATTTCGATTGCGTCAGTAAACCTAAAAATTCAACTAAAGCCATTTATGCTCATCACCTCTTTCTGTCTGATATTCTGGAAGGAAGTAAATTTCGCTATCCTAACACATCAAATTGTTTTTCACATTTTCATTGCGTATGCAGCAGTTACTTTTCTACGATTTTTCATCTTTTTTTCTTTTTTCAACTGATCCCCAATGAAACTTCTTTTTGTACTCACAAGCTACTGAGTCATAAATTGTCTTATTGTCAGACTTGATTGTCAACACTCTTATCAGCGGCAAGAATATTCCCACAATAACTATCTTACCATATCAAACGTGTCTTCCGTCAAAAGCTTTTGTCACAGGAGAAAAAAAACCTCTTCAAGGCAAAGCGATGTGACTGATAAACTGGAAGTGGATGCCCTTGCATTTGCCACCGCTGTTGTTGGTACCCGAGTAAGTCGAAGCAAGTTGTGAGCATTTCAAACATGCCAAGTGCCTCTATCTGATCTCACTCTCCTCCGTGTTTAATTGTTCCACATCAGCCACCGCAAAACTCTGGCGACCCGAATGTGTTCATTTAAATCGTTAACGCGCCCATGGACTGTCACTTTATGGCACAAATCGATCGGCTACAAGGCTTTCCCTTCCACTACCAACCTTAGACCTCTGCCGTCAGATCGGTGTCGCGCCGTTAACAAGTCATCGCTCTCTCCCTGAACTCTTATGCGGTACTGCACTCCTACCTCCCGTTCAGCGTCCGCATAGAGATCGAGTGCAATGTGCTAAATATCTGAAACCGGCTTCGCGACAGACTCACACACGCATAGAGACGGCATCTGCTGCAAGAAGGCGCCCGCCCCTTCCACGCGACACGCAGCCACAGTCTGTTTGTTCCATTCGAGCACTTGCAATTGCATCTATCGAAACCAGTTAGATACGTGCGCCCCTTCATCTCCTCACAGATCGCAACTGTTGTGCAAGTCGGCAACCGCACTGCCACGGATTAACTGGTGTATGCCTGTGACTTATTCAAATGTTTGCATTAAATCTAATGTTGGCTGCGTAATCACCTGTCAAGCTGGCGCGGCGGCTATGCACAGGCTCTGTGGGGGCAATTAAATTGAATTTCAACACGTACAGCCAGTGGTTCGGATCGGTGATCGGCGGCAGCTGGCAACAAAAAAAACCCTCGCTTCCTCAAAAACTGACACAATCCACTCTACTCCGCGGATCGGCTTAGCACAGGGCTACGTGTGGAGTCGGCGCGAGTGGCATGGCATTGCCTAATTTAGGCACAAGTATCGGATTTTCCGTTTTTGTGCACATTCTGGCTGTACATCATGTAGCCCGGGGTTGATGAGCGCGACGTGTGTCGGGTTAGCTCGTTGCCACAAAAGGCAATCAAGTGTTATGTCACTGCCGCGCAGGCGATGAGTGTGTTTTTTTTTCTATTTTTAACGGTTTGCTGATTGAGAGATCCTTCGTGAAATGCCTGAAAATAGCTGCGTTGCCTCGAGCTGAATGACGGGGAACTTGATAATCCGTTTGACAGATGTCAGTGGAATAGTTCCTTTTAAGACCAATCGAGCAGTTTCTGAGGTGGATTTTTTTTATGAGGACGATTCAATTGAGCCAAGGAGATGTCATTTCGAATTAATTTGCAAATAAATTTTCTCACAAATAAACCCGGCGAATTGACATTTTATAAACAAGAACCGTTAATGAAGAAATATTTAGAAGCGATTCCGAAAACAAGTTTTTTTAAGTTTTGCCACTTTAATTACTCTTTTGATTAGCTTTTAGCATAAACTCTGTTATAGACAATTAAAAACCGCTTTGGATCCTGTTCTGTGGAGTCATTAAATTTGGAAGAACTAAACTAACATTCAGTTTTGGCAAAATCAGCTTGAATAAATTAATCTAATTCCGTATGACGGAGACAATCAGGAAGTCCACGGAATTAAATTTCAGGTTTTATTTCACTATGAGAAGGAAGTGTGTACTAAACACACTTTGATGGTGTCCTTCGATCAAACGTCGTCTTAATTGTTATCAGCTGGCTTTGGAACCTCAGAACGCATACAGGGCTGCTGGGTTTTAGTTTTATTTTTTTTTTTTAGCTACGTCATTACAAATGAACAAAATTTCCTTAAAAGAATTCTGAGATACTGAAATACCATTCTATAAATTAAAATGTTAGTAATTGTTAGCCGTACTGGTTACCAGACCATGTCTTGCGCACGTTAGTGCACGCGGGCAGGCGGCTCTTGACATGGTCGATAGCTAGTGTACTAGGAATGGGCTTTCAGTCAACCCCTTTTAAAACTGATGTCGTTCTCTTTACGAGAAGGAGGAATATGGCTGGTCTGACTCAACTGGTACATAAAGGCGTCAAAATCCCACTTTCCAATGATGCCAAATATCTAGGTATTATCCTTGACAGTAAGCTTCTCTGGAAAAGACACATTGAGACAAAAACCTACAAGACGCTGTCAGTCTTCTGGCAATGCGAGGGAGTTTTTGGCAAAACCTGGGGTCTATCACCCAAAAGATCCGTTTGGATCTACACGGCAATGATAAGACCACTTCTCTCTTATGCATCAGTCGCTTGGTGGAACAAGCTTTCGCGCAAATACGTGACTGCCGCTTTCACCAAACTTCAAAGAACAGTTTGTCTCGACTGCACAGGGGCTTTCCCCAGCACGCCTGGCTCTGCCCTTGATGCTTTGATTAAGACCTTTTTTGACATTGACCGTCTCGGTGAATTCGACCGACCTTGATCTGACAAGTTTGGTAGGAATACCAAAACTAGACATGGCGCTGTATAGCTCGTCGCTATGCACATTGTCATATGCGGCCTTAATGCGGCCTAATCGACCAATAAGTGGTGAGTGTCGATTTGTAGTTCTTGGGTGCTTTCCAGGATCTGCCGTAAAGTGCACTTCCCTGGCCTGAAACTACGCTGATAGGGACCTTTAAGGTTGTGGACAAACGCTTTCAGACGCTCACACAGTTTGAGCTTATCGTTTCCTGCAATAAATTTCAACTGCTTCAACACCCCTTAGCTATTCCAGCTATATAAGCATGCATGACGGATGGCTTGGTGAGGATCGTCTTCCGTATTATTTCCTTTATTTAAAATGAGCCACGAAAAAAGTAGTATTTCTAGGTCTGTTGTTGGATCCATATTCGATCGGATTACATAATTGTAGCCTTTGTTACCATGTGATAAGTGGCAGCCATAGCGAGGATGTTAAGCTCGGCACCCACACACTCACAATCCAATCTTTTATTCAGACATTTTTTTGCCACAGCTCCATTCCTTCCGTTTTTTTTTTTGCCACAGCACCATCCCTTCCGGTGGCCGCCGTGGCGTAGTGGGTAGAGTGCGGCCCCCACACGCCGAAGAATCTAGGTTCGATACCCGATTGAAAACCTCGAATTTTTCACGGCACCACCTCTTTCGAGCTGCTGACAACACTCAAAGAGTAATACTTGTCTAAGAAAGCTTCTCAAACTTCGCCGTTCGGAGCCGGCAAAAATTTTTAGGTCCCTTCTACTCGTGAGAGAACAGTACCGCGCACAACACGAGTAGTTCATGAGCAAGCTAGGCCCTGGTCCCCCTGTGGACTGTCGCGCCAACAATTATTATTATTACCATCACTTCCGGGTTCCAGACAACAGTCAATGAGTCCTTTTTATCTATACAGAATCTCTTCAAATTTCTCCGTTCGGAGTCGAAAAACGACTGTATGTCACCTTCGGACGAGTAGTGGCTATAAAAGCTAGGTTGTCTTGTAAACTGATGTGTCTTTTAATTGATAGAGTGATTGCCAAATCCTTACCTTCAGTTTTTGGTTAGAAGTCTAGGCTACAAATTAACTGACAATTTGCAGCAGAGTCCAAGTACCAAAGTATCGCTGTAAAATCACTGCAATAGGAAAATATGTTGCTTTTCTCAAAGAATACATTTCCTATCGTGCTTCTGATTGAATCACAGAAAACAGAAATAAAACACATCCGTAAATCTTCCACAAGTTTAATTTTCCCCTTAATATCCACCATTTATACCGTATCCCTCTTTTAATAGTGAACAGTGAAATAAATCACTTAAAGACTAGAGACTTAACTAAATACCGTGCAAAGACACTTACAAAATGATTGATTTCAAGAGAAATCCATTTAAAATGAAAATAAACTCCGCGTCTTCAGAAAAGTTTGGTCGCAGCTGCCTCCGGGCTCGATTCGTCTTCTCCTGGAAGAAATGGGTAAAATCTTAACTTCAACAACATCTCGCACCTCACACTCGGCTTGAAATTATATTTCAACTCTATCTTTCGTTTATACAGGCTGAACTTGCTGATGTCCTCCGCAAACGACGTAATCGTCCAGATGCATCCGACGAGGATCTGGGACTACCGCGTAGTCCAACCACACCACAGCGTCGTGAAATAAGTAACACGACAAATCAAAGTGAAGTCTCGTCTCTTAGCCTGCTCAGCATGGGCAGCACAACCGATTTCGATGATGAACTCGCCTCGTCAACCGCAAATCACTCGGCAGAACTATCGTCGGCAGCTGATCGCACCTCGTCAAGCATCTCCAGCAAGCATTCGCTGGAAAGTTCACGCTCAGAGGACATCGAGCTGTTCTCATCAAATTGGACACGTCTCTCCCATTCTGCTGCAAAGCACAAAATGGCAGTAAGACCAATGAAGAAGAAAGGACCTCCTCGTCATCGACGAACATTGGAGGTAAGTTCTGCAATTTTTCCTTTGAATTCAACAATAACTTTGACATTTCTGTTGCAGAGCTCCGTTCTCCCATCCACTCCGGAGGTAAATGAAGATCTCTCCAAGGTGGTCAGCCACTCATTGGATATCAAAGGTATGCCTTCCTGCTTCATTTCCACCACAAAAATCTTACTCCCCTTCCTTTTTTAGATTTCTCAGTAGACAAGGCAAAGTCTCGCTCTCTGCCGCCTGGTGTGAATGCAAAGATCATGGAACAACACAACTCTGAGGTAAAACAAACTGTCAGTATAAAGCGCTCGAAGACAGAGAAGGGTCCATCGCCAAACTCAACCTATGCGTCGCGTCACGAGGTCACAAAAAGCGCTCTATTCGAGACGCATAGCTCATCCACAGAAAAGAAAGACGACGATGTCGGATTCCTTCGTCGCATCGTCTCGCGGAACTCCAAACGAGGCGCCACGAAGTCGGCAACGAGCAAGACACTTGAATCTGATGATATCGACAGCCAGCCAGAGAGCAAGAAACCCAGTCCTCCAGCAGAAACTTCGAAGACAGATGAAAAATCAGTCGAATATTCACAGAAGGTCGAGGAAACACGCAAGGAGATCCGCCGCGAAATCATGTCGGAGGGCAAATCAGCCCTCAGTGGAATGATGAATACATTCATACTTTCCCCTGAAACTGAGAAGATTATTGCACATGCCAGCAACGAGAACATAACAATTAGTCTGGCGAACAAGCCCAAATCCGGCCCTGCAGCCCGACAGCGGTACATTCCGAAGGATCTTCCGCAGCCACAGCAGATGGACATAGACGTGAACTCTTTGAGCCCACGAACACCCACTGAGCTCCCGGATCTTAAGGGCTCCCCTTCTAAGCAGGATCTCTTCTCAACCAAACTCGTGGTGCCAAGAATTTCCAAGTCACACACCGAAGAGAGCTTCCAGTCAACATCCCTCGTACGCGAGGCCACTTCCACACGTGATCATCCCAGAGAGCACTTCGAGAAAAAGGCAAAGATTGTGGGTTTAAGCGCGTTTCAACAGCGAATCTCCAGGTCAAATGATTCCTTCAACAACACCTTCAACACCGACACTGTCGAAATGTTCCTTGGGTCCGACTCCAAGAAAAGGGGAAAATCTGTCGAGAAGTCGAAGAGTTTCCGCGCATATACCGAGTCCAAGGAACCAAAGGACCTTCCGCTCAAAAGTCAGATGCCCAGTCTTCCCGACTTATCGCAAAAGAAGGACGAGGACCACTTAGAAGAAGAAAAGCATCTATCCCTCGGTTTTGAAATCAATGACAACAACCTGGTTAACCAGAAACCCTCTGACTTGCCCCTCACCCACGGCATATACACCAAAAATATCATCCTGACAACTTCCAAAAACATGGCTCCAAGGATAGCTACGAAATCTCCCCTTCTGAGCACTTCCCCGTGCAGCAAAAACATCTCCGAAATTGAGGAGAACATTGACAAGTTGGTCAAATCACCGTTCGTCAGTGTACTGCGAAAGTCTGCAACGGTGAGCGATTCAATGGCCGCAAAGCTGGCGCCGAATGTGACCATCAGCCCGATGCCGACAAAGAGAATCGAGGTCATCGCTAGAGTGGAGAGCAAAATCGACAAAATTCTTAGCACAGCGGAGAAGGACATCATCGCTCCACCTCCAACGCCAGTCGCCTCACCTGCAACAACTCCAAGCTCACCTCCTCCGGCACTTCCTGCTGCCCCTCCAGCCACGCCAACCACGCCAACCCTGCCAACTATCACAAGTAAAGTCCAAATGCGAGAAAAATCAAAGGCCTCCGCGGAAAGCGAGCGCAAGTCTCAGTGTGATCAGGCTGCCTCCCCGCAGATCAGTTCAGGAAAATCTAACAGCTTCAGTCGCAGTCGCCGTAACTCGTCTGTTGTGGAATCATCGGAGAACGACAAGGGCGTTCCGGAGTTCATGAAGATTCAGCTAAACCGTGTAGATCCTAGCCGACCAAAGAGCAACGTAGTTCTCTCCAAGAATGTTAGGGATAGCATGGAGGACCTCACGCGACGCTTCAGCAACGAGAGTGTTGAGATCTGCGAGTCGAAGCCGTCCACTCCTGAAGACGATAAGCCCATTCTGGGACGTACCAGTAGTAGAACCTCCCTACGCTCCGATGACTCGCCACCAAAGAGCCCCGTCAAAAAGACCCCCGACGAAGAGAACAACGTTATAGTGCGCTCTGCTGCAGAAGTGACCACTTCCAGTCCCGCCAACAATAACATGTCGTTGCAAGAACGCAGAAAACTCTTCCTCAGCGAAGACAAGCTCAAGAACGACCGAAAAATCGAGGAGGCGAAGCTCGAAAGAAAAAAATCTGTATCCGATGAGGTTCGCAAGTGTCCTGCCGAGGAAGAGCAAGTAGTGGTCGTCCTGCGAAAGAAGTCATTCGGCGTCATCCAAGCTGCGACGAACAACAATAAGGACGATTCCACACCGGAGCTGATGAAGGTCTTCGCTAGGCGGTCGCTGAAAATCAAGGACGAGGACCTCCCGGACCCACCCATCAAGAAGTTCACACCCAGCATGGACAGCGACAAGGAAAATCAGTCGTCCAGCGAGGAAAAACTCGACAAGCTTTCTGCAATCCAACAGCAAACCAATGGAGTCGCCAAAACCGACAACGAAGCACCCAAAAATCGCAACTCGCTTGCCGACTTCCGCAGCAACAAAGCACAGAACCTGAACAACAACGGCATCGGGACGCCCACCAAAAGCTTCTTGCCCCCAATCCGTCTTAGCGGTCCCTTTCGCAATACCACACAAGGCTCACCGGTGATGGCGAAAAGCATCTCAATGATTGACTCCTCCACCAACAACAACTGCAGCCTCACAAACAACAACAACAATGTGTCCAAACCCGCCGAGCGACAATCCCTCGGACCTGTGGTGCTGTCGTCCTCGGTGCCGCCCAGCATCAACCTGGTTGAGCACATGACCACCATCACGACTATCAGCAAACCGCCGACAACCATAGAGCGATCGGCGACCATGACGAATATGAACCGTGTCGAGAGCGAGTTCAAGGGCATCCACCAGCGCCGAGCCGAGTGGGAAAAGCGGGCCAAGGAGGCGTTAAAGTGAATCCCCAGCCCGATGGAGGAAGCAGGCATTCCCCAACTTCAATCAACAAAAAAGTAACCCGCACCCCGAGACCGAACTGTTTCCACCACCCTGAGAGTGACCCCGAGAGCAAAGCGAACTGTGAAAACAAAAACGAGAATGGTTAGAGATACGAATCAGAGTAAAAATTAAGACAAAAAGAAAATCAAATTTACCTAGCAAATATACACCCGTTTACAATTTTGAAAGACGTCCGCTTCCCGAGTGGCGGGTCGGTGCGTCACGGTACATTTTACACACGTGAGAGTATGCAACCATTGCTCTGGACGTTAAAAACTAGAAAGCTTAACAACCACAAATTGTTTAGAGAACCTTAACGCAGATAATATATATATAAATAAATTGTTAACTATTACTGGAAATTAATATAAATGAATATGTTAGGTGTACTATAGCGCATAGTTTCATTAATACTTACTGAGGATGTGGATGCGGCATCCCGGCGATGACAAGCAGAAGTTATTAAATTACTGATGTACTATATTATGGTTTATTATTAATACTACTACTACTACTCGTACTACTGCATTATGATATTACAAGTGAGAGCAAGTAAATAAAACAATAAAGAAATGCATATATCTGGACAAGAATATAAATGTACCAAAGGTGTGTTGTTTTCTTAAATCGTCTAATGAGAAGTTTCGTCTTCTCGTTTGTATTCTTTCGATTCATTAAAGGTTTCTCTTTTCATATAGTAACGTATTAGTTGCTAAACAGTCAGCCTTATCGACACTTCCGAGGTATATCAAATTCACTAGGAATTATATTTTTCCCGGGAGTCGATTCCTCCTATCCCTCGGGATTAATTTCGAACGAATTTTGAAATATGTACGTATATTTGTTATGAAGTTGACCAAGTTATAATTGTGGTTGAAGAATCTAATTCCTCGTCGGCTCTTTTGGTCATAAGGAAGCAAATGAAACAAGTTTATGTCATTTGTGTTGTCCCGAAGTTTCGACAGGGGATGTTGTCATCTTCAGGGGATCTTTATTGAGATAATAGAAAATATACTGCATTTGTGCACTTTGATAAAAATGGGATTAAGAAAAAAGGCCATCCCAATTCTCGATGTAAAAGTCCACAGTGAGGTGGACTATCTTTGCTTTGACTGGCACCAAAACGAAACGACATCAGGAAGACTTCACAACTTTAGATTCAACCAGGCCAAACACATATTGATTAACACATCGGCGAATTTGATAACTACAGTATTTAGAATTAGTGACGAAAAGTTTTAAGAGGATTGTGAGAGATACGAAAGTAGCATTTTATATTTCAGGATTGGGCAACTCTAGTGTTGCAAACTGACAACTGCTAGCTCGATCGTAAAGTTTGGCATATTTGAGGTTAAACGTACTCAGAACGTTTTGACATACGAGTGCTATTTGTGTTGTTTACAATAACTCCAAAGGTTCATCTCGCCCAAAAAATGGAATTAAAGCGTGAACATTTTTTTTCGATTTTTGCTTACAACTTTCGACGTGGATTAACTCAA
The DNA here is from genome assembly GCA_955652365.1 of Eristalinus aeneus. Taxonomy (NCBI): domain Eukaryota; kingdom Metazoa; phylum Arthropoda; class Insecta; order Diptera; family Syrphidae; genus Eristalinus; species Eristalinus aeneus. The sequence goes on along the minus strand of OY019131.1, from coordinate 88,001,238 downwards.
CAACAGTGCACCGATCAACTTAATTCAATTTTTGCCGACGAAGCTCCATCAAGGACCAGTGTGTATTGATGGTATGGTGAATTCAACCGAGGTCGTAGTTTACTCCAAGACGAATTTCGTGAATGTCGTCCAAAATCGGTTGTTGTTCCGGAAACCATTGATGCTGTGCGCCAACTGATATTGCAAGATCGTCATGTGACCTATCAAGAGATTGAGACAACTTTAGGCATTAGTGGGACCAGCATACATTTAATATTGCATGAACATTCGACTGTCAAAAAAATTTGTTCGCGTTGGATCCCACACAATTTGTCAATCGCTCAAAAAAAGTTCGTGTCGATTGGTCGAAAGAAATGCTCCAAAAATACGATCGCGGTGCTTCGAAACACGTCTATGACATCGTTACAGGTGATGAATCGTGGATTTACGCGTGTGAGCCCGAAAGTAAACAGCAGTCGACTGTATGGGTGTTTCAAATTGAGCCAAATACAACAAAAGTTTCTCGCGCACGAACCACTCCCAAGCAAATGGTCGCCTGTTTTTTTTTCGGAAAAACTGGACATGTCGCAACCGTACCCCTAGAACAACGCAGAACAGTCAATTCTGTGTGGTACACAACCATTTATTTGCCAATTGTCTTCCAAGAAATCAGGAAAACTCACCGCGGAAGACGGTACTCTTCACCACGACAATGCGAGCTCTCACACATCGGATCAAACAACTGCATATTTGAGCACTCAAAACATCGGTATGATGAATCATCCGCCGAATAGTCCTGACTTGGTACCGAATGACGTTTTTTTATTCCCGTACGAAAAAAATAAAATGAGAGGTTATAGTTTTTTGGCACCTGAAGAAGCGGTTAATGCGTTCAGAATGAATGTTTTGGAGATATCTCAATCAGAGTGGCAAAAGTGCTTCGAAAATTGGTTCAAACGCATGCAAAAGTGTATAGATCTTAATGGGGAATATTTTGAAAAACAATAAAACTATTTTCGATGATTAATATTTCTTTTTGTTTTCTAATCCCGAAATATAAAAGGCAATTCTCGTATTCTGACAAAAAATGGCTACCCTGACGAACTTACCAGGTGGCTAATACGGCATCACAAGACAAGTAATAATCGGTTTGCTTCACGGACCAATAACATGAGAGACCCTTTGTATAAAAGCATCGTTTATGTACCAACTTTGTCGGACAATTTTAAGAAAATCAGATCCGAACATTGTAACAACATTAAGTAGGCCTTTAGATCACATCAGACTCTTACACCACTCTTCACCAAACTCAAACCGAAAATTTACAAAAAATATAAAACTGACGTCATATACAAAATCAATTTAATTGGAAATGACGTGGACACATGTAATCTATGTTACGTAGGCACAACAAAACAATTTTTACGACAGAGATTGGCTGGCCATTAATCCGACATTAACAAAAAAACACATTAAAAACAGCACTGGCCATCCACTACCTACTGACTAACCACCATCTGGACTTCAACAATGTTAAGATTTTGCAGGTGTACATTAGAAACACTTCACATCATTAACAACAGCAACCATATGAAAAGAGAGCAGGATGAACGGAAAGCAGGCAGTTTACTCAGCAATGGTAAGGACTCACAAATTTTGAAATATCAATGTCACCGTTCTACATACGTTCAGACTGATCTTCGCCCAACGAAGTGCTTACATTACGTGCAATATTATTTTTTTATTTTAAATAGTATATTCACCCCTATCATTGAATCCACCGGATTGACCGCGACGGGAAAATGTCAAAATTTCCGCGATTTGCCATCATTGAAAACGCAAGTGAACAAAAGTCGGTAAAGGAGTGCAAAAAAATAGCTATCATTGAATTCGCGGTCGACTCCCCGTCCATACAAATGTGACATTTCTCATCCGCGACACATTCGATGCGTATCCGACCGGCAAAATGATGAGAATGAAGAAGTAAGTAAAATAATCGCAAATTTGCACATACATAACAGTATTAACTGTTATTAAATTAAATAGGCAAACAAATCGTCAGTAATTTAGAATGTTGGTTGACCTAATGAAAGAAAATCTGGATATCGCAAAAAATTTAACCAAAAAAGACCCAGAGACCGTACAAAAATGTTGGATTAATCTGCAGCAAGAGCTTAATAGTTTGGGACCCTCTATTAAGGGGGTTAGAACACCGACGTACTGTCGCGTAGTTGTCACTCTTTTATCGCTATTTTAACAAGAAATGCTCAGATGAATTAGCCAGTTGCATTCCTCCCCTCCAAGAATTCACCCGCAATACACGCCTCGCTAGGAATGCCTACCAATTCACCCTCAAGCCCTCTTTCGGACGTACAGTCAAATTCAGAGACTCGTTCTTCAGCCGCACTACACGAATCTGGAATGCTCTTCCCAGCTCGATTTTTCCTCCTCATTACAATCCACAGGCATTTAAAACCAATGTGCATCGGTACCTCCTTTCCCTCTCTTCCTCTATACCTTCGGCCCGTGCTGTGACTTGATCCGGTCACTTAAGGGTACTCGCAACCCCTTTTACACGTGTCAATTATTAAATAAAAAGGAAATATCTGAGTGGAAAAAGGAAAATTTAACTAAATACATTCAATTGTTCTATGGGTGATCACTTTGGATATATTTTCTTTAGGTTTGGTCGGATCAAAAGTCTGCCCTCCGAAAAAAAACTTTGTCGAAATAAGAGGGAGTTAAAGGCAACAGGTGGAGGGGAAAATAAAGAAGTTTTTTTTCACTGTCTTAGAAGAGGATGTCATTCAGCTAATTTGTCTGAAAGACAGCGCCGATGGTTTGCCACAAACGAAAAACTTTGGTGTTCCTTTGTCGAACCTGCCTTCCACCTCAACTGCGGCGTTAATGGATGTTGACGATGTCAGCGAAGGTTCGGCTGATCTTTCGTCAATAGTACGACAAAAGACACTCCAAGAAAGACATGTCAGAGACCAGCGCGGTATCTGGAGAAACAGGTAAAAATACAGAATCAGCTGTATCAAAGTGTATCAACAGCGCTGGAAGCATTCCAGAAGTAGAATGAGGAAACAAATACCTGCATGCGTAAAATCTGCAGGACAATTGATAGGCTGAATGACTCCCAAACCAAACAGAATATTTTACACCAACAACTTTTGGATGAGACGCGGAGGCACGGTCGATCCGGCGGATTCAATGATAGGGGTGATTATAAATTTTATTAGTTTAATTTAATATTAAATGTGAAATCTAGCGTCAACCATATTGATCGCGTTGCGATCGACGTCAAACACTCCTCCAGTATTCTCAATGTCCAAACCTTCCAAGGTGCAAACATCGACTCGAATCATCACATTGTTGTAGCCATCGAGAGATCTGTGACAACCCAGAAGATTCTGCTGCCTAGTGTGACGCTCTGTCCGAGACGTCTATGTTGTGTGTCCTTCTTGATGACAGCATGTACTTCGTTTTGCTCTCATTTACCGCCAGACCCATTTTAGCCAATTCCGCTGCAATGCCAGCAACCGCCTCATTGATGGCTCGCTGTGTTCGTCCAATCACGTCAATGTCATCAGCGTAAGCTAGCAATTGAACTGACTTCTGGAAGATCGTGCGTCTGGTGTTGACTTGTGAGTTACGCACGATCTTCTCGAGGATGATGTTGAAGAAGTTACATGACAGTGTGTCGCCTTGTCTAAAACCTTTTTTGACATTGAAGGTCTCGGTGAGTTCGTTACTGACCTTGACTGAGGAGCAAGAGTTCTCCATCGTCATTCTACACAATCTGACGAGTTTGACAGGAATGCTAAAACTAGACATGGCACTGTATAGCTAGTCTCTATGCGGCCTTAAAATCGACGATAAGGTGGTGAGTGTCGTAGTGTACTTCTTTGGTTCTTTCCAGGATCTGCCGTAAACCGAAGATCTGGTCTATAGTGGACTTTCCTGGCCTGAAACCACACTAATAGGAACCTATCAGGATGTGGACAAACGGTCTCAGTAGCTCACACAATATGGCAGAGAGGATCTTGTAGGCGATGTTAAGAAGGCTGATCCCTCGATAATTGGCGCAGTCAAACGGGTTTCCTTTCCTATGTACCGAGCAAATTCCGCTCATCGAGCATGCTTCCCTCCGACCATATCTTACAGATGAGCTGGTGCATGCGCCCAACCAACTCATCTCCAGCTGCTTTAAAAAGTTCTGCGGACAGTCCATTAGCTCTAGCAGTTATATTCGACTTCAGGTTGGATACTGTTATCTACACGTCGTCTAAGCCGGGGAACGGAATTCTTGTCTATCATCGTCCAAATCGAGTAGAGTCTTCTGCCTTACAGCGGGTTTGAGGCTGTCATCGCTGTTAAGGAGTCTGCAAAAATGATCCTTCCTGATTTTCAGCACAGACTGCGACTCTACCACGAGTTGTCCATTTTGGTCCCGACTGCCTCGGTCCGAACCTTGTATTCTCTTGATAAATGTTTTACCTTTCGGTAAAACTTTCGGACTTCATTCCTGCCATAACACCTTTTCATTTCCTTGACCGCGCGCTTCTCATGCTCCTTCTGAGAAGCCTGTGCTCTTCCCTTCTTCTCTGTTTGTAGAGCTCACAAACAGCCCTCGTCGTTCGATGCAGCGTTGCTTTATAAGCGTCTTGTTCGACTGCATGCGCTTACCTGCACTCGTCGTCAAACCATGGGTTCCTTCTGGGTGATGACGTGAAACTCAGCACATCAGTGGCAGCTTTTTTGATGGCTTCTTGACAACGTTTGCAGTCTTCCTCTATGGTCAGTGCACGCAGCGTCGAACTCTGAGCGAGTTTCAGGGGGACTCGGTCGGCAAAGTTTCCAGCAACTTATTGCGATTGTAGCTTTCCGACATCGCACTTCTGGGATGGCGGTTATGTTTGCTTTGTAGAAATCAAGGGCCTCCACAAGTTGTTTTGCTACACGTGGCCTGTTAAGAGACCTCACATTTCACGTGCAAACCCGAAAATCATTGTCCCTAAAACGTTTGCTGGGGTCGTCAACAGTTGATCGTTCATTATCCGATGCATGTTGTTGTTTCTGAACTAATGATTTTTTACGTGGTGGGGAAGTTACCCTCACGCACAACCCACAGACTGGTAGTCCAGGCCCATTATTTAAGCCCTCGGGCAAAGGGGTTCGCTGAATACATTGGTTCCCCACACAACGGGTGTTGTGATGTCTAACCAGGGCGGGCCGCGTGGAGTCTGTATGTCAACTTGACCTATGCACTTACGAGCATAGTTTTGGCAGCTCGCCTTATTGAGCGCAATCAACAACATTAGCTCGCGTGAACAGGCCCATGCCCCCCACTTCTGCCTTTTAGGCTATTTTAATTTTTCAATTTTGCTTTTTTTCAATTGTCCTAATTTCAGTTTTAACTTGTCTAATGAAAGCTTTAAAAAATTGGTCATTAAAGTTCTTAAATATACTTAATACTAAGACTAAAACCTATGATAAAACTTCTTAACTCTAACTTACGTCTGAACTTATATGTTCTTCACTATTAACATTACTCTTAACCATGTCCGTACCATTATACGACCGCGTGCACCCGAACGTACGTGTTATTTATGCAGCTCTGTGCAAAAAAATAGCACCACGTTGAGGTCTGCACTTTGGATGCTAATTACATTTCTCCATGCTCATGTAAAGACACGATATTTATTGTAGGACATCTGTTGGGTATCAGTAAAAAATGCAAAAAACAAGATAAGCGAAGATGCATTTTAAGACAAGAAAATTCCCGTTATACGAAATGAAACAAAATTTTTATTTCTTCTCTATAAGGCCCTACTCTTAGTTTTTGATTAAGAACAAGTAGATGGCAAATAATTGAAGGGCTTAACTTCTTCCTCAGCTGCTTGTGTTTTAAGCGCAATTATTCGTCCACGGTTTGGAGGGACCTAAAGTTTTTTTCTAACTCCGAACGACGCTGGGGAGGCTGTTTTTTTTTTGTTTTTTGTTGGAGGTTGGGATCAACTACGCTGGAGCGCTCAGACTCAAATACTGGTCCATTGTATTACCAGGCTGTAACCTCCGTTTAATGTAATTTCTTGGTTTTCCCAAGAAAAACCAAGATGCGCTTCTGTGATATAGAACTTAGGTTTTCAGTTCCCACCACATCCGCGCCAAATAACCGCCACCTGATACGAGCGAAAGCAGGACACTGACAGAGAAAGTCCTCTCAACTGTCTTCACTTTCTCCACAGGCGTCGCAGAGTGCGACATCACTCAGCCCAAGTCGACTCAGGTGCATAGCGAAGGTAAAGTGTCCCGTTAATACGCCGACAAGTCTTCTGCACTCGTTTCTGTCTAGAGATAGCAGAAAAGAAGCGGATTTCTTCTTCTTGACGTTTGGGAGCATACTCTTGGTCACGCACAACGTCGTGGCATAGAGTCGATTAGTGCCTGACATCGCCGAAATGGAATATCTCTCCACGCAGCCTGCACAACTTCCCATAGCTGTAGTGTATTTTTTGGTTTCGCTTTAAAAACAGCTTTCTTAACATCTCTCCACAGATTTTCAATGGGGTTTAGGTCTGGAGATTGCGGCGGCCATTCCATAACTTGAACCCCATTCCTCGCAAAAAATTCCTTGGCCAATTTGCTCGTATGTTTCGGGTCATTGTCTTGCTGCAGGACCCATCTGAGAGGCATATTCCACTCGGCGTAGGGCAACATGATTTCCCTCATTATGCCAACATAAACTTCGGCAGTCATCATTGGTTTTATCCAAAATATAGGACCAGTACCGTTGTAGGAGAAGCATCCCCATATGTTAATTTTCGCGCCGCCGTGCTTAATGGTTTTTAATGTACACTCCGGTTTAAACTCTTGGTTTTTTTGCCTGCGAACAAATGTCCTGGTCCCAGGAGTTCCAAATAAAACAATTTTAGACTCATCTGTCCATAATATATTACGCCATTTGATTACTTCATAGTTCAAATGTTCTTACGCAAATTGTTTTATTTTATGAAGATGGACCTTTGTCAGCAAGGGTACTTTTCTGGGACTTCTGGCAGGTAGTTCCTTCTCTATCAACTTCCTTCTTATGGTTGATGTTGATACGGGCAGATTTAGTTCCTCTTTTATTTTGTTTGATGTGATGAATGGGTTTTGTTTCACTAATCTTATCATTCTTCGCTCGTCGGTAGAGGTTAATTTCGATTTTCTACCTCTTGTTTCTTCTTTTTCGACGTGTTTTTTTGCATTAGTAATCATTTTATTCGAACAACCAACGATTTCCCGAATAAATTTGTACGTTTTTCCGTCTGAAATTAATTTTTTTATAAGTTCACGTTTCTTAGGAGTACAATGCACACCGCGAATTGTTTATAACGTTGTATTTTAAAAATACTAGTTTCAAAATACTTAAATATTTTGACTTAAATCTTTTGACGCACAAAAAAATAAGTAAACAACACCAAACACTTCGAAAACACTTTTTAGAATGACGTGGTGCTATTATTCTGCACACCAAAATTTCGGTTTCATATCGTATAACGGGAATTTCCTTGTCTTAAAATGCATCTTGGCTTATCTTGTTTTTTGCATTTTATTACTGATACCCAACAGATGTCCTACAATAAATATCGTGTCTTTACATGAGCATGGTGCACCTTTTTTTCTTTTGGTTTTTGTTAGTTTTTTTTTTTAATTTCTTAAAATTACCGTAACCCATGTGAGTTGTCCCTAGTGACTCAACTATCCTGTCTTTTGCTTTAAGAAGTTTGCGGCATCAAAAGCTGATTCTGGTGTAACCACCAGTAAAACTGTCGTTCCTTATCAGAAACTGCTCTGTCGCGGGTAGAAATCGCTCTACTGAACCGTAGGAGGTCCTCGTGGTTACGAGCCAAAGATCGTGGAACAGGCCCGGTGAACCAGCTCAAGCATCATCAAAAGAAAGATATGTTATCAGTTTGGTGGGATTACAAAAGAATTGTCTACTTTAAACTTTTATCACCCAATCGAATCAATTCAGATGTTTACATTGAACAAACTAACAAAAAAAAAAATTGATAAACCGGAAAGGTGTTGTATTCCATCATGACAATGCTAGGCCACAACTTTGGTCACTCTGCAAAAATTATTGAAGCTTGGTTGAAATGTTTTTGCCACATCCACCATATAGTCCCGACCTTGGACATTTAAACTTAAATGGTAAAAATTTCACAAATGATAATTATGTCAAATCGTACTCTGTTCAGTTTCTTACTGATAAAAACCAGAAATTTAAGAACCCGGGGAAAAGACCTTCTTGTGGCGGGATGGCGGTTAACAAGCCCAGGTTTTGAGGGTGCCCGACTTGTAGTAACAGCTCTACCAGAAGCTATATTCTTATACCACGAAAGGTTTCGAGCCCCTGCAACTTCGGTTTCAGACCGAGCGGTAGGCCTTCTTGTAGGAGTACGATGGTTGCCTTTTATATTTCGGGATTGGGCTCTATCCTTAAAATGGGCAATACATTTCAGAAAGAAGTTATTTCGTTTTATGGAAAAAATGTCTTTTACTTTCAAAAAACCATAAAAGTCACATCTTACACATACCATATATCTATCTTATTAAAATTCAAAAATGAAATTTTCGGGATCGCAGAACACACAACTAACCACGTTTGTTGCCTTTATTATTAAGACCTAAAACATACAGCTATGGCCAATGAAATAGGTGCATGAAGAACTTAAGCAGAAATTGTACAAAATAATAACTCAAATTGTAAATAATGACAACAGTTTATTATAAAATAATAAGTACTTCATTTTAGAAAAATAATACATAACAAAATAACAAAGTTCAAAGGCAAACAATTAATTAATATAAAAAACAAGGGCTTTAAGATAAATATGTTGACCAAAGAAATAGGTGCAAATTCAAAAATGGGAATGAAATTAAGAAGTAGCAAAAGAAAAACATAATTTTTATATAAAATACATATTTTTTGTCTAGTACTTAATAGTGTACTAGACCGTATTTTTAAATACTAATTCACACCTTCTCCGAACAGTTCTAGCTGATATCAGTATCAGTCTTCGATTTCCTTCACACTATCTTTTGAAGACTTAAAAGGATCAGCCTCAGAATCAAATCTGAATAATACGTCGGTCAGTTCTTGTAGACGTTTTTCGAAGTTTGCCTGATTTATCCTCACATTTTTCCGGCTTCAAAGCATTTGTGACCAATTTTTGAGAGCATCTCATTAATTTTGCAATTTCCTTGTATGTTTTGCCTTCACTTCCTAATTGCCGAATTAGTTTTCTTTCTTCATTAGAACAATGTGGCCCTCGTCCCATTTTTACTACGAATTACTTAAATGATATACTGTAAATATGAATATTCTTAAAGGATATGAAATCAAACTCACTTATTTTGACAAAAAGGAAACTGTTTATAGCTCAATAAAATTGTTATTATCTAAAACAAGCAACGCACCTATTTCAATGTCTAACTCTTTTCAAATCTTACGGAGAAGTGACAAATGTTCTTTTCAGACATCGTTCGTACATTTGCCTTGCATAATGGGAAAATGAACCTAACGGTTCGACAAACATAGAGATATAAGAGCAAATGTGATGTGCGTGGGGAAAAATAAAGAAATATGGAAAAATAAGGAATTACAAGGATCGCACCTGTTTCAGTGACCACACCTGTAGAAGGTTGCCAAATATTTCCCTTCCGCTTTTTTGCTCTTCATTCAATGCATCATAAAAAGTGTTATAGTGATCGGATTTAATTCAAATATGTGCTGTTTTGTTCGATAATCTGTTTCCATCTAGACGGCAACATCATAATAACCCCTTCGTAGAAGCCCGTGGTCGCCGTAGCGTAGTGGGTAGAGTGCGACGCTCACACGCCGAAGGGTCTAGGTTCGACTCCCAGTTCAACACCAATTTTTCTAATATTTCACGGCACCACCTCTTTCGAGCTGCTGACAACACTCAAAGAGTAATAACTGTCTAAGAAAGCTTCTCAAATTTCGCCGTTCGGAGTCGGCAAAAAACTGTAGGTCCCTTCTACTCGTGAGAGAACAGTAGCGCGCACAACACGAGTAGTTGATGAGCAAGCTAGGCATTGGTCCCCCTTTGGACTGTAGCGCCAACAATTAGAACCCCTTCTCCTTATTTGCGAAGGACTCGGACAACCACTTTTCACAAGCCTCTTGATTTCAACTTCACACCACCAAGAGCGTTCGCTCTTGGTGGATGCGATAAGACCTCCCATCCGAGCTCCCATAGCTTCTGAAAAGTCATCAACGAGGTGTGTGGTCCGGCGTTGTCCTGATGGAACACTACACCCTTCCTGCTGGCCAATTCTGGACGCTTCTGGTCCATCGCCTGCTTCAAGCGGTCCAGTTGTTCGCAGTAGATGATAGAATTAAGCGTCTGGCCATATGGGAGCAGTTCATAGTGGACGATTTCCCTTCAATCCCACCAAACACACATCAAATCATTCTTGGCCATCAATCCCGGCTTGACCACTGTTTGGGACGATTCAGCGGCCTTCAACCACGATCGTTTTCGCTTGATATTATCGTATATGATCCATTTTTCGTCGCCAGTCACCATCCGCTTCAAAAATGGGTCGAGCGTTAGTGAACTCCATGCTTACACGTCTATAACTGTTAAACGCAATATCCAAACCAAAAATCATGCAAAGTGTCGTAGCGTTGTAGGTTATGTCAAGACCTTTCAAATGATACATACATACGCTACATACGAGCTCTGTAGCGCTTCGTACATAGCCGAAAAAATAAGTGTGGTCGTCGCTATCGCGTCATTATCAGATAAGTTTTATCCTGCATTAGAATATAAGGACATTGGCGATAGGTGATTTCAAGACGCACAGCAGACGTAACAATTTGATGCAATGATTCAATTCGATTTGATGATGTAAGTTGATAGGTGGCCTCATTTACTCGTATGTGATTTAAGGCCGTTTGACTATTTTTTTTGTGGAACTATGTTAAATCATTCAATTATGCCAAAAAGCCGATGATGTTCCCAGAATTCAAAGCCGATATTGAACGTGAAATAGCCGCCTTCGTGGCGCAAATGGTGAGGGAGCCGTTAAATATTGGATCTAACGGGTCGACCACTGCAAACGTGCCCGCATTTCCCATATGAACGTATTCGCGTCCCATTAATAAATGTGTTGATTTTACTCCAAGCTGATAAAACATTGCCTGAAGTATCTCAAATCGTTCCTTATTTGAAAACAGTTTATTCATTGGATGGGGCAACAATCGACGAAAGGCCAGGGCCAAACTTCCGCAGCAGCTATTCATGCTGTGCGTGCTTTTGTTTTCCCACGAAAGGAAGAGAAGGAAGAAACAGTACAGTTTTCTGCCGACTCTGAATGACGAAATTTGAGAAGCTTTATATGGACAGACAGTGTGGCAGCAGTTGGAAATAGGTAGAATATCTCAAGTTACATTAAACGGCCACATCTTATAAAAAAAAGTTAAGGCCATGTCCATAAAGAGAATATTTAAAGTTCCTCACATAGGAGTGGTCGAAATGGTGCTCTTTTTCCATCAAATGCTTTAACTTTGATGCCAGTTGCCAAAAATTTAAGGAAGGTAGAACCTAGTTCTGTGATTACACAGGAAGTAGAATGCGAAATTCATAAACAAAATATGAAATGTTTTTAAAATGTATGTAGGCCGGGCGAAGCGGTATGGCAATCAACGGCACTGCTAAATCAAACAAGACATTTAATGGTCTAGATACTCGTATAATTGCATGCGTTTCTAAATATACTTATGCGCCATGCTTTCCCTGAATTCACTGGTTTCCGAAATAGCCAGACTGTCTGTTTCATTTTCGAATGTCGCAGCGGTCCTCTTTATAAAGTTCGCCAACTCATCCCAACGGGGGAATAAATAAAATTACCCCATCCCCGATGTAGGCGATCAAATCATGAGTGAATTACTTGAGAAATAAAAATTGTTACTCACACGCCCGGCGTATATTGGATTGTGCTCTGTCACCTCCCCGTCAGTCATTGCTGTCATAAAGTCCTGATGAGTTCTTGAGATATTTTTAGTGTACAACCGGAGGAAAAATGCATTTTCCTGCGAAAGTGACGACGTCGGTGGGTGCGGAGGAGTGACGGAGTCGTAGTGTGCATCAGCTCCTTTTGTCTGGTATTTTGGAATGTGATTATCTCACAAGAGTGGGCACCTTGCAGTGCACAAAGACGGGATTTATGCGTGATGGCCTAGTTTTGCATTTTGCATGCATGACGTGCTTGTTTTCGATTTAATTTATATGAAAATACAGAAAGAAAGGCAGTGAGGACTGTGCAAACAGATGCCATTGAAGATTGTATTTAAGGAAGGCTAAAAACGTTTGTACGTATCAGATTTTTTTCCTATTTGTGCATATGTAATCACATGTGTACCTTGAGACAAGATTTTAATTAAGAAAAATTATTCTAAAGCATTAAGTAAACTTATCGTGACATGCCTTCAGCCATTATTCAATTAGCGCTGACTTTCTTTCTTTTAAAAGCAACATGTGCCAGCCTTCGAAGTTATACTTCCCGTCACCTCATCTTCCAAAGAACACAATTGATTTCGGAAAATTATCTGTCTCAGTTTCAATATCTCGAGAGGTTTCTAAAAATACATTACCTCACGCAGTTTTCGCTGAGCAAATAATTTTGTCAACAGTTCCTTTGTTTTCAATTTCCATCGTAGTCGCGCAACGTCATCGTTGTTTCCACAAAAAATCATGACATAAAACCTATATTTACATGTTTGAAGAAATCTTTATGAATAAGATTAGAATTAGATTCGCAAGAGCTATAAACTCATTCGAGCAGCACACACGTTATAATATTATGAAAGACTCTTATGACGTTGAAGACGATATCTGTTCGACTAGAAAAATGTATAAAGATTGAAATATTTTCGGATGATTGTCATACGTTTTACGCCGAATTTCGAGACAAATAGTCCCCGCGACACACGCTGATCGTTGATGTCGGGGAGCAGATGTGACAAATTAAAAAGGCTTCTGTTTCAAAGGTCGTTAAATTTGGACAAGAATAAATTAGTTTGGACTTAAATATGCATCGTTCCAAATAAATTGTGACTGAAGACAGTGATGACAACTATAAAAATTACAAAATTTTTATTTCTTCTCTATAAGGCGCTACTCTTAGTTTTTGATTAAGAACAAGTAGATGGCAAATAATTAAAGGGCTTAACTTCTTTCTCAGCTGCTTGTGTTTTAAGCGCAATTATTCGTCCACGGTTTGGAGGGACCTAAAGTTTTTTTCTGACTCCGAACGACGCTCGGGAGGCTTTTTTTTTTGTTGGAGGTTGGGATCAACTACACCTGAGCGCTCAGACTCAAATACTGTTCCATTGTATTACCAGGCTGTAACCTCCGTTTAATGTAATTTCTTGGTTTTCCCAAGAAAAACCAAGATGCGCTTCTGTGATATAGAACTTAGGTTTTCAGTTCCCACCACATCAGCGCCAAATAACCGCCAATTGATACGAGCGAAAGCAGGACACTGACAGAGAAAGTGCTCTGAAATGTCTTCACCTTCTCCACAGGCGTCGCAGAGTGCGACATCACTCAGCCCAAGTCGACTCAGGTGCATAGCGACGGTAAAGTGTCCCGTTAATACGCCGACAAGTTTTCTGCACTCGTTTCTGTCTAGAGGTAGCAGAAAAGAAGCGGATTTCTTGCAGACGTTTGGGAGCATACTCTTGGTCACCCTGCATCCTGGGGAGTCACGCCATCTCTGGTTGTGCTGTAGGGAGACCCAACCATCGACGGAGGCCCTGACCAGGGACGCGGGTAATCCCAAGGTGGGTTCGGGCCCTACGAATGGCTCTGCTGAACCTAACCTAGCTAGTTCATCGGCAGTTTCGTTTCCCAGGATCCCGTGACCCAGACAAGTCTTAGCGAATTCAGCCTGCCGACCAAATTAAGGGAAGACTTGCATTCTTGAACTATCTTGAAAGTGGTTAAAGGGTTGAGTAAGGCCTTGAGCACAGCTTGACTGTCACTGCAGACGCAGATACTTCTTCCCTTCCACCTATTCTTCACAATGTAGTTGGTGGCCATTAGGATCGCGAAGGTTTCCGCCTGGAAGACCGACGCGAAATTACCTAAGGAGGCGTGAAGTCTAATGTTGTCGTTTTCCTCGAAGGCCCCAGCTCCAGAATCCTCCGTTGTCTTGGACCCGTCCGTGAAAATCCGATTACATTCCTTTTCCGGTTCAGTTTCTGGCCACAGTCAGCCCAGGACACGTGGAAAGTCGACTTTGTTAAAGCGTCGCAACTGTATTATTGGCGACCTCGCATCAGACGGCATGTCCATGAGAGTAGTATCATAGGAGATGCGGTGTGCGAGGTCATCACAGCTTCAGTGCGAGTGAAACCGAAGACCATTCCTTTTTAATCGCGAGATGGCCCTGAGTGTACATCCCATGATGTGGAGATCAAGGAATTAATCAGAGCATCAAGAGCAGAGCCAGGCGTGCTGGGGAAAGCCCCTGTGCAGCCGAGACAAAAAACAAAAAAGCGGAAGTCACGTATTTGCGCGAAAGCTTGTTACACCAAACGACTGATGCATAAGAGAGAAGTGGTCTTATCATTGCCGTGTAGATCCAAAGGGATCTTTTGGGTGATAGACCCCAGGTTTTGCCGAAAACTCTCGTGAATCACTCGAGGGTCGCCCCAAATGCGACAGTTCTGCCATCAAGATGGAAATGGGCCTCGTCACTAAAGATGAAAACTTTCACCATTTTGGTAAAACAATTTCACTATGACAATTTCATTCATGTAGGCTTCAATTTGTATGTACCTTACACCTTCTTCTAACAAACAATAATAATTGGTCAAATGTCAAACAATGCCAATTCGAATGGCGCCAAATTTAAGTTTTGCGTTTTTGTTGGGACACCCTTTATACACTGAAGAGAAAAAGTGTAACAATGTTACAGGATTCAAATAAAACACTCATAGTGCTCATAGTTTGTTGAACAAATTTCTATTATTTATATTTTATTAACAAAGTGCAAGGAATTATCTACCTAGTCCAATAGGTTTTTCGCATTTACAGCTACCTGTACAAAAATGATAAATAAAAGAATAAAAAAGATTCATTGTAACAGATTTGCACCATAGCAAAGAAAAAAATAAAAATTAAATTTTTAATAATCAGTCCATAGTCCTTTGGACTTTTTTAACGCATTAAGTCTTCGTGGTATACCATTTTTTAGTACGATTTCCGGTGGGATAGCGTACCATTCTTCTTGCACTCGATCCCATAACTCCGTTATTCCTTTAGGAACATCGTCATACCCTGCCAGCCACCTTTACAAATAAGCCCAGAGGTTTTCGATGGGGTCCATGTCTGGACTCTGTGCAGGCCACTGAATAGTGTCTAAAAGTTGACTATTGAGCCATTTTTTGACAATTTTGGAGGAATGTTTCGGATCATTGTGCTGTTGGAAAATTATCCGATCTTCCTCCAGTCCCATCATGTCCACTGCAACAGGCAAATACTACTCCTTTTTCATTACGTCTTCAATTTTTACCACTGGGCCGATGCCATTAGGCGTAATACACCCCCAAATCATCAAAGAACCTCTTCCATGTTTAACAGTTTGTTTAACGTTTTGAGGTCTTAGAGGGCCTGATCTGATTGGACGCCCATCTGAATAGAAACGGATAATTTTAGGCTCATCACACCTAATCGCTAAGAAAACAAGAATAGGGTTACATGAAAAACCTAAAAACATTCACAAACTGAATATTAGTCCTTTCCAATCATCAGAAGTTCAGTTCTTGTATGTTTGCAAAAAGGCTTTTCTCGCCGAAACATTTTTGGCTGACAAAGCTGTCTTCTTTTTCTTTTTCTTAGCCTTGTAACCAACTCTTTTTAGCGCCCGATGAAGAGTCCAAAAACTTGCATTCTGGGTCAGCAATGGAAGGCCATCCCTTGTCACAGATATTTTTCCTGTCATCAATAAGTTCCCAATGTGTCTTGGTCTTGATCTTCCTCCTTTGTTTGTGTGGCATTCATCGAGATTGCTTGTCTTTTTTTATTCTCAAGACAGACATGTGCCTTATTTTCAATGCTTTTGCGATTTGCTTAGTAGTTTTTCCGTCCTACAACAAATCCAGAGCTTTTTTTTGATATCATTCTTTAAATTTCTCATTTTGCAACGCGAAAAGATAAGCTTATTTGTATTCCCGTTGCGCGGGTGCAAAACTGTAACAACGCACTTTTTAAACTCTTATCTTTACCACTTTTGTACAGTTAGCTGTAAATGTAAACAACCTACTCGACTAGGTAGAGAATTTCTTGCACTTTGTTAAAAAAAAAAATAAATAAACGAAATTTTTTCAACAAACTATGACCACTATGTGTGTTTTTTATTTGAAACCTGTAACATTGTTACACTTTTGCTCTTGAGTGTATACACCACTTTGCAAAATAATAGCACCATGTCGGACTCTGTCACTATTATGCTAATTACTTATTCCTATGGGCAGGCATTTATTGCACAAAATCTATTACATCAGTCATAAAACCCATAAACAAGACATTAACAACATTTATCTTGTCATTAAAGAAGGTATCGTTACCGGAAATGCAAGTACGAGGAGCGTTCAATACATTCTCGGTATCGATATGAAGGAAAATGTGAATTCAATTTAAATTGTTTTTATTTTGCAACATAATGTCCCCAATGCATTTGTTAAATCTTGACCCTCAAAAAAATTAATTTTCCTTTCTCCGCAAAATACCCATTTACCATATTGCCGACTTGAGTTCTTCATCATCCGAAAATCTTTTTCCACGAAGACATTTTCTCAAATCCGGAAACAGAAAATAATTACTAGGGGCAAGGTCTGAACTATAGGGTGGATGTTGGATTTCTTCGAAACCATAATCTTGCGCAGCAGCCTTGGAAACCCGCGCCGTGTGAACAGGGGCGTTGTCATGAAGAAGCAACACACCCGCTGAAGCCTTACACCGTATTTTCTTTTTAATTTTCTCCCGCAAATTCTGCAACGTGGAAGCGTAGGATGTGGCGTTGATGATTTCACCTTTTTTTGTACTCAATGAGCAAGATTCCCTTTGAGTCCCAAAAACTGTGGCCATGAGCTTCTCGGCAGACGGACTGACTTTGAACTCCTCCGGTGGGGTCTGTTCCTTTTTATGCCACTGCATGGACTCTTGTTTGCTTTCAGGGTCAACCCTTGTTTCGTCCATAGTAACAATACGATCCATAACACCGTCCGCGTTCTCACTACACATCTCCAAAAGCTCTCCACATTCTCACTTTTTTCTGAGGCGCTGAGCATTCGTGGCACCCACCTTGCACTGACCTTTGAAATGTTAAGATGGTCATGAAGAATGGTGTGAATGGTACCAGTTGAAAATTTGATGATCTCTGCAATCATTTACACCTTTATACGGGCATGCTCAAGAAAAAGTTTTTCGACTTTGATGCTTTCTTCCGTACAAGCAGTAGCCGTGAACTCACTTGACCACTTTTGCACTCTGCACAGTTGATAATGAAGATGCGGAACCCTGAAAAACAGCCACCATCTATTCATAAATAGTTTTTTTAACATTTTCGTCGCTAAGTGAGAAATTTAATTATAGCGCGATGCTCAATTTTCACCATCATATTGAAGGCTTTGGTTATATCGACAAAGAGGCTAGCGCAATGTTTATGATCATCCAAGCCTTTGAAAATAGAGGAGCAAAAGTCGAATAGAGCATCTTCAGTGGATAGCCTCTGCCTAAAACCATACTGTTTTGATCTAAAAAAATTATTTTTTTCTAAAAATAAGAGAATTCGCCTTTTCATAATTTTTTCAAATACCTTGGAAATACTTGGTAGCAGAGAAATCGGTCTATAATTCCGTATATCTTTAGGATTATTTTTCTTATGAAGCGGAATTACAGTCGCACATTTCAATTTATCAGGAAAAATTCCTGATAGCACGCTTTTATTTTATATATGTACGCTAGCACATCGGCAATATTCAAACTGATATTTTTTAATATCTGGTTGGATATTCCATCCATACCACGAGATTGCGAATTATTCAAGGAACATACGGTTTTCCAGGTTTCAAAGGAAGATATAAGCTCAAAGCAAAAACTGTTTCTGGATGTACCGACATCTTGAATTATGTAAGAACTTTGGCAGCATTTACATGGGCTAGTAATTGTAGGGACAGACTCCAAAGCAATTGTAGCAAAATAATTGTTGAATTCATTAGCTAATCTGTACGGATCGGATATCTCAGAAGAACCACTATCTGAACACATCCGTTTTTGATCCTTAGAACGACGACTAAACATAGTGTTTATTAGCTGCCACTCCTTTCTTAAATTTCCCTTACATTTATCAAATTCATTCCTATAAAACTCATCGCGACGATTTTTTATATCTTTTTTGAGTTTGTAGCACATATTCTTATAACGATTTTTAAGACTGACGTTTTGCGGACGCTTGGAAAGTTTAATGCCAAGTTTATTTTTTAGCCTAATTTTCATTAGAATATGTCTATTCATCCACGGCTTAAGTTTTGCGGAAAGACGCTTACTTTTCACAAGGATACTGGATTCTTTTAAACGATTGCTTAATGTGAGCAGAAAGAGATCATATGCTCTATTAACATCATCTTCAGTATATACTTGCTCCCAACTTTCTAACACCAGTTTTTGGTTAAGAAGATTAAAATTTATCTTACGTTTAGGTGGGATAGAAGTTGCATTAACTTTTTTATGTGACTTAGTTATTTAATTATTTAACAAAACTCCAGTCATGCAATGGTCAGTGATTCGTATATCAAGATTTATTCCAACGCAATCGTTGGGTGACATCCCCCCAAATCGGACAATTAAATGGTCTTAACAAGATTCAGTGAAAGGATGCGTTGTTTCATTAATGATTGAGTTCATACCATACTGTGACAAGACAGTTTGGTAGGAATCAATTAGATCGGTTTGAGCTAGAAGATCGAGATTAAAATCACCTAGAAGTATAAGATCCCTTGCCTTCTCATTCTACAACAAACTAGAAAATTCTTCAATAAACATCTCTGGGGAATATGAATGCAATTTATACAAACATATTATTGTAAAATTAACATTGCCAATAGTACAACATAATTTCAACATATCAGTACAAACAGAAATACATGGTACAAAAGTAACATTGATTTTACCACAAACAAAAACACCAACACCACCTGAGGAGTAATTATCATTTGGAACAGCAAAAAAAGTATAACCTGGAATAACAAAGTAATTAATTTCGCAGGAAAAAATCCAAATTTCCGTGACAAAAATCAGCTGTGGTTTTTTGCAAAATGTCTCAATATGAACAACTAACAAGTCAACATTTTTTCTTAGGCTTATAATGTTTTGATGCACAATCAATATGGAATTAACATCGAAAACATAATTAAAAAAGTTTAAATTATTAAGTGTTTCAAAAACAAGATTAATGTCAATTTGATCTAAGTTATTACGTAGAATCATTACAGTTAATTGTTTGATTGATTTTTATTCAGATTAAATATATCTTCAAATGATTTAATTACAATAATCCTGCCTTTATATATATATATAACCACAATCACCACCCCGATACCGAGAATATATTGAGTGCCACTCGTATATGCGTAAATCCCGCCATGCCCGCGATTAGTGGGTAATCATGATGTAGAGTTAGTCATGACTACTCATTCATCATGACTAACCGTCGATCATATATGTGAATAACGAAAATTCATGAATAAACTTTAGTCATGAATAAATCCGGCAACGAATTCATTCATGACTAAAGTTTAGTCATATTTCTTTAGTCAATTGACATTACGTTTTTGTATGGCCCAACTTTGGCCAGGACGATATTCGCTCAAAAAGTTACGTGATTACAGCCCAGTTCAATGTCGCACCATAAACGCTTAGTAATATGCCTAATTTATTATAAACTTATATGCGAGTAGAACAACTAAAAATAGCAGCTACTACTGAAAACATTTTTTGGCAAGGAGTATTCAAGTCGCATTCTTAAGCATTTTAGTTCAAGGAGTTTTGAAATTGGCATATTGTTTTGAAGGCTGTACATTGTCATAAAGTAGTAAGGCTGAAATGAAAAAAAATCGAAAGAAAATGGTTAAAATTTTGGAGTAGCAGCAAACAAAATATTTTTAATATACATTTTTATATGAAACTTTTACTTTATTTATTAAGATTTCTAAAATGGCCATTCTACGGTTGATATAAAAACTATTTCGAAGCTATTGACTTCAAATAACTCCACAGGAAGTAGTAAAGTGGCGTTATGTCGCACGATCTCGTCGCATGAGCTTTATGACATGTTGAGCGAAAAGTCAGTAACCATGATTCTATAGCAGTTCTCATTGACTGGGACGTTTTGACCAGTAGAAAAAGTACGATTAGTGTTTCCAACCTAAAATTCCCATTCCCCTAAAAAAATGCCGTTTGTTTCACAAACAGTTCCATTTTTTAATGACTTTTATGCTTTCTGGCTGAACACCTCGAATTTTTCACGGCACCGCCTCTTTCGAGCTACTGACAACTCTCAAAGAGTAATAACTGTCTAAGAAAGCTTCTCAATAGCTTCGCCGTTCGGAGTCGGTAAAAAACTGTAAGTCCCTTCTACCCATGAGGGAATAATAGCGCGCACACCACAAGTAGTTGATGAACAGGGTCCTTTGTGGACTGTCATGAGAGAACAGTAGCGCGCACAACATGAGTAGTTAATGAGCAAGCTAAGCCTTGGTCCCCTGTGGACTATCGCTGCATACAATTATTATTTTATCATTTCTGTTTGTTTGCATACGCCTACATGCACACACCGTCAAACCATGGATGTCAGTGGCAGCCTTTTCAATGATTTTTTTTAAAGCGTTTCCATATATTTTGTATGTCCCCAATCGTAGCAAAACGCCGTCATGGCTCTCTTAAATCTTAGGAACAAGAAAAAGTTGCAGGGCCAAATCTTGTGAATAAGGTGGCTGACGCATAATTACGGTGTTGCTTTGGCCCAAAAATAAATAATAAGCACTGAAGACTGAGCAGATGCCTTATCGAGGTACAAAAGCCATGCACCACGATTTCGAACGTTTTCTTCGAGTTACTTTTCGCAAGCGGCGCCAAACTTCAATATAATACTCCTACAGTCAGCAGAACTTTAACATCTGGTCGACAAATACCAGGTATATCGGTATGAAGTGAGCGCCAAAACACAAATGTCTCTATAGGGAACATTTATTGTGAACGAGCCCTTATTTATTGTTTTGTTTGCTTGCTATGACATCTGTGAAAAATATTTAGTATACATCAAGTCATTGAACAGACAACGCCATATTTTTTCATCGTGTTCAAAATGTCGAATTTTGTACCAGAAAGTGATGATTTGCGGAAAGCATTACTTTTTTGTTTTCATTTGAAGAAAAGTGCTGCAGAGTCGCATCGAATGCTTGTCGAGGCATATGGTGATCATGCTCTATCGGAAGTAACATGGTTTCAAGATGGTTTCAATGGTTGAGAAATAATGATTTTGATGTGAGAAATGAGAAGACCACCAAAAAAGTTTGAAGACGCCGAATTGCAAACGATATTGGACGGAGATGACACTTTGAGTCAAAAGCAAATGGCAGCAATGTCAAATGTTGCACAACATACAATTTCTGACCGTTTGAAAGCTATGGGAGGGATCCAAAAGTGTGGAAAATGGGTGCAAAAGACGCACCTAAGATTGTACAAAGAAGGATCAGTATACTTGACTTTGGTGTGAGGAATTGCGGGAAAAGGCGCCTGAAATGGCTTGGGTCCACAACGATTCATTGTAATTGTAATTCATTGTAAAGGTGAACAAGTTGAAGCTTAAGCTAAAGCGTTCAAGTTCCACTACTGTTTCCTTTCCCATAAATCCTCAACCAAAGATAGATGGAAAGCCGAAAAACCACTTGTGAAATTTTGCTTCAAAGACACGAAAGAAAAATCGGTTTTGCATCGGATTGTTACTGGCGATGAAAAATGGATTTATTTTAAGAATCCTAAACGGAAAAAATCATGGGTTAATATGGGACAACCATCAACATTGACTGCAAAACCAGATCGATTCGGCAAGAAGACAATGCTGTGTGTTTGTTGGGAACAGAAAGGTGTACTGTACCACGAGCTCCTAAAACCTGGTGAAACCGTCAATACTGATTGCTACCGACAACAAATGATCAATTTGAACCATGCATTGATCGAGAAACGACCAGAATGGGCCAGAAGACACGGCAAGGTAATTTTGCTCCATGACAATGCACCTGCACAAAAAGCAAAACCGGTTTAGGATACAATCAAAACACTTGGCTGGGAGCAGCTACTCCACCCGCCGTATTCACCAGACTTGGCTCCTCCCGACTACGATTTGTTCTCATCGATGGGACACGCATTGGCTGAGCAGCACTTTGATTCCTACGAGGAGGTCGAAAATTGGGTGTCTATTGGTTTGTTTTCAAAGACAAACAATTTTATTGGCGTGGTATTAATAAATTGGCAGAAAGGTGGTAAAAAGGTGTAGAAAACAATGGCCAATACTTTGAATAAAATGGTTTTACTTTCATTTTACTTTACTCATTTCATACCGTTATACCTGGTATGTCGACATCTTCAGCAAATTTTCTAACTCTCCATAACAATTTTCTTCGTTCTCTCAACATTTTTATTGGTTTTTTACATATTTTCGACCTTCTTCGAAAAGATTGTACAACTTGAAAATTTGTTTGACTCAGAGTTCACCCACTGTATGCTGTCAATGTCAATATTTCAAGTATTTTAGAACTTAATTCAATTTTAACATAAGATTAAATGCAAATACCTTCATTCATCCTACAGCACTTACTCACTAAATTATTTCGTTTTATACCAATAAATTGATTAAGGAAGTTCCTTGGCGCACAATTATACAAAATTCTTGTATAACTAAAACTAGTTCTCTCGGTGATTTTGAAGAACTTAAACTCACAAGAAATATCAACTCTTATTTCTTTCTTGGTTATTAATGATTCTTGATGACGTGCATGCCATTGTGAGGCCCATATAATTAATAGTTTTACATTCTCCTTCAATTACCATCAACGCAAGTAGCATCCAAAAGGGTGCACAGAAACTAAGCCCTATTTTGGTATGCTTTTAATAACGTCCAAGTTACTGCGCCGTAAAGCAAGACTAGGATAATCAAGTATAAATTGCCTATTGAGCCCGAACAGACAATGATTGTCAAAAGTGATTACGCGATTTTCGTACATATTATAATGTTTCTATTAACTACAAAGGTAAGCGATGTTCTTGGCTGCCTTGAAAATTGTACTCACTTAGTTTCGCTGGAGATAGCGACATTGTGTGTCTTTGCTTGATAACAGCATATATTTGGATTTGAACTCAAATACCACCAGACCCATTTCAGCCGCTTTCGCTTCAATATCAGCAAACGCCTTATTGACGTCAATATCACCCGCGTAAGCTAGCAGTTGAATGTACGAGTACATATGAAACAACATCGTGACTCAACCCGAAACTATTTTTGTTTTAAAACAAAATGAAGCCTTTCACATTTTGAAGTAATACAGCTTCAATTAAAAATTGCAAATATATACCCAAAATTTTAGGCTATATTCCAAATATCTGTAAGAGGGAGGTTAAAAAGCTCTAAGGAGAAAAACCTTTAAGTAGAGCCTCTTTCAAATTTATAAGGAAGTCAAAAAGATGACACCAACTTGCGGTCACCAAGTAAAACTTTAAATAAAGAAATACATTCAGTAAAAATTAACTGCTTTCATTTAAACGATTATTATTTAAATATGGTTATGGCTTTTGGGTGTACCATACCAATCAGCTTCAGTACTTACAAGGTTGTTTTAAACTACTATTTTGTATTCGGACCATTTTCTACTTCGAACGACATTTTCGCTTAAGCATACGTCTTACTAGATTTAAATGTAACTAGAGATTATTATATTCTTGAATATGGAATCTGCAGACTCCTTAATGGCGATGACGGCCCAAATTCAGATAAAAGTCAGAATGTTCCACTCAATTTGAACGATGATAGACAAGGATTTTGTCCCTTCGCACTAGACAAAGTAATTATGGTAATATCCAATCTGACGTCGCACAAAGATGCTGGAGAGGACGGACTGTCCGCAGAACTGGAGATGACCTGATCCGGCGAAGGCACCAGCTCACCTGTAAGATATGGTCGAAGGAAAGAATACCCGATGAATGGAATCTCAGCCTCGTTTGCCCGGTTCACAAGAAAGGATAAGCCTTTGACTGCCTCAATAATCGAGGGATAAGTCTTTTTAACATAATAATACTTATAGTTGGCGCTGCAGTCCCAAGTGGGACCAGGGCCTAGCTTGCTCATCAACTACTCGTGTTGTGCGCGCTACTGTTCTCTCACGAGTAAAAGGGACCTACAGTTTTTTGCCGACTCCGAACGGCGATATTTGAGAAGCTTTCTTAGACAGTTATTACTCTTTGAGTGTTGTCAGCGGCTCGAAAGAGGTGGTGCCGTGAAAAATTCGAAAAATTGGTGCTGAGCTGGGAATCGAACCGACCCCCTTCGGCGTGTGAGCGTCGCACTCTACCCACTACGCCACGGCGTATTCCTAACATCGCATATAATATCCTCTTTGCCGTATTGTGTGAGCTTCTGAAACCGTTTGTCCATGACCTGATAGATCCTTATCAGTGTGGTTTTAGGCCAGGAAAGTCCAAGATCGACCAGATTTTCATTTTACGGCAGATCCTTGAAAAGGCCCAAGAAGTACAAATCGACACTAACCACCTTTTCGTCGATAGGACCGCATATTACAGTGTGCATAGAGACGAGCTATGCAGTGCCATGTCTAGTTTTGACATTCCTATCAAACTCGCCAAATTGTGTAGGAGGACGATGGAGAACTGTCGCAGCTCCGTCAAGGTCTTTAACGAACTCACTGAGACCTTCAATGTCAAAAAAGGTTTTAGACAAAGTAACGCACTGCCATGTGACTTCTTTGACATCATCCTCGAAAAGATCGTGCGTAACTCACAAGTCAACACCAGAGGCACGATCTTCCAGAAGTCAGTTCAATTGCTAGCTTACACTGATGACATCAACCTATTGGACGAACACAGCGAGCCGTCAATGAGGCGTTTGCTGGCATTGAAGAGGCTGCGGATAAAATAGGTCTGTTGGTAAATGAGGGCAAAACTATGTATAGTACATGCTGTCATCAAGGAAGGGCAGACAACATCGACGTCTCGGACGGAGCGTCACACTAGGCAGCAGAAACTTCGAGGTTGGTAAGAAAGTCGTCTACCTCGGCCCCGCGGTAAACAGGGACAACAACACCAGTACCGAAACCAAACGCAGAATCATTCTTGCCAATCGCTGTTTCTTTGGGCTTAAGAGTCAATTGAGTAATAAAGCCCACTCTCGAAGGACTAAGCTCGCTTTATATAACAGCTTGATCATCCCCGTCCTACTTTATGGCTCGGAATCTTGGACGTTAGCGAAGGCGGATGAGGAAGCCCTTAGTCTTTTCGAGAGAAAAGGTTTGCGTGAGATTTTTGTTCCTGTTTGCGTTGATGGCATCTGAGGAGAAGATTTAACGACGAACTCAATGGGCTGTACAGCGTCATTACACAACGCTGCGGATACAATGCTTAAGATGGCTAGGCCATGTAGAGCCTATGGACATCACTACTCCGGCCCGAAAGGTCTTTATATCCGAGCCATTGGGACAACGCAACAGAGGACGACCTAGACTAAGGTGGCCCACACGAGGGGAGAAGGACCTCATCCAACTTGGAGTGCGCAACTGAAGGCAGCTGACACACCATTCATCAACACACGAACGTGAACACACCGATGTTAAGACACGACATCGTTAAAATGGAAATAATTCACTTGATCACACTCAAAACAATGTAACATAGTTGTTCATCCGTCGGGCCCCTATTGTTTTGCTGACATATATATATATATATATATATATGTATATATGTATATTCACTGTAGTCTTAAGCTTAAAAATTTGAAATTGTAAATATTTTTGTTAAAGAAAAATTGAAAATAAATAGCTGGCGAAAGATCGTGCTGGCTGGAGAAGCATGTTGGTTGAGGCCCAGGTAAACCCCGGACTGTAGCGCCACAAGAAGAAGAAGCATAAACGCCACCAAGAAGGGAAATTTAGAGACTACAAAACTTCTTATGCTACAAATCTTCAAGCCATACTTACCGAGTGAGAAATGTGTCGCATCCCTAAAAGGATGTTGTTCGGAAAATCGGTATTTCTTTCCTGTCTTTAGGAAAGTTCTTCTTAGTTGGAACGAATTAAGCTTATATTGTGACACTTCAAGTAGTTGTGCTTAACATGCTCTATTACTAATTCAAACCACTAAATGAACCACCATGTTTGTAAATATATGTTATTTAATTAAGTTTATAATTTAGTACGTTAATTTATCGCAAAGAACTTTTTGACGCAATGGCCGAATTGGGGGTCCCGGGAAAACTAATCCGGTTGTGTCGCACGACGCTTACACAAACGTGATGCATTGTGCAGTTTGGCTCGAGAACCTCTGAAACATCCAAACCTGTACCGAATTTCGGCAAGAAGATGCGCTGTTGAATGATATTTTAAATTTTGTGCAGTAGAGGGCAGTGCGGAGGGTAGATGTATAAGATCAGCTCGGCGGACGAAACGAGGATAAAACAAAATACAACAAGTCGACAAAGAATCGATCGACATCGACATCGGTGACAAATGACACCTTCAACTTTGAGATAGTTAAGAAAATTGTCTACCTCGGAGCAAACGTGAACTCCACAAACGACACCTAAGCGGAGATTCAGCGCAGAATCACCCACTGTTATTCCGGTTTATCAAACCAACTAGGGTCAGGACAACTGCATAGGACGCTAATCTTACCCGCACTCTTATATGGAGCCGAGTGCTATCCGAGAAGCAAAACGGCAGAGCAGATTCTTGGTTCCTTTGAAAGAAAAATTTTGCGACGAATATATTGTGCAGCCTGTGAGGAAGCCGAATGGCTAGAAGACGCAACCCCGGACTCTATGTGCTGTACCAAGATGTGAATGTAGTTCGGAAGGCAAAAATGCATCGAATACAGTGGCTTGGCCACATCGAGGGAATGGACAACCACGCTCCAGCTAAGAGGGTCTTCGAATCCTAGCCGTCGAGTTCAAGAAGGAGGAATAGAGCGTATCTTCGGTACAGAGATTACGTGATTGCAGACGTTAGAGAACTTGGTCTTGACGACTGGAAGAAGCGTCCTCGGGACTGTACTTGTAGCCGGAGTGGAGTAGCAGGCTTTATTTCTGAACTTAATTTGTAAATTGCATTATTTTACATCATCTTTTGAGTTGCTGTTTACACTTAAATAATACTGTTTACTCAAATCGCATACGACACAATTTTGGAAACATGTTCATTCGTTTCCCAATTCCCTTCAATGTTTATTTTGAAATAATTATTTTTATAGTTAAGAGATATGCATACTTAAGCTGCGTCGATAGCCTTAAAAACTGAAGACAAGGATTGTCAGACAAAATGTATTTGTTTGCGTATTATAAGGTTGCCAAATATTTCGCCTTTTTGTCTTTTGAATTTTCCGGCTATGTACAGAACTCGCACCTGGCAATACTATACATCATTTAAAAGGTACGCCGAAATTCGAGCTATTTCAGAGTTTTCCTTCGTTGAAGGGAAATCCGCTAGAGAAACGTTCCGTGAGATTAATGGTGTTTTGAAGGATAGTACTCTATCACTTCGAAATGCGGAGAAATGGTTTCGACGATTCAGAGCCGGTGAAAACGACACCATGGATAAGCCCGCCGGCGGAAGACCTGTGACCGGGAATACCGATCGAATCATGGAAATCATACAGTTAGACCGGCATGTGCCACTTGTGACATCGCCCAGGAGATGGGAGTTAGTCACCAAACCATTTTGAACCATCTGCAGAAGACTAAATACAAAAAAAAAGCTTGTTGTATGCTGCATGATTTAACACAAAAAACCTTCTGGACCGAATTAACGCACGCGATATGCTACTGAAACGGAACGAACTCGAGCTATTCTTGAAGCAGATGGTGACTGGCGACGAAAAATGGACCACAAGCGAAAACGGTTGTGGTTGAAGGCCGGTGAATCGTCCCAAACAGTGGCCAAGCCGGGATTGACGGCCAGGAATGATTTGCTGTGTGTTTGGTGGGATTGAAAAGGAATCGTTCACTATTAGCTGCTCCCATATGGCCAGACGCTTAATTCTACCATCTACTGCATCTCTACCATCTACTGCATCTCTACCATCTACTACAGGCGATCGACCAGAAGCGTCCAGAATTGGCCAGCAGGAAGAGTGTAGTGTTCCATTAGGACAACGCCAGACCACACACCTCGTTGATGACTCGTCAGAAGCTACGGGAGCTCGGATGGGAGGTCTTATCGCATCCACCATATAGCCCGCACATAGCGTCAGGTGATTACCACCTGTTCCTGTCCATGGCGAATAGATAAACAAAAAAACAAATAAAAAAAAATAAGAAATAAACAAAAAATAAAAAATAAACAAAAACAAAAAATACAAAAAAAACAATGAAAAACATAAAAAAGGTGCTAATACGCCGTTTAGATATATATGTTCAGCATATAAATAACATATACGCCCTGGGGCATGCGTCCGTAACGTTGTAGGGACATAGTTAAGATTATTGTTAAGATTACTGTAAATAGTTAAAAAGATTTAAGTTTTAAGTTATATTATTGTATATATTTGAGTTAAGTTTTTGTTAATTTTTAAGGTAGCATAGTTAGGATATAAGGGTCAATTTAGGTTAAAAATAATACATTTTAGAAATTTAGTTTTTTTTTCAATTTTCTTGGATGAAATTAAAAATTGATATACGTATAAATACTAAACTTTAAAAATATTAGAAGCCGAAAGGCATAAAGTAAAAAATCTAGATTAGCTTAGAATACTCATGAAGAGTCAGAGAGAGTTAGTTAGAGTTTAGATCATTTAATTATACTTGTAAACTAGTTTAAGTATTTTTGTCTAGCATGTAAAAAAATGAATTAAGGAAAATAAAAATGCACAGAAATAATAATAAAAATGGCGAACGCTTTTGGTGGTGTGAAGTTGAACTCAAAAGAGGCTTGTGAAAAGTGGCTGCCCGGGCTCTTCGGAAATAAGGATTGAGGCTTCTACGAGGGGGGTATTATGAAGTTGCCGTCTGGATGGAAACAAATTATCGAACAAAACGGCGCATATTTGCAAAAAAGCAAAAAAATAAAGCAAAAAAGCGGAAGGGAGATATTTGACAACCTTATATAAATATATTGTAAACAAACAGAAGTATTTCAGTGTGGGACTAACTTGTAGGATATCTCATGTTTATACCGAAAAAAAAAATGAAAATAGCCTGTAGTTCAGACACGCGACATACCTATAAAAGTATTACATGTTGAATGCACGACTGCAGACCCTATTTACAACCGATACACTGTATACAACAATACGAGCTTGTAGAAGATTTTTGTACGAATTCCTGGGAGTTAAGTCTTAGTTTAAATTGATGTTCGACGTGAGATCTAGTCAGCTGGCTATCATTAAAATGTTTAGGAAAATACAGAAGGAAGGGAACGATTTCCTAAATAAATGTTGTAAATGTCATTTATGAATATAAATTATAACAAAAATATTACAATGTTCATTTTGTGCACACGTTGTTACCGCAAATGTAAAATTTCGTATTCAAAATTAACGCAAAAAAAAAATAAATAAAATTAGTAGGCTAACCGTTTATTTCGAAAGGACCTAGGGGTTTTCTCATCCGTTTTGACCAAATTTTCTTAAGACTGAAACTAGTTACTCGTAGAATTAAGAAGATCTACAGAAATGTCATTAAATAACTAGTCTCGCTAATTTTGACTTCAGTTTTGCAATTTAACTCCATGATATAAAATCCAACACAGCCATGTAATCCAGCTATTCCCTAGACTCCTTGACAAACATAAATAAACAAAGCACCCTTTGTGTGCGACGCTCACACGCTGAAGGGTCTAGGTTCGAATCCCGGCTGAATACCTTGAATTTTTCACGGCACCACCTCTTTCGAGCTGCTGCGAACACTCAAAGAGTAATAACTGTCTAAGGAAGCTTCTCAAACTTCGCCGTTCGGAATCGGCAAAAAACTGTAAGTCTCTGCTACTCGTGAGATAACAGTAGAGCGCACAACAAGAGTAGTTGATGAGCAAGCTAGGCCCTGGTCGCCCTGTGGACTGCCGCGCCAACAATTATTACTATTAGCCTTTGCCTACTTGCATGGGACCACAACACTTGAGCACTTCAATCTTGTTTCATCTGCTTAAAATTGTTTCGTCCTCAGTTAGCTTCCCTTTATCTCCACCCAAGTAGATGAGGCAACCTTACGACCCACATGCCAAGTCAAAATGTCCATTTTATCGTTTATGGGCACACTATGCCACCAGCGAAACCACTAAATTCAAAATGATGTGCCCCAGCAACCGTTCCATTCTCTAATCAACACCACCCATCATCAGAGCCCATCAGCGCTCTTCAAGATAATCACAAGAAACCACCGTCCACTTCCACTGCGCTAATGCGGTAGCCTCTGCCAATAAGCTCTTGCTCTCTCTTACTCGCTTGCGCGCTGTCGCCATCGCACCCTGAGTGGTGGATTTCTGCCACCGTCACTGGTAATGTCTTTCGAGGAAAATTGACTTTTCCAAGATTTTCCCGATTTTCCATTTTCATCTGTGTCTCCTCTCTTCGTTCGTTCGGCTATGTGTTTCTGTTGGTTCCTCGATCCGTCTCGCATGGCCGTGGTGTATCCGCGGTCGTATCGCTTTCGGTCTCGTTGTCCCCGTGCCTTTATTTTCATTTTGATTCGCAAACACACTCACTTATCGGGGAGAACACAAAAAAATAACAAAAACAAAAATAAAAAAAAAACAGAAATTTATTCAATTTGGAGATTTCATCTCGCGTTCTCTTCCGGTCGTCCCAGGCGGTGAGCATGAGTTCTCAGTGTGAACTGAGACTTAGGACGGTGCGGACCAGTGCGGAAGGTGTGCTCCGAAAATACACTTCACGTCGTGATTGATTCGTATCGTACTCGTGGCGAGAAGCAGTGCTGGTGTCCCTCAGACCCCTGACAGTGAAATGTGACAAAGGGGAGTTCAACGAAATTTTTGAAAAAAACCAAAGAATCCAATCGCCTGTACCCAGAAACCAAACCCAAACACTTCAAATTTGATTGAAAGTAACAACCTTTCTCAATGCCAGCCAACTCTTTGCCGGCGACTGCGGTCAGTCCCCAGCCGCAAATACAGCCGCAGTTGCAGCCGCCACCTATAGCCCGTGCTCGCGCTCCGAGACCTCCGCGGATACAGATTCACCCCGGAAATGGATCCTACGTCGGCTCACTGCCGCCAACGGCCCAGATTCCACCGCCCTTCACCGCACAGACGAATCCAACACTGGTGGGTTCACAGGGCCAGCCGTACTGGCCCCCCTACGCGAATCCTTTCGCGGCAGGGAACTTCATGTCTAAGGGATTCGAGGGCTTCGTCGACTTCACCAAGTCGGGCATGAGCTTCGGCGAGAAATTCACCTACGGCCTGTACAATAAGTTCAGCAAGTGGTCCAAGAAGTGGTTCACCCATATATTCCTGTTCATCGTGGTGGTGTTGTACAGCGTCGGAGGAGCGGTGCTGTTCCGGACAGTTGAAGGTAAGTACCCGGAGAAGAGCTGGAATGATGTCATACTCCTCCCGTCGCCATGGAAACTGGTTCGGATCGATTTGTTTGCTCGCTTGTGCCACTGACTGCAGCGACAGAAGTCAATATTTATGAATGCGCCGCGTGGGCATCGCCACTTTTCCTTCGTTCCCGTTGTTGTATTGTGACTGAGTGAATGAGTAATCTGGGTTAACAAGTGCATTTGCTGGAAGTGACCTTTCCATGAATTCCTTTGAACTCTACGGGCTATCTCGGCGGGTGGCGCCATTCCGCTCTGTTGCTCTGCAACAAGAAGTGGCAGCGACAGCAGACGAAAGCAAATTCATTCTTGTCTTGTTTCCCAAATAAACACATCAATCTCATCGAATTTGTATTCCACCCACCCGCGGGGCACGCCCATATCTACGAAAATACAAAAAGAAAGGAATTCGCACGCAAGAGCTATTTTTGATGAGTATTGGCCGAAAGCAAGGAATCGCGATGATTTGTGGTTCAAAGTCACGTGCGTTTTGAGGGAAGATTAGATGGTGTTATGTAGATCTACAGGTGAACAGTGATTCAATGAATTTTGCAAAGAAGATTTTGTTTGGTTTGCAAAAGTTTTTAAGAAGTTTACGGTGAACGAAAGTCGTAGGGTTGTGGTTGTTAGTAAAGGTACTTTTCTTTATAAACAGTGGTATCTGTTGTCACAAGTGTTATATTTCTCATGGGTGTTTTCGAACGACGTTATTTTACTCACGAGAGTGTTAAGTTTGTGATTACTGAAGAGGATAGTGAAATTCTTCAGCACAGACGTGAGCAGTCTACTGTTCGAAATAAATGAAGAGTTGGGTATTTTGGTATTAATAATAATAATTGTTGGCGCTACAGCTTAAAGGGGATCAGGGCCTAGCTTGCTCATCAACTAACTGCTCGTGTTGTGCGTGCTGCGGTTTTCTCACGAGTAGAAGGGACCTACAGTTTTTTGACGACTACGAACGGTGAAATTTGAGAAGCTTTCTTAGACAATTAGTACTCTTTGAGTGTTGTCAGCAGCTCGAAAGAAGAAAGAAGGTGCCGTGAAAAATTCGAAAAATTGATGTTGAGCTGGGAGTCGAATCTAGATCCTTCGGCGTGTGAGAGTCGCATTCTACCCACTACACCACGCACTGCCGTGAAAAATTCGAAAGATTGGTGTTGAGCTGGGAGTCGAACCTAGACCCTTCGGCGTGCGAGCGTCGCACTCTACCCACTACGCCACGGCGACCACAAATCTTGACATTGCAAATCGAATAAAGTTAAGTACGCAACTGCTAACAGATAATGAAAAAGAGTCGTTCTGCTTCAGCTTCAACCACATTAGCACCAAACAGCAGTCACCAGATCCCAGCAAAGGTAGGACCATGACAGGAAAACTGGTCTACAGTGTCTTAAACTTCTCTACAAGCGTCTTCGAGTTTCTTCACTTAGCCCAAACACAATAAAGTGATTAACAAATGCCAAGAGTTCCGCAAGTACGCCAAGTCTTCTGCAGTATTTTTTGTCTAAAGATAACAGAAATTTCTGATTCAGAAATGCCATTTCTGGTTGTGCTGATGGAAGACCTGACCAAGGACGCAGTCTCAAGAAGAGCTCGGATCCTATGAGTGCCGCTTTTGATTTTTGCCTAGTAAAGTTATGGGCAGACGACGTTTTCTATGAACCCGTTGTATCTAAAGACCCAGACAAGTTTTAAATTTGTTAAGACTTGACTGGGTCCCATGACACTCAATTAATTTGGTAAGCAGACTCCTGCTTACCAAATTAATTAAAGACTGGCATTTTTGAGCGCTGTAAGACGATTGAGAATGACCTTAAGCACAGCTTGGCTGCGGCTGCAGACGCAAATACTTCGCCTCTACCACCTGCTCATCTCAATATAGTTCATTGCAATTAGGATCGCAAAGATTTAAACTTGAAAATTTAACGCGAAATCGTCCAAAGACGTTTTAGGACCAATGTTGTACTTGACCTGATAAATTGACAATTTATTAGGTGATTGTTTTCATCGAAACAGCACGGAGTTTTAAACGGATTTTAATCATAAGCAACAACCAAGTTGGCACTTCTGCTGAAATTCCATGAACAGTGGTTTTTAATAAACTTTTATTTTTATGGGAATAGTTTTAAAATACAACATAAAGTAAGAGTGTAAAGCAAGCATGTTTTAAATATTTTAAATATTTATTAGAAAACCGGGGAAATTTAACAACACACTGCCGGCTGTTTAACCGAGTTCATTTTCATTTTCATTTCATTTATTTATTCATATTCTCTAGGTGATTACAGTTGTTATTATACATTAATAGTACTTCATTCAATGATAATTTAGTTTGTAGAGAATAGGGGTAGCATTTTGTAAAATTTTTACAATAATAGTGATAAATGCTACTTTCAAAAAATACAAAAACATTTTTAAGGGGTGAACTAAAGATTTACATTGAAAGAAAAGAGAGAAGAAGGAGAGAACAGAAGAACAGCATCTAAGAGTAATCATCGAAAAAAAGTTAAAAACTAATTTTATATAATTGGGTCTAGTAGATCTTCTATTTGATTGTGATCAAATTCAAAAAGCCATGTTTTAATTTTAATATTAAATAATTTAAATGAGCGTAATGACTTTAATTCAATAGGCAGTTTATTAAATAATCTAAATGGTACTATGCAACATGTATTTCTGAAAAACGTAGTACGAAAAGTTGGAACATTGACATTTAGGCTTTGATTGCTTCGTAGACTGTAGCGATCAGAATGTCTGCTATTCAAATAACCACATCTCACGAAGAAAATTTTCAACACTTTATAATAAAACAAATGTCTTAGAGGAAGAATTTTCAAGCTGTTAAACAATGGCATGGAATGATAAAATTTGTTTTTATTACATATTTTTCTTATGAAACATTTTTGGATTACCAGAATATTGGCCATTTTGCATTGAGGAGCACCACCCCAGCAACAAATACCATACTGCAATTTGGAATGGAAAATACCATAGTAAATCATTTTTAACACCTTGGTGGAACATGTTTTCTTGAGATAATAAAAAATACGCAATGTTGAGTTAAAGTATTTCTTCATCGCCAGGATATGCTCATTCCAATTCAATTTATTATCAATAATTATTCCTAGGTATTTAAAATGAGTAACAACTTCAATCCTAAAACAATCAGGGTCACATAGTATTTGAGTAGAGGACGTTAAATTATCCTTATTACTGCAGATATTGAAGGTTTCACATTTCGAAGAATGAAAGACAATATCAATATCAGGTAAAGCAGTGTGTGTTAGACTAAGAAACATCAGTTTTGTTTTATTGCTGACAAGCATTTTGTGCTCATGAAACCACCTTC
Source organism: Eristalinus aeneus (assembly GCA_955652365.1). NCBI lineage: Eukaryota > Metazoa > Arthropoda > Insecta > Diptera > Syrphidae > Eristalinus > Eristalinus aeneus. The sequence goes on along the minus strand of OY019131.1, from coordinate 87,965,990 downwards.
GTAAGATGTCAACAACATGGTTAATGTCCGCGATCAGATCAAGTTTACTCTTTGTGATATAGGTTATTCCCAAATCATCAGCAAAGGCAGTAATGTTTCCTTTCATGTTTTGGTAAAAAATAGAGTTAATATAAATTAAGAAAAGAATAGGGCCAAGAACAGAGCCTTGGGGTACACCTATCTTTAAATCAATTTTGTTGCTGTAAGCTTCTGAAATTTTTACTATTTGAGTTCTGTTTCGTAAATATGACTCGAGCCAATTAAAAACAAAACCTCTAAAACCAATTTTGTACAGTTTTCTAAGTAAAGTATTATGGTCCACCATATCAAAAGCTTTGGTTATAACGACGAAGAGGCTAGCGCAATGTCTATGATCATCCAAACCTTTGAAAATAGAGGAGCAAAAGTCGAATAGAGCATCTTCAGTAGATAGCCCCTGCCTAAAACCATACTGTTTTGAACTTAGGAAATTATTTTTTTCTAAAAATAAGAGAATTCGCCTTTTCATAATTTTTTCAAATGCCTTGGAATTACTTGGTAGCAGAGATATCGGTCTATAATTCCGTATATCTTTAGGATTATTTTTCTTATGAAGCGGAATTACAATCGCACATTTCAATTTATCAGGAAAAATTCCTGATAGCACGCTTTTATTAAATATGTACGCTAGCACATCGGCAAAATTCAAACTGATATTTTTTAATATCTGGTTGGATAATCCATCCACATCACGAGATTGCGAATTATTCAAGGAACATACGGTTTTCCAGGTTTCAAAGGAAGATATAAGTTCAAAGCAAAAACTGTTTCTGGATGTACCGACATCTTGAATTATGTAAGAATTTTGGCAGCATTTACATGAGTTAGTAATTGTAGGGACAGACTCCAAAGCAATTGTAGCAAAATAATTGTTGAATTCATTAGCTAATCTGAACGGATCAGATATCTCAGAAGAACCGCTATCTAAACACATCCGTTTTTGGTCCTTTGAACGACGACTAAACATAGTGTTTATTAGCTGCCACTCCTTTCTTAAATTTCCCTTACATTTATCAAATTCATTCCGATAATACTCAAAAGACTGTTCAATTTATTTATTTATGGAGCTCCACGGCGATTATCCTTTCCATTTCTTCCTTCGCTAGATGTTCTAAGGAACGAAATTGAAGCCCATACTACTATTAGTCCATTGGAATTATTGTTTCAAACCACTCTAGAATTTTAAAGCACTTGAACTTCCTTTTTCAAAACATCGATTATAACCTCCTAACTCATCATAGAGAAGAAATTATAATGCTGTTTCCCGGAATGGTAGAACTGGGATTTTTTTTTTCACGTTAATAGAAATCCCAATCCCCAATATTAATAAATACATAGGTAGAAGAAAAAAAGACTGGAAAGGGGTTTTAATCGATTCTAAAGAATTCTCTCCCTCAACCGACCTTCACACTTCACCCTTTCTTAAACACAGGTTACGACAAAAATTCAATATTCACATACAAGTGGTGTGAAAACAAAACCTTAATACTTACTGTCAATGAAATAGCGGTTGAATGGAAACCGATTGTAAAATACATTGGTATTTATTTAGACAAGCGCTTAACACTCAATCTTCATGTGCAAGAAACAATTAAGAAGGATAACACAACTACACGAATAAGTATCCATTTGAAACTTCAAATCTCAATGTTGCTAACAAACTACTCATTTTCAAAGCTATATTTCAAGCTATTATATTTTATGGGTCTCCTGTCTGGGGTAAATGTGCAGACAGTCACTTCCGCAAGCTTCAGATAGGTCAAAATATAAAATATAAAATGGTTCTGGATCTGCCATGGCTTTTTCCAACAAAAGAATTACATGAAATGACCAACATTAAAATGATAGTACAAAGGATTGAACAAATTAGGTTGAAATACAATATTTCATGTTTATCTTCTGATAATGTTTTCTTCTGAACTCTGTCTTTATAATTTGTGTAATTTTATAGTATTTATTTATTAATTAATTTATTAATTTTTTAAACACTAATTATTAATGGGAAAATAAACAAATTTTATTCAAAGTATTGGCCATTGTTTTCTACACATTTTCACCACCTTTCTGGCAATTTTTGAACACCACACCAATAAAACTGTTCGTCTTTCAAAGCAAACCAATCAGACACCCAATTTTCGACCTCCTCGTAGGAATCAAAGTGCTGCTTAGCCAATGCGTGTCCCATTGATGAAAACAAATGGTAGTCGGGAGGAGCCAAGTCTGGTGAATATGGCGGGTGGGGTAGCTGCTCCCAGCCAAGTGTTTTGATTGTATCCTGAACCGGATTTGCTTTGTGTGCAGGTGCATTGTCATGGAGCAAAATTACCTTGCTGTGTCTAATGGCCCATTCTGGTCTTTTCTCGATCCATCCATTGTTCAAATGGATCATTTGTTGTCGGTAGCGATCAGTATTAAAGGCTTCACCAGGTTTAAGGAGATCGTGGTGCAGCACACTTTTCTGGTAACACCAAACACACAGCATTGTCTTCTTGCCGAATCGATCTGGTTTTGCAGTCGATGTTGATGGTTGTCCAAAATTCCGTTTAGGATTCTTAAAATAAATCCATTTTTCATCGCCAGTAACAATCCGATGTAAAAATCGGATGGCCTAGCCATCTTAAGCGTTATATCCAAACACGCATGACCAGGCGCATGTCGCTGTACAGCCCATATATTACATCTTCTCCTCCAAATGCCATCAACGCGAACAAGACCAAAATTCGCACAAAAAACGTTTGTCTCGAAAAGACTAAGGGCTCCCATATCCGCTTTTAGTAACGTCCAGTTTTTCGTGTAGGACTGATATGATCGAGCTTAATCATTCGAGAGAGGGCTTTATTGCTCACTTGCCTCTTGAGCCCAAAGGCACATCGAGTGGCAGGTGTTATTCTGTGTTTGACTTCAGTATTAATGTTGTTGTCCCTGTTTACCGCGGAGCCGAGGTAGACGAAGTCCTTACCACCTGGAAGTTTCTGCTGCCTAGTGTGACGCTCCGTCCGAGACGTCGATGTTGTGTGTCCTTCCTTTATGACAGCACGTACTTCGTTTTGCCCTCATTTACCGCCAGGCCCATTTTAGCCGCTTCCGCTTCAATGCCAGCAAACGCCTCATTGACGGCTCGCTGTGTTCGTCCAATCATGTCAATGTCATCAGCATAAGCTAGCAATTGAACTGACTTCTGGAAGATCGTGCCTCTGGTGTTGACTTGTGAGTTACGCACGATCTTCTCGAGGATGATGTTAAAGAAGTCACATGACAGTGCGTCGCCTTCTCAAAACCTTTTTTGACATTGAAGGTCTCGGTGAGTTCGTTACCGACCTTGACGGAGCGGCGAGAGATCCTCATCATCACCCTACACAATCTGACGAGTTTGGTAGAAATGCCAAAACTAGACTTGGCACTGTATAGCTCGTCTCTATGCACACGGTCACATGCGGCCTTGAAATCGACGAATAGGTGGTGAGTGTCAATTTGCATTTCCAAGATCTGCCATAATGTGAAGATTTGGTCTATTGTGGGCCTGAAACCACACTCATATTGACCTATCAGGTCATGGACAAACGGTTTCAGATGCCCACACAATACGGGAGAGAGGATCTTGTATGCGGTGTTCAGGAGACTAATCCCTCGGCAGTTGACGCAGTCATAGTCCTTTTTTGTGAACCGGGCAAACGACGCTGAGATTCCACTCATCGGGCATGCTTTCCTCCGACCATATCTCACAGATGAGCTCCCCCAGCTGCTTTAAATAGTTCTTCTTGCAGTCCATCCGCTCCAGTAGCTTTATTCGACTTCAGCTTGGATAATGCTATCTTTACCTCGTCTAAGTCGGAGGGACGGAATGCTTGTTTATCATCGTCCAAATTGAGTGAAACATTCTGTCTAACAGCGGGACTTGGGCCGTCATCGCCGTTAGGTAGTCTGCAGAAATGATTCTTCCAGATTCCCAGCACAGACTGCGACTCTACTACTAGTTGTCCGTTTTGATCCCGGCAGGCCTTGGTCCGAACCTTGTATCCTCCGGATAGCTGTTTTACCTTTCGGTATAACTTTCGGACTTCATTCCTCCAATAGTTGTGGGAAATGGATGGATAAGATTCGATATGAGAACTCCACCTTAAACAAAATGAACTAACATGTTTATGCTCTGATGGCTTTTGCATAGGACGCCAATATCACTTTCATCACCTCTAGTACGTACCTACCTGCTGGCATGAAATGCTGCCATTTTGCCTTGAACTGTGGCCAGTTTGCATTGAAATGTGACCACTTTGTATTTAAAAGACAAGGTGGTTACTCCATATCTAAAATATTACCTCTTCAGAATTGCTTACAGAGGCGAAGCATTAAGTGGCTTGGAGATCTTCCGATCGTGTTTTCTGACTCATACATAGTCGTCATAGCAAAATGAGGTCAAGGATAGTAATAAATTATATCTTTAGCAGATTGTGTACCCCTCTTTGTTGAGTTTTAATTCCTCATTAGTTGTTGTAAAACGCTTTCCCATTTCTAAATGCATACGGGCGACATTTTCATGGTTTTTCCCCTCATTAAGAGCACTTTTTTTTATTAAACTTCAAACGCGCTGTGATTGTCAAAGTCACTATCGTTTGGCTATTTTATGAACTCTTATCGCATTTAATAAGAGTCGTAATTCAAAAGATTTTACTTAACGATCTGGACAAATTTTCTGCGTGCATCAACTTTGCGATCTTTAGCAAAAATAAATTTTATTTTACAGTTTTCAATAAATTCTGTTATTTTGTGATAGTCCGATTTTGTACTTTTACTTGATTTAAAGAATTACGTTTCTCTCGCTCATTTTTGTTTTATACAAAATGAGCAATTGACCTTGACCCAGTTAATGCCATCAGTAACAGATCGCAACTGCCGTATGCATTAATTAAGTTTTATACAGGGTTATGGATTATGGAGTAACACTTAGTATTTACAATCATCTGCATTAAAGACAGCATTTCGTGGAAGAACATTGAGTATTTAAACTTACAGATGAGCTACTGCATGATGAGATGAGCTACCCAACCAGCTCCTGCATGCGCCTGCCTGCACTCGTCGTCAAACCATGGGTTCCTTTTAGGTGGTGACGTGAAACCCAGCACATCAGTGGCGGCCTCTTTGATGGCTTCTTGACAACGTTTCCACTTGTCTTCCTTGAGACTTTGAGACAGTTTCAGGGAGAATGAATCGGCAGGCTCTAGCGATCGGCTGCGATTGTAGCTTTCCGTCATCAAACCGTTTTGGCCTGTCTCGACTCCGTTGCTCTCTCGATATCCGGGTTCTTACCTTGGCTACAACAAGGTGATGATCCGAGTCGATGTTTGCACCTCGGGAGGTTCGGACATCGAGAATAATGGAGAAGTCTGACGTCGATCGCAACGTGATCAATCTGGTTGACGGTTGATTGATCAGGAGATCGCCATTTTCCTTTGTGAATGTTCAGGTGTGGAAACCACGTGCTAGCCACAGAGGTGTTGACGTGTAGGCTGTGATGACTCCAGTAAAGATGTCTTATTTTCCCAGCTGACCATTGAAGTCTTTTAGAACGATCTTGGTGTCATAGCTGGGGCATGGATCGTATGTTCTTTCTAGGAGATTATAGAAGTCATCCTTGATGTTATCATCCTTCTCCTCTGTCGGGGCGTGAGCGCAAATCAGGCTGATGTTCCGAGGCATTTTGGTGTTTCTGAATTATTTAGTTTTACATGGTGAGGAAATTAATCTCACGCACAACCCACAGGCTGGTAGGCCAGGCCCATTGTTTACACCTTCGGGCAGAGAGGCTTGCTGCATGCATTGGTTCACCATACAACGGGTGTTGTGATGGCTATGCAGGCTGCGCCGCGAGGAGGCTGTATGTCAACTTGATCTGTGCACTAACGAGGATAGCCTTGGCAGCTCGCCATGTTGACCATATTTACTCTGCTTGTTTACAATACTGTTCTGAGTCCGGTAGTGGACATTCAACAAAAGTAAATAACCTGAGAAATCAGAAAAGATTCCCATTCGTTGTATGGTCATTATACAGAACACGGATAATCGAGTTTTTGTTGCACAATCGAATGAAACCTCTTAAAGTTGGTAAATGTTTTTCCCTCGTGTAAGAATTTTACTATATGAACACAATTGCCACTGGTCTGTATTAATTTGCTTTGTATTAGAATCTGTGATGAAAATATATATATTCCTAAATATGTAAAATTACGCATGTTTTTCGTAAATTATGTAAATTCATATAAATATTCCCGAATTTAGCCTTGATGCGGATTGTTATGAGACGTTCGCTTATGTATTGAAAGCTTAACTTACTTTTTGCCTTAGTCTGCCTGGAACAACAAAACCGCATCCAAATAAACGTTTCCCTCTCTCCCTGTAGCAGTCGCCGTGGTATATGTCGCAGTTTCTCGCTGTTCACTTCCTCGGCCCATCTCACCGCATTTCCTGAATTGCGGTAATGTCTACTTTATAGCAGTCCAGGGCATCCGCAAGTTCATCAGCTGCACGTGGTCTGTTTAGGGACCTCACATTCCACGTGCATATCCGTAGAAAATTATCGCGACGCACACCCCCAACCTGGAGGACCAGGCCCTTGGGCGGAGATCGCACTTATAGGTTTAGCAAGTTGAGTTCGGATGAACAACAACCAGTACCCGGTGGCTACCAACGTGGAGGTAGAAGAAGCACAATTGATGTGTGGGAGACAGTCACAATAGCTGGGCATTGCCAGGTTGATACCAATCAGTGCCTACCCTATTCCCACATCACCCAGCCACCTTATTATTTATTTGCTTCTCTTCAAAACTGAGATTGTTATAAATTAAGCTTTAATGCACTTTTAAAACGAGTAAAAACTCAAAAAAAATCCCCAAAATTCCTAAATTCCTCAAAATCATATTTTAATTGTTCTCAAAGAAGTTATACAAATTGTGGGCTTGAAGACACAATTGAATGCATCAAGATTTCAGGGAAAATGGCAAACGTGTTTCTATATTGTCTAGTACAGCATTTCTTGCTTTGAAGAAAGAGGTGGTATCTTAAAAGAAGAGAGGCGACCACTATCATACTTTCAACCAATTTTCTTAAAGCTTAGGGTTCTGATATATTTTTGCACCATTGTGCATATTGCAGTACTTTACATTTTGCATAATGTACATTATGTAGGATCAACTTTTTTGGCAACCTGTGCACAAGTTAGTTACAATCTGTCAATTTGTCTCATAGTGAAAACAGTGCCCTTTCGAACTTACAATAGCTGCAGATATAGCAATATGTTCTGCATTGCTCGAAGTCATGACAACATTGTTGCACATAAAGGATATGCCAAAAGTGCGAAACTCTTATGTACTTACGAGTTTATACTTACGTACTTCAATTCAATACGACACGAAGTGTGTCATCATCACTATAGGTATAAACAAACTTTTTTGATGGCACTAGAAAATTCACTTAAAGGTATTCGGGAAACTTTCATGAGTGCGACAGAGGAAATTATAGTTGCATTGGCAACTAAGAATTGAAATGCTTCATGGACCGGAGCAAACATTGCGTGTTGAATTTGGTTGTGTCTGTATAAACACAACTCGCGAAGTGTGAATTGGAACCTTAAAAATCCGTCATTGATGCCTGCATTATCAATTATCAAAAGTCACATTCAAAGTTTAAAACAAAGGTCTGTAGCAAACTGAGCTTTCCAAAACTTCTTAATTAGAGTTGCTTGCTATTGTATAGAACAATGTTTAGAAACTGATGTAATGGACAAGAACAATTACATCCAGATCGCATCCGAAAAGCCAATATTGACATTAACTTAATCGACGTATGTTTGAAGTTGGGTGTAGTATCAAACCACTCCCTTATAATCTGAAGACAGTAGGTACATTCTTAGACTTATTTAAAACTTGTAACCATGTCAAACATGAATAGTCAAACATGAAGTCAGTGGGAATAGATGGGATAATAATAATTGTTAGCGCTACGGTCCAAACGGGGACCAGGGCCTAGCTTGCTCATCAACTACCCGTGTTGTGCGCGCTAATGTTCTCTCACGAGTAGAAGGGACCTACAGTTTTTTGCCGACTCCGAACGGCGAAATTTGAGGAGCTTTCATAGACAGTTATTACTCTTTGAGTGTTGTCAGCAGCTCGAAAGAGGTGATGCCGTGAAAAATTCGAAAAATTGGTGTTGAGCTGGGAGTCGAACCTAGACCCTTCGGCGTGTGAGCGTCGCACTCTACCCACTACGCCACGGCGACCACGATAGATGGGATACCAAATATTATTCTGCGCCATCTGCTCTCTGAGGCGATGGATGTAAACACAACTCTGTTCAACAATGCACTAAGAAATGCATATTACCCGGGGCATTGGAAAACAGCTGTGGTACAGCCCATTCCGAAACGGAGCAAAGATACCTTCATCCCGACGATATGTAAATGTTCTCCTTTTCATAAGCAAGGTATTCGAAAAGATAGTCATAAGAGTTCTGAAAGAATGGGTTAAGAAAAACAATTAATACCGGAAAACCAATTTGGCTTCAGGGTGCCCGAGACCATTCATGCCGCGTCTAAATTGGTTTCCGACATTTAATGGAACAGAAACAAGACACAGTGCACAGACGTCCACCTGGTCGATATGGAAAAGGCGTTCGACACCGTATGGTTAAAAGTAAGTCAGGCTCCGCATTAATAAAACATTGTCATATATGTTCTATGAAATGGTAACAGACAGAAAGTTTGTTGTGAGAAATGGCAACGAAATTTCAGCTACAGTCCTCTATATAAAGAATGGGTTGCAACAAGGGGCGGTGGGTTCGCCGATCTTGTTCACTATTCACTAACCGGTGATCTTATAGGTTCTATGCCTAACATAATAGCGTTTGCCGATGATCTAATCGCGTACAGATTAGGTTCAAAGGATAAGGACATAAATGGTTAGTTGCAGAGTTACTTCGATGCAATTCAACGATTTTGCGATGATTGAAGGTTGAAAATCATCTAATGGAAGTGTAAAACTATAATGTTTAGAGCCCCGCTGTCCAAAGCCTCAAGGGACACGAAAATTACCTGGCGCAAGTTCCGCATAGTTGACCCACTGGAACGGCCATTTACTGTGGAAAGTGTTGTTAGATATACAGGCATCTGGTTGGACCAGTTTCTATATGGTGGTACTCATGTAGACACAGCTCTGACCAAGGCTAAGAATTCCTTCACTATGGCAAGAGGATTACCTTTTAGCCATCAACTTGACATCAGAGCAAAGGTAATCTGCTATATGGCCCTTATTCGGCCAATCATCGCGGAATCAAATGGAAAAGATGAGGGTACTTTCGAACCTATGTAACAACCTAGAACACCTGATTACAAGATGCTCTATCCCAACGAGGTCCTGTACAACGGGCAAACATAATAAGGATAGATAATTTTATTATTAAGGTGATTCGGAAGCACAATGCTTGAGTTATGGCTTTAAACAACAGTTTAATATCTGGTGCTTACTACCCAAATGAAATGTACCATGAAAAGGTCCATCTTAAGGGCCTTATTTCACCTGAAGATTTGGGTGGCCCGACAGGCCACAGGAAGACAAGGGCTTAACTTGGTCATAAACTGCTCGTGTTGTGCACACTACTGCTGACTTCGAACAGAGAATTTTGAGAAGCTTTTTCTTAGATGTAGCACCGTGAAAAATGCTAGCTTATATCTATACGGCACAGCCTTTGTTTCCGTCTACTATTCACAATAAAGCTATGTCCGGCTCAGTAACTGGCTCTTATTTATACCAACTCTAGTAAAATTCATACTATAATACCAGGTGTATACTTTGTAGCCCGAATTGAACAAAAAATGGTATTTTTGCATACCCGCACATTAAGTCACTATAGAACTGTGACTACTGTGAGGGAGTATTCCCTAATTTCTGAACATCGTTTTTGAGGATACGAAAGTGGCGTTCTTCTTCTTGTAGCTCTACAGTTCGGGGTGGACATGGGCCTCAATCAACATGCCTCTCTAGTCAGCACAATCTTTCGCCAGCTGCCTGCAGTTGCGCAATCCAAGTTTGTTGAGGTCTTTCTCCACTTGTAAGCGCCACCTTAGCCCAGGCCGCCCTTTGTTACGTTGTCCCAATGGCTCAAAGACTTTTCGGACCGGAGCAGTGGTGTCCATACGCTCTAGCCTAGCCATCTTAAGCGCTGTATCCGTAGACACTTGACCAGGTGCATGTCGCTATACAAACCCATAGAGCTCGTCATTAAATCTTCTCCTCCAGATGCCATCAACGCAAACAGGACCAAAAATCGCACGCAAAACTTTTCTCTCGAAAAGACTAATGGCTTCCTCATCTGCCTTTGCTAACGTCCAAGATTCCGCGCCAAAAAGTAGGACGGGGATCATCAAACTGTTATATAAAGCAAGCTTAATAATCCGAGAAAGAACCCAAAGAAACAGCGATTGGCAAGAATGATTCTGCGTTTGATTTCTATACTAATGTTGCTGTTTACCGCGGAGCCGAGGTAGACGAAGTCCTTGACTACCATGAAGTTTCTGCTGTCTAGTGTGACGCTCTGTCCGAGACGTCGATGTTGTGTATTCTTGCTTGATGACTGCATGTACTTAGTTTTGCCCTCATTTACCGTCAAACCCATTTTAGCAGATTCCGCTCCAATGCCAGCAACTGCCTCACTGACGGTTGGCTTTATTCGTTCAATCATATCAATGTCATCAGCGTAAGCTAGCAATTGAACTGACTTCTGGAAGATCATGCCTCTGGTGTTAACTTGTGATTTAAGCACGATCTTCTGGAGGATGGTGTAAAAGAAGTCACATGACAGTGCGTCACCGCGTCACCTTGTCTAAAACATTGAAGGTCTCGGTGAGTTCGTTACCGACCTTGACGGAGCAGCGAGAGTTCTCCATCGTCATCCTACACAATCTGACGAGTTTGGTTGGAATGCCAAAACTAGACATGGCACTGTATAGCTGTATAGCTAGCTGTATAGTTCTTTGCACACTGTCATATGCGGCCTTGAAACCGACGAATAGGTGGTCAGTGTCAATTTGCATTTCTTGGGTCTTTTCCAGGATCTGCCGTAAAGTGAAGATCTGGTCTATTGTGGAATTCCCTGGTCTGAAACCACACTGATAGGGACCTATCAGGTCATGGACAAACGGCTTCACACGCTCACACAATACGGGAGAGAGGATCTTGTATGCGATGTTTAGAAGACTAATCCCTCGGTAGTTGGCGCAGTCAAATTGGTCTCCTTTCTTGTGAGACCGGCAAACGACGCTGAGATTCCACTCATCGGGCATGGTTTCCTCCGACCATATCATACAGATGAGCTGGTGCATGCGCCCAACCAGGTCACTTCCAGCTGCTTTAAATAGTTCTGCTGGCAGCCCATCCGCTCCAGCAGCTATATTCGACTTCAAGTTGGATATTGCTATCTTCAAATCGTCTAAGCCGGGGGACGGAATTGTTGTCTTTCATCGTTCAAATCGAGTAGAACATTCTGTCTAACAGTCTGACAGTCTGCGGAAATGATCCTTAAAGATTTCCAACACAGACTGCGACTGGTCCCGACAGGATTCGGTCCGAACCTTGTATCCTCTTGATAGCTGTTTTATCTTTCGGCAAAACTTTCGGACTTAATTCCTGCCATAACACCTTTTCGTTTCCTCTACCGCGCGCTTCTCATGCTCCTTCTGAGAAGACGGTGCTCTTCCCTTCTTCCCTGTTCGAAGAACTCACGAACAGGCCTCATTGTTCGATGCAGCGTTACCTTGTAGGCATCATGTTTGGCTGTATGCGCTTTTCCTACGAACCCTCACGCATAACCTACAGACTTGTAGGCCAGGCCCATTATTTGACCCTTGGGCAGAGGGGTGCTTAAAATGGTTCACCACACAACGGGTGTTATAATGGCTTTCCAGCGAGCGCCACGAGAAGGTTGTATGTCAACTTGACCTGGGCACTAACGAGGATAATGTTGGCAGCTCGCCTTGTTGACTGTAACCAACAATGTTACCTCGCGTGGACAGGCCAATGCGCCCTACAAAAGTGGCGTTGCGTTCTAGAAAAAACATTTAGTTGCCGACATATGGGCGACATTGATGTGTTCGGTCGAATACAGCTAGCCGTTAATTAAGTGCTTGCCGATATCGGGACCAAAATAGTTTTGAAAGAAAAGAAGGACAAATCGAAGTTTTGCTGTCCAAAATTTTGTAACAGACAGCTTCAGGAAGGTAAACAGTTTATTTACCTTGGCTCCCTTGTAAACAGTGCCAACAACACGAGTACTGAAATTCAGTGTCAAGGGAGTCGTGCCGGTTTTTGGGCTCAAGATCCAATTAAGTTGTAAAACCTTTCCTTGAAGGACCAAATTCACATGACATGATACGAGTATGACTGGCCAGTTTCAATGATAGAAAAAACATTAATCTTTTCTAAGAAAATCTTTGGCTGTGCTCACGTTGATAGATCCAAAGTCGAACTGTTAACAGCACAGCGAGTAGATCCTAGCTAGGTGGATTTGAGGGCAGACGCCAATTAAAACGCTACTCCAGCCCGAAAAATCCTTAACTCCGAATCGGTCTTACAACAAAAAAAGGAACAACCACGGACCCGATGGCGCACACAAATGGATAAGTGCACACACTAACTTGGCGTTCAAAATTGGCCTTCGCTGGTTAAAGTTCATCCAAGCTGCAAAAACGTTTAGAGCCATTGACTGTAGCGGTGCATGAAGAAGAAGTAGTGGAGTATAGTTTTGGTTCGATGTGAAAGGTTTAGGTTCGAATTTAAAAGCGCACGTTAGTTCATCTCGCATTTTTCTCGAGTTATTGACAAATTGGCAACTTAACACAAAACTACAGTTTGTCTTTGCTTGGAGAGGATAGTTAAATGGCATAAGTAGGGAAAAGAAGCCCCTGTTCGTTATATATTTGAAGGCAGACTGTGCTTTATTAACTATACATAGCAAGAAAAGTTTACCATCCCATCCGTTTTCATCTCCGAAGGTAGGAGTTTCTGTACCAGATCTTTCTAAACCCCAACAGCAATCTCCACACTGAATTCACGTTCCACTTGCGTGCGCCAAGTGCGATATTGCAAACAAGCAACAAATACTTTGTAGCAATAGTCAACGTTCGGGTGACTTCTCGAAGTGGGTTTGTGTTGTTCTTCGACTGTATTACCAGACTAGCAACCTTCTCCGAAAGTCTTCGAATCCGAGCCATTGCGACAACGCAACAGAGAACGGCCTAGGCTCAGATGGCGCACACAAGTGTAGAATGACCTCAACCAACTTGGAGTGCGCAATTGGAGGCAGCTAGCGATCGTGCTGGCTAGAGAGGCAAGTTGGTTGAGGCCCAGGTCCAACCCCACCACTGTAGTGCGACAAGAAGAAGAAGACTTGGAACTAGATTGAACGCATACCACAAAGGATGCATACATTTTTCATACAGATTCCATCAACGCAGACAGGATCAAAAATGCCAGGAATAAATATCTTTTCGGAGAGATTTAAAGCCATTAATCCGCTAAACTGCAAATTTATGCTTTGCACTAGCAAATTAATTGTGTACTTGTTGCTGTTCTTTTTTCTTCGTACAGCCGAGAAAATTGAAGTTCTCATCTATCTCAATGTTGTTACTGCCCATTCTTAATCTTTTCTTCAAATCAATGTTGTGAGTCCTTCCTTGAAAGCGGTATATGCTTTGTCTTGTAATCGTATACAGACATGCCTCAAATTGGCAATCCCAGCTTCTTTATATGCCAGCTTTTATTTCATGTGTCCGTCTGCAATCTAATGCCCCCTGTATAGCGGTTAAAGTGTTGCACTGTAAGACTCGCACGATCTTCAGAAGAATGAATCCTATTTCTATCGACATATCTGAAAGAGACAAGGTCAAAATGGAAAATAATTTCTGTTTGAACATCCAAGCGTTTGATGGGAATATCAAAACGCAGTACCATTAAGTATTTCTCTTTTATGCCGTCTACTAATTTACGTTTGAGAGCTTATTTTCATATCCCGCGCCACAGCTCGAGAAGCCTCGCTTCCGAAGACGCCTGCATATTCACAAATGGTAGAAACCTCATCAAGACCCAACTAAGATCATCAAATGGAAGATGCTTGCGACTGATTTCGAGCAAATTGATTTAGAGAAACTGAAATTTCGCTAATGGGGTGTGCATCCTATCCTTCATATCAAATAGAAGCGCTATTGTGTGTGTCTAACCGGATTGTCTTGCAGCTCTCCTTGACACATTAAACACATTCACCCCGAAAGAATCAAAGGAACCGTAATCGTAAGGATTTTTAAGAAGTACTAGCTGCAAAGTTTCATGAAGAGCAGGGGTTATGTATGTACCTTCAGGTGACAGACAGTCCAGTGTTATATCGGATTCAGCATTAACTGCGTACAAATTTAGCTCACCACAACATTCTTTTTCTATTTTCCTTTGAAATTTGATTATCAGCACAAGTGTTGAAATTGAGGAAAAAAAATCACCTTCCTCTGATTCTTAAGAATTATAAGAAGACTTAGAGAAATACGAATGCTGCTATAATATGTTTATTGACAGTCATTTTTAAGAACCACCGCCGTGTTTTGTTACAAGATTTAATTTCAGGAAAATTACCTAATATATGCCATGTCCTCAACATCAACGGATACAATTAGAAAGTTCTACGACAGGGCTAACCATTTGATAAATGGCTGGTTAGTTTACGATCTAATCTTAGCCACAGCCTTTTCCTTCTGCGGAACTACTCATTCCAAACAGACAGCTACCAGTGGTCTTGTCTGAAATTTCTCTAACATCTACTCAGACCTTGATGACGCATGATTACACAAATCATTATTCTATTTCGAGATCCCTTGACTAGCTCAGTCTCCGGATTGAGTTCAAAATGAACCACTGTCTCACTTATTACATACATATATCATCTCACATACTTTATTCCAACTAATCACATTTCTCACTCTTTGCTCATTCTCCACAGAGCGTCACGCTAAAAAAGAATTCCTAGACGTACATCGGGCGCAAATGAATTTCTTCAAAGCCGTGCACGATCTGGCGCAGGACGTAGAGCTTCATAAGGTAAATTTCAGCAATTGAAACAAGGCCTCAGATCTCATGGCAAACATGCATTCTCGCTTGTCAACAGTATCGCACGGACGAATTCAATGGCCAACTGATACAAACACTGCGAACGCACAAAGACGCCGTGGACTCGCTGCTGAACACAAACAAGACTCTGGAGGAGCTGGAGAAGTTCCAAAATCCTTGGACATTTTGGAATGCGATGTTCTACTGCGGCACAATCTACACGACCATCGGTAAGTGCAGCAGGTGAAACGATTTTTTGTTCATGGTGGAACTTTTCAGAATTTATTTTTGAAGACAGGGGAATTTTATTTTTGGAAAGAAAACAAACATATGTAATTTTTTGTTGGGACAGGGTGCTAGAGAAATTTTGGCGACATGCCGTATTGTTGTCTGGCAGCAGGGAACACAATTACGGCGAAATGAATCTTTTATACTTTGTGTTAGTATTGGGTCCCTGGTTTGGTGGACTTCGATGGGATGTTGATGCAATGCATTTGCTTACATTTTCAATGGTGTCTTCACGGAAACAATTTGATGAAGCAGAAAATAAATGTGAAAATGAACAACGTAGAACATGGGGTTATTAAAAAGTTTTACTGAGTTCCGTAGCCCCGTGGAGATCACACGGAAATTTTTAAAAATTAAAAAAAAGTTATTGTCTGAAAGAGTTCGAGTTGTTCTTTATCTTAAACGACAAACCACAAACAATGGACGACTCAGTTCAGGATGTAATTTGAACTTTGAATTTACACGAGTTACATGTGGTTCATGTTTCAAATTTCCTACTATGAATGAATGGTTTTAAAAAGTTTTAAGCTTAGAATTTTTCCCCATTTTATTGCTATTGGTATACCGGTTTGAAGTGAGCGTCAAGATACAAACGTCTCGATAGGGATCATTTGTTGTGATCGAGCCCTCATTTTTTGTTTGTTTGTTTGACATCTGTGAAAAATACTTAGTATACATCAAGTATTGAACAGACAACATCATATTTTTTCATCGTATTCAAAATGTCGAATTTTGTAGTGGAAAGTGATGATTTACGGAAAGCATTAATGTTTTGTTTTCATTTCATGCAGAGTCGCATCGAATGCTTGTCGAGGCATGTTTTCATCATTCTCTATCAGAAGCAACATGCAAAAGATGGTTTCAACGGTTCAGAAATAATGACTTTGATGTGAGAAATGAAGAACGTGGAAAACCACCAAAAAAGTTGGAGTTGGAAGTTGCAGATGACACTTTAAGTCAAAAGCAAATGGCAGCAATGTTAAATGTTGCAGAACAAACAATTTCTAACCGTTTAAAAGCTATGGGAAAGATCCAAAAGTGTGGAAAATGGTTGCCACATGAATTCATAGCAACACAAAAGACGCACCTAAGATTGTACAGAGAAGGACATCAGTATACTTGACTTTGATGTGAGGAATTGCGGGCAAAGGCGCCTGAAATGGCTTGGGTCCAATACGATTCACTGTAATTGTAATTGTAAAAATGAACAAGTTAAAGCTTAAATTAAACGTTTAACTAAAACGTTTAAGTTCCACTACTGTTTCCTTTCCCATAAATCCTCAATGAAAGATAGATGGAAAGCCGAAAAACCACTTGTGAAATTTTGCTTCAAAGACACGAAAGCAAATCGGTTTTACATTGGATTGTAACTGGCGATGAAAAATGGATTTATTTTAAGAATCCTAAACGGAATCTTGGACAACCATCAACATCGACTGCAAAACCAGATCGATTCAAGCAAGAAGACAATGCTGGGTGTTTGGTGGGACCAGAAAGGTGTGCTGTACCACAAGCTCCTAAAACCTGGTGAAATCGTTAATACTGATCGCCACCGACAACAAATGATCAATTGGAACCATGCATTGATCGAGAAACCACCAGAATGGAGCAGAAGACATGGCAAGGTAATTTTGCTCCATGACAATGCACCTGCACACAAAGCAAATCCGGTTCAGGATACAATCAAAACACTTGGCTGGGAGCAGCTACCCCACCCCCCGTATTCACCAGACGTGGCTCCATCCGTCTACCATTTGTTTTCATCGATGGGACACACATTGGCTGAGCAGCACTTTGATTCCTACGAGGAGGTCGAAAATTGGGTGTCTGATTGGTTTGCTTTAAAAGACGAACAATATTATAGGCGTGGTATTCACGCCGTGGAGTAGTGGGTAGAGTGCGACTCTCACACGCCGAAGGGTGTAGATTCGACTCCAAGATCAACACCAATTTTTCGAAATTTTCACGGCACCACCTCTTTCGAGCTGCTGACAACACTCAAAGAATAATAACTGTCTAAAAAAGCTTCTCAAATTTTGCCGTTCGGAGTCGGCAAAAAACTGTAGGTCCCTTCTACTCGTGAGAGAACACTGGTCCCCCTTTCGACTGTAGCGCCAACAATTATTATTTTTATTCACAAATTGCCAGAAAGGTGGTCAAAATGTGTAAAAAACAATGGCCAATACTTTGAATAAAATGCTTTCACTTTCCCATTAATAATTAGTGTTTTATTTTCAAAAATCTGGTAGAGGACAAAAACAAATATTAATCACCGAAAATAGCTTTATTGTTTTTCGAAATATTCTCCATTAAGATATACACTTACTACTATACACTTTTGCATGCGCTTGAACCAATTGTCGAAGCACTTTTGCCACTCTGATTGATGTATCTCCAAAACATGCGTTCTGAACGCATAAACCGCTTCTTCAGGTGTGGAAAAACGTTGACCTCTTATTTTATTTTTTACGTAAGGGAATAAAAGGAAGTCATTCGGTACCAAGTCAAGACTATACGGCGTATCAAACCGATGTTTTGAGTGCCCAAAAATGCAGTTGTTTGAGCCGGTGTGTAAGAGCTCGCATTATCGTGGTGAAGAGTGTCCCATTTTCGGCGGTTGGTTTTCCTGATTTCTTGGAAGACAATTGGCAAACAAATGGTTGTGTATTACTCAGAATTGACTGTTCTGCGTTGTTCTAGTGGTACGGTTGCGACATGTTCAGTTTTTTCGAAAAAAAGCGATAATTTGCTTGGAAGTTCTTCGTGCGCGAGCAACTTTTGTTGGATTTGGCTCAATTTGAAACACGCATACAGTCGATTCCTGTATACTTTCGAGCACATAGGCATAAATCTACAATTCGTCGCCTGTCACTATGTCATAGACGTGTTTTGAAGCACCGCGATAGTATTTTTGGAGCATTTCTATCGACAAATCGACACGAGCCTTTGTTTGAGCAATTGACAAATTGTGTGGGATCCAACGCGAACAAATTTTTTGACTGTCAAATGTTTATGCAATATCGAATGTATGCTGGTTCCACTAATGCCTAAGGTTGTTTCAATCTCACGATAGGTCACATGACGATCTTGCAATATCAGTTGGCGCACAGCATTAATGATTTCCGGAACTACAACTGATTTTGGACGACCTTCACAAAATTCGTCTTGGAGTCAACTACGACCTCGGTTGAATTCACCATACCATCGATAAACGCTGGTCCTTGATGGAGCTTCATCGCCAAAAATTGAATTAAGTTCATGGTTGCACTGTTGTTAAGTTAATCAACATCTAAAAAATTCTATTTTTTGGGTGAGATGAATCTTTTAAGTTACTTTAAACAACACATGTCAAATCGTAATACGTAACCTAAACGTATATTGGTTATAACGCCTCGAATGTTGTCTTCTAAGCTATCATTAGTTTCTGGCTTACTCAATTCTACACTTTTCTTATGCCATATTGAAAGCGGCGTGAAATCGCATGATCGTGGAGACCAATTGACGGGTGCATTATTAGAACTATGCGGTTTTCAAACTTTTTCTTCAACGCACTAATTGTGGTACTAGGTGTGAAACCTGTTGCGCCTTCTTATTTGAACCACAGCACATGCACATCATGGGTTTTCAATTCAACAATAGCATTAACTACAATGATCTGGTCAACATTGTTTTTCAAGAAGTGTTGACCAATTATTAAACCAACCCACAAAGTACACCAAGCTGTATGTTTCTGGGGGAAGTAACAATTTCTTAAAATACGCTTGAGGCGTATCATCATTCTATACACACGGTAGTTTTCTTAATCCTTTCAACCATATGGGAGCTTTATAACTAAACAAAATTCCAGCGATAAGTATTTGAACAGAACCATAATTTTTAAAATTTTAACACTGAAAAAATGTACATAAGGTAAAATCTTGTTTCATGTTCAACGAAAAATACACGTTCTTCTTCTTTTTCTACTTCATCTTGTGGCGGCACAGCCCGGAATAGATTTGTGACTCAACCAACATGCCTTTTCGGCATTCCAAGTTGGTTGAGGTCCTTCTCCACTTGTGTGCCACACCTTAGCCTAAGCCGTCGTCTGATCTTCTTCTTCTAACGCTACAGTCCGGGGTGGATCTGGGCCTCAACCAACATGCCTCTTCAGCCAGCATAATCTTTCGCCAGCTGTCTCCAGTTGAGCACTCCAAGTTGATTGAGGTTTAGTTTAAAAATGCATTTTTATTTTTTTTTTTTCAACTAATGATAACTTAACGCTAGGAACAAAATGCTTAACCTAGGTACATCTAATAGGAAATCTTATATCCACTTACTGGCCCTATGCGGGCGCTCTAAGCTAAACTAATTATTTATTTATTAATTTGCCTTTCGGCATCAGTACTTTTTTTTTCTTTTTAATTTATTAATACTAATGTTTATTTATTTAAAACTAAGAAAATATTTGAAAAAACTTAATTGTCTACAAATTTTTTATAAAAATTTAATATTACTTAATATAACCTATTCGGGGGGCATGGGCCTTTGCACGCGAGGTAACGTCGTTGATTGCGCTCAACATGGCGAGCTGCCAAGGCAATCCTCGTTAGTGCACAGGTCAAGTTGACATACAGCCTCCATGCGGCGCCCCCTGGATAGCCATCACAACACCCGTTGTATGGTGAACTAATGTATGCAGCGACCCCCTCTGCCCAAGGATTTAAATAATGGGCCTGGTCTACCAGTCTGTGGGTTGTGCGTGAGGGTAACTTCCTCACCACGTAAAAATAACATAGTTCAGAAATCCCGATATGCCTCGGATAAGGACGGATTAACTGTTGACGACCCCAGCAAACGTTTAAAGGACAATGATTTTCGGTTTTGCACGTGGAATGTGAGGTCCCTTAACAGGCCACGTGCAGCCGAACAACTTGCGGAGGCCCTTGACAGCTACAAAGCTGACATAACCGCCATCCAGGAAGTGCGATGGGATGGGCCTGGCATAAAAGCGATGAAGAACTGCGATATCTACTACAGCAATTGCTATAGAGAGAGAAGGCAGCGCTTATTCGGATGCGGATTTGTTGTTCGAGGCAGACTTAGGCAAAAAGTCTTGAGCTATGACCCAGTCAGCGAACGCCTCATGACAATCCGCATCAAGGCTAAATTCGGGAACATCAGCCTAATATGCGCTCACGCCCCGACAGAGGAGAAGGATGACAACATCAAGGATGACTTCTATGATCTCCTAGAAAGAACATACGATCGATGCCCCAGCTATGACACCAAGATCGTTCTAGGAGATTTCAACGCTCAGCTGGGAAAGGAGGACATCTTTGCTGGAGTCATCGGTAAACACAGCCTGCACGACAACACATCCGGAAACGGACTCAGGCTGTTGGACTTCGCCTCGGGGCGAAACCTCTCTGTGGCTAGCACGCGGTTCCCACACCTGGACATTCACAAAGGAACCTGGCGATCTCCTGATCAATCAACCGTCAACCAGATTGATCACGTTGCGATCGACGTCAGACACTCCTCCAGTATTCTCGATGTCCGAACCTTCCGAGGTGCAAACATTGACTCGGATCATCACCTTGTTGTAGCCAAGGTAAGAACCCGGATATCGAGAGAGCAACGGAGTCGAGAAAGGCCAAAACGGTTTGACGTCGAAAAGCTACAATCGCAGCTGATTGCTGGAAACTTTGCCGACCGAGTCTCCCGGAAACTCGCTCAGAGTTCGACGCTTCCTGCGCTAAGCATAGAAGAAGAATGGAAACGTTGTCAAGAAGCCATCAAAGATGCTGCCACTGATGTGCTGGGTTTCACGTCACCACCCAGAAGGAACCCATGGTTTGACGACGAGTGCAGGCGAGCGCACGCAGCTAAACAAGACGCCTATAAGGCGACGCTGCATCGAACAACGCGGGCTGTTCGTGAACTCTACGAACAGAGAAGAAGGGAAGAGCACCGGCTTCTCAGAAGAAAGAAGAAGGAGCATGAGAAGCACGCGGTCGAGGAAATGGAAAGGTGCTTTGGCAGGAATGAAGTCCGAAAGTTTTACCGAAAGGTAAAACAGCTATCCGGAGGATACAAGGTTCGGACCAAGGCCTGCCGGGACCAAAATGGACAACTCGTAGTAGAGTCGCAGTCTGTGCTGAGAATCTGGAAGGATCATTTCTGCAGACTCCTTAACGGCGATGACGACCCAAATCCCGCTGTTAGGCAGAATGTTCCACTCAATTTGGACGATGATAGACAAGCATTCCGTCCCCCCGACTTAGACGAGGTGAAGATAGCAATATCCAAGCTGAAGTCGAACAAAGCTGCTGGAGCGGACTGACTGTCCGCAGAACTATTTAAAGCAGCTGGAGATGACCTGGTTGGGCGCATGCACCAGCTCATCTGTAAGATATGGTCGGAGGAAAGCATGCCCGATGAGTGGAATCTCAGCGTCGTTTGCCCGGTTCACAAGAAAGGAGACCCCTTTGACTGCGCCAACTACAGAGGGATAAGTCTCCTGAACATCGCATACAAGATCCTCTCTGCCGTATTGTGTGAGCGTCTGAAACCATTTGTCCATGACCTGATAGGTCCCTATCAGTGTGGTTTCAGGCCAGGGAAGTCCACAATAGACCAGATCTTCACATTACGGCAGATCCTGGAAAAGACCCAAGAAATGCAAATTGACACTCACCACCTATTCGTCGATTTCAAGGCTGCATATGACAGTGTGCATAGAGACGAGCTATACAGTGCCATGTCTAGTTTTGGCATTCCTACCAAACTCGTCAGATTGTGTAGGATGACGATGGAGAACTCTCGCTGCTCCGTCAAGGTCGGTACCGAACTTACCGAGACCTTCAATGTCAAAAAAGGTTTTAGACAAGGCGACGCACTGTCATGTGACTTCTTTAACATCATCCTCGAGAAGATCGTGCGTAACTCACAAGTCAACACCAGAGGCACGATCTTCCAGAAGTCAGTTCAATTGTTAGCTTACGCTGATGACATTGACGTGATTGGACGAACACAGCGAGCCGTCAATGAGGCGTTTGCTGGCATTGAAGCGGAAGCGGCTAAAATGGGTCTAGCGGTAAATGAGGGCAAAACGAAGTACATGCTGTCATCAAGGAAGGACACACAACATCGACGTCTCGGACGGAGCGTCACACTAGGCAGCAGAAACTTCGAGGTAGTCAAGGACTTCGTCTACCTCGGCTCCGCGGTAAATAGGGACAACAACATCAGTACCGAAATCAAACGCAGAATCACTCTTGCCAATCGCTGTTTCTTTGGGCTCAAGAGGCAATTGAGTAATAAAGCCCTCTCTCGAAGGACTAAGCTCGCTTTATATAACAGCTTGATCATCCCCGTCCTACTATATGGCGCAGAATCTTGGACGTTAGCAAAGGCGGATGAGGAAGCCCTTAGTCTTTTCGAGAGAAAAGTTTTGCGTGCGATTTTTGGTCCTGTTTGCGTTGATGGCATCTGGAGGAGAAGATTTAATGACGAACTCTATAGGCTGTACAGCGACATGCGCCTGGTCAAGCGTCTACGGATACAACGCTTAAGATGGCTAGGCCATGTAGAGCGTATGGACATCACTGCTCCGGCCCGAAAAGTCTTTGAATCCGAGCCATTGGGACAACGCAACAGAGGACGACCTAGACTAAAGTGGCGCACACAAGTGGAGAAGGACCTCAACCAACTTGGAGTGCGCAACTGGAGACAGCTGGCGAAAGATCGTGCTGGCTGGAGAGGCATGTTGGTTGAGGCCCAGGTCCACCCCGGACTGTAGCGCCAAAAGAAGAAGAAGAATATAACCTATTCTAACTTAAAGATACTTACGACTGACATTTTTTTTACATTTTTTACATTTTTTGATTTTTTTTTGGGTTTTTGTGTTTTTTGTTGTTTTTTGTTGTTTTTATTTTTTACACTATTTTAGTTTAATCTTAATTATTAACTTATACTAACTTATACTAGATGTGAGTTGGCCGTGGGGGGCCAATCTTAACCTAATTAGGCTGACGACAGCTGGGGCTCTTGGTGTGGCTCTAACCACCAATAGAACCCTCGGTCCTTATCTGTTTCCATCCTATCGCGGATGGAGATGGATGTGCTGAACCGGAGAGCATCAGTACATCAGTCGCCTGTCCACTGTCCTTCTCATCACGTGGTAAATAAGTGGACATGCATCCGCATCCTGAATCAGTCCAATGCGGTCAAGATATAAGAACGCTTCCGGCGGAATGAAACCCCTTCGGAGAGCGCTCTCGTGGTACTCGTCATTTGAGTAGTATGCCCCAAATATGAGATCGTTTTCAGAGGTCATGGCTCGTGCAACATGCCTCCGAATAAGCTTAATAATAAAATTATCAACCCTGTTCACGTTTGCTTCGTTATACAAGACCTCATTAGGATAGAACTTCTTGTAATCAGATTCCGGGGTTCTGTACTTCTTGAGACATGCACGAAGGCATTGTCTCTCGAAGACCCTCATCTTTTCCATTTGGGAAGGACTCACATTGAACCACACCGGGCAGCCATATACCATGATTGGCCGGATGAGGGCCGTATAGCAGATTCGCTTCACTTTGGCGTCAAGTTGGCTGCTGTAAAACAACCCCCTTGCCATAGCGAAGCCTTTTTTAGCTTTCGTCAAAGCTGCATCTACATGGATACCACCATACAGATACTGGTCCAACATAATGTCAAGATATCTCACTACACTCTTTACGGCTAGTGGCTGACCCTGTGGGTCCAATATTTCAAACTTGCGCCAATTCTTCTTCGTATCCCTTGAGGCCCTGTATAATGGAGTCCGGAAGAGGATAGTTTCACACTTCTGGAAGTTGATTTTCAACTTACAGTCGTCGCAAAATCGCTGGATTTCTTCGAAGTCACGCTGCAGGAGCACGATTATGACCTCTATGTTTGGTGCCGTCCGGTATGCAACCCAATCGTCGGCGAACGCGATCAAGTTGCGCATGAAGCCAATCAGTTCGCTGGTGAAAATAGCGAAAAGGATTGGTGAGTTTACTGCACCCTGCTGGAGCCCATTTTTTATTTGGAAAACATTTGTGGAAACTTTGTTGCCACTCTTGACAACAAAACTCCTACCTGTTACCATATTGAAGATCGTGTAAAGCAGCGGTTTGCTTATACCCATCCTCGTCAACTTAAAAAAGAGGCCTTCTAGCCATACGGTGTCGAATGCCTTTTCCAAGTCAACGAGACAGGCCCCGGTGCACTGGGTTTTGTGCTTGTTCCACTGAATGTCCGAAACCAATTTTGACGCGGCATGTACGGTATCATGCCTCGCCCTAAATCCAAACTGGGTATTCGGTATAATTTTGTTGTCCTCAGTCCACTGGATCAGGACTCTATTGACAATCTTCTCGAAAACCTTGCTTATGCAAGGTAGGAGACTTATCGACCGAAGATTTTTCGGAAGCGAGGAATCTTTGTCCCTTTTGGGGATGGGTTGCACTACTGCCGTCTTCCAATGCGCTGGGTAATGTGCATTACTCAGTGCATTGTTGAACAGTATTGTGTATATTTCCATCGCCTCGTCAAGTTGATTGAGGTCTTTCTCCACTTGTGTACGCCACCTTAGCCTAGGCCGCCCTTTGTTGCGTTCTTCCAATGGCTCAAAGACTTTTCAGTCCAGAGTAGTGGTGTCAATACGCCTAGCCATATTAAGCGTTATATCCAAAAACGCATGACCAGGTGCATGTCGCTGTACAGCCCATATATTACGTCATTACATCTTCTCCTCCAAATGCCATCAACGCAAACAGGACCAAAAATCGTACGAAAAACGTTTCTCTCGAAAAGACTAAGGGCTCCCATATCCGCTTTTAGTAACGTCCAGGTTTTCGTGCTCTTCTTCAAGAGAGGACTTTATTGCTCAATTGCCTCTTGAACCCAAAGAAACAGCGATTGGCAAGAGTGATTCTGCGTTTGATTTCGGTACTGGTGTTGTTGTCCCTATTTACTGCGGAGCCGAGGTAGACGAAGTCCTTGACTACATCGAAGTTTCTGCTGCCTAGTGTGACGCTCCGGCCGAGACGTCGATGTTATGTGTCCTTCCTTGATGGCAGGATATACTTCGTTTTTTTAGCCGCTTCCGCTTCAATTCCAGCAAACGCCTCAATGACGGCTCGCTGTGTTCGTCCAATCACGTCAATGTTATCAGCGTAAGCTAACAATTGAACTGACTTCTGGAAGACCGTGCCTCTGGTGTTGACTTGTGAGTTACGCACGATCTTCTAGAGGATGATGTTTAAGAAGTCACATGACAGTGCGTCTCCTTCTCCAAACCTTTCTTGACATTGAAGGTCTCTCTCTCAAGAAAGGTCTTCTCCAAACCTTTCTTGACATTGAAGGTCCAGGTGAGTTCGTTACCGACCTTAACGGAATAGCGACAATTCTCCGTCGTCATCTTACACAATCTGATGAGCTTGGTAGGAATGCCAAAACTAGATATGGCACTGTATAGCTCGTCTCTATGCACACTGTCATATGCAGCCTTGAAATCGACGAATAGATGGTGAGTGTCAATTTGCATTTCTTGGGTCTTTTCCAGGATCTGCCGTAATGTGAAGATCTGGTCTATTGTGTACTTACCTGGCCTGAAACGACACTGATAGGGACCTATCAGGTCATGGACAAACGGCTTCTGACGCCCACAGAAGGGAGACTGATCCCTCGATAATTGGTGCAGTCAAAGGGGTCTCCTTTCTTGTGAACCGGGCAAACGACGCTGAGATTCCACTCATCGGGCACGCTTTCCTCCGACCATATGTTACAGATGAGCTGGTGCATGTGCCCAACCAGGTCATCTCCAGCTGCTTTAAGTAGTTCTGCGGACAGTCCGTCCGCTCCAGCAGCTTTATTCGACTTCAGCTTGGATATTGCTATCTTCACCTCGTCTAAGTCGGGGGGACGGAATGCTTGTCTATCATCGTCCAAATTGAGTGGAACATTCTGCCTAACAGCGGGATTTGGGTCGTCATCGCCGTTTAGGAGTCTGAAGAAGTGATCCTTCCAGATTCTCAGCACAGACTGCGACTCTACTACTAGTTGTTCGTTTTGGTCCCGGTAGGCTTTGGTCCGAACCTTGTATCCTCCGGATAGCGGTTTTACCTTTCGGTAAAACTTTCGGACTTCATTTCTGCCATAACACCTTTCCATTTCCTCGACCGCGCGCTTCTCATGCTCCTTCTTTTTCCTTCTTAGAAGCCGGTGCTCTTCCCTTCTTCTCTGTTCGTGAAGCTCACGAACAGCCCTCGTTGTTCGATGCAGCGTCGCCTTATAGACGTCTTGTTTAGCTGCGTGCGCTTGCCTGCATTCGTCGCCAAACCATGGGTTCCTTCTGGGTGGTGACGTGAAACCCAGCACATAAGTGGCAGCTTCTTTGATGGCTTCTTGACGTTTCCATTCTTCTTCTATGCATAGTGCAGGAAGCGTCGAACTCTGAGCGAGTTTCCGGGAGACTCGGTCGGCAAAGTTCCCAGCAATCGGCTGCGACTGTAGCTTTTCGACGTCAAACCGTTTTGGCTTTTCTCAACTCCGTTCCTCTCTCGATATCCGGGTTCTTACCACGAACTAACGAGGATAGCCTTGGCATTTCTCCATGTTGAGCGCAATCAACGACGTTACCTCGCGTGCAGAGGCCCATGCTCCCCAAAAAAAGGAGTACTACATTTATTAAAATAATGATTGATTCATTAAATGTAGAAAAGATCACTCATTAAATGATTTTTAATCTTTAATCTTTAAAATTGTTCAAAGTTTCTTGGATCAAAGGTAATTTATAGTTTTTGTAGGCCAAGCTCAATCGTCATTATATATAACTGAATTCGGAGTACCACAAGGTTCTCTGTCCCATCCTGTTCAATATCTTTATGTCCGATATACCAATACCTACTGAAAACTTTTCTTGCTTTGTTTGCTGATGATAAAGCCCTATTCTCATCCAACATCTTAGCACAGGACACTATAACTTCGCACCAGAATTCAGTTGATATTTTTCAAAATTTCTGTAGTAAATGGAAAATAAATCTAAGTGCTGACAAGTCTCAGGCTATGTAGTTTACTAGACGCAGAAAACATCAGTTTCTACCCCAATTAAACCTACAATTGAACTCTACCAGTATTGAACGGTCTAAAAACTGCAAGTACTTAGGAGTAACTTTTGACAAAAAAAACTAACTTTTGAAAAACATATATCAAACACATTACACAAAGTAAGATACTCTACCCATTTATCAATCGAAAGTCGTTTCTTTAAATGAGAAGCAAGGTGACTATAATCCCTAGTGTAAAATTGTTTGCGTCTTATATCAATTCTTTGCTTTTCATTGTCCACAGCTGACAAAAATAGTACCCACGCCTTCTAGCAACTGCCCTTAGAACACCTTTCAACTCCACAATTCCCCACTTGTTGAGACACACATTTCTTTCGCATCCTCTCGGTGAATTTCCGCCCAAAAATCATAATCCCGTTGAAGCATCAACTTTTGGCAGCCCCCACAGCATGTGAAAAGTGATGCTCCGTGGCGGCTTATCACCTCACACGCAACGCACTGCACAACAAGCATAAGGCCTTCAAAACTAAAACCACCGCCTTCGCTGCCGCCGTCGTCGCCGCCTCCATCACTGACATGACAAGATTTAAGAGTTTCGAATTGGGATCGAATTGAATCTGGCCGTAAATATTAAAAATGACTGACAGACGGGTACACAGATGCGTGACATAAATTCGGTCAGACTCTTGCTAAAAATCGATCTACGGACTGCGGTGGAGCGGTGCTCTGGCCGGTGCGGTGGAAGCGGTGGTGGCGGTTGCAAAATGTGTTTACGGTTTGTGATTATTTTGACTTGGAATTTTATGGGGAAACAAATATAGGAAACAGCGATTTTTTAAAGGCAGAGGAGAGGAAATGTGTCTCTGGGTGGCTGGCATCTGTGGAACTGAGGGGACCGGCGGATTATTCCCAGATGATTTCGGATTCGTTTTGATTAGGTTCATATGGTTATTTAGTATTTCCTGAATAAACACAAGTGATCAGAGGACGTAGGGGATTGCCCACAAGTTTTCTTTGGCTTGCTTCTTCCGCTTCTGAAAACATGTACACAAATTTGGATATTGGGGAGTGGAATTGCGGCGTTCTTTGGCTCTTAATTTATTTGAGTTTATAAGGAGGGTGGGGATATGTAGGATTTACGTGCTATTAAATCATTGTGGCCATTTCACATCTAAAGACACAGATTCAGGCAACAAGCCAACTGCATTCATTTGTCAATAAAACCCCATTATTTTAATAGATCCATAAAACACATCTTTTATGGCCTCCGCCGCGTGTTTGGAATGACTTTTATACTTGGTCTTATCAACTTGGCCTTGCTTTCCAGAAAATCTCTTTCTAAAAAATCAATAAACGATTAAAACAGAAAATTGTAAGGAATTCTTTTGACCGCAATTGCTAAAAGTTGACAATTGAATTATTCCATTGAATTGAGTCACTTCTCAAACCTTTATGGACATGGAAGTGTCTAAACTAACCTTCGCGCTGCGTAAGAATTACGATAATAAAAGCAATAACCGTGTGTGGCCACCGGGGAGTAGTGGGTAGAGTGCGATACTCACGAACCGAAGGTTCCAGCTTCGATCCCGGACTCAACACCTTGCATATTTCACGGCGCCAACTCGAACTGCTCAACACTCAATAGGTATTAAATATCTTAAAAACAGCTTTAAACATATCGTCGCTCGCAGTCTTAGTAGGTCTCTTCTACCCGTGAGGTAATAAAAGAACGCATAACACGAGTAGGTTCCTAGGAATCTGGGCCTTGGTCCCCTTGCGGATTGTTACATCACACAATTTATGCATATTTATACACTTAGAAGAGCAGACGTGTGGCCGCCGTGGCGTAGTGGGTAGACTGCGACGCTCACACGCCGAAGGGTGTAGGTTCGATTCCCAGCTCAACACCAATTTTCCGCATTTTTCACGGCACCACTTCTTTTGAGCTGCTGGCAACACTCAAAGTGTAAGAAAACTGTCTAAGAAAACTTCTCAAATGTTGCCGTTCGGAGTCGGCAGAAAACTGTAGGTCCCTTCTACTCGTGAGAGAACAGAAGCGGGCACAACACGAGTAGTTGATGAGCAACCTAGGCACTAGTCCTCCTTTGGACTGTAGCGCTAACAATTATTGTTATAAAATAACAGACAAATGAATAAAACTAGAGTCTTGTGAGACATCAAAAAAGCTATAGGCACAAATCTTTCTGACAAAGACAGAGACCTAATGAGATTGACAATTCTGCGCCGCCGGCGCCATTGCAATATGCGAGATGGCTAACATCTCGTATGGTGACCTCTGAACACATAGCTTTTGCGGAGATGGATTCAAACCAGCTCTTCAGCATCTCTCAACTTTTGTACTAATTAAAGTATCACAAGATCTTATTTCTTGACCTCTTTATATCCCTTTTGCTCTTCTTTAAAAAAACTATATTTTCACACTTCATGAAAACCTAAACACTTGTTTAATTTTTCGTTGAAAGTTCCGCTCAAAAGCAGTTTTATGAATATGACATAACCTACAAAACGACGCTATGCATGATAAGTTTGGATATTTCGTTCAACAGTTATTGAGGTGTAAACATGGAGTTCACTAACGCCGAAACTCGGGCTATTTTAAGGTTTTCCCTCGTTAAAGACAAATCCGCTAGAGAAACGTTCCGTGAGATTAAAGGTGTTTTGGGGGATAGTACTCTATCACTTCAAACTGCGGAGGAATGGTTTCGACGATTCAGAGCCGGTGAAAACGACACCTTGGATAAGCCAGCCGGCAGAAGGCCTGTGACGACGAATACCGATCGAATCATGAATATCATCGAGTTAGACCGGCATGTGGCATCTCGTGACATCGCCCAGGAGATGGGAGCTACTCACCAAACCATCCTAACCCATCTGCAGAAGGCTGGATACAAAAATAAGCTTGATGTTTGGGTGCCGCATGATTTGACGCAAAAAAAACCTTGTAGACCGAATTAACGCATGCGTTATGCTGCTGATACGGAACGAACTCGACCCATTTTTGAAGCAGATGGTGACTGGCGACGAAAAATGGATCACATACGACAATATCAAGCGAAAACGGTCGTGGTTGAAGGCCGGTGAATCGTCTCAAACAGTGGTCAAGCCGGGATTGACGGCCAGGAAGGTTTTGCTTTCTGTTTGGTGGGATTGAATCCACTATAAGCTGCTCCCATATGGCCAGACGCTTAACTCTACCATTTACTGAGAACAACTGGACCGCTTGAAGCAGGCGATCGAGCAGAATTGGCCAACAGGAAGGGTGTAGTGTTCCCCCAGAACAACTCCAGACCACACACTTCGTTGATGGCTAGTCAGAAGCTACTTTTATCGCATCCACCATATGCCCGGACATAGTGCCAAGTGATTACCACCTGTTCCTGTCCATGGCGAACGCCCTTGGTGGTGTGAATTTGAACTCAAAAGACGCATGTGAAAAGTGGCTGTAATGGAAAATCGAAATTTTAATAATATATATATTTGGGATCAGGAGCCAAACGAACTGACCTAACCCTACAATGACATACAAATCACGCGACGAAACAACAGCTAGGATCAGGCGACCACACTGTAATACAAAATCATACGAACGCATACACAGAAGACGGACAAACAGACGATGAACACGAACGATCAGAAGTACACACACATACCCTTGACAAACGGACACTCTGGCAAGATAAAAGGAAGAATAGTAAAAAGAGAACAGAGCTTAGTAGTTGAACCATCGAACACTTCAGTCGTCACCAAACGCGAAACGATATTTTATAATTAAATAATACTGTAAATCAAAGTATTAAAAGTGAGTTTTGTTTCCCGAATCCCACATATATGTATATATTTGTTGAATGCAGGAATATTCATTGACGTCTTTATTGTCTGGGAAGAAAAGCAAAACTAGTGTGTGTTTTAGAAAAAACGAGAATGTGAGCGAAGTTGCCGAAGTCGGAATTTCCTTTTTTAGAGGAAGTTGGCCGCAGCTAATCCAATGTCATCTTTCAGATTGGTGTTCGCTGCTAGGTGTCACTGTAGTCGTTAACGATTCGGCCGCATTGTGATGCCAAATCTCTATCAGTGGCTGTCTGAGTTCTTCGCAAATAAGGAGGTAGGGCTTCTATGAGAGGAGAAGGAAGATATTTGACAAAATTATAAATGCGAATCGTGGCGTGAGATGATATCCAATTTGTTTTTGCCCAAAATGCAAGAGCTTGACTTGCATGAAA
The DNA here is from genome assembly GCA_955652365.1 of Eristalinus aeneus. Taxonomy (NCBI): domain Eukaryota; kingdom Metazoa; phylum Arthropoda; class Insecta; order Diptera; family Syrphidae; genus Eristalinus; species Eristalinus aeneus. Next base: position 87,934,214 of record OY019131.1, on the reverse strand, counting down.
TGTGGTTTCAACAACACGGTGCCACATGCCACACAGCAAGCGAGACAATGGACTTATTGAGAGGCGAGTTCGGAGACCAATCTACTTCACGTTCGGGACCGGCCAATTGGCCGCCTAAATCGTGCGATTCAACACCTTTAGCCTATTTTTTGTGGGGCTATGTTAAAGTTAATGTCTATACAGACAATCCCGCTTCGATTGACGCATTAAAAGACAACATTGAAGCATTTATTCATGAGATACCGGCCGAAATGTTGGAAAGAGTATGCCAACATTGGACTAAGCGGATGGAGCATTTGAGGCGTAGTGACGGTCAACATTTGCATGAAATAATCTTCAAACATTAAATTACATGGACCGTACTATAGATTCAAATAAAGATTTCATGCTTTTTTCTGAATTTAACTTTTCTATAGCCTTAAAAAAAAAGTCGGTGGCCGTGGCGGAGTGGGTAGAGTGCGACGCTCACACGCCGAAGGGTGTAGGTTCGAGTCCCAGCTCAACCCCAATTTTTCGATTTTTTCACGGCACCACCTCTTTCGAGCTGCTGACAACACTCAAAGAGTAATTACTGTCTAAGAAAGCTTCTCAAATTTTGCAGTTCGGAGTCGGCAAAAACTGTAGGTCCCTCCTACTCGTGAGAGAACAGTAGCGCGCACAACGCGAGTAGTTGATGAGCAAGCTTGGCCCTGGTCCCCCTTTGGACTGTAGCGCCAACAATTATTATTATTACAGCTTTTAAAAAAATCACGCTTTATTTAATGGCAAAGTGTATTCTTCATAAAGAACCTCAATGGTACAGCGCTTGGCGTATTCTTCGCGGTATGCGCTTTATGTGCCTTAGTCTGATTCACATAATTTTCTAAACCAAAAAATTTACAACAATTACGAAATAATAATAAATGAAGTTTCAGACCTATAAGTGAACGTCAATAATTTTAGCCAGAAACAGGTGGTGGAACCGAATTGAAACTGGGTAGACATTCTTTGACTTTTCCCAAGGCAATTTTGTACAGAATTCTATTCTGACGGAATCTACATTTTGCTCTTCCCGTTACAAAGGTTGTGCTATTTTGACGTAATTATTTTCCTGTTACGCTCATCTTTAATATCAATTTGTTGCACAAAATAACTTTGTTTTTTTTTGTGCTTTGCACTTGCGCGTAAGAAATCGAATTTAATAAAATGTACCCTATTTCATGAAAATACCACAAAAACATCAAACACAAAATCATGCAAAAACCGGTTGTTTGTTTTTTCTGGCCACAAACCATTGCTTTCTGAGTCACTTCCAGATCCTCTGGTCATCCAATACACTCCGCTACTTAGTAAACACCAACTCAATCAACTTTCCCCTTTAGTTCCGCCCATCGATAATGCCGCGCCTCAGTGCCGATTTTCGTGAATTACCCGCTTGATTTGCAGTAAAATTAATCTTCCCAGTACCATAAATAACCACAGAATGGGGAAATGTACACAAAAATTCACAGTTCAATAATTCGCAACCGAACACCCGACTTTTGCTTCTGCCGCACGGTCATTTGAGGCGGTTTAATGCAGTTTCGGGTGCTTATTCAATATTTGAATTATTTGAAAATTCGCGTTTAGGAAAGTTGAAATTTCCTCGGCTTTCTGGTGGTCCATAGTATTGGATGCGAAGGTTTCATCAGACGTCATAGTTAGAGGGGAACAAATGAACTGACTCATTTGCAACGTTTCCCGCTATAAAAGTCTGCGTCTGGCAATTAAAGTGGGAAACTCATTGTTTGTTGAAGTGCGAAACGATTGAGTCTTTCGGGGAGGTGCTCAATAAACGTCAATCAGTCGTGAAGCAGGCCGGCCGTTTGCCTCTGAGTAGGCAACACGATCTGCCTTCTCTAAACACAGACGCTCGGCGAGTGATTAAGGAAATGGAAACACTGGCAGTGCGCGTTGTGTTTGGCTTTGGGGACTCTTTCAAAGAAAACCAAAATGTTTGTAAACTGTTCAGGTTTTCGGCGAGCAAAGTCTGCCTTAAGTGCTTGTCAGTTGGAGATGTATGCGGTTTCGTAAAATGGCTTCTGACAGCTGATGCGGCTGAAAAAGTGTAGCTGCTATTCTTGGATTTGAATTTGTGAAATGGGTCAATGGGACGAGTGGCAATTGTGACAAAATGTGAAGATGTAAAGCCACAATAAAGGAATATGTAATAGCCCCTTCATCGTGAAGGTGTCAATATTTTAAAAAATTTTCATAACGTCAATTATTGAATTGTTGACATAACACTCAAAGAATTTCAAAACGAAATAATTATAATTACCATATGTCTGTTTCTCACATTTGTACAAGATTTGAAGGCAGACGCATTTCCCGTACCTATGAATGCTATTAATGTTCACTTATTTAGAAACGATGGTCTGATATGTAAACAAAGCGAATTGTCGAGATCTTGTGCAGACAAATGTGGGATTTGGTTTTACGTGATCACCTGCCTTAACGGCTTATATCACGGGGAACCTTTTTCCAAAGAGTCGTAAGTAACGCAAGACTAAACGCCTTAGTTACCCAAGTACCAAACTGGGATCATGCTTGAGGGGCAATCACCCCACCTTGGTTTGATGCGAAGCCTTCCTGAAACCTCTTCCGCTCTTTGGGTCGCAGCGCCCGGTTGAGAATGCAACTCCACACTGAGAAGGGATAGTCCCCTAACCGACTTGCCTAGTTTTGCTTAAACAATGGGCTAGACAAGTCAGCACAGTACACTATCCTCGACTCTACCCGCGATGTTAGGTGGTAAACCACAGCCACCACGAAACTTCCACAAGGGGGCCTACCGCAATGGTCAGGCTGGAACTGAAGTTCCAGGAGCCCCTGACCTCCCGTGGCACCAGAACATAGCCTCTGGTCAAGCTGTCACTACCAGTCAGGCTCCCTCAAAGCCTGGGTCTGTTAGCCGCCATCCCGCCACAGATGGTCTTTCCTCCATCAGTGTTTTCGTAGTGATACGGATGTGATTTTGAATCATGTGATTCATAAATCCAGTCACATCATCTGGATCTTGTGCACACAACTGCATACTCATACATCGACCTTATAATAGCCTGGATTCATTGAAAAGGAGCAGGTTACTCAAATGGTGGTGCAGAAAAAATAAGCTGACGATCAAAATCGAAAAATCCAACAAAACCTTGGTCAAAGGCCGGTAACCAACCACAACTGACTTCAAAAATTTAACAGATAATAATCAAAAATTATGTTGTGCGTCTAATGGGGATAGAAAAGTCTTCAAGTTGACGACTTTTCTAAAATGACGGTGTATTTTACTCTCAGCTTTGCGCAAGTCTTCCTCTTGTTGTGGCGCTACAGTCCAGGTTGGACCTGACAGTGCGTCGCCTTGTCTAAAACCTTTTTTGACATTGAAGGTCTCGGTGAGTTCGTTACCGACCTTGACGGAGCAGCGAGAGTTCTCCATCGTCATCCTACACAATTTGACGAGTTTGGTAGGAATGCCAAAACTAGACATGGCACTGGATAGCTCGTCTCTATGCACACTGTCATATGTGGCCTTAAAATCGACGAATAGGTGGTGAGTGTCAATTTTCATTTCTTGGGTCTTTTCCATGATCTGCCGTAATGTGAAGATCTGGTCTATTGTGGACTTCCCTGGCCTGAAACCACACTGATAGGGACCTATCAGGTCATGGACAAACGGCTTCAGACGCCCACACAATACGGCAGAGAGGATCTTGTATGCGATGTTCAGGAGACTTATCCCTTGGTAGTTGGCGCAGTCAAAGGCGTCTCCTTTTTTGTGAACCGCGCAAACGACGCTGAGATTCCATTAATCGGGCATGCTTTCCTCCGATCATATGTTACAGATGAGCTGGTGCATGCGCCCAACCAGGTCATCTCCAGCTGCTTTAAGTAGCTCTGCGGACAGTCCGTCCGCTCCAGCAGCTTTATTCGACTTCAGCTTGGATATTGCTATCTTCACCTCGTCTAAGTCGGGGGGACGGAATGCTTGTCTATCATCGTCCAAATTGAGTGGAACATTCTGCCTAACAGCGGGATTTGGGCTGTCATCGCCGTTAAGTAGTCTGCGGAAATGATCCTTCCAAATTCTCAGCACAGACTGCGACTCTACTACGAGTTATCCGTTTTGGTCCCGGCAGGCTTTGGTCCGAACCTTGTATCCTCCGGATAGCTGTTTTACCTTTCTGTAAAACTTTCGGACTTCATTTCTGCCATAACACCTTTCCATTTCCTCGACCGCGCGCTTCTCATGCTCCTTGTTTTCCTTCTGAGAATCCGGTGCTCTTCCCTTCTTCTTTGTTCGTAGAGCTAGTGAACAGCCCTCATTGTTCGATGCAGCGTCGCCTTATAGGCGTCTTGTTTAGCTGCGTGCGCTTGCCTGCACTCGTCGTCAGACCATGGGTTCCTTCTTAAGGTAACGTTAAGCCCAGCACATAAGTGGCAGCTTCTTTCATGGCTTCTTGACAACGTTTCCATTCTTCTTCTATGCTTAGTGCAGGAAGCGTCGAATTCTGAGCGAGTTTCCGGGAGACTCGGTCCGCAAAGTTCCCAGCAATCAGCTGCGATTGTAGCTTTTCGACGTCAAACCGTTTTGGCCTTTCTCGACTCCGTTGCTCTCTCAATATCCGGGTTCTTATCTTGGCTACAACAAGGTGATGATCCGAGTCAATGTTTGCACCTCGGAAGGTTCGGACATCGAGAATACTGGAGGAGTGTCTGACGTCGATCGCAATGTGATCAATCTGGTTGACGGTGGGATTGATCAGGAGATCGCCAGGTCCCTTTGTGAATGTCCAGGTGTGAGAACCGCGTGCTAGCCACAGAGAGTTTTCGCCCCGAGGCGAAGTCCAACAGCCTGAGTCCGTTTCCGGATGTGTTGTCGTGCAGGCTGTGTTTACCAATGACTCCAGCAAAGATGTCCTCCTTTCCCAGCTGAGCGTTGAAATCTCCTAGAACCATCTTGGTGTCGTAGCTGGGGCATCGATCGTATGTTTTTTCTAGGAGATCTTAGAAGTAATACATTTGTTCACCATGCAACGGGTGTTGTGATGGCTATCCAGGGGGCGCCGCGTGTAGGCTGTACGTCAACTTGACCTGTGCACTAACGAGGAAAGCCTTGGCAGCTCGCCATGTTGAGCGCAATCAATGACTTTACCTCGCGTGCACAGGCACATGCCCCCCACTTTGCACAAGTAGAATGTTGTAATATGAAGGAACGAAGTGGCCAACAGAAAGGGACAAATCATGACAATGCTAGGCTACATACATACACTGCTGTGCAAAATAATAAACACAGCTAGTCGAGCTTCAAAACAGTCTTGCATTTATGAGGCATTGAGTCGACCAGTTTCCGGCCGGTATTTCATACCAAATTTTCTTTACATATTCCCATAGTTCGAATCTGTTTCTTAGATTCTTCATTTAACCTTCTTTTGACATATCCTCAAAGATTCGCAATGAGATTTAGGTCTGGGGATTGTGATGGCCATCCAAGAACTCTAACATTTTTATCAGTAAACCACTTTTTCGTCATTTTGGCCGTGTGCTTAGAATCGTTGTCCTGTTGGAACTGTCAAAGTAGCGGTAAGTTTTCATGTGCATATGGATGACTGTCTCTAAGATTTACACATATTTTTTGCTTTCTTTGAATATCTTCGATCCAATGTCCCAAGAGGAACGCAAGATTTAAATTTTAAATAAAACACAGATATTTAAAAAAATATTGTGATTTCTTTATAAAATCGTTAAGTAGACAGAATGAGGTTATGTGTCAAATAACACATCGGCCGCTGCGGCTTTGCTGGCACGTGATGCGTTATTTCATTAATGCAGCGTCTAATTTCCTCTTTTAAGGCTTGAGTCGTCGTCAGCTTATTCGCATAAACCATCGACTTAAAAAAACACAAAGAAAAAAGTCCACTGATGTTAAATCGCACGATCTAAGCGGCCAATTCTGGTCTCCAAAACGCGAAATAACACGACCGTTATGACTGATGCAACAATTGATTTTTTTTCTCTGGCTGTATGGGATGTGGCGCCGTCTTGTTGAAACCACATCCCCTCCACATTCATATCTTTAATTCTAGGCACGTAAAAATTGGTTACCATTTCACGATACCGAACACCATTGACTGTTTGCGCTTGCCCTGACTCATTTTCATAAAAAAGGGTCCAATGATTCCTCCAGCCCGAAATCCACACCACACAGTGATACGTTGAGGATGCTTTTGCTTCTCGTGAATCTTCTCGAGGATTTTCCTCGCTAAATGCGAAAATTCTGCCTATTGACGGAGCCATCAAGATGGAAATGGGCCTCGTTACTAAATAATATCATATTTTATTATTATTATATCGGCAAAATCAGTATTTTCATGTTGGTACCCAATTAACGAGCTCCCTTCGCTGTGCTTGGTCAGCTGGCTTCAGTTCCTGTGTCAATTGAACTTTGTATGCAAGAAGATGCAAATCTTTCGTCAAAATTCGCTGCATAGTGGATTTGGAAACACCAATTTGCTGAGCTCGGTGTCGAATTGAGGTGGATGAAGTTTGAGCGACATCATCACGTACTGCTGCGATATTTTCGGTCGATCGACCTGTTCGAAGCCGCGTTGTCGTGTTTACATCAGCTACAGACCCAGTTTCAGCAAATTTTTCCATTAATCGCTTCACACTTGACTCTTATTGAGCATTATTGTAATCCAAAATTTATCACAATTAGCGAACTGTAGCCGCAAAACTTTCAACATTTAGTAAAACAATTTCACAATGAGAATGCGTTGTTCATTCGTGTAGCACTTCATTGTTATTAACCTTATACCTTCTACTAACAAACAATAATATTAGTTCAAATGTCAAACAATGACAATTCGAATGGCACCAAATTTAAATCTTGCTTTCTTGTTGGGACAAGACTATGAACGGGCATAGCTATGACATAATGAAAGAAACTTTGTGCCATTAAATGGATTGCTGTGGCGACTATTCCTATTTTTAAAAACGTTTGCAATAAAGTTTTTTATTTTTCTTCGCCCATTGATTATATCATAAACAGATAAACAACAGCAGGAAGAAGGCATTAAAGTCTGCACGTGGGTTCGCTATAATCATTCAGGGCAACATTTGTGACAGAGACAGAAAACAATGTCATTCAAGTTATGTGCGTTGTTTACGGCTTGAAAAAAACACCTGTGCGTGGTATTCCTATTAAGACGGCTATGAAAACGAGAATAAAAGCACATGTGGGTGTCACACAATTTTTTATCTGATATGGCCTGAAATTGAAAAGGATAGTATAGATAGTGGCCGCCATGGCGTAGTGGATAGAGTGAGACGCTCACGCCGAAGGGTCTAGGTTCGATTCCTTGCTGAACACATCGAATTTTCTATGGCACAACCTCTTTCGAGCTGCTGAGAAAGAGTAATAACTGTCCAAGAAAGCTTCAAAAACTTCGCCGTTCGGAGTTGGCAAAAAAACTGTAGGTCCCTTCTACTCGTGAGAGAACAGTAGCGCGCACAACACGAGTAGTTGATGTATAAGCTTGGCCCTGGTCCCCTGTGGACTGTCGCGCCATACCATTAGCACCCCTCTGGTTTAGTCTGACTCAGGCATTAAAAGCAAAAGAAAATTAAAACGAGTGTCCTGATGTTAATCTTCTTTACACTCTTTAAATATGGTATAGTTGTTAAAATTATTTTCTTTTCACGATGATCAGGACGCAGCGTTGCCTTAATGGAAAGCTATATCGCCAAATTGCAGAAGGTTCCAAGTGCTATGCTTCGACTGAAATTTTTTTTGAAACTAAGACTTTTGATGTTTTCGCTTTTCTCAATGTTATGTTAAGGGCATATTTCGCTGTCAGTCTGTTGACAATGTAAGGAAGTTTTTGGCAAAACCTGGGGCCTATCACCAAATAGATCCGTATGGATATATATGGCAATGATAAGACCTCTTCTCTCATATATCATAATCAGTCGTTTGGTGGAACAAGCTTTTGCGTAAATACGTGCCTGCTACCTTCACTAAGCTTCAAACAACGGTCTGTCTCGGCTACACGGGGGATTTCCCTAGCACGTCTGGATCTGCGTTTGATGCACTGCTCAATCTCCCTCCCCCTGATATCCACATCATGGGATGCAGAATCAAGGCCATCACTGGACTAAAAAGGAATGGTCCTTGGTTCAACTCGCACTGGAGCTTAAGTGACCTCGCGCTCCGCATCTCCTATGATACCAGCTTCATGGACATTCCGTCTGATGGGAGGTCACCAATGCATCGTTCGTACAAAGTCGACTTTCCCCGTGTCCTGGACTGGATCTGGCCAGACACTGAATCGAGAAGACAATGTAGTCGGATTTTCACGGACGGCTCCAAGACGATAGAAAAATCTGGAGCTGGGGCCTTTGTGAGACGACAACATCAGACTACCCACCTCCTCAGGTGATTTCGCGTGGGTCTTCTTAGCGGATGTTTTAGCGATCCTAATGGCCATCAACTATATTGTGAAGAATAGTTGAACGGGAAGAAGTATCTGCGTCAGTAGCGACAACCACGCTGTGCTCACGGCTTTACTCAACCCTTTAACCACTTCCAAGATAGTTCAAGAATGCAAGTCTTCCCTTAATTTTGTCGACAGGTTGAGACTTGTTTGGGTCCCGGGTCATCACGGGATCCTGGAAAACAAGATTAGCTATGAACTAGCTAGTCAAGGTTCAAAAGAGGCATTCGTAGTGCCCGAACCCTACGGTTGGATATCCCAGCAGCATCATCAGAGATGGCGGGACTCTCCGGGATGTAGAATGACCAAGTGTATGCTCGTAAGCAATAAATTCGCGTTGTTTTTGCTATCTTTAGACAGAAATGAATGCAGACGACTTGCCGGGGAACTAACGGAACGCTTCACCTTCGCTAAGCACCTAAGTCAGTTTGGGCTTAGTGATGGCACCTTTGCGACGCCTATGAAGAAGGTGAGGACGCCTTAGAGCACTTTCTCTGTCAATATCCCGCTTTTGGTCGTATCAGGTGGCGGCTGTTTGGCGCTGACGAGCTGGGAACTGAAAACCTAAGTTCTACGAGATCGTATATCACAGAAGCGCCTACTGGTCTTTCTTCAGAAAACCAAGAAAACACATTAAATGAAAGTTACTGTCTGGTAGTACAATGGGCAGTGTATCCCAACCTCCAATGAAAAAAAGGCACATTTTCCGTACCGTCTTACAGGTAATCATTTGTCGAATTTTCATGCCTCTGTAGACCAATCAGATGAGCTTATGAGAAGTGTTATCGGGTATGATCCAATTGCGCCCCTTCTTTCGAAAAATCATCGGCATAATTGTGTTCGCTGGTCCAGCAGAAACTTATTGCATACTGTGCGCGAAGAGCTTCGAATTCTCATAATTGGTAGTAACTTGATTTCTATATTGGAACTTGCCTAATTGGTCGCTCTAACTCTTAGACTTCTGCTCCTTCTAATACCTTTAATGCCTTAGTAGCATTCTCGTGTTCATATATTGACGATTCAGAGAAATCGGAAATTTGCCGTACCTATTTCCAAGTCATAGATTTATCAAATGTACAATTGAATGCGGTGCGTGGAGGGATATCCCGTCCCTATTTCACTCGCTAGAGATCGGTGGAATGCCATTTCAGAAATAATGTAATTCATGAGGAGGTAAGATAATAGTATGAAGATCCCGAATAACATTTTTTGTCCTGCTGTGCTAGATGCTGATTGCCCTCTAAGGCATGTCGACCGACTTTCTGTCTGGTACGAAATAAAACGCGGTATTTGCTAGTTTTGGTGGCCGCCGTGGCGTAGTGGATAGAGTGCGACGCTCACACGCCGAAGGGTCTAGGTTCGATTCCCGGCTGAACACCTCGAAAAATTTTTCACGGCACCACATCTTTCGAGCTGCTGACAACAATCAAAGAGTAATAACTGTCTACGTAAGCTTCTCAAATACCGCCGTTCGGAGTCGGTAAAAAACGGTAGGTCCCTTCTTCTTGTTAGGGAACAGTAGCGCGCACAACACGAGTAGTTGATGAGCAAGCTAGGCCCTGGTCTCCCTGTGAACTCTCGCGCCATCAATTTTTAAACTCCGACCTTTCCTTTTCTAATTGTAGTAATTTACAAAAGCAATCTTTTACATCTTAATCACTGTAGTTTTTAACAAGAATAAGAATTCGGTCCATTTTAAGTGTAAAAGAAACAAATCACTCAAAGTGTTAACGTCGGAAGCGATTATTTTATTTTCCATGTCTTCGGAAATTTTCTAGAATAATAATTGTTGGCGCTACAATCCAAAGGGGGACCAGGCCTAGCTTACTCATCAATTACTCTGTTCTCTCTTCTGTTCTCTCTCGAGTAGAAGGTACCTACAGTTTTTTGCCGATTCCAAACGGCGAGATTTGAGAAGTTTTCTTAGACAGTTTTTTTACTCTTTGAGTGTTGTCAGCAGCTCGAAAGAGGTGGTGCCGTGAAAAATTCGAAAAATTGGTGTTGAGTTGAAAGTCGAACGTAGACCCTTCAGCGTGTGAGCGGCGCACCTCTACCCACTACGCCACGGCGACTACTAACAAATTTCTAGATGCTTCTCTAAAATTGTATTTCTCTGCAGCATCAATCCAATAAGTGAGCCATTTTCAAAATACCCGACCCGGTTACCCTACAAATAGTTTTGCATCCATCGAAAAAGTCAGTGGTCGAAAAAAAAGACCTCCCCCTCCCACAACTCCCACACCCACGTAAGCCGAGTGTTATCAAGTTGCAAAATCACATGGCATGCCTTACGGTCGTTTCTATCCGTAATATAAGGCAAAGCTCAAACGCGTTTATTTCATGTTTCGCCCGATTAAAACCTCTCATAGTATACCACAACCGTCTCAATCCCTCATATGCAGATTATGTTCCTTTGAACGGTGGATGTTTTTCTTTGACCCCGATGTAGACAACGATAGATGAGTTCACAAGGCTACGCATAATATTTTTCCTTCTTGATGTTATCGTAGTAAATCCACTTTTCATTCCAAGTCACGATCCGTTTCGACCGCTTTGGATGTGGCAAATCCGAATGGTTTATCGGTCGTGGCAGATTTACCATAGGCTTCTACAAGCCTTCAATATGCTTCGGCAACAGATTTCTTCTAATTAAATAAGAGAATTGAAACTTTCCGCAACCACTGTTTTTTTAAAGACAAATCCGGACATTTCGAAGAGGCAAAAAACGATGTTGTTGTTGAAACAAATGCTAAAACACACTCATTATTGTTGACAAATAATACACTCTTTCAAAGATGTATTTAATTGCTTTCAAGGTTGCAAGTGGCGCCATCTTTTGAAAACGAATTAATTTATACGCCTAATATAATGCTTGTGTATCAAAAACCCTCCGGTGAAACTGTCACCTGAAATTCAAGGTGAATTTCAAAAGGCACAAGAGAGAATGAGTCTTACAAAATCCCTAGACAGCACACCTACACAAAAAGAGAATTATTAAACTCGGCACCTCATATCAAATCCCCTGCAGTCGTATTTTCACATCGTTAAAATTAAATTCCTGTAGGCATTTCTCAGAATCATACCAGTGTCAACAGCGATCGTCTCGTCTAGCGCACACGTCCTTCTGCACGTCGCTTACGTCTCATGGGAGACATATAAATTGTCTCGTTTTTTGCAACTTAGAAAACTACCCGCCGACTATTTACTTAAAATATCTCTCTCCACAAACACACTGAATTTCAGTTTCACAGGTTTCAAAGTCACTGCATACAACAATGAAAACTGCTTGAAAAAAGCAAATTCTATCTATTTTCGAACTAAATTCGTCGCAGAGGCGCACCAGAGACGAAAGTCCACGCAGTGAATAGTCGCGTGGGTGGAGGTGTGTTTGCATTTCTGAATAATTAAAACAAAATGAAAGGCGCAGACAATTTATAAGGAATCCACGTTGATGAAAATAACTCATTAATGAGGCGGATTCTTGTGATTTTAGCATTTTGATGGCCTGCGGCTGCGGGTTAAGTGGATTATGGTGGCCGGTGCCGTTAGTGAAAGTGTCAAAATGAAATTTACAAATTGTAGACGTATGGAAACAAATCGATTGAGATAAACGGACACAAGGAATTTTGTTTTCTTTTTGAGTTCAAGAAAAAATCATGCTTATCGTAAACAAATCCAAGCAAGCATTTGGAAGAACATTTTTTGCATTTTAGCATAAGCCCTTAAAAACTGATGTGTGATATTTTATTTGGATTGGATTTTTTTGGTGAATGGCAGAGTTCCAAAATTTTTAAGAATAAGAAAAATGTTTTCATTTTGGGCTAAACATGAGTTTTTTTTTGTATGTGACCATATTCGAGTCATAGCACCGCCGACAGTAGAGGAAATAAGGGGAAAAGTTGACCTAGAAAAAGCATTCCATATTCGTGAGGTGCGGCTAAGGAACGAGTATCATAACTTTACTGTACTACCGAAGGTGAGCTTAAGGATGAACTGATGAGTATTCTGATAGAATTCATTTTTGAAAGGGAAGAATGCAGTATGCTAATTCTTAAGAGAACAACAGCGATTAAAAACACACAAGAAGCAACATTACGTCGATGTCCTAGCGAGTCAACCGGCTTCACAGCAATATTATTACCATTTAGTAATACTGCTCCCTGTAAAATTCTATTAGGAACGTTCAAGTAGGTCTTGGGAGCTACAGACGAAATAAGTACGGAGGTTGCCTGTTATATATCGGGATTGGGCAACCCTAGTGTTGCAATCTGGCAACTGCCAGCTCTTAAGTAAAGTTTGACATTTTTGAGTTTATACGTACTTAGAACGTTTTGACATACGAGCGCTATTTGTGTTGTTTACAGTAACTTAAAAGATTCATCTCGCCCAAAAAATGGAATTAAATAGTGAAACATTTCGTGCGATTATTTTTTACAACGTGGATTAACTCATAGTCATAGTCAATGCGAATTTCGTAAATGTCGTCCAAAATCAGTTCTTGTTCCGGAAACCATTGATACTTTGCGCCAACTGATATTGTAAGATCGTTATGTGACCTATCGTGAGATTGGAAAAACTGTAAATAGAAACCATGTAACTTGTAAAAAATTTGTTGATAAATTTAAAAAAAATTAAAAACGTTCGAAGACTTTCCACGAAAAGGGAGACCGAAGACATTAACTGAAAGAGAAACCAGACAAATTTTTAATGAAGTTCAAAATACATGTTAGAATGCCGTTAAAATTTCTCAAAATATTTCAGTAATATCAGAAAAGTCTATTAGTGCGAGTACTGTGCGACGAGCATTGCATAAAGCAGGCTTACATGGCAGAAGTGCGAGAGAAAAACCAATGATATCTAAAATTAATAAAAAGAAACGTTTAAATTTCGCAAAAAAATACATAAACAATGACATTTCCTTTTGGAATACAATACTTTTTAGTGATGAAAGTAAATTCGAAATTTGTAAGAGCCATACAAATAAAAAAATTTGGAGAGAAAAAAATAAAGAATTCAGTGAGCAAAATATATGGACGACCGTAAAACATGGGGGAGGTTCAATGATGGTGTGATGGTGCCTTCATTGATAGTACAATGAATAAACAAGATTATCTAAACATTCTCAAGAACAACATGCAACCGAGCGTTGACAAATTAGGTTTAGCTAGGCATTGGATCTTCCAGCAAGACAATGATCCTAAGCATACATCACGCCTCGTCAAAGAATGGTTGCTTTATAGATGCCCAAAACAGCTCGATCATCTTCCACAATCACCGGACCTTAACCCTATAGAACATTTATGGGATCATTTGGACAGGAGAATTCGCCAACGTTCTATAACTAGCATGGAATATCTGAAAAATGAATGGTCAAAAATTTCCAGCGACGTTACCTCGAAACTCGTTATGTCTATGCCACGTAGACTTAAACAAGTTATCAAATCTAAGAGTGGTCCAACTAAATACTGAATTTTATTTTTAAATATGAAACAAACGCATTTATTTAGAAAAATTCACATTGTTTACTTACTTTTGACGCGTAATATATGAAGTAGTTATAATTTTAATTAAAAAAATCTTTTTGTATTTGTTTTTACCGTACTTTATTTTTTGAATAATTGATCATATTGAATAAAGCTGTTTTTGTGGATCAATGAGATTTGAGTTTTGTTGTCGTTTTGATCCAATTTTCATCTTTGTACAGTAATCACTTTTGACGCTCACAGTACATTCAACATTGCATGAAGATTTGATCGTCAAAAAAATTTTTTCGCGTTGGATTCCACACAATTTGTCAATCGCATAAAAAAAAGGCTCGTGTCGATTGGTCGAAAGAAATGCTCCAAAAATACGATCGCAGTGTTTCGAAACACGTCTATGACATCGTGACAGGTAATGAATCGTGGATTTACGCGTATGAAACCGAAACCGTAAACAGCAGTCGAATGTATGGGTGTTTCAAATTGAGCCAAATCCTAAAAAAGTTGCTCGTGCATGAAGCACTTCCAAGCAAATGATCGCCTTTTTTCGAAAAAAAAACTGGGCATGTCGCAACCGTACCAGTAGAACAACGCAGAACAGTCAATTATGAATGGTACACAACCATTTGTTTGCCAGTTGTCTTCCAAGAAATCAGGAAAACCAACCGCCGAAGACGGATCACTCTTCACCACGACAATGCGAGCTCTCACACATCGGCTTAAACAACTGTATTTTTGAGCACTCAAAACATCGATTTGATGAGTCATCCGCCGTATAGTCCTGACTTGGCACCGAATGACTTCTTTTTATTTCCGTACGTAAGAAATTAAATGAGAGGTTTTCCGAATCTGAAGAAGCGGTTGATGCGTTCAGAATGCATGTTTTGGAGATGCCTCAATCAGAGTGGCAAAAGTGCTTCGACAATTGGTTCAAACGCATGCAAAAGTGTATAGATCTTGATGTGGAATATTTTGAACAATTTTGTTCTCTAATCCGGAAATATAAAAGGCAACCTTCGTATTCAAGCCTTGAGCAAATATACTTTTTGTATATTGTAGTCAGATCAAAAGGGGTTATATATATCTTGCATCGCCTTGAGAAACTTTGACATTTCGCTGCACTTTTGAGTATTCCAATTATGTGATCGTTCCAACAAAGTTTTGAGTTGGTAAGCATACCAGCTGGTTATTTTGTGAACGTTTCAATGATAGTAGACAGTACTGGGTTTTGGAAGCATTAAATTCTACCCTGTTCTTTTTACCCCAATTGGTTATGCGGCCAAGATCGGAATTAACTTTGAGTTTAACATACGCTGCCGTTCCAGGTCTATGGAAGCCGCAGAGGAGAGCCAAGAAAAAAATATGAAAAAATGAGGATACTGTCATCAACGAAAAAGTGAATTAAATAAGAAGTGAAGGACAGGAGATAATTTAATAAAATGAGGAAGAGTGTCGGAGACAGAACAAAACTCTGGAAAACACTAGCATATATCTGGTGGATATCAGATGTGCACCCACCTTATCAAACTTGTTTAAAACCGTAACGTGTACTTCATTAAAGCAGATATTTATAAACACCGAAAGCTCGTTAGTAAGAAAGGGATCAGTCTCGATATTAGAAATTTACTTGCGTCTTACGCTCCATATACAGCAAATGTAATTTTGTGGAACTAAGCAAAGAAATGGGGTGCACATTGTACAGAAAGAAAGAGTGAAAGCAAAAACACCTAATTTCCATTCACAGTTTTAAGCACCATACACTCTCAAAAATCTTGTGTTTTAAGACGAAATCGCAACTGCGCGTTCGCCAACCCAAGCGATGAAAGTCTTCTGAAGTCTCTCTAATTAATGTTTAACAAAAAGCGATGTGTTCAATAACAAAGTCAATGAAAAACGGAAAAAAGTGCTAAAACGAGACATTTAGAAACAAGATGTGACCTATGACGTGGCCTGATTTCATCTTTAAAAGGACATACTTCAACTTGAATTGAAGCCATCACAAAATGTTGACCACTGGCAAATGGGAGAGTGCGACGCTCACACGGCGAAGGTCTAGCTTCGATTCCCAACTGAATATCTCGAATTTTTCACGGCACCACCTCTTTCGAGCTACTGACAAAACTCAAAGAGTAATAATAGTCTAAGAAAGCTTCTCAAATTTCGCCGTTCGGAGTCGGCAGAAAACTGTAGGACCCTTCTACTCGTGAGAGAACATTAGCGCACACAAGACGAATAGTTGATGAGCAAGCTAGGCTCTGATCCCTCTGGAGACTGTTGCGCCAACTAATTATTTTTGCGCCATTTTACTATTTTTAAAAAGCAGTTATGCGTTAATTCAGTAAAACATATTGTTCGTGTTAAGCTAAGTTCTTAAGGTATTTGCGTCTGTAGCGATAGCCCGATGCTGCCTGAGGCCTTGATCAAGACTTTCATCTACAGTTGGATCTCTCGTCAACACAACCAGAGATGATATAACTCTCCAGTATACAGGTTGACCAAGTACTCTCAAACGCCACTAAGAAATCCGCGGCATTTCTGTTGTTTGGAAACAGAAAAGACTGCAAACGATTTGTTGGCGCGCGGAACATTTCACCTTCGTTAAACACTTAAGTTCGCTTGTGCTAAGTGACACAACCTCTTACGACGCTTGTAGATGAGATGAAGACACTGCAGAAGGCTTCCTTTGTCCCGTTTTTGCTTCGAATAAGTAGTGGTTGTTGGGTGCTGATTTGATTTGACATGAAGACATAGACATCACAAAATGTTTGCTGATATTATACTTTAAACGTAGGTTGACTAGTTTTTGAGTCTGAGTGTAGAGCTGTAGAATTGATTTAAAACTGTTTGGGATCAAAATACTCAGTGTCTTAAATTGGTTTTTAATTAAAGAATTTCGTTTAAGTGGACAAATATTATCACTACTTCATGAAAACTCTATTTACAAATATGAACAAAATTGAGGAAATACGGTGACTAATGTAAAACGCAGTACCAACTTTTCTAGATTCCACGCGTCACCAAACAAGTTTGAATGCTTATATATTCATGCCTATCATTGAATCCGGCAAATCGACCGCGTCGGGACTTCGTCCAATCCACATCACTTCACTTCCTCAAGCAAACCCTATCATTGAATCCGACTGATGCACAACATTATCGGTCGGTTGAACCTCGTTACCGACCTTCTGTGATATCAGCTGTGGTCTACGTATCCTTTGTTGTGCTAGGCATCAGAATATTTGAATTGTTGACATCGTTTTCTTTTTACATTAGCAGATTCATTGATATAAACTTTCATGGACGCCGGTTTGGAGGTCGAAGGCACGTTCGACAAAGGAACACCAAAGCATCTTGTCTGTGGCAAACCATCGACACAATTCTTCAAGCAAACCAACTGAATGACCTCCTCTTCCAAGGGAGTAAAAACAACTTCCATGTTTTCTCCTCCACCTGTTGCCTTCTATTTTCTCATGTTTTGCCACAGTTTCTTCCGGAGGGCAGACTTGTGGTCCGACCAAACCTAAAGTAAAAGTATCCAAAATGGTAGGAAATAAAATCTATTTGTTTAAATTTACCTTTTTCCACTCAGATATTTCTTTTGTAAAGGCCCCAAACTATTTAGCTCTTGCTTTAGGCAGAACTTTTGAATTGGTCTCTGAATCTTATTTGTTAAATTTTTTGCTATATCCGGATTTCCCTTCATTAAGTCGACCAACATTCGAAATTGTTGACGATTTGTTTGCCTATTTTATTTAAGTATCACTTAATAAATGCAAATTTGTGATTTTTTTACTTCCTCTCTAATTTTCATCATTTTGCCGGCGGATACGCATCAAATGTGTTGCGGATATGAAATGTCACATTTTTGCACTTAATTACCGACTTTTGTTCACTTACGTTTCCAATGATAACAAATCGACGAAATTTTGACATTCTCCGCCGTAGTCAATCCGCCGGATTCAATGATAGGGGTGATTATATCCATTTACAGAATTCATAAAAATTACGTTACTTTACAAGAAACGTATAGTGTAAGTACAGAAAAACGTGGGAACACGAATGCACTGAGTCAGGAAACTCCGCATGACTGCCGACTTTGTTCTTCTTCTTCTTCTTGTGGCGCTACAGTCCGGGGTGGACCTGGGCCTGAACCAACATGCCTCTCCAGCCAGCACGATCTTTCGCCAGCTGTTTCCAGTTGAGCACTCCAAGTTGGTTGAGGTCCTTCTCCACTTGTGTGCGCCACTTTAGTCTAGGTCGTCCTCTGTTGCGTTGTCCCAATGGCACGGATTCAAAGACTTTTCGGGCCGGAGCAGTGGTTTCCATACGCTCTACATGGCCTAGCCATCTTAAGCGTTGTATCCGTAGACGCTTGACCAGGCGCATGTCGCTGTACAGCCCATAGAGTTCGTCATTAAATCTTCTCCTCCAGATGCCATCAACGCAAACAGGACCAAAAATCGCACGCAGAACTTTTCTCTGGAAAAAACTAAGGGGTTCCTCATCCGCCTTTGCTAACGTCCAAGATTCCGCGCTATAAAGTAGGACGGGGATGATCAAGCTGTTATATAAAGCGAGCTTCGTCTTTCGAGAGAGGGCTTTATTACTCAATTGCCTCTTGAGCCCAAAGAAACAGCGATTGGCAAGAGTGATTCTGCGTTTGATTTCGGTACTGATGTTGTTGACCCTACTCACCGCAGAGCCGAGATACACGAAGTCCTTGACTACCTCAAAGTTTCTGCCGACTTTGTTACAGTGCAACAAAAAGACCAGTTGGCGCAGTACACTACCTTCTAAACATAGGATTATAAATTGCAGCAACCACGATAGTGGTCGCCGTGGCGTAGTGGTTAGCGTGCGACGCTCACACGATGAATGTTATAGGTGCGACACCCAGCTTAACACCAATTTTTCGAATTTTTCACGGCACCACCTCTTTGGAGCTGCTGACAACACTCAAAGACTGTCTAAGAAAGCTTTTCAAAATCGAGGTTCGGAGTCGGCAAAAAAACTGTAGGTCCCTTTTACTCGTGAGAGAACAGTAGTGCGCACAACACGAGTAGTTGATGAGCAAGCTAGGACCTGGTCCCCCTTTCGACTGTAGCGCCAACAATTATTAATTATATTAATCACGATATCTCAGGCTGATGCAAAGTGTCTCGGACACTTGAGCTCTCATGGAACCCCAATATAGCATCTAGGCAATATTCGTTAGTAGACAATTTTATTTAACACATCTAACTCAACAGCCCTTATTGATATTTGGTTTTGATTTTTGACATTTTCATTTTTGAATTATGTGAAAAATTAATCCAGCCACAACCAAAAGTGGTGGCAAAATCGTTAAACGGTGCTGCCTTCTTCTATGCTGCGCTGCGGTGACGACGTTCTAAATAACAATTTAAGGGAAAAAGATGAAGTCAATCCGGGTAGAAGATCGGAAAAAAGCTTATTGCTTGAAAAATTCTCCTTTTGCCCAACAAAACCGAAAAAGATTATGTGTTTGAAGACGGACTTAACCCTTCTTTGCATGATGATGGGAATTTCCATCATAATATTTAGTCAACAAAAAAAAGGTACTCAAAACCCTTGTACTGTAAATTTGTTGTTGCTGGCAGCTTTTTAAGTGAATATTGCGAACAAAAAAACGCAGTTGTCAAAAAATAGCAAACGTCACTCTCAATTACCAGGCCTACAACTTGTAATTCCGCTGTTTGTTGTGACTGGAAGAAATGAGCGGGATTTTAAATTATTTTATGGAAATAAACGGAGATAAACGGATAAAATACAATAAAAGTGAAAATGAGTGGAAAAAAGGTTTTTTTCATGTTTTTTTATTTTATATACAATTTATATCAAAACTATGTGAAAGAAATTTATATCACTATGCAGTAACTTCACTTGTAATGTACTGTAAACAGATGGGAGGAGTAGAACTCATGGATAGCTTTTTTAGCAGAAAGCATATAAAAATGAGGTCTAAAAAGTGGTATTTGCGTATTTTTTTTCATTTATTTGATCTAGCTGTTACAAACTCTTGAGTTGTTTATTAAAAAAATGCTCAAGAAAGAGGTGAACCTAAAAAGAGTCTGCTTACAATGGGCCAATTCAGAAACGAATTGGCCTTTGTGCTGTGCAACAGAGGAACCAACAGAGAAGCTAAAAGAGGGCGTCCTAGTACCAGTGTACTAGAAGAAGAATTCGAATCAAAAAAAGAAAAGGTTCTCCAGCTCCACCACCTCCAAAAGACATAAGAACAGATGGTGCTGAACATTAGCCAAAAGTAGGTGGGTCACTCCGGTGCAAATTTCCCAAATGTAAAGGCTATTCCCCAATTTCATGTAATAAGTGTGGCGTCAATTTGTGCTTAAATAAAAATAATAATTATTTTTTAAGTTATCATTCAGAATAATGAAGATTTAGTAAAGAATATTTTTTTATTTATTTAGTACTGAGCTAAATATGTGACAATGCATGATGATGTAAATTTCCATCATATTGTTTTTTACATAATTCTTCTTCTTCTTCGGATGGCGCTACAGTCCGGGGTGGACCTGGGCCTCAACCGAACATGGCTCTCCAGCTAGCACGAGCTCTTGCCAGCTGCCTCCAATTGCGCACTCCAAGTTGGTTTAAGTCCTTTTCCACTTGCTGCGTTGTTCCTGTGGTTCGGATTCGAAAACTCTTCGGGCCGGAGCAGTGATTTCCATGCGCTCTACATGGCCTAGCCACCTTAAGCGTTGTATCCATAGACGGTTGACTAGGCTCATGCCGCCGTACAGCCCATACAGTTCGTGGTTTAATCTTCTCATCCAGATACCATCAACGCAAACAGGACCAAAAATCGCTCGCAGAAATTTTCTCTCGAAGAGACCAATGGCTTCCTCATCCGCTTTTAGTAGCGTCCAGGTTTCTGCGCCGTAAAGCAGGACTTGGATGATCAAGGTATTGTACAAAGTAACTTTGTTCGTTCGGGAGAGGGCTTTATTACTCAATTGCCTCTTAATCCCAAAGAAACAGCCATTGGCAAGAGTGATTCTGCGCTTGATTTCGGTACTGATGTTGTTGTCCCTATTCACCGCGGAGCCGAGATAGACGAAGTCCTTCACTACTTCGAAGTGTCTGCTGCCCATACTGACGCTCTGTCCGAGACGTCGATGTTCTACGTCCTTCTTCGATGACAGCATATACTTCGTTTTGCCCTCGTTTACCACCAGTCCCACTTTAGCCGCTTCCGCTTCAATGCTAGCAAACGCCTCATCGACGGCTCGCTGAGTTCGGCCGATCACGTCAATGTCATCCGCATAAGCAAGCAGTTGAACGGACTTGTGGAAGATCGTGCCTCTGATGTTGACGTGTGAGTTCCGCACGCTCCCCACAAGAATGATGTTAAAAAAGTCACATGACAGCGCGTCGCCTTGTCTAAATCCTTTTTTGACATCGAAGGTCTCGGTGAGTTCGTTACCGACCTTGGAGCAGCGAGAGTTCTCCATCGTCATCCTACACAATCTGACGAGTTTGGTAGGGATGCCAAAACTAGACATGGCACTGTATAGCTCGTCTCTATGCACGCTGTCACACGCGATTTTGAAATCGATAAATAGATGGTGGGTGTCAATTCGCATTTCTTGGGTTTTTTCCAGGATCTGCCGTAATATGAAGATCTGGTCTACTGTGGACTTCCCTGGCCTGAAGCCACAGTGATAAGGACCTTTCAGGTTGTTGACGAACGGTTTCAGGCGCTCACACAGTACGGCAGAGAAAATCTTATATGCGATGTTAAGGAGACTGATCCCTCGGTAGTTGGCGCAGTCGAAGGGGTCTCCTTTCTTGTGGAAAACACCTTTCTGTGTTTTTACATAATACATATTTTTAATTACACCAAGATTTTTTAAAATATTTTTCCTTTAATCTAGAGCATTAATTACATCACCCTGATTGAAAAAAGAAAGAATCATGCAAATAAGGGTTAAGGTTTATGTTGGATTTATTACAATAGTTCGTAAGAAGTGTAGGGAATCCTATATTTGTTTGGTGTCTCAAATGATACAAAAAAACATTAACTAAGAACTCCTGACTCGCAATTACAACAAGCAGGTCCCTTCACAAACTAAAAATGATAATGCTATTCGCTTATGGTACTAATTAAGCTCTTTTAACTTTAATAACACATGAACACATAACAATCGGTCCTTATCCGAGGCATGTCTGCGTTTCTGAACTACTTACGATACCTCACAAAATTGAGCATACACCTATCATTACTTCACATGCGTGCTGTTTTAAGCCGATCACTTTTTTTTTTTGTATACAATCATAACTGAATATCTTATACAAAAGTATATGTATATGTATATGTGATATGACGTGGTGAAGAAGATAACCTCACGCACAACCCACAGACTGATATGCCAGGCCCTTTATTTAACCCTCGGGCAGAGGGGTTCGTTGCATACATTTGTTCACCACACAACAGGTGTTGTGATGGCTATACAGCGGGCGCCGCGAGGAGGCTGTATGTCAACTTGACCTCTGCACTAACGAGGATAGTGTTGGGGCACTATCCTCGTGTGGACAGGCCCACGCCCCTCGCAACACCAGTACCGAAATCAAACGCAGAATCGCTCTTGCCAATCGCTGCTTTTTTGAGCTCAAGAGGCAATTTAGTAGTAGTCCTCTCTCAAAGGACTAAGCTTGCTTTATATAACAGCTTGATCATGCCAGTCGTACTTTATAGCGCGGAAACCTGGACGTTGCTCAAAGCGGATGACGAAGCCCTTACACATTTCGAGAGAAAAGTTTTGCGTGCGATTTTTAGTCCTGTTTGCCAAGATGGTATCTGTAGGAGAAAATTCAACGACGAACTCTATGGGCTGTACAGAGACATGCGCCTGGTCAAGTGGTTACGGATACAACGCTAAAGGCGACTAGGCCATGTAGAGCGTATGGACACCACTGCTCCGGCACGAAAAGTACTTGAATCCGAGCCATTAGGACAACGCAACAGAGGCGACCTAGACTAAGGTGGCGCACACAAGTAGAGAAGGACCTTAACCAATTTGGAGTGCGCAATTGGAAGCAGTTAGTGAAAGATGGTGCTGGTTGGAAAAGCATTTTGCTTGGGCCAAGGTCCACCCCGGACTGTAACGCCACAAGCAGAAGATGAGGAGCACATTTCAAAACTTTTGAAAGTTAATTCTGCTTAACGACGCTGATCGGCAGCCACACTTTAGTTTTGCAAATTATGGGCCTAAAAAGCATCAAACAAATCACCCCAAAACTCAAATGTCCCCTTGGACACACTTCAGATTTTCTGACTTATCTATCATCGGGTATTAACCACTATCAAACCACAGAACACTTGTCATATTATATGATCATTGCCCATGAAAGTAAATGGCCGCAAATCAAACTCAGAAGAGCACGAATCACCACCAGGACCACCCATAACTTTGTTTTTATTCCCCATCAAGTAAACTATTCAAATACTTCCCGAAATATTCACTCTGTGGACAAACGATTCTGTTTCTTCTAGAAATTTTTCAAACAGCCGTTGCGGTCACTTGTACTCTTTTGCCGCTAATGACGACACTGTTGACGTCATTGGGGCGATTAAATTATTAGTTCTTGAAGGAAATATCAAAAATTAATATAAATTGTTGCTCGCTAAATATTTTGATTCGAGAGCGTTTCGCGAATAAAATTCTGTAAGTTATAGATATCACATGGCGAATTGGTAACAATATGTATCTTGTTTTCCATGAATTCTCGACTGTTTGCGGGACGATCTATTTTTGAGCCAGCGACAACGCAGAAAAAAAGAATTCGTAATGGCATGCCATGGACGAGATGACCAACTTGATTTATTCACTTAAGTGGTATAGAGAAGTGTCGGAGAAATTAATGAGAGTTTTCTGTGTGTGAGGCGCCGTTTTTTTGGAGATTTATATTTTTGTATGACCCTAAAGAAGCAAGTGAGCTCTTAAGTGTACGAAAAGAGAACACATATGAACGTGAATTTTTGACGCAATTTCTTGGTGCTAGACAATAAATTTTGAAGAGTCTGCAAAAAAATATGAACTCGTGAATAGACTTTTGTTGACGAGGTTTTATTTCTCAAAATTAGTAGTTCTGCGTTCTTCTTCTTCTTCTTCTTCGGATGGCGCTACAGTCCGGGGTGGACCTGGGCCTCAACCAACATGCCTCTCCAGCTAGCACGATCTCTTGCCAGCTGTCTCCAATTGCGCACTCCAAGATGGTTGAGGTCCTTTTCCACTTGTGTGCGCCATCTCAGTCTAGGACGTCCTCTGTTGCGTTGTCCCTGTGGTTCGGATTCGAAAACTCTTCGGGCCGGAGCATTGCTGTCCATGCGCTCTACATGGCCTAGCCACCTTAAGCGTTGTATCCGTAGACGCTTGACTAGGCTCATGCCGCCGTACAGCCCATACAGTTCGTGGTTGAATCTTCTCCTCCAGATGCCATCAACGCAAACAGGACCAAAAATCGCACGCAGAACTTTTCTCTCGAAGAGACCAATGGCTTCCTCATCCGCTTTTAGTAGCGTCCAGGTTTCTGCGCCGTAGAGGAGGACTGGGATGATCAAGGTGTTGTACAAAGTCACTTTGGTCGTTCGGGAGAGGGCTTTATTACTCAATTGCCTCTTGAGCCCAAAGAAACAGCGATTGGCAAGAGTGATTCTGCGCTTGATTTCGGTACTGATGTTGTTGTCCCTATTCACCGCGGAGCCGAGATAGACGAAGTCCTTCACTACCTCGAAGTGTCTGCTGCCCATAGTGACGCTCTGTCCGAGACGTCGATGTTCTGCGTCCTTCTTCGATGACAGCATATACTTCGTTTTGCCCTCGTTTACCACCAGTCCCACTTTAGCCGCTTCCGTTTCAATGCTAGCAAACGCCTCATTGACGGCTCGCTGAGTTCGGCCGATCACGTCAATGTCATCCGCATAAGCTAGCAATTGAACGGACTTGTGGAAGATCGTGCCTCTGGTGTTGACGTGTGAGTTCCGCACGATCCCCTCAAGGATGATGTTAAAGAAGTCGCATGACAGCGCGTCGCCTTGTCTAAATCCTTTTTTGACATCGAAGGTATCGGTGAGTTCGCTACCGACCTTGACGGAGCAGCGAGAGTTCTCCATCGTCATCCTACACAATCTGACGAGTTTGGTAGGGATGCCAAAACTAGACATGGCACTGTATAGCTCGTCTCTATGCACGCTGTCATACGCGGCCTTGAAATCGACAAATAGATGGTGGGTGTCGATTTGTACTTCTTGGGACTTCTCCAGGATCTGCCGCAGTGTGAAGATCTGGTCGATTGTGGACTTCCCTGGCCTGAAACCACACTGATAAGGACCTATCAGGTTGTTGACGAACGGTTTCAGGCGCTCACACAGTACGGCAGAGAAAATCTTATATGCGATGTTAAGGAGACTGATCCCTCGGTAGTTGGCGCAGTCGAAGGGGTCTCCTTTCTTGTGGACCGGACAAACGATGCTGAGATTCCACTCGTCGGGCATGCTTTCCTCCGACCATATCTCACAGATGAGCTGGTGCATGCACCCAACCAGCTCATCCCCAGCCGCTTTGAACAGCTCTGCGGATAGTCCGTCCGCGCCAGCAGCTTTGTTCGATTTCAGTCTCGATATTGCTATCTTGACCTCGTCGAAGTCGGGGGACGGAATTCTTGTCCATCGTCGTCCAAATTGAGTGGGACATTCTGCCTAACAGCGGAATTTGCGACGTCATCGCCGTTTAGGAGTCTGCAGAAATGATTCTTCCAGATTCTCAGCACCGACTGCGACTCTACCACTAGTTGTCCATTTTGATCCCGGCAGGCTTCTGTCCGAGCCTTATAACCACCGGATAACTGTTTTATCTTGTGGTAAAAATTTCGGACATCATTCCTGCCACAGCACCTCTCCATTTCCTCGACCGCGCGCTTCTCGTGCTCTTTCTTTTTTCTTCTGAGAAGCCGGTTCTCTTCCCTTCTTCTCTTTTTGTAGAGCTCACAAACAGCTCTCGTCGTTCGGTGCAGCGTTGCCTTGTACGCTTCTTGTTTGGCTGCATGCGCCTGCCTACACTCGTCGTCAAACCATGGGTTCCTCTTAGGTGGTGGCATAAAACCCAGCACATCAGTGGCGGCCTCTTTGATGGCTTCTTGACAACGTTTCCACTTGTCTTCTATTGTTTGTGCAGGCAGCGCCGAACTTTGAGATAGTTTCAGGGAGAATCGATCGGCAAAGGCTCTAGCGGTCGGTTGCGATTGTAGCTTTCCGACATCAAACCGTCTTGGCTTGTCTCGACTCCGTTGCTCTCTCGATATCCGTGTTCTTACCTTGGCTACAACAAGGTGATGATCCGAGTCGATGTTTGCACATCGGAAGGTTGGGACATCTAGAATACTGGAACAGTGTCTGACGTCGATCGCAACGTGATCAATCTGGTTGACGGTTGATTGATCAGGTGATCGCCAGGTACCTTTATGAATGTTGAGGTGTGGGAACCGCGTGCTGACCACAGAGAGATTTCGCCCCGAGGCGAAGTCAACTAGCCTGAGTCCGTTTCCGGGGGTGTTGGCGTGCAGGCTGTGTCTTCCGATGACTTTAGCAAAGACTTCTTCTCTTCCCAGCTGAGCGTTGAAATCTCCTAGAACTATCTTGGTGTCGTAGCTGGGGCATCGATCATATGTCCTTTCTAGGAGATGATAGAAGTCCTCTTTACTGCTGTCATCTTTTTCCTCTGTCGGGGCGTGGGCGCATATGAGGCTTATATTCCCGAATTTAGCCTTGATGCGGATTGTTATGAGGCGTTCGCTTATGTATTGGAAGCTTAAGACTTTTTGCCTAAGTCTGCCTCGAACAACAAAACCGCATCCAAATAAGCGTTTCCCTCTCTCCCTGTAGCAGTCGCCGTGGTATATGTCGCAGTTTCTCACTCTTCTCTTGCCCGGCCCATCCCACCGCATTTCCTGAATTGCGGTAATGTCTGCTTTATAGCAGTCCAGGGCCTCCGCAAGTTCATCGGCTGCACGTGGTCTGTTTAGGGACCTCACATTCCACGTGCATATCCGTAGATCATTATCCTTTTTTCGTTTGCGTGGGTCGTCAACAGTGAATCCATCCATATCCGAGGCATTCGGTTGATTCGTAACTGTTTATTTTTTAATGTGGCCGGGCAGTTACCCCGACGCACACCCCCAACCTGGAGGACCAGGCCCTTTTTTATACCTCTTGGGCGGAGGTCGCACTTATAGGTTTGGCAGGTTGAGTTCGGGTGAACAACAACCAGTACCCGATGGCTACCAACGTGGAGGTAGAATAAGCACAATTGGTGTGTGGAAGACAGTTACAGCAGCTGGGCATCGCCAGGTTGATACCAATCAGTGCCTACCCTGTTCCCACATCACCCAGCCATCAGTTCTGCGTTCTGGTGATCATAAATCGTTACATTCTTGTTAAATAGGGGTGAATCATAACAAATTGACTAAAAAGCACTTTCATTTGAATCTAGTGCCGCAGTTAAGTTCAATGAGCACTTTTTCGGTTTCTCGTTTGAGTGGAGTAACAGTCAAGGAGATGCTCAAATAATACGCAAATCTAGCTGGCACGACTGCTTCTACATTACATCAACTGTGGTTAACGACCTTTTCTTATTGTGTTTGAATATTCAGAAGGAGATATCCTTTATTGCGTTGTCATAATGTGTCGAATTCGACGACCTTTGGAGCCGAAGATGAGTTGTGCATACAATGTTCATAGCGTATGTAATTTTAGCAAGGTAGCCCTCCTGCTGGCTTTTATTTACTTTTTTTTTTAATTTTTCTATATCATTTGGTGAGCCAGAACAGTCGGGAATGATTTCCTCTTTCACGGCTGGGAAAAAGTCGCACATATAAGTTAACGTACAAAATTATTAAACTCCAGAGATGATTTACCGCCATTCATTCCCACGTTTTCCGCTGACGCTGAGTCTAGCGGCATTCCAGCAATCAGGGGCTTGAAGCTAAATTCCATCAGTTAGTGCATCAGGTGACAACTTTTAGGTCCAACATAACACCACCCATGAGAACGTCTGCTTCACGGGGCAGTGGCATGATATGAGGCATAGGGTAGTTAGCTTTAAGACAATATTCCTGTGTTCAGTTCAATTTTTACTTTGAAATAAAGAGCTCCGAAAAAAATATTTTTTTAATCAAAAAGTAAATTGAAATCTTAATTGGCGCCCGAGCAGGGACCACAGAGACTGACGTAAAGCCCGGTTATAACTAAAAGCTAGTAGCATTTTAATAAAATCCTCTTGAGGACTGACGGCGTCGCGACGTGGTTAACCTACATCTAAAAGCGTCTAACGTTATAACAAAATCCTCTTGGGGACTGACGGCATACGTTTTAATAAAATCTCTGTGATCCTACGGAATTCTTGTTGTAGTGAAAAGAAGAACTCCACAACGCCCGGCAGTAACCCTCTATATCCCAGTGGAAGGACGAACCGGAAGTTGATACCAGCTAGCCGCACCACCCGAGTTCCAGAATGAATCCTAGTGTAATTTTTCTATTGTAAGTTACAGTCGTAAGATATTACAGAAATAGAAAGTGAAAGTAAAACACAATCGTGTAAAATCAAAGTTTGTTTTTTTTCTTTAAAAAAAAAACATAAAATAGATAAATATTAGAAAATTGAAACGGTACCCAAACAAAGTTTTTTTTTTTTTCAAAAAAATGGTGGCATAAATATATAAATATCAGAAAGTTGAAACGTTACTTAGATATAAAGTAAAATTAAGGTGCTTTTTACATAGTTTTATAATAAAATGAACAACATGGTAAATACCAGGTCAGGTGCAGGAGTAGATGTTACTGTCGACCCCGCGAGTCAAAACCAGCCCCATAGGCGTTCACACGGTCACAACCCCGTGGAGAACATTCATATCTCACAGGGTACATCAAATCAAAATCCCCCGATTAGTATTCCTAGTTCATTAACAACCCAACCTCAAGATCCTGATACCTCCTTCCAGTCCAGCACTTCGCATAAGATAGACGCTAGTTGCTTCCATAGAAAGTCGTGTAATTGAGCAACAAGGAAAGGCACTGTTCGAAGGCATAGTAAGTCCAAACGCGAAACATTCTACAAGCAACCAGAACAATAGGAATAGAAGACCTTCGGTAGCACCTCAAAACAGTTCGATCGAACGAGGGCGTTCGATTTTAAAGGGCGGAGGAGTTAACGTACAAAATTATTAAGCTCCAGAGATGATTTACTGCCATCCATTCCGACGTTTTCGTCTAACGCTGCGTCTGCCGGCATACCAGCAATCAAAGGCGAGAAGCTAAATTCCATCACGTAGTGCATCAGGTTACAACTTTCAGTTGCAACTTAACACCACCCAAGGGAACATCCGCTTCACGGGGGAGTGACATGACATGAGGCATAGGTTAGTTAGCTTTAAGAAAATATTTCTGTGTTCAGTTCAATTTTTACTTTGAAATAAAGAGGAGCTAAAACTCAGAAAAAAATATTTTCTTAAAAGTAAAGTGAAATCCTAATGTATATGTTAGAATGTGACAAGTTAAGGGGTAAGGGTTAAGTTACAACATGTGTGCATTTAACGTTCCAAGAAGATTCTTCATATAGCGAGCAGTCAATTCGTTAGACTCAATTTTCAACGACTCGGTAACACGTTTCGGCCAAAATTGTCACTATTTTGTGTTCAATGTTGCCTGAGTTCTTTCAACATTGTCGGGTTGTTAGCACCTTAACGTTATTAACACAAACACAAAGCATTTCTATAATCTATTCTAAACACAATACGGAACAAACTAACGCCTAGTGTTTGAATTTATAGCCCCCGTCTCAAAATTTAGAGCAATAGGAAAACATACTTTCAATTCGATTTGAGACTTTAAATTTAAAGCTAAAAAAACTGCAGGAAGTACAGTCGTGTGCAAATTAATTGGGACAAACGAAATTTTCAATATGTTTTCTTCTTCTTTTTCTTCTTGTGGCGCTACAGTCCGGGGTGGATCTGGTCCTCAACCAACATCCCTCTCCAGCCAGCCCGATCTTTCACCAGCTGTCTCCAGTTGCGCACTCCAAGTTGGTTGAGGTCCGTCTCCACTTGTGTGCGCCACTTTAGTCAAGGTCGTCCTCTGTTGCGTTGTCCCAATGGATCAGATTCAAAGACTTTTCGGGCGGGAGCAGTGGTGTCCATACGCTCTACATGGCCTAGCCATCATAAGCGTTGTATCCGTAGACGCTTGACCAGGCGCATGTCGCTGTACAGCTTATAGAGTTCGTCATTAAATCTTCTCCTCCAAATGCCATCAACGCAAACAGGACCAAAAATCGCACGCAAAACTTTTCTCTCGAAAAGACTAAGGGCTTCCTCATCCGCCTTTGCTAACGTCCAAGATTCTGTGCCTTATAGTAGGACGGGGATGATCAAGCTTTTATATAAAGCGATCTTAGTCCTTTGAGAGAGGGCTTTATTACTCAATTGCCTCTTGAGCCCAAAGAAACAGCGATTGGCAAGAGTGATTCTGCGTTTGATTTCGGTACTGATGTTGTTGTCCCTGTTTACCGCGGAGCCAAGGTAGACGAAGTCCTTAACTACCTCGAAGTTTCTGCTGCCTAGTGTGACGCTCCGTCCGAGACGTCGATGTTGTGTGTCCTTCCTTGATGACAGCATGTACTTCGTTTTGCCCTCATTTACCACTAGACCCATTTTAGCCGCTACCGCTTCAATGCCAGCAAACGCCTCATTGACGGCTCGCTGTGTTCGTCCAATCACGTCAATGTCATCAGCGTAAGCTAACAATTGAACTGACTTCTGGAAGATCGTGCCTCTGGTGTTGACTTGTGAGTTTTGCACGATCTTCTCGAGGATGATGTTAAAGAAGTCACATGACAGTGCGTCGCCTTGTCTAAAACCTTTTTTGACATTGAAGGTCTCGGTGAGTTTGGTACCGACATTGACGGAGCAGCGAGAGTTCTCCATCGTCATCCTACACAATCTGACGAGTTTGGTAGGAATGCCAAAACTAGACATGGCACTGTATAGCTCATTTCTATGCATATTGTCATACACAGCCTTGAAATCGACGAATAGGTGGTGAGTGCCAATTAGCATTTCTTGGGTCTTTTTCAGGATCTGCCGTAATGTAAAGATCTGGTCTATTGTGGACTTCCCTGGCCTGAAACCACACTGATAGGGACCTATCAGGTCATTGACAAATGGTTTCAGACGCTCACACAATACGGCAGAGAGGATTTTGTATGCGATGTACTTCCTCTGTAGTTGGCGCAGTTAATGGGGTCTCCTTTCTTGTAGACCGGGCAAACGACGCTGGGATTCCACTCATCGGGCATAATTTCCTCCGACCATATGTTACAGATGAGCTGGTGCATGTGCCCAACCAGGTCATCTCCAGCTGCTTTAAGTAGTTCTGCGGACAGTCCGTCCGCTCCAGCCGCTTTGTTCGACTTTAGCTTGGATATTGCTATCTTCACCTCGTCTAAGTCGGGGGAACGGAATGCTTGTCTATCATCGTCCAAATTGGATGGAACAGTCTGCCTAGCAGCGGGATTTGGGTCGTCATCGCCGTTAAGGAGTCTGCAGAAATGATCCTTCCAGATTCTCAGCACAGACTGCGACTCTACTACTAGTTGTCCATTTTGGTCCCGGCAGGCCTTGGTCCGAACCTTGTATCCTCCGGATAGCTGTTTTACCTTTCGGTAAAACTTTCGGACTTCATTCCTGCCAAAGCACCTTTCCATTTCCTCGACCGCGCGCTTCTCATGTTCCTTCTTCTTCCTTCTGAGAAGCCGGTGATCTTCCCTTCTTCTCTGTTCGTAGAGTTCACGAACAGCCCGCGTTGTTCGATGCAGCGTCCCCTTATAGGCGTCTTGTTTAGCTGCGTGCGCTTGCCTGCACTCGTCGTCAAACCATGGGTTCCTTCTAGGTGGTGACGTGAAACCCAGCACATCAGTGGCAGCACATTGATGGCTTCTTGACAACGTTTCCACTCTTCTTCTATACTTAGTGCAGGAAGCGTCGAACTCTGAGCGTGAATATGTTTTACTTTATTTCTATTTCAAATTAGAAAAAACTAACACAGGTCAATTTTAACACTTTTTATGGCCTCCCGTACCTTAGCCGTTGACTCTTTCTGGCATTGATGGCACAAGTCGTTCGCATATATTTTTCATTTCTTCGTCTTTAAACCAAATATCAATAATAGGCGAAATCAGCTTAGTTTTTGTGGTGCAGTCTCTCTTCCTGAGCCCTCCTTTCGTAGTTGCATACAGATTGAGGTCGGGGTAGATGCCAGATCAATCCAGAACATCAATTTTGTGATTTGAAAAATACTGTTTCATTTTTTTTTTTTTGTGATGTGTGAAATGGAGCAAGATCCTGTTGGAAAATTCAATTTGCTGCGAAACGTCTCCTCTGAATGGTTGGAAGCTGCATTTGAGTTAAAACTTCTACGTATTTGATGCTGTTCATCATACCTTCTATTGGTTTAAGACTTTCAGTGCCTTCAAATGTAAAACAGCCGCAAAACATGACTTTGGGAGGGTTTTTTGGCGCTTAAACGATATGGCCGCGTCAGAATTTTTCTTTCGAATTTTTTCTCACTACACTCACCCGGTATCCTTGGGCCTCAGAGTGACTCTCGTCCGAGACAACAACTTTCAAACAATTGTCCTCTGTACATTCCTTATGTTTTTAGCCCAATTTAGTCGCTTCTGCCTAATTTTTTCGATGAACAGCTGTTTTTTCAAAGGGCTTGTTGCCTTTCGATCAACTTTCAGAAGGCGCCTACGGACTGAAGACACATCTACCTGAACGCCAGCTTTTGTCCTCTCCCTTTGCAAGTCAAAACTTGTCTTGCCAGTGTTGATTATACTATTTCCTATCAGAACCTTATCCTCATGTTTTGTTGTTTTGAGTTTCCGCCCGCAATGACCCTTCCGATTGAATTCCAGTGACCTTGTGTTAAGCAATAATTCTTGAAACACTCGATTTTGAAACTCCAACCTCAGCTGAAATCTCTTGGATGGTGAAAGGTGTCACATTTATAATAATAATAATTGTTGGCGCGACAGTCCACAGGACCTAGCTTACTCATCAACTACTCATGTTTTGCGCGCTACTGTTCTCTCACGAGTAGAAGGGACCTACAATTTTTTGCCGACTCCGAACGGCGAAATTTGAGCAGCTTTCTTAGACTATTATTACTCTTTGAGTGTTGTCAGTAGCTCGAAAGAGGTGGTGCCGTGAAAAATTCGAGGTGTTCAGCCGGGAATCGAACCTAGACCCTTCGGCGTGTGAGCGTCGCACTCTACCCATTCCGCCACAGCGGCCAAAGGTGTCACATTTGTCAGCAAAAATTAGTCTGTATCAGCGTCTGTTTGGACAACCGCCTATTCGAAAATTTCCGGATTTGTCTTTAAAAGACAGCATTTTTGGGAAGTTTTTAAGTTAAAGCCAAGCGAATAATTTTAAAAGTTAATTGGGAATCTGCTGCAACCGATAAATAATAATTTTAATGCTTGAAAAGTGGTGGTTTAAGTATCGAAGACAAAGAGTTTCTTGGCCAGCTCAAAGATTTTAAAGGTGAGGAATTGGAGTGACTCAGAAAAACATTTCCGTTCGGGTAAAGGAATTTGGATTTATTCAAAATCATCGTATCAACTGTAAGGGTACGTGCAAAAAATTAAAAGACACCTTTATATGGTAAAGACGTGTATTGACTGAAATCAGTATTAAAACATATATACGAAGTAAGATTCAAAACTGGGTTTTACTCATTTAATTCTATTTGGAATGTACTCTTATCGTATTATACGGTTGATCATTTCATGGCTTCAAAATAGTAGAGTTGACATATGACACCAGTCAAACATTTTTACCCTTTCAAATGCCACACTGTTTGCTTAATATATACCATTTTCGGTAAATGACGGATTTCCGAAAGGAAATCACGTTCAAATTATTAAAAGTTTAACCGAAAGGAGGAATGCGCACAAAACAAAACCAGGAAGCTGGTAAAGTTTCAAAGAATTCGAATAGAGTGGTCAAAAATATTGCATATCAATATTTCTGTGAAAAGAAATGTACGGATCATACACAAGCAGTTAAGTCCGTACAGTTATTAGCTCTTAAAAATTTCCTTGAATAATTGAGCCTAGTCCTGTTGAAAAATTGAAGAGGTTCTTCGGACAATTGTCCAAATCGCGTGCCGGTTGGTATATTATACCAACCATATGATATTCTCGTCCTTATAAAAGTCAATTTTCGCAACATTATGACGGCCATCCTTTCACATTGCCGTTAAAAAACAAAGCTCCCATGTCTTGAAAGAGTAGGAAATACATATCGATTTAACAAAAAAAAAATGATGAGTTAGATCTGACTCCTTAAATATGTTAAAAATTACCGAACATTGTCTTTAGGAAACCTGATAAGAGATCATTAAAGTTCTGTCACATCTATAAAAAGTGACTATTTTAAGACGTCAACGCATGCAGAGACACCATAACTCTACAGGATGCAGACTGACCAAATCCATGCATCTACACATCAGTTAGAAATCTGTGACATTTCTTCTTTATTTTGAGAGAAAAAACTGCAGACGATGTGTTGGTGTACTAACGACGCACTTTACATTTGCTAAGCAGTGTGCTTAGACTATGTGATGGAACCCTTTGCGACACCTGCAAAATAATTACTTTCTCATTGTCCCGCCTTTGCTTGGTGGCTGTTTAGGTTGGAGCTGAAAGCTTAGGCTTTTTATCACAGAAGTTCTTCTTTTTCTTCTTCATGTGGCACTACAGTCCGGGGTGGACCCGGGCGTCAACAAAAATGCCTCTTCAGCCAGTACGATCTTTCGCCAGCTGCCTCCAATTGCATCCAGTTGCCCACTCCAAGTTGGTTGAGGTCCTTGTCCACTTGTGTGCACCACCTTGCCTAGGCCGTCCCCTGTTGCGTTGTCCTAATGGCTCTGATTCAGAGACTTTTCGTGTTTGAGCAGTGGTGTCCATACGCTCTACAAGGCCTAGTCATCTTAAGACTTGTATCGGAAGACACTTGACCAGGCGCATGTCGCTGTACAGCCCATAGAGTTCGTCGTTGAATCTTCTCCTACAAATACCATCATTGCAAGCAGGACAAAAGTCGCACGCAAAACTTTTCTCTCGAAAAGACTAAGGGCTTCCTCATCCGCCTTTGCTAACGTTTAAGATTCCGCACCATAAAGAATGACGGGGATGATCGAGCTGTTATATAAAGCGAGTTTAGTCCTTCGAGAGAGGGCTTTGCTCAATTGCCTCTTAAGCCCGAAGACACAGCGATTAGCAAGAGTGGTTCTGGGTTTGATTTCGGTACTGGTGTTGGTGTCCCTATTTAAGGCGGAGCCGAGGTAGAAGAAATCCTTGACTATCTCGAAGTTTTTGCTGTCTAGTATAACGCTTTCCAGATGATGTGACTAGATTTATGAATCACATGATTCAAAATCACCTCCGTATCACTATTTATAGTGTCAACGGAATCACTGATGGAGAAAAGACCATCTGTGGCGGGATGGCGGCTTACAGACCCAGGCTTTGAGGGAACCTGACTGGTAGTGACAGCTTGACCAGAGGCTATATTCTGGTGCCACGGGAGGTCAGGGGCCCCTGGAACTTCGGTTCCAGCCTGACCGTGCGGTAGGCCTCCTTGTGGGAGTATCGTGGTGGCTGTGGTTTATCACCTAACACCGCGGGTAGAGTCATGGATAGTGTACTGTGCTGACTTGTCTAGTTCTGGTGTTGACTTGTGATTTAAGCACGATCTTCTGGAGGATGGTGTAAAAGAAGTCACATGACAGTGCGTCACCGCGTCACCTTGTCTAAAACCTTTTTTGACATTGAAGGTCTCGGTGAGTTCGTTACCGACCTTGACGGAGCAGCGAGAGTTCTCCATCATCATCCTACACAATCTGACGAGTTTGGTAGGAATGCCAAAACTAGACATGGCACTTTATGGCTCGTCTCTATGAATACTGTCATACTGCGGCCTTAAAATCGACGAATAGATGATGGGTGTCAATTTGCATTTCTTGGGTCTTTTCCAGGATCTGCCGTAAAGTAAAGATCTGGTCTATAGTGAACTTTCCTGGCTTGAAACCGCACTGATAGGGACCTATCAGGTTATGAACAACGGTTTCAGACGCTCACACAATACGGCAGAGAGGATCTTGTAGGATGATGTTAAGAAGGCTAACCCCCCGATAATTGGCGCAGTCGAAGGGGTATCCTTTCTTGTGAACCGGGCCAACGATGCTGAGGTTCCACTCATCGAGCATACTTCCCTCCGACATTGTCTTACAGATGAGCTGGTGCATGCGCCCAATCAGGTCATTTCCAGCTGCTTTATCACAGAAGTGCCTGCTGGTTTTTCTCTAGAAAGCCTAGAAAATACATTAAATGCAGGTTTGTCTCCAGTATTCTTATGTTGTGTTTTCCAACTGCCAACAAAAAGGCCAAACTTGGAGCGAGATGTGTTTAATAAAAGTAAGCAAAATTTTCTATCAATTATATGCGTTCAGTGTCCAATAACAGTTTAATAACAGGTTAATAATAATAACTTGGTGGCGCGACTGTCCACAGGGGTACCATCAACTACTCGTTTGGTGCGCGCTACTGTTCTCACGAATAGAAGGGACCTACAGGTTTTTGCCGACTCTGAACGGTGGCATTTGAGAAGCTATTTCTTAGACAGTAATTAATCTTTGAGTGTTGTCAGCAGCTTGAAAGAAGTGGTGCCATGAAAATTACGAGGTGTTCAGCTGGGAATCGAACCTGGACCTTCAACGTGTGACTGTAGCACTCTACCCACTGCGCCACGGCGGCCACTTAATAACAAAGTAACCTACATTATACGAAATTTAAGCCTATTCTACATATTTCACTTATTATTTATTTTATTTGATTCTAATGAACCATCAGCATAGCAGTTTGTTGGCTTGAGACAGTTTGAAATGCTGTGCCAGCTGAGGGTTAGTGTAATAAACTCATTACTTCGTTGTTGCGTCACATACAAACATTCTCCTGGCGTCGACCGAACAGTGTCCGTATTCCTTAAATGTGCTAATGGGTTTGCTTGTTACTGTTAGTATGGAGCAATATTGTCGAATAATAACTGTACGTTTCAATTTCAGATGAAGCCTGTAACCGTGATGTACAGTGACTCCAATAAGTATTTGCTCATACACCTATATGTTAGGGAAAATATTCATGGAAAAAAAAACTATGAACTAGAAACTATGATAGGTAAAGTAATCAAACGTATATATTTTTATTCTGTATGTAATATGCACAATCAAACAAAAAAATAACAACTTCAGGAGTCATAACAAAATAAACTACAACAATATTCACAAGATTACCATTCAAACCTCCAAAAAATATTCGCTCAACCAATTGTCATTGGGTCTTATCTCCACGTAACGGGATTTCTTTTAGAAAAAATACAACAACGAAAAAAAAGAGACTTTGACCATTACAGTAAACATAAATTGACAATCCATTTACATCGAAGTTTTACGCGAGTGAGTGAATTAAGCTAAAATGGGTCGAAAATCGAAAGAAACAACAAAGGAAGTGCGGAAATTTTATTTTAGACCTGCGTGAATCCGTAAAATCAATCAGATCGATTGAAAAACATGTTAATCGGTTTAATTCAACGGTCAAAACTATTATCGATAGGTTTTCCGGTAGAAACAGCATGGCGAGTGCTCCTAGATCGGGTCGCCCACGTATCTTGATCGACAGAGAAAAGCCTGCAATTTAAAAAAAAGTAAAGCAAGATCCAAAAAAGTGCTACACAAATTCACACGGAAATTCGAAATAAATTAGGAGTCGAAATGTGTGTAAACACAGTAAGAAATGTTTTGTATGATGCTGGCTATCATGGAAGAGTAGCACGAAATAAACCATTAATTAGCTCCATCAATTAAAATAAGAGACTTACATATATTTGCAAAGGAATATTTTTTTTTATATAATTGGTGCGCACTAAAGGGATTGTTTATACCCTTAAACGACTGGAACACGGGCCGGTGATAAAGAGGACGAGAGGGAAAGGAGGTACTAATGCACATTGGTTTTAAATGCTTGCGGATTGTAGTGGGGGAAAAAATTGGGCTGAGAAGAGCATTCCATAGTCGTGTGGTGCAGGTGAAGAACGAGTCTCTAAACTTAACTGTACGTCCAAAGGTGAGCTTAAGGGTGAACGGATGACCGTTCACAGCGAGGCTTGAATTGCGGGTGAATTCTCTCTTTAGAGCATTTTTTGTTGAAATAGCGATCAAAAGCAAATGAAAACGTAACCAAATAGTTTTGGAACAAATTTATATTCACTGACGAAAGTAAATATAATATATGTGGCTCAGACGGTCGATGTCTAGTATAATAATAATTGTTGGCGCTACAGTCCAAGGGGGGACCAGGGCCTAGCTTGCTCATCAACTACTCGTGTTGTGCGCGCTACTTTTCTCTCACGAGTAGAAGGGACCTACAGTTTGTTGCCGACTCCGAACGGCGAAATTTGAGAAGCTTTTTTAGACAGTTATTACTCTTTGAGTGTTGTCAGCAGCTGGAAAGAGGTGGTGCCGTGAAAAATTGTCTGGTATGGGGGAAGAAAAAACCACAAATGCAAGAAGAGAATCTTAAACGGATATTTAAAGATGGGGGTGGCTGTGTGCTTGTTCGGGGTTGTATGAGTGCTTAAGAGGTTGGTGATTTGCACTTTAATGATTGTATAAAGGATCACAAAGTGTACATCAGTATACTAAAGTCAAACCTTCAATCCAGTGCAAAAAAAGGAAAAATTGGTCTAGGTTCCGATTACATCTTTAGTCAGGAAAACGATCCCAAACATACAGCCTTTAACACAAAAATGTGGCTATTTTACACAGTCCGAATCCATTTCGGACGCCACCTCAATCACCAGACATTAATCCAATTAAAAACGTATGGAATATCTTGGAGCAAGATACAAGGAATCAAAACAAGTTGATTTGAAAACAACTTTGATAACTGAATGGAACAGAATCATCAACAATAAGTTCATTCTATTCTTAATCGACTAGTTTACAAAATTAGAAATAAAGGTGGGCCGACAAAGTATTCGATGAGTTAAGATCTGTTATTGTGAGTGGAGTTCTAAATCGTAATCTTGTGAATATCGTTGTAGTTTATTTTGTTAAAATTTCAGTTTTTTTCAATTGTCCTTAATAATAAACACAGGATGAAAATATGTGATTTTTTTTACGTATCCTAGTTTTTTTTCTATAAATATTTTCTTTATCATAAAGGTATATAGGCGAATACGTATTGGAGTCACTGTTTGTTTCTCAAAAGACATGATAATAAGTAACACAACACGACCAATTATGGCTTTATTTGTTAAGAAGTCTCTTGGTTACGTTATTTTATACTTCTGTCACTGCCAAATCACTATCAATATAATGTGATATCTCTATATTTTGTAGTTACCACATTTCAAACCGAAATATAAGGTTGTTCGCTTTTTTTGCTCTTCATTCAATGCTTCGCAAAAAGTGTTGATCGAATTTAGTTCAAATACACCGATATGAAATGAGAGTTTTTTTTGAAAATAAAACACTAATTATTAATGGGAAAGTAAAAACATTTTATTCAAAGTATTGGCCATTGTTTTCTACACATTTTGACAACCTTTCTGGCATTTTGTGAATACCACGCCAATAAAATTGTTCGTCTGTTAAAGCAAACCAATCAGACACTTAATTTTTGACCTCCCCGTAGGAATCAAAGTGCTGCTCAGCCAATGCGTGTCCCATAGATGAATGCAAATGGTAGTCGGAATGAGCCAAGTCTGATGAATACAGCGGATGGGGTAGCTGCTCCCAGCCAAGTGTTTTGATTGTATCCTGAACTGGTTTTGCTTTGTGTGCAGGTACATTGTCACCTAGCAATATTACCTTGCCGTGTCTTCTGGCCCATTCTGGTCGTTTCTCGATCAATGCATGGTTCAAATTGATCATTTGTTGTCGGTAGCGATCAGTATTAACGGTTTCACCAGGTTTTAGGAGCTCGTGGCAGAGCACAGATTTGTCCTTTGTCACCATTGTCTTCTTTCCGAATCGATCTGGTTCTGCAGTCGATGTTGATGTTTGTCGCAGATTAACCCATGATTTTCTCCGTTTAGGATTCTTAAAATAAATTTATTTTTCATCGCCAGTAACAATCCGATGCAAAACCGATTTTCTTTCATGTTATTGAAGCAAAATTTCACAAGTGTTTTTTCGGTTTTCCAGTTGTCATGTGGCACCCATTTTCCACACTTTTGGATCTTTCCAATAGCTTTTAAACGGTCAGAAATTGTTTGTTGTGCAACATTTGACATTGCTGTCATTTGCTTTTGACTCGAAGTGCCATCTCCATCCAATATCGTTTGCAATTCGGCGTCTTCACACTTTTTTGGTGGTCTTCCACGTTTTTCCTTTCTCACATCAAAATAATCATTTCTGAACCGTTGAAACCATCTTTTGTATGTTGCTTCTGATAGAGCATGATCACCATATGCCTCGACAAGCATTCGATGCGACTTTGCAGCACTTTTCTTCAAATGAAAACCAAAAATTAATGCTTTCCTCAAATCATCACTTTCTGGTACAAAATTCGACTTTTTTAACACGAGGAAAATATATGGCGTTGTCTGTTCAATGACTTGATGTATACTAAATATTTTTCACAGATGTCATAGCAAACAAACAAAAAAAAATAAGGGCTCGTTCACAACAAATGATCCCTATCGAGACATTTGTATCTTGACTCTCACTTCACACCGGTGTACCTATATTTAACATCAGTTTTACGTTACGTTACGATTCGCATTTATAAGGTTTATATTTATAAGGTCAAATATTTCCCTTCCATCTAGACGGCAACTTCACAACATACCCTTCGTAGAAGCCCCCCATCCTTAATTGAGAATTACTCGTACAGCCACTTTTCAAAAGTCTCTTTTGAGTTCAACTTCATACCACCAAGGACAAAAACAGGTGGTAATCCCTTGGCGCTCTGTCCGGGCTATATGGTGGATGCGATAAAACCTCCCATCCGAGCTCCCGTAGCTTCTGGCGAGTTATCAACGAAGTGTGTGGTCTAGCGTTGTCCTGGTGCAACACTTCACCCTATTGGCCAATTCTGGACACTTCTGGTCTGCTTCAAGCGGTCCAGTTGTTTGCAGTAGATGGTAGAATTAAGCGTCTGGCCATATGGGAGCAGTTCATAGTGGATGATTCCCTTCCAATCCCATCAAACATACAGCAAACCTTTCCGGCCGTCAATCCCGACTTGGCCACTGTTTGGGACTATTCACCGGCCGTCAACAACGACCGTTTTCGCTTGATATTGTCGTATGTGATCCATTTTTCGTCGCCAGTCACCATCCGCTTCAAAAATAGGTCGAGTTTGTTCTATTTCAGCAGCATATCGCATGCGTTAATTCGGTCCAGAAGGTTCTTTTGCGGCAAATCATGCGGCACCCAAACATCAAGCTTTTTTCTGTATCCAGCCTTCTGCAGATGGCTTAAAATGGTTTGGAGACTAACTCCCATCTCGTGGGCGACGTCACGAGATGCCACATGCCGGTCTAACTCGATGATATTCATGATTCGATCGGTATTCGTCATCACAGGTCTTCCGCCGGCTGGCTTATCCATGGTATCGTTTTCACCGGCTCTGAATCGTCGAAACCATTCCTCAGCAATTCGAAGTGATAGAGTAATAATAATAATAATAATAATTGTTGGCGCTACAGTCCGAAGGGGGACCAGGGCCTAGCTTGCTCATCAACTACCCCTGTTGTGCGCGCTACTGTTCTCTCACGGGTAGAAGGGACCTACAGTTTTTTGCCGACTCCGAACGGCGAAATTTGAGCAGCTTTCTTAGACAGTTATTACTCTTTGAGTGTTGTCAGCAGCTCGAAAGAGGTGGTGCCGTGAAATATTAGAAAAATTGGTGTTGAACTGGGAGTCGAACCTAGACCCTTCGGCGTGTGAGCGTCGCACTCTACCCACTACGCCACGGCGACCACGAAGTGATAGAGTACTATCCCCAAAAACACCATTAATCTCACGAAACGTTTCTCTTGCGGATTTAAATAAAAATAAAAATAGTGCGAATTTCGGCGTTAGTGAACTCCATGGTTACACGTCTATAACTGTTGAACGCAATACCAATCAATTTGTAGGTCAAGACCTTTCAAATGATGTATAGTATTGCCAGATACGAGCTCTGTAGCGGTTTGTACATAGCCGAAAAATTCAAAAGACAAGGCGGAAGATATTTGTCAACCTTATAATAATCGTTTATTTGTTTTCAAATCATTGAATCGTAAGGAATACATTTCATATTGTGCAAAATTTGCCGATGAACACTTAGCCTCCAGCGGCCGTGATCCATACGTTGAGAGTATAAAGGCTCCGGCACATAGAATACTTTACAGGCATCAGCGTCAGCAGTACTTTGACAGATACATAAAAATAAATGTGTTCTAATGGGAGGTGGGCCATAGACCAAGGTTGCCGCTAACACGACGGATGTAGTGGCTCAAATTTTATCTTGCCTCTCTCTGTCAGCCTTGACAATGAACACATTGTGACATTTCAAGAGAATTTTTTGAAGTATGAATTAACGTTTGATAACTTTAAGTTTACTGAATATTGAATAGTTAATCAAACATTTTTTTATTCTATAAATTTTTTTCTTTATAATAATTGTTGGCGCAACAGTCCACAGGTGGACCAGGGCCTAGCTTGCTCATCAACTTCTCGTGTTGTACGCACTACCGTTCTTTCACGAGTAGAAGGGACCTACAGCATTTTGCCGACTCCGAACGGCGAAATTTGAGAAGCTTTCTTAGACAGTTATTACTCTTTGAGTGTTGTCAGCAGCTCGAAAGAAGTGGTGCCGTGAAATATTCTTAAGGTTGGCCATTGTACAGTTTTTCAAAGTTTAACGCAAAAGAGCCGAGCTATGTATAAAGTCTGGATCCAAAATCGACAGTTGCTTGTTTTGTTATTAATATATTCTTTAAGTTAGAGCAGTATCATTAAGCACGTTAGTAGTAACACGTGTGCAGGCATTTTTGCAAAATAAACATCAGATCGCTTTGCAGCATAACCAAAACGAATTGAATTTAAAGCAACTGTCAAATGAAATCAGCTGAGCATTGATGTATTCATTGTGTCGTCACCTTCCTTCAGGTACTTCACCATCAACGGATACTTTGCCGCTACGCACGTAAAATATTCTATGTGCCGAGGCCTTAAGTTTGAAATTAAAGTTGATAGAAACCTCATCGTTCTTCTCAACAAGTCCCCAGCAACAATTGTTGCTTGGGAATAACAATTTCACCACAAAAGCTTATTCTCATCAAGACCGGCACCCGTAGCAAAGATTCAAACCTCCAATATAGCTTAGCAGATGAAAAGCTCTCGCAAAATTAAATCACATCACCAATGACGTCAAAGAAAAACAAATCCATAGCAGTCCTCTCGCCCGCTGTGTGTACTGTTGACCGTCGTTTACGAATTTCGCAGTGTTTTCACGCCTCTCATCAGCTGTGCTCTCCGTTTCACCTCGACAGCCTTCAGCCGCTCCCAGCTGCCCGCCCCGAGGAAAAGTGGAAATTCTCTCAAACAGTACACCGCCGACACGAACACAGCGCCTCGCTAGTGTATTTCAAGACGAAGACTCGAGCGATGGGTCGCCATCGGTGCCGCTGCGAATTCGAATAATAAAATTTTTGTGTTTTTCTGAACGAAATCCCTCGACTTGACTTTCGAAATTGATTTTCAAAATAACACTCATCGACTTCGAGGACGTTCGCTTTCGGTGTCAGTTGCGTCTGCGGAGAAGTGGACAACGGGACAAGTGAAAAGATCACTTTTGGGCAGAGTTAGACCCATTTTTCGATTGGAATTCGGGGAGTATGTGATATAATTACACTTTTGGCACACCTCGAAAGTTTTTCGTGTTGGTGGTGTGGCTGCGGAACGGAGCTTCCCCATCACAACCCCTGTCGTCGGAGGTGACGCGCGGGGCAGTGCAGAAATCTATAAATAGGACGGACGCGGTTGCGACAGAACGCGAAAACGAGGGTTGA
Source organism: Eristalinus aeneus (assembly GCA_955652365.1). Lineage (NCBI taxonomy): Eukaryota > Metazoa > Arthropoda > Insecta > Diptera > Syrphidae > Eristalinus > Eristalinus aeneus. Next base: position 87,890,008 of record OY019131.1, on the reverse strand, counting down.
AGTAAAGAAAGTGTGTTTGGAAGAAAGATGGAATACGGGCAAGAGTCGTCTGACTCAGCCGTGCAGCGACGGCGAAGGCGGATTGTGCGCGCGACGCGGGAGAAGACTCCAGAGCCTGGGAGGAGAAAGTACTCGGACGAGTACTCTGAAGGCAGCAGCACCTTCGAGCCCGTCCAGACAGTGAGAATGCAGATAAGGCCGCCAGGTACGATGTCAGCTCATGAAAGCAAAATCCTGCGTAGGCGGGACAAGACGATAGCGAGTGCGGCGAGCAGAAGCCACTCACAGCCGCGGCAGGCCGAGAGGCTGTCGTCCCCAGAAGCATTCGAATTAATCCGGACTGTGGAAAAGCGCAGCCTGTCATCGCCAAGGCACAAGGAAGAATCCAGTGAGGGCGAGTTCTATGCGAGGACGCCAGAGATACCGAATAAGTACGAGGAGCCTCCAAGGGACGACGGGAACCTCAGTCGCCTGGAGCAGAACCTGCGCAGGTTTGATGAGGAAAGGAGACGGTTCGAAATGGAAAAGAGGATATTCGAAAAGGAAAAGCGCGAGCACAAGCTCCGTTACAAGCAGTATTTGGACAACGAAGAGCGGAAGCGGCTGGTGGAGAAGTACCGCAAACTCAGTGACCGGATTCAGCTGCCTTCGGATATCGAAGAAAGGCAAAGACTGGTCCAGAGCTTAAGGTTGACCAAGAACGAGGCTCCAGTAAGGATTAAGCCCGTCAAGTCATCGGGCTATGAATCGTCCACTCCACTTTCGTCATCCGAGTCAGAGGCTGTCAACGCGGAAAAGCCGCGAAAGCACCGTTCTCCACACACGGGCCAAAGGTACCGCCCTACGGAGGTCTCCAATCCATCTGCTCTCCCCCCGCCACCACCCCCAGTGCCGGTTCGAAGGAGCGTCAGTCGAAATAACTCCTTATCCCCTATTAGGCCTGCCAGACGGTCGAAGACCCCCGAGGCTGGATCGGGCACCCCGTCCCGAAAGTCGTCTTTGGAGGCGAACCCGAATGGATCCATCGAAAAGCCAAGACGTTCATCCTCTCTTGAGGAAGAAGTTGTCCGCAAGTCAGCGGCGGCAGCAGCAGACAGGCGAAATTTTGAACAAAAAATTAGTTCCGACGCGCCTTGCGACAGTATAGTGCGCAAGCGGAGCCTAAGGGAAAGCACACAGCAAAATGGTGATCAGACGCGACGACCTTCAAAGCCAGACAAGGAGGACTCCAGTGGATTAGTTCGAAAGCGAAGCCTTCCTTCGTCTTTCATGCCTGCGGAAGTCCCCCCGGAAAAACCAAAGCCACCTAAAAAGCCGACACTCATATCCAAACTCATTGCGTACTTTAAACGCCCTAAAACTCCAAAGCGAGAAGACCAGCCTCCACCAGAGCGGCTCCTCACAAGAGCCTTCTTTAAGCAATCGATCTCCGAGCTCCGTCAGGAGTGGATCAAACTGAAAGCAGACTACCCCGGAGAGCTGGACGCCATAAGGAAGGCGCGCAACAAGTGCTTTGCGCACACAATAGTCCTCATCCTTCTGTGCGGCTTTGGCGGTCTGATGTTTCGATACACAGAGGGCTCGTTTGAGAACATTTACAAGTGCGAGGTGCGCAAGGTAAAGCGGGACTTCATCGACTACCTCTGGACGGTGAGTCACAACATGAGGTAAGACTGACATCAAGCGCATCAACACGAATCAATATAATAATTTAGAATTTCCCTGCAGAGAGGATGATTGGAAGTCTGCAGCCCGCATGCGTTTGCGGAAGTTTGAGGAAGAGCTGTACGCGATGCAGGAACTCGGCATTCGTCGATTCCCTGGCATGAAGTCGTGGAACTTCGTCAATTGCGTTCTCTACTGCTGGACTGTGATAACAACGATAGGTATCCACGCCACGGGGGAATGGGTTTTGGTTTCGCCATATCTTAGCTTTAAGTCTGTTCCCAGTTTGATACATCCGCTAACAAGTTTCCCTTCTGCTTTCCAGGTTATGGCCATATCACGCCTCAAACGACACTCGGGCGGTCGCTGACGGTAGTCTACTCCATCATCGGTATCCCGATGTTTCTGATCTTGCTTGCGGATTTCGGCAAACTCTTCACCAGGGCCATCAAGTTCGTGTGGGCATACGTCCGGCGCATCTACTACACGGGCACCTGTCGCAAAGTACGCAAGCAGCAGCAAGTGATGGACGTCATCAGTGGATTCAACACAATGTATGACTACGCAGTGCGACGCCCCAGCCAATACATTTACGGCGCTGCTGACGAAGAAGCAGCTCAGCCCGGAAAAATGGGCCCAACGCCGCAGACTCCAATTTCTATTCCTTCCCACGGAGAGACCCCCAGCTCGCCCTACCCAGAGACCTTCGAAATCGATGACGAGTTCAATTTACCCATCTCGCTGGCCAGTGTGATCCTCATCTCGTACATCGTCATGGGGGCCTTCGTCTACACCCTGTGGGAGGACTGGACCTATTTCGAGGCCTTCTACTTCGTCTTCATCTCCATGTCGACAATCGGCTTTGGCGACTTCGTCCCCAACCACCCGATCTTTATGATGTGCAGCATCATATATCTCGTCTTTGGGCTTGCTCTCACTTCCATGTTCATCAACGTTGTGCAGATCAAGCTGAGTGACACTTTCAAGGATGCCAGCGCGAAGATTGGTGCGACAATCGGTCTGACCATGGCCGAGGGTAGCGAGTCCCACATTCACACACCGTCAGACATTGCCTCTGTTCACATGCCTAAGTTGGACACCATCGGTGAGGATGTCGACGAGGAGATGTCTCCAAATGAAGTCGTACAGCCTCCGCAACCGCTGAACTTTGAAGCCGCACCACCGCCGCCCTTGCCAAAAAAGCCTTCCCCCGTCGTACCCGAGCAACCGTCTGAGGAGCAGCCCAAGAAGAAGAAAGGCTTCTTTAGAAAGTAGGCACAGTCCAGGCACACACTCACACACACACACATTGCAAGTGCCTTTCGACAACTTTATAGAGCCTTAGCTGTGAGCTTTCATGCAACGAGCCTTGCCTTAAGTTAGATTAAGCCTTTAAGCCGTATTCGTTAGAGTTTCCAAAGACCTGGCTTTGATTTGTGTTTTATTTTCTGTGCGTTTTGAATTTTATATGTAAGCCAAAGTTTGACTAGTGTGTAAGCTGTACATTTATGTAAGGGTCTAGGAATATTTTACACGTAAGCACTTTTTGACTTTTAAAGCACTACAATTGACAAGCCCTATTTACACCGTTATGACTTGAATGAAAATATGTATTTCTGTTTTGTGGACGTAGGCTAAGGATGTACATAAATGTTTTAACAATTACAACATCGCTGTGTTTTATTTGCGTTAGTTGAATGCATACTCCTGGGCCATGCAGCTGGAAAAAGACTCTCAAAGGCCGAGAGGGAAGATAGCTACTATGTTCAAACTAAAAGTGGTTTCCCTTTTTCTCGGCATACTCCATACAATGTACGGTTTGCAAAAACGAAAAACACCAAGCACAATGGATACTTTGCGAGAACATTAAGGAAGAAGCCCTCGATAAGTGCAGCTATGATTTGTCTTTTTGGAAGAAAGTGTTGTTCACTGATGAGCGTAAATACTGTTGGATCTTGAAATAAAAAACCACGTCCGCTCGTCTTAACGTTTTATTTCAGATGAAGACTATATCGATACATACAAGAGAAAAAGTATAGTAGGCAGTGTTGCCATTTGAGTAATGTACAATTTGTATTAGAAAAGTATTTTTTTCAACATACCCCCTCAAATTTACACTAGTGTAAGAAAAAAAAAATACATACCTCAAAATCGTTTATACAATAAATTGAACAATGATTCTTCTTCTTCTTCTTCTTGTGGCGCTACAGTCCGGGGTGGACCTGGGCCTCAACCAACTTGCCTCTCCAGCCAGCACGATCTTTCGCCAGCTGTCTCCAGTTGCGCACTCCAAGTTGGTTGAGGTCCTTCTCCACTTGTGTGCGCCACTTTAGTCTAGGTCGTCCTCTGTTGCGTTGTCCCAATGGCACGGATTCAAAGACTTTTCAGGCCGGAGCAGTGGTTTCCATACGCTCTACATGGCCTAGCCATCTTAAGCGTTGTATCCGTAGACGCTTAACCAGGCGCATGTCGCTGTACAGCCTATAGAGTTCGTCATTAAATCTTCTCCTCCAGATGCCATTAACGCAAACAGGACCAAAAATCGCACGCAAAACTTTTCTCTCGAAAAGACTAAGGACTTCCTCATCCGCCTTTGCTAACGTCCAAGATTCTTTGCCATATAGTAGGACGGGGATGATCAAGCTTTTATATAAAGCGAGCTTAGTCCTTTGAGAGAGGGCTTTATTACTCAATTGCCTCTTGAGCCCAAAGAAACAGCGATTGGCAAGAGTGATTCTGCGTTTGATTTCGGTACTGATGTTGTTGTCCCTGTTTACCGCGGAGCCGAGGTATACGAAGTCCTTAACTACCTCGAAGTTTCTGCTGCCTAGTGTGACGCTCCGTCCGAGACGTCGATGTTGTGTGTCCTTCCTTGATGACAGCATGTACTTCGTTTTGGCCCTCATTTACCACTAGACCCATTTTAGCCGCTACCGCTTCAATGCCAGCAAACGCCTCATTGACGGCTCGCTGTGTTCGTCCAATCACGTCAATGTCATCAGCGTAGGCTAACAATGGAACTGACTTCTGGAAGATCGTGCCTCTGGTGTTGACTTGTGAGTTCCGCACGATCTTCTCGAGGATGATGTTAAAGAAGTCACATGACAGTGCGTCGCCTTGTCTAAAACCTTTTTTGACATTGAAGGTCTCGGTGAGTTCGGTACCGACCTTGACGGAGCAGCGAGAGTTCTCCATCGTCATCCTACACAATCTGACGAGTTTGGTAGGAATGCCAAAACTAGACATGGCACTGTATAGCTCTTCTCTATGCACATTGTCATATGCGGCCGTAAAATCGACAAATAGGTGGTGAGTGTCAATTTGCATTTCTTGGGTCTTTTCCAGGATCTGCCGTAATGTGAAGATCTGGTCTATTGTGGACTTCCCTGGCCTGAAACCACACTGATAGGGACCTATCAGGTCATGGACAAATGGTTTCAGACGCTCACACAATACGGCAGAGAGGATCTTGTATGCGATGTTCAGGAGACTAATCCCTCTGTAGTTGGCGCAGTCAAAGGGGTCTCCTTTTTTGTGGACCGGGCAAACGACGCTGAGATTCCACTCATCGGGCATGCTTTCCTCCGACAATATCTTACAGATGAGCTGGTGCATGCGCCCAACCAGGTCATCTCCAGCTGCTTTAAATAGTTTTGCGGACAGTCCGTCCGCTCCAGCAGCTTTGTTCGACTTTAGCTTGGATATTGCTATCTTCACCTCGTCTAAGTCGGGGGACGGAATGCTTGTCTACCATCGTCCAAATTGGATGGAACATTCTGCCTAGCAGCGGGATTTGGGTCGTCATCGCCGTTAAGGAGTCTGCAGAAATGATCTTTCCAGATTCTCAGCACAGGCTGCGACTCTACTACGAGTTGTCCATTTTGGTCCCGGCAGGCCTTGGTCCGAACCTTGTATCCTCCGGATAGCTGTTTTACCTTTCGGTAAAACGTTCGGACTTCATTCCTGCCAAAGCACCTTTCCATTTCCTCGACCGCGCGCTTCTCATGCTCCTTCTTCTTCCTTCTGAGAAGCCGGTGCTCTTCCCTTCTTCTCTGTTCGTAGAGTTCACGAACAGCTCGCGTTGTTCGATGCAGCGTCGCCTTATAGGCGTCTTGTTTAGCTGCGTGCGCTTGCCTGCGTGCGCTTGCCGTCGTCAAACCATGGGTTCCTTCTGGGTGGTGACGTGAAACCCAGCACATCAGTGGCAGCATCTTTGATGGCTTCTTGACAACGTTTCCATTCATCTTCTATGCTTAGTGCAGGAAGCGTCGAACTCTGGGCGAGTTTCCGAGAGACTCGGTCGGCAAAGTTCCCAGCACTCAGCTGCGATTGTTGCTTTTCGACGTCAAACCGTTTTGGCCTTTCTCGACTCCGTTGCTCTCTCGATATCCGGGTTCTTACATTGGCTATTAAGGTGATGATCCGAGTCGATGTTTGCACTTTGGAAGGTTCGGACATCGAGAATACTGGAGGAGTGTCTGACGTCGATCGCAACGTGATCAATCTGGTTGACGGTTGATTGATCAGGAGATCGCCAGGTTCCTTTGTGAATGTTCAGGTGTGGGAACCGCGTGCTAGCCACAGAGAGGTTTCGCCCCGAGGCGAAGTCCAACAGCCTGAGTCCGTTTCCGGATGTGTTGTCGTGCAGGCTGTGTTTACCGATGACTCCAGCAAAGATGTCCTCCTTTCCCAGCTGAGCGTTGAAATCTCCTAGAACGATCTTCGTGTCGTAGCTGGGGCATCGATCGTATGTTCTTTCTAGGAGATCATAGAATTCATTTTTGATTATGTCATCCTTCTCCTCTGTCGGGGCGTGAGCGCAAATAAGGCTCATGTTCCCGAATTTAGCCTTGATGCGGATTGTCATGAGGCGTTCGCTGACTGGGTCGTAGCTCAAGACTTTTTGCCTAAGTCTGCCTCGAACAACAAATCCGCATCCGAATAAGCGCTGCCTTCTCTCTCTATAACAATTGCTGTAGTAGATATCGCAGTTCTTCATCGCTTTTATGCCAGGCCCATCCCATCGCACTTCCTGGATGGCGGTTATGTCAGCTTTGTAGCTGTCAAGGGCCTCCGCAAGTTGTTCGGCTGCACGTGGCTTGTTAAGGGACCTCACATTCCACGTGCAAAACCGAAAATCTTTATCCTTAAAACGTTTGCTGGGGTCGTCAACAGTTGATCCGTCCTTATCCGAGGCATGTTGTTGTCTCTGAACTTCCATTTTTTACGTGGTGAGGAAGTTACCCTCACGCACAACCCACAGTCTGGTAAGCCAGGCCCATTATTTAAATCCTCGGGCAGAGGGGGTCGCTGCATACATTAGTTCACCATACAACGGGTGTTGTGATGGCTATCCAGGGGGCGCCACGTGGAGGCTGTATGTCAACTTGACCTGTGCACTAACGAGGATTGCCTTGGCAGCTCGCCATGTTGAGCGCAATCAACGACGTTACCTCGCGTGCATAGGCCCATGCCCCCCTGAACAATGATTACTGAAATGTAAATCCTAACATTTTTACAAAATGGGAATGTTTATTCTCTTTTGAATTTTATGTTTGTATGTCGGCAATCATGTTTTCTGTGTTATTTTAAATTTAAAATTGATTTTTCATGAACTTCTCTTATGTAATGAACCCTTATATCAATATGCTTACTCCTTGCATGAAATACAGGGTTCTTAACTAGCTGCTGCGCACTGAGGTTGTCGCCAAATAATGATATTGACTCTGATACTAAGTCCTTGAAGCCAACATCGATAATCAGGTTTCGCAAGTACACAAGTTCTTTTGATGCAGACGATAAGGCCATGTATTCCTCTTCGCTGCTCAAAGCAACAGTTGGCTGTTTTCTAGACTCCCATGACACCGCACAGCCCGCCAAGAAAAAGACGTACCCAGTAAAAGAACGCTTGTCGTTGCAATCACCGCCCCGCCCAATCACCCATCAGCGTACGCAGTTAACTTAGCACCAGATTGTCTGAAAGAAAGTTAATAGTTTATGGTGTTAGACAAGTACCTCAGCAAATGCCGTGCTGCTGCAAAATGCTCGCTGTGAGGATCCATGTTAAACTGTGATAACTTTATCACCGAATGTGATATATCAGGTCGGGTTGCCATGCTGATAAAATTTAGTGAACCAATAAGGGACTGGTACAGCTTGACGTCAACTTTGGAGCAATTCGGACAATTTTCACACTTGCTTAGTTTTGTTCCTGGGTCCAATGGTGTGATACCTTTTTACAATCATTCATTTGGTATTGATTTAAAAGATTTTTTATTAATTGTTGTTGTCCTATTTTAATTGAGCCCCTCTCGCCATCTCTCTCGAATTCAATACCCAAGAAATAGTTCAGCATACCCTTATCCGTAATTTCAAATTCCGCTTTTAACTTTTGTTTTATTTTGTTCATTTCATTTTCTTCTTTAAAAGCCAAAAGGATATCATCGACGTATACTATTAAGAGATTCATGTGCCCATTTATCTCTAATATATAAACACAACTATCATAAGAAGAACGTACGAAACCAAAGTTAGTCAAAACATGGTTTAATTTCAGGTTCCACTGCCTTCCAGATTGCTTAAGACCATATAACGCCCTTTTGAGTTTGCAAACTTTCTGTGGATACTTTTTGCTTACAAGACATTGCGGCTGCATCATACAAATATCTTCATTTATTTTTCCGTTTAGGTTAGCGCATGTAACGTCTAATTGATGTAATAATAAGCCGAATTCTGCAGCCAGTGCAATCACCAAACGAATTGTTGAATATCTTGTACCCGGGGAAAACGTTTCATAATAATCTTCGCCGAATTTTTGGCTGCATCCCTTAGCTACCAGACGCGCTTTGTACCTCTCAATTTCACCAAATTTATTTTTCTTTAGATTAAAAATCCATTTAGATTTAATTGCCTTACGGCCAACGGGTAAATGTACTAAATCCCACGTATCATTCATAATCAATGAATTATATTCTGCTTCCATAGCATTGACCCATTTTTCTGATTGGCGGCAACTTAGGGCTTCTTCTACGGTTTCGGGATTGTCTTTATTATTTCCCTCGACATTCAACATAAAACTCAGTAAATTTGACCTTTTTTCTGATACTGCTTCTTCGTTCCTTTTTGTAACACTTTGTGCTCTGGAAATCCCACTTCTTAATGAACTAAGTTGCACATTTCCACTAAGGTATTCTGCTTCTCTTCTTCTTGTCCTTTTACACACTTAGGAGCTTGAAGAACTAAGATTGTTAGAACTAAACAACAATTTTCGTTGTCGCCGTGGTGTAGTGGGTAGAGTGCGACGCTCACACGCCGAAGGGTCTAGGTTCGACTCCCAGTTCAACACCAATTTTTCTAATATTTCACGGCACCACCTCTTTCGAGCTGCTGACAACACTCAAAGAGTAATAACTGTCTAAGAAAGCTTCTCAAATTTCGCCGTTCGGAATCGGCAGAAAACTGTAGGTCCCTTCTACTCGTTAGAGAACAGTAGCGCGCACAACACGAGTAGTTGATGAGCAAGCTAGGCCCTGGTCCCCCTTTGGACTGTAGCGCCAACAATTATTATTATTATTAAACAACAATTTCCGCCACGATGGTTTATCAAAAGTATGGCGAAAGAGTGGCACAGCATTGGAAGTAAAAAAACCGCGAAGGACAATGAAACATGGTGGAGGCAGTGTTATGGTGTGGGAGTCCATAGCATGGTCCGGTGTGGGAAAACTGGTATTTATAGAAGAAAATATGTACCAGCTTTAAGGGATTATTATTTACAAGAAACACAAATTTTTACCTTTTCTTTTTAAACTTTATTATTGCTCCGAATACTTAAATGCTCCTTTACCGACTATGTCCTCTTACAGTATTATTTTCCTGACCTAACCGGCGGTCCTCTCTTCTGTCATGATCTATACTCCTATTCTCCCTTCGATCCTCGTTTCCCTTCTTCTCTGAAATTATTCTACTGCACAGCACATGTATCTGGATATACTGAGGGGAAAATTAGAGTCATCGGTCGAGAAATTGGGTTTAAATCCTGGATGAATATTTCAGCAGGATAATGACCCTAAGCACAAAGCTGAAAAAGTCAAGGAGTGGATATTGTAAAGGCTGTGCTTGAGTTCTGGATATTTTGGATCCAGGACAGTCATATATAAAGAAAGAGATAAATGTATTGTCGCCTTTGTGTTCAGAAAAATAATGGGTTCAGGCGATGTATGATCTTAAGATGATGCGTTCAGGCCCAAACAGAGTGATTTTTTTAGCTATTATCTTTTTGGCAACCCTGGTTTAAACAGCTGATGCACGTTTCGTGTTTTGTTTCACTGTCAAACATCTTCAATTTCGTCTATAATTTAACCATGAATCGTCTTACAAACGAACAAGGCTTGCAAATTATTGAATTTTATCATCAAAATGCGTGCTCTGTTATGAAAGTTCATCGCGCGCTTCTTACATTTTATGGTCAAAAATGGACGAAGCTCACTTTCGACTCAATGGGCACGCAAATAAGCAGAATTGTCGATTTTGGAGTCAATATCAGCCGGAAGCAAGCTACTAATGCATTCAGAAAAAGCCACAGTTTGGTGCGGTTTATTGGCTGGTGGCATCATTGGACCGTACTTCTTCAAAGATGATGTGAATCGTAATGTAACTGTGAATGGTGAGCCCTACCGTGAGATGATATCCAACTTTTTTTTGCCGAAAATGCAAGAGCTTCATTTGCATGACATGTGGTTTCAACAAGACGGTGCCACATGCCACACAGCACGCGCAACAATGGACTTATTAAGGGATGAGTTCGGTGAACATTTTATTTCACTTTCATGACCGGTCAATTGGTCGCCTAGATCGTGCGATTTAACGCCTTATACCATTTTTTATGGGGCTATGTTAAAGCTCATGTCCGCCGGACAACCCCGCTTTAATTGACGTATTGGAAAAAGACATTGAAGCATTTATTCGTGATATACCGGCCGAAATGTTGGAAAGAATATGCCAAAATTGGACTAAGCGGATGGACCATTTGAGGCGCAGTCAAGGTCAACATTTGCATGAAATTGTCTTTAAACATTAAATTATATGGACCGTACTATCGATTTTAAGAAAGATTTCATGCATTTTTCTGAATCTTATGTTCGTTTTTTTCTTACCTACAGCTTGTAAAAAATCACCCTTTACTATGCTGCTTGCCAGTTGTTTTCTCCTTCACAGCTTGTAACAAATCACCCTTTATACACAGTTGTATTCTCCTCCACAGAGCCAAGATTCAAGCCCCGTTGAGCATTTGTGGGACTTCCTAGAGAAGCAACTGCACAGGCACACAATAACTTCAAGGGCTACACTCAAGAAAGCTCTGCTAATAGAATGGCACAGAGTACTGACAGATCTAATCCAGAAGCTGGTTTATTCAATGCGTCGAAGAAAACAATGAATGCAAATATGTTTTCGGTGGCCGCGGTGGCGTAGTGGGTAGAGTACGACGCTTACACGCCGAAGGGTGTAGGTTCGATTCCCAGCTCAACACCAATTTTTCAAATTTTTCACGGCCCCACCTCTTTCGAGCTGCTGACAACACTCAAAGAGTAATAACTGTCTATGAAAGCTTCTCTAATTTCGCCGTTCGGAATCGGCAGAAAACTGTAGGTCCCTTCTACTCGTGTTAGAACAGTAGCGCGCACAACACGAGCAGTTGATGAGCAAGCAAGCTAGGCTCCGGTCCCCCTTTGGACTGTAGCGCCAACAATTGTTATTATTAAATATGTTTTCGGATTATATAGACCACCAGGCTATAGTAAAACAACATTTAACGAAGAATTACTTACTTACTTACTTACTTAAGGTAGTGTTACAGTCCGGGGTGGACCTGGGCCTCAAACGACAAGCGTCTCCAGCCAGCTCGATCTTTAGCTAGCTGTGTCCAGTTTTGCACGCATGGTTGGTTAAGGTCCCTTTCCACTTGCATGTGCCACCTGAATCGCTGTCTTCCTCTACTGCGTTGTTCCTCGGGGTTGGATTCGAAGACTTTTCGGGTCGGAGCATTAGTTTCCATCCGCTCTACATGACCTAGCCATCTCAATCGTTGCATCTTCACTCTTCTGACCAAGTCGATGTCGCTAAATAGGCCGTACATTCCGTTATTATATCTCCTCCTCCACTCGCCATCTATGCAGACAGGACCAAATATCACATGAAGAATTTTCCTCTCGAAGCAACTAAGAGCAGCTTCATCCGCTTTTGACGAAGTCCATGCCTCCGCGCCATATAGCAGGACTGGGACGATTAAAGTCTTATAAAGCGTTACATTGGTTGTTCGAGGGAGGGCTTTGTTTACCAATTGCTTTCTTAGTCCAAAGAAGCAGCAATTGGCAAGAGTTATTCTTCGTTTGATTTCAATGCTGGTGTCATTGTCTGAATTGATAGCGGTGGCTAGGTTGACAAAGCTTTTGACTACCTTAAAGTTATATCTGTCTGCCGTGACGTTCTGACGGAGACATCGGTGTTGGGTGTCCTTTCTCTTTGACAACATATACTTGGGCTTACCCTCGTTTACCGCTAAACCCATCTTCGCGGCCACCGTTGCAATACCCACAAAACCGCAATTGTCATCAGCCTGCGTTCTTCCTTCTTCTTCTTCGGATGGCGCTACAGTCCGGGGTGGACCTGGGCCTCAACCAACATGCCTCTCCAGCTAGCACGATCTCTTGCCAGCTGCCTCCAATTGCGCACTCCAAGTTGGTTGAGGTCCTTTTCCACTTGTGTGCGCCATCTCAGTCTAGGACGTCCTCTGTTGCGTTGTCCCTGTGGTTCGGATTCGAAAACTCTTCGGGCCGGAGCAGTGCTGTCCATACGCTCTACATGGCCTAGCCACCTTAAGCGTTGTATCCGTAGACGCTTGACTAGGCTCATGCCGCCGTACAGCCCATACAGTTCGTGGTTGAATCTTCTCCTCCAGATGCCATCAACGCAAACAGGACCAAAAATCGCACGCAGAACTTTTCTCTCGAAGAGACCAATGGCTTCCTCATCCGCTTTTAGTAGCGTCCAGGTTTCTGCGCCGTAAAGCAGGACTGGGACGATCAAGGTGTTGTACAAAGTCACTTTGGTCGTTCGGGAGAGGGCTTTATTACTCAATTGCCTCCTAAGCCCAAAGAAACAGCGATTGGCAAGAGTGATTCTGCGCTTGATTTCGGTACTGATGTTGTTGTCCCTATTCACCGCGGAGCCGAGATAGACGAAGTCCTTCACTACCTCGAAGTGTCTGCTGCCCATAGTGACGCTCTGTCCGAGACGTCGATGTTCTGCATCCTTCTTCGATGACAGCATATACTTCGTTTTGCCCTCGTTTACCACCAGTCCCACTTTAGCCGCTTCCGCTTCAATGTTAGCAAACGCCTCATTGACGGCTCGCTGAGTTCGGCCGATCACGTCAATGTCGTCCGCATAAGCTAGCAATTGAATGGACTTGTGGAAGATCGTGCCTCTGATGTTGACTTGTGAGTTCCGCACGATCCCCTCAAGGATGATGTTAAAGAAGTCGCATGACAGCGCGTCGCCTTGTCTAAATCCTTTTTTGACATCGAAGGTCTCGGTGAGTTCGCTACCGACCTTGACGGAGCAGCGAGAATTCTCCATCGTCATCCTACACAATCTGACGAGTTTGGTAGGGATGCCAAAACTAGACATGGCACTGTATAGCTCGTCTCTATGCACGCTGTCATAAGCGGCCTTGAAATCGACAAATAGATGGTGGGTGTCGATTTGTACTTCTTGGGACTTCTCCAGGATCTGCCGCAGTGTGAAGATCTGGTCGATTGTGGACTTCCCTGGCCTGAAACCACACTGATAAGGACCTATCAGGTTGTTGACGAACGGTTTCAGGCGCTCACACAGTACGGCAGAGAAAATCTTATATGCGATGTTAAGGAGACTGATCCCTCGGTAGTTGGCGCAGTCGAAGGGGTCTCCTTTCTTGTGGACCGGACAAACGATGCTGAGATTCCACTCGTCGGGCATGCTTTCCTCCGACCATATCTCACAGATGAGCTGGTGCATGCACCCAACCAGCTCATCCCCAGCCGCCTTGAACAGCTCTGCGGATAGTCCATCCACGCCAGCAGCTTTGTTCGATTTCAGTCTCGATATTGCTATTTTGACCTCGTCGAAGTCGGGGGGACGGAATTCTTGTCCATCGTCGTCCAAATTGAGTGGGACATTCTGCCTAACAGCGGAATTTGCGTCGTCATCGCCGTTTAGGAGTCTGCAGAAATGATCCTTCCAGATTCTCAGCACCGACTGCGACTCTACCACTAGTTGTCCATTTTGGTCCCGGCAGGCTTCTGTCCGAGACTTATAACCACTGGATAACTGTTTTATCTTGCGGTAAAAATTTCGGACGTCATTCCTGCCAAAGCACCTCTCCATTTCCTCGACCGCGCGCTTCTCGTGCTCTTTCTTTTTTCTTCTGAGAAGCCGGTTCTCTTCCCTTCTTCTCTGTTTGTAGAGATCACAAACAGCTCTCGTCGTTCGATGCAGCGTTGCCTTGTATGCTTCTTGTTTAGCTGCATGCGCCTGCCTACACTCGTCGTCAAACCATGGGTTTCTCTTTGGTGGTGGCGTAAAACCCAGCACATCAGTGGCAGCATCTTTGATGGCTTCTTGACAACGTTTCCACTTGTCTTCTATTGTTTGTGCAGGCAGCGTCGAACTTTGAGATAGTTTTAGGGAGAATCGATCGGCAAAGGCTCTAGCGATCGGCTGCGATTGTAGCTTTCCGACATCAAACCGTCTTGGCCTGTCTCGACTCCGTTGCTCTCTCGATATCCGAGTTCTTACCTTGGCTACAACAAGGTGATGATCCGAGTCAATGTTTGCACCTCGGAAGGTTCGGACATCGAGAATACTAGAGGAGTGTCTGACGTCGATCGCAACATGATCAATCTGGTTGACGGTTGATTGATCAGGTGATCGCCAGGTACCTTTATGAATGTTGAGGTGTGGGAACCGCGTGCTGACCACAGAGAGATTTCGCCCCGAGGCGAAGTCAACTAGCCTGAGTCCGTTTCCGGAGGTGTTGGCGTGCAGGCTGTGTCTTCCGATGACTTTAGCAAAGACTTCTTCTCTTCCCAGCTGAGCGTTGAAATCTCCTAGAACTATCTTGGTGTCGTAGCTGGGGCATCGATCATATGTCCTTTCTAGGAGATGATAGAAGTCCTCTTTACTGCTGTCATCTTTTTCCTCTGTCGGGGCGTGGGCGCATATGAGGCTTATATTCCCGAATTTAGCCTTGATGCGGATTGTTATGAGGCGTTCGCTTATGTATTGGAAGCTTAAGACTTTTTGCCTAAGTCTGCCTCGAACAACAAAACCGCATCCAAATAAGCGTTTCCCTCTCTCCCTGCAGCAGTCGCCGTGGTATATGTCGCAGTTTCTCACTCTTCTCTTGCCCGGCCCACCCCACCGCATTTCCTGAATTGCGGTAATGTCTGCTTTATAGCAGTCCAGGGCCTCCGCAAGTTCATCGGCTGCACGTGGTCTGTTTAGGGACCTCACATTCCACGTGCATATCCGAAGAGCGTTATCCTTTTTTCGTTTGCGTGGGTCGTCAACAGTGTATCCATCCATATCCGAGGCATTCGGTTGGTACGTAACTAGTGTCTTTTTTATGTGGCCGGGCAGTTACCCTGACGCACACCCCCAACCTGGAGGACCAGGCCCTTTTTTATACCTCTTGGGCGGAGGTCGCACTTATAGGTTTAGCAGGTTGAGTTCGGGTGAACGACAACCAGTACCCGGTGGCTACCAACGTGGAGGTATAATAAGCACAATTGGTGTGTGGAAGACAGTTACAGCAGCTGGGCATCGCCAGGTTGATGCCAATCAGTGCCTACCCTGTTCCCACATCACCCAACCACCCTGCGTTCTTCCAATAATGTCAATATCGCCGGCATATCCGAGTAGTTGGACGGACTTCCGAAAGATTGTTCCTCTGATGTTAGCGTTCGAGTTTTGAGCAATTCTTTTAAGAACGATGTTGAAAAGGTGGCCAGCGTGTCGCCTTGTCTGAATCCTTTTTTGACATCAAAAGTCTCGGTTAGATTTTTACCGACCTTGATGGAGCAGGTTGCATTCTCCATTGTCATCCTACACAAAGGGATGAGTTTGCTAGGGATGCCAAAACTAAACATTGCTCTGTATAGCTCGTCTCTATAGATGCTTAAAATCTATGAGAATGTGTTTTTTGTTTGTTTTTTATATTTCACGCGCACTAATGGGATTGCTTATACCCTTAAGTGACTGGAATTAAGGCACAGCACGGGCCGAAGGTATAGATAATCAGAAGGACGGTTTTAAATGCCCGTGGATGGTAATGGGGATAAATTGGGCTGGGAAGGGCATTCCATATTGGTGTGGTACGGCTGAAGCACGCGTCTCTAAACTTAACTGTACGTCCAAAGGTGGACTTAAGGGAGAACGGGTGAGCATTTCTAGCGAGGCGGGTATTGCAGGTGAATTCTTAAAGTGGAGGAATGCAGCTTGCTAACTCGTTACAGCATTTTTTGTTGAAATAGCTATAAAATATGATAGAGACGCAACATTTCGTCGACGTTCAAGCGAGTCGATTGACTTCACAGCATTGTTATCACCGATAAGTTTTATCGCTCGCTGTTGTCTTCTATCTAATAGGTGAAGAGAGGTCTTAGGAGCATCGGACCAGGTAGGAGCGTTGTACTCAAGCTTAGGGCGGATGTACGCCTTACATATTGTTGTCAGGTCAGAAGGGGTGAAGTATTTCTTGCGTCGCTTTAAGAAACCTAGACATTTCGCTACATTTTTGTGATCTCGAATATGTAATCGTTCCAACGAAGTGTTGAGTTGATACACATACCGAGGATGGAAAGTCGTTTGGTTTCAAGAACACAGGAGCCATTCATGGATAAGAGCTGGTTGAAGTGAGTGTCAAGATACAAATGTCTCCATAGGGAACATTTGAGGTGAACGAGCCCTTACTTTTTTTTGTTTTGTTTGTTTGCTAAGTCATCTGTGAAAAATATTTCGTATGCATGAAGTCATTGAACAGACAACATCATATTTTTTCATCGTGTTAAAAAAGTCGAATTTTATACCAGAAAGTGATGATTTGCGGAAAGCATTAATTTTTTGTTTTCATTTGAAGAAAAGTGCTACAGAGTCGCATCGAATGCTTGTCGAGGCATATGGTGATCATGCTCCATCAGAAGCAACATGCAAAAGATGGTTTCAACGGTTCAGAAATAATGATTTTGATGTGAGAAATGAAGAACGTGGAAGACCACCAACAAAAGTTTGAAGACGCCGAATTGCAAACGATACTGGATGGAGATGTCACTTCGAGTCAAAAGCAAATGGCAGCAATGTCAAATGTTGCACAACAAACAATTTCTGACCGTTTAAAAGCTATGAGAAAGATCCAAAAGTGTGGAAAATGGGTGCCACATGAATTGAATGAAAGACAGATGGAAAACCGAAAAAACACTTGTGAAATTTTGCTTCACAGACACGAAAGAAAATCGGTTTTGCATCGGATTGTTACTGGCAATGAAAAATAAATTTATTTTAAGAATCCTAAACGGAGAAAATCATGGCTTAATCTGCGACAAACATCAACATCGACTGCAGAACCAGATCGATTCGGCAAGAAGACAATGGTGACAAAGGACAAATCTGTGCTATGCCACGAGCTCCTAAAACCTGGTGAAACCGTTAATACTGATCGCTACTGACAACAAATGATCAATTTGAACCATGCATTGATCGAGAAAAGACCAGAATGGACCAGAAGCTCCATGACAATGCACCTGCACACAAAGCAAAACCGGTTCAGGATACAATCAAAACACTTGGCTGGGAGCAGCTACCCCACCCGCCGTATTTACCAGACTTGGCTCCTTCCGACTACCATTTGTTCTCATCGATGGGACACGCATTGGCTGAGCAGCACTTTGATTCCTACGAGGAGGCCGAAAATTGGGTGTCTGATTGGTTTGCTTTAAAAGACGAACAATTTTTCTGGCGTGGTATTCACAAATTGCCAGAAAGGTGGTCAAAATGTGTAGAAAACAATTGCCAATACTGTGAATAAAATGTTTTTACTTTCCCATTAAAAATTAGTGTTTTAGTTTAAAAAAAACTGACTGGTATTAAGATACTGGTCCATGTTTGTTCGACTCGTCCCCCTCGGCAGCAGACATTCCAAATATCGTCGATGTTCCTATTGGGGCTGTCGGTGGTGTCTCCGGAGTTCCACGATACGGTGAATAAGACTGTGACCGCCGCGAACATCGTCTACCATGAGTTCTTGAAGAGCGATGAAGGCCAGGGCTTCTCGGGTCAGATTGCCATGCTCGGCGACTCAATGGGATCCCTGCTGGCCTACGAGGCCCTCTGCCAAACGAACGGAACAAATTGCGACGAAGATGAACGAGTGGTCGACATTGAGTTGGATGCTAAGAAGTTGCTGGTCGCATTATCGCCGCAACGGCCGCGAAGCTCGTCGTCCAGCGACTCGCGCCTGCCCAAGCTCGACTTCGATGTGAGTGACTTCTTCATGTTCGGCACGCCACTGTAAATTATCTTGACTTCAAGGAAACTCCACGATTCCTTTATTCATACTGGTATACCTAGGCACTGAGTTTTGGAAGCAATAAATTCCACTCTATTCTCTTTACCCCAGTCAATTATCGAAATTTAACGTTCCAAGTCTAAGGCCGAATGGGGGGGTCGAGAGCCAAGGAGCGAATATGAAAAGCTGAGAGCTCTGCCATCAACTAAGGAATTGGATTACAAGTGACAGACAAAAGATTATTTATAAAAATGAGGATGAGTGTCGGAGACAAAACGAAGCCCTGGAAAAACCAGCATTACTATGGTTAATGTAAGACTGGAACCCATCCAATACAACTTGTATTGAACGGTTCGAAAGGTAATTTCTAATTCATTGAAGAAGAGATTCATCGACGCAAAAAGCAAGCATTTTCGACAAGAGAGCCTGATGCCAGACTCTGTCAAATGTTTTTTAAGGATCAAGTGCAACGATCTTGCTTTCTCCTACATTGTGCAAAATTTGATTCCATTTATCGGTGAGATACAGTAAGTATCAGGTCACCAGTGGACCTGTTACTGCGGAAGCCGTATTGCCAGTCATTAAGAAGCTTCCGAGTTCCAAGATATTTCATAAGCTGACGATTTATCAGCGTTTCCATGACCTTGGAGAGAAGGGACGTTAGTGCTATGGGTCGGTAGGAGGTGGGTGAAGATGGTTCGCCTTTTTTAAGGGCGGGCTGGACAAATGTTGTCTTCCACTTACTCGGAAAGATCCCTAAAGAGTAGGACAGATGGAAAAGCTTATGCAGTGGTTTTGCCAGCGTAGAAGAACACTTCTTCAGAAGAACGGGGGGATATCATCCGGGCCAGCGGGCTTGTGCACGTTTAGATCTTTAAGTAATCTTAAAACTGTACGAGTGCGAAAATGGACTTGTCCCATGGAAAAATTTACGCTCTAGAGTACAAGCGCGGACAGAGCGCAATCTGGAAGCGTTGAGTGTAAAATGTGCAGCAACCAGATTAGCTTTGGCCAAAGAGCTGAAAGCTGGAATGTCATTGCAAATGAGCGTTGGGACCGAAGGCAAGGCTGAATTCCTTATGTCTTTTACGAAAGACCAAAAGCTTCTGCTACCCTTGGGGCATTGTAGAACTTTTTGCCTCAACTTTTGGTCAAAGGAGAATTTCACACGTCTTATTAATGCATTACAGTCATTTCGGATCCGTTTGAACTTTTTCCGGGCTTCCTCAGAAGGGTTGGCTTTATAATCCCGAAAACTTAACTCTCTCATCCTAATAGCCTCTTTGCAGCTCGAGTCGTACCACGCGTTTGTCTTCGGTTCGATACTCTTCACTCTGTGAGGAATGAAGGATTTCATATCTGACAAAATTTTTTTGTGGTCATATCAGCTGCGGCATCCACGTCACTATTGAGGAAGCATAGTGACCAGTTAAAATGCCACAAAAGTTGTTTAGGTTGCTACAGTTGGGTTTCTCGTAGAGGCAAACTCTTCTTTTAGGGATTTGCTCTCTAACTGGTTGGGACGAGTAGGGAAAATTGGCTGATACGACACTGTGGACTGACGAGCCTAGAGGCGACAATATATCAATTGAATATTTTTCACGATGAGAGGTGAGAAACAAATCCAAGGTGTTGGCGGTATGATCTGCAATGTCAGGTATCCGTGTTGGCTCATTCACAAGCTGGGTCAAATTGCTTACCTCAGCAAAGATTTCAACATACCTTCCTTCGGGTGTTGTCTGGCCTGAATGTCGAAGCCAAGAAGAATTGTGTACATTAAAATCGCCCGCAATAACGATTTCAGTGCGAGGAGACAGGGATACAATTCTTGTGATAGAGTCGGATAGAGCATCGAACTCATTGAAAGTTGAGCTGCTATCCAGGTTTGGACTTCTATAAATAAAGTAATAGTGGATTAACTGCTTACGGGCATGGAGTTTTAACCACAGGAAATGAAATTCCGGATTGGAACAGTGGGCGTATTGTGGTTGAAGTTGGTAAGCAACATCACTACGCACGTAGATAGCAAGACTGCGATGTGGGAACAACAAAAGCACTAAGCTATATCCAGGCAGGTTAAAGTCCTACAAGTCAATATTCTCACCTACCTGTGTTTCACTTAGCGCCAAGAGAGCTGGTTTATAGCGGGAGAGGTGAATGTACACAGCAAAGAGATTTGCCCTTAGTCCACGAACGTTGCTCAAATCAAACCGAAATCCACCTCCCATATCAGTCACAGACATTAAGGGCCGATTTTTCAATAGTCAGATAAACAATGAGATAGGAGTTAACTGACAGGTAAGGCATAAATGCATTTTTCAATAGTTGTTTAGCAGCTATCTGAGGAATATACCATCTAACTGTCTGTTAAAGTTATCTGTCCGTTTCTGTGTCAGATAAAATGTAATCCCCTAGTTAAAGTAAATGGGCTGTCAAATTCAAACATGTAAATAATTACAAATTGTTTTTTTTTAAATGGATTTTTTGGACGATGTCGACGATTTACTTATTGAGGAAAAAGAAATAATATATAATCGCTACAATTCAACTTCAAGAAAGAAAAGAGTAGTGAGGAAGCGACCTGATCATTATAAGGAATGGGAAGAGGAAGATTTCAAACGAAGATTCAGGTTGCAGAAAGATACTGTCGAATACCTACATTCATTAATAAAGGACAAAATTGTGCATAAAACAGAAAGGTTAGTTACGCAGATACATTCGAATATACATATGTTTATTTTTCATTTCTATATTGAACTTAACATTTTGGGGATTTATTTTAGAAATCAATGCGTTTTACCCATGACACAATTGTTGATTGCTTTCCGGTTTTATGCTACAGAAAGTTTTTACATTACGGTAGGAGACTTTTCGTGTGTCACTGCTTCAACTACATGCAAGATTGTGAAAAGAGTTACGCTAGCCATTGTTGCTTTGAGACCGATGTTTGTAAGATTGCCAAGAAACCAAGAAGAAATTTTACAAATACAGCAGGGTTTCTACCAAATAGCATGGTTTCCTCGAGTAGTTGCATCAATAGACTGTACTCATGTGCGGATAGTTTCACCAGGTATGTTCAGTTGTTTATCATTTGTCCTAAACGTTTTGAAAAAATTCATTTTAGGAGGAGATATTGCTGAAAATTTCAGAAATCGAAAAGGCTATTTTTCCATCAATGTACAAGCTATGTACACATCAAACTTAAAGTTTATTAATGTAGTTACTCGATGGCCGGGCTCGACTCATGACAGCCTCATATTTCACAATTCTGCTGCTAAATTTCATTTCGAAAATGGTTTTGTTGGAAATGGAATAATTTTAGGAGATAGTGGATATTTCTTGAATGAATATCTTTTGACTCCCTTGAATGATCCACAAACAGCAGCGGAACGTTTGTACAATGAATCACAAATTCGAACAAGAAATACTATTGAGAGAAGCTTTGGTGTGTGGAAAAGAAGGTTTCCGGTTTTTAGCATTGGAATGCGGTGCAAACTTTCTCTAGTGCAAGACATTATCATAGCAACTTCAATACTTCATAACTTAGCTATTGATAGAAATGAGGAAGTTCCGCCAGTGGATCCGGATGAACATGTTGAAGCTGAAGAATCATTTGAAGAAATAAATTCAAATCTCACGGGTAATCGTGGCATGAGGGATACTTTCTTGGAGTACTTTCAAGCTATGATTAATTCATGAACATAATAAAACTAAAATAAAAGTTTGTTAATTTGGTTGATACGTGTCATACGCTCATTTTATTTGAATAAACTACTTTTTAAATTCTTGTATTTTTAAATTGTGTGCTTCTTGTTTTCTGTTTTCTTCGTTGTGAAGATAAAGAATACTGAGTTCATGCTCTTCTGTTCTATGTTGAATATGGAGGTCATGTTCAATTTGCTTAGATTCTAATTCTTTTTGCAGTAGTCGTTTTTGTAATTCCACCAATCCTAGACGGGATTAACCCAACTCATCATACTTAGATTGGATGTTTGTCTTTGTATTGTTTCGTCTTAAAACTGGGTTGGTCTTAGTTTTAAGTGCCTTTGGAGTCCAGGACTGCCATTTAGAATAAGATGCACCTGCAAATATAAACAATTTATAGAAACATGTACTTCTTGTATTTTAATATTACATTACCTTCGTTGTCATTCAATGCATTTTCAACATTCAACTCTATTTGTTCCTAGACCCTTCCTGTTGCATCGTTGGAAGGGCTAGCTGGGCTTGTTTTCTGAAAAGTGCCTGGTGTGATCGAGGTATTCAAAGCTACGAAATATTTATTTGAGCATGTTTTACGGTTGTGGAAAATATTTTACTATTGGTTTACTTGTTAGGGAGTCACTGTCGTTTTGAGCTTCCAAGCCGTCAATATTGGAACACATAGCCAGTACTTTTTCTTCCGCGACTGAGAATACTGCAGGTGTGGCTTCTTCACCACCTGTTTTGTATAATTCTTGGCGATTGTGTGCGGCTTTCTTTTTTGTATTTTTCTTAACGCTCTCATACTTCAGCTTCAAATTTTTAGATGATCGTATGTTCACGCCACTCGCACTGTTAAACAGATCTGCAGATTTGGTCCACGCAGTATCTTTTTCTTTGTTGGTAATTGCATCTGTCTTGTTATTTTCTATTATGTTTCGAAATTTGAACACCAAATCCATTAACAACCGCGTTCCACTAGGCATAAAATTAACAGCCCTCTCGCGCTTTTTTGTCTGTAGGTCAACGTTTTCCATTTTAACTAATTATTACTTGAAACTTCAAAAATACTTGGGAAATTATTTAAAATATACAGATATCTCAAGATAGACGTTTATCTGAGAGCATAACCAGCTCATTTGATCTAGCACAAACAATTACCAATTAATCTGTTTCATTCATACAAATACCATGTGAAGTTAGACACAATTGATATTTGCCGCTCTGCAAAATACGGTCAAATAACTATACAGCTGTTAGTTTTCGATTGAATAACTAAAACTACTTATCTAGCAGATAAAGAGTCGAATAAATTTATTCCTTCGTTAGCAATCAGTCTGTTTATCTGACTATTGAAAAATCGGCCCTAAATAAACCAACTCCGACTACGCAGTTGGTAAAAGCAGAATTTAGAAGTGTAAGGCCTTGCTTCAGCTTCACAACAAAAATCAATGTAGGTGTTATGCCCTTACACTGATTTGAGTTGATCCACAAACAAAAATTCACACTTCATAAACCGCTACGTCGGATGCTAAGCAAACTCAGTCATCGCCTCAGCCCGTCTGGAAAGCCAACGGTAGTTGCGACCGAGAATGCCTAGCAGCGGCTTGTGAAGGATAGCAAGGGGGAGGGACGGCACCGTGCGTGTTAACCCAAATCACTTCACTGTACTGCACACTACACAACACTTTGATTTTTGTTTTAGTTTTTTAAATATGTATGTATTTTTATTTAATGTTAAAATGTTACACTCGCGACGAGGTGGAGTCGTATTTTTTCCGGCGCAAGGGATTTTTTTTTTAATTTTTTTATTTTTGTCGCGAGTTTTTTATTTTGGTGTGGTGCATGCAGCGGCGGGACGTATGCATGCGTCGGAGGATGACTCGGTGGGTACTGATTTGTTGCTCCTGGGTTTTTTCCAAAATCTACCTTAGTGTGAATATTTGGTAGATGGAGGATTTTCCTGGCCTAAAGCCACACTGATATGGACGGCCCAGGTTGTTGAGGAATGGCTTCAGGCGTTCACACAGTACGAAAGATACGATTTTGTATGCGATCCTTAGGAGACTGATGCCTCTGTAGTTGGCGCAGTTCAAATTGTCTCCTTTTTTTGACGAAGAATTTAAAAGAAAAATTGCATCTTTGGGTAAAAATAACGAGATCGTAATAATGACTGACGAAAACATAAATGTGAAAGACCAAAATTTGTATGGAGCAAATGAATACATATAAATGCTGGCCTTATTAGGCTTTATAAATGTAAACACAGTTCACGAGAAAGAATCCAAAAAGTGGAACAAATACGATCAATGAACATATTTTACCCAACGCGGCGATCCCACGAATCAACTCTGTGATGATTGAAAGCTGCATCACGGACCATTACCAGACGCTTTACTTTACAAGTTCACATCATTCAAACGAAAAAGAACAACGAACTGAATATGTCATGCGAAAATAGATGAGTTATTTGCTGGCGTTAACTGGGAGGAAGTGACTGCCGAAAATGATGCTGTCTCTCTGCATCAGGAACCCACACAAAATGAAAAGCATATACGATGAGTTGACATATGTCAAAACAGTACAAAACAAAAAAAAAATCTTTGCATATCTACAGACTTAATAGATTAATGCAAAAAAGGAGACGAACTATGCAAAAAATGGAAGAACAATAGGTTGAATAGGAGTTATGAACTGGCTTAGAGACTTTTCGTAATAAACTTTATAAATATACAATAGCACAAAAATCTGTTTTTTACAAAAACAAGTTTAATAAAGCTAGATTAGACCCACGAAAAACATGGAGCTTAATTAACAAAATTTTGGGAAGAAAACATCCTAGTTTGGATGAAACAATTATTAGGAACTTCATTGGTCACATTTGTTTGAGCAATCGTACCAATGAATTTACAAAAAGTTTCAAAGACGAAATTGTAAACATAATACACTATTGCGACTTGATTACCTTGATACACACAAACAGAACAGTAGACAGTTCTATTTTTATCCAAGAAAGCGATATATCGGAAATAATGAAAGCACTAAATCTGCTTGGCGAAACGAATTCGCCGTGCATCGATGGAATTAGGGTAATTGACATTAAGAAACATGCTGCAACCTTTGCTCCACTCCTGTGCAAACTAGTGAACTTAAATATAACACAATCAAAACTACCAGAAACTTTAAAAACATCTGTTTACAGACCAATATATAAAGGAGGTAATAAAAGTCAACTGAGCAATTACAGACCAAAATCAACAGAAGAATGTGTAGTTGAAAGGTTGCAAAACTTTATGGAAAAACATTCCCTTATACAAAGTCAGTATGGCTTTCAAAAAGTGAAAAGCACAGGTAAACCACTTGCCGAATTTGCCAATCATGTCAACGAAAACCTGAACAAGAGTTATCACGTACTGGTCGTATTCATGGACTTCAGTAAAGCTTTTGATACTCCTAATCATAATAAACAAATTGGAACTCTTGAACTCACATTTCAACCCCCATCCACAACATATCAGATTAAGAATACCGAGGTGACTTACTCCGAACAGCATCCTACAAAAAGTAATCGAGATCCAGACGGCGAACGGTCCAGTCATCGAGAACCAGTCGTCGGACGGTCAAGTCATCGGACGGCCCAGTCTTTGGACGGCCCAGTTGTTTTTGGCATTTCTTTTTTTAAATATCTAAATTCTACCGTCTTTTAAATAAAGTTTTTTTATATTTTTACTTGGAAACAAATAAATTAATTTGCATATTAGAAACTCGCGGTTTGCAGTAACTCAGCAACCTATATACTTCAGGAATAATTTCTGCAGCACATCGGCTAGTTTTCCTATAGCGATTGTTGAAAGCTACAGATACATACCTATGAGTCATAATACCAGGTATACCAGTATAAGTGAGCGTCAAGATACAATTGTCTCGATAGGGAACATTTGTTGTAAACGAGCCCTTATATTTTTTTTTTTTTTTTTTTGTTTGCTAAGACATCTGTGAAAAATATTTCGTATGCATCAAGTCATTGAACAGACAACATCATATTTTTTCATCGTGTTAAAAAAGTCGAATTTTATACCAGAAAGTGATGATTTGCGGAAAGCATTCATTTTTTGTTTTCATTTGAAGAAAAATGCTGCAGAGTCGCATCAAGTGTTTGTCGAGGCATATGGTGATCATGCTCTTTCAGAAGCAACATGCAAAAGATGGTTTCAAAGGATAAGAAATGATTATTTTGATGTGAGAAATGAAGAACGTGGAAGACCACCAAAAAATTTTGAAGACGCCAAATTGCAAACGATATTGGATGGAGATGACACTTCGAGTCAAAAGCAAATGACAGCAATGTTAAATGTTGCACAAGAAACAATTTCTGACCGTTTAAAAGCTATTGGAAAGATCCAAAAGTGTGGAAAATGGGTGCCACATGAATTGAATGAAAGACAGATGGAAAACCGAAAAAACACTTGTGAAATTTTGCTTCACAGACACGAAAGAAAATCGGTTTTGCATCGGTTTGTTACTGGCGATGAAAAATAAATTTATTTTAAGAATCCTAAACAAAGAAAATCATGTGTTAATCTGGGGCAACCATCAACATCGACTGCAATACCAGATCGATTCGGTAAGAAGATAATGCTGTGTGTTTGGTGGGACCAGAAAGGTGTGCTGTACCACGAGCTCCTATAACCTTGTGAAACCGTTTATACTGATCATTAACGACAACAAATGATCAATTTGAATCATTTATTGATCGAGAAACGACCAGAATGGGCCAGAAGACACGGCAAGGTAATTTTGCTCCATGAAAATGCACCTGCACACAAAGCAAAACCAGTTCAGGATACAATCAAAACACTTGGCTGGGAGCAGCTACCCCACCCGCCGTATTCACCAGACTTGGCTCGTTCCGGCTGCCATTTGTTTTTATCGATGGGACACACATTGGTTGAGCAGCTGTCGAAAAATTGGGTGTCTGATTGATTTGCTTTAAAAGACGAACAATTTTTTTGGTGTGGTATTCACAAATTGCCAGAAAGGTGGTCAAAATATGTAGAAAACAATGGCCAGTACTTTGAATAAAATGGTTTTACTTTCCCATTAATAAGTAGTGTTGCATTTTCAAAAAAAAAAAAAAAACTCATTTCATACCGGTATACCTGATACCATTTGAACATCTTAAAATGACATGCATTTGTTTTTGAGGGATATAAGCCAAAAGGTTATTGTAAGGCGTTACACTCAAATGAGTGGAGAGAAGCGATGGACGAGGAAATCGTAGCACTTAACCTTAACAAGATATGGGATTTGGTTGTGCCTCCAAAGGGTCGGAAAGTCAGCGATAAGAAATGGGTATAAAGATAAAACTTTCAAAGGACAACAAGTTTAAAAGTTATAAGGCTCGTTTGGTTGTGAGAGGGTTTATTCAGGAAGAGGGAATTGATTTTACTGAAACATTTAGTCGCGCGGATGACCTCTTTAAGAACGGTTCTAGCGATCGCTGCTTCCGAAAGGATGATATTAAAACAATTCGATGTTAAGACCACGTTTCTTAATAGAAACTTGAATGAATTAGTTATATGTCCCAGCCTTAAGGCTATGATGACTTGAGCGACCGTGTGTGTACGGGCATCGAGACATTGGAATTCTAAGTTTACAAAACTTCTAAAGCAATTTGAACTTATGCCAAGCGCAGCCGATCATTGTGTCTTTATTCACAACAGCAACAAGAGAAAGACATTGACAGCTTTGTACATTAATGATGATTGGGACGAATACAGAAGAAGATGTTCAACGACTTATTTCATACTTACGTCAACATTTTGAGGTTAAAGTTACTGATGCAGAATATTATCTGTCTTCAAAGCAACAAGCTGGAAAATTTATCTATTCATCTTAGTCAGTCATGTTATTCGGAACGGGTATTCAAAAAATTCAATATGTCTGACTCTTGCCCGGTAACAACTCCAGCTGTGATTTCACAAAAGGGTAACTTTTGCAATAAAAACAGCAAATTAAAATTTCCTTTCCGAGAAGCAGTTGGTAGTCTGATGTACCTAGCCATTGCAACAAGGCGCGATATTTTATACGCTTTGGGAGTAGTATCCAGACATTCAAGTGATCCAAAGACAGAACATATATATGCAGTTAAACGTATTTTTCAATACGGAAAGGGGACATCTATGGTAAATAGGAATTTCTCTTTATAAATATGACTAAATAAACAATTACTTGTTATAGCGACGATGATTATGCCGACGATACTGAAAGCCAACGGTCCACTAGTGGATATTTTTTCTTATAAATAGTATACCCGTACCTTGGTCATCACAGCGGGAAAGATGCGTGAGTTTGTTTACCACCAAAGCCGAATATATAGCGGCGTAAGAAGCTGTAAAGGAGATGACGTGGATGAAAGTTCTTCTTTAGGATCTCCTTCCTGGAATCAAGGTCAACATTAATAAAAATATTTGTGGACAACCAGAGTGCCATTAAGCTTGTGAAGAACCCCGAATTCCACAGACGAACCAAACGATAATAATTGTTGGCGCGACAGTCCAGGGCCAGCTTGCTCATCAACTACCCCTGTTGTACGCGCTACTGTCCTCTCACGAGTAGAAGGGACCTAAAGTTTTATGCCGACTCCGAACGGCGAAATTTGAGAAACTTTCTTAGACAGTTATTACTCTTTGAGTGTTGTCAGCAGCTCGAAAGAGTGGGTGTCGGAAAAAATTCGAAAAATTGGTGTTGAGCTGGGAATCGAACCTAGACCCTTCGGCATGTGAGTGTCCACTCTACCCATTACACCACGGCGACCGTATCATTTTATTAGGGAAAAATATATGGAAGACGAATTTGCATTAAACTATGTGTCTTCTGAAAATCAACTTACAGATATCTTCACAAAACCATTGCCAAGGGTAAAATTTGAATCTTTTCGTCATTTACTAAATATTGTAAAGATTTAATATTTTTTTTTAATGAATTACATGAATATTGTTTAGAAGTTTTTGTATCTTATATATTAGATTTCTTTTAAGTTCTTGGATATTGTGCGAAATTGTTTTACCTGTTTGTAAATAAATCTAATTTTGATTTGAATTTTTCAAAATTATTAAAAAGTGGGAGTGTTAAGAATATGTATATAAATTTATCACTGGTTGTTACTTTATAAACATATCCCACACTGAAGTTACTAATGAACATATCCTGTTTACAACATTTCCCCTCCTGAACAGCTGATTCACAGACAGAATTTTTTTTTTAATGGAAATGAGAATACGTGTAAACTGCCTATATGGTGGATCTACTCACTCTTTAAACTGTTAGAAGGAGAGGGCATATAAAACAGAAATTTAAAGAGAGAAGGTATAGTTTTTTTCCTTTTTCGAAGACAATGTAATGGTTGCCGATAGCCGCGTTCAGAAATTATGTTTGTGAGGCAGAAATTGCATACCTTTTGGTAACACCTACTTGCGTAAACAATTTGCAGTACATTTTCTGAACGCGTTGTTATGAATGTACACAAAATGGCTAACGAATTCACGAATAGTTGACAATTGACGAGTGTTTGACACTATTGAAGGCAAAAATCGACATATTAGCCGCCATCTTCAAAATTTTGGAGGGGAAACATATATATTTGTGAGTAAAATGAGATTATGTTCGATAACTTTCAGAAATTTGGGTTTTTTCTACAAGAACACGTAAATAACAGTCAAACGGGCGATAGACAAAGGGGAAATCAGCTGTTTGATCAGCTGTTCAGTTGACCATCTCCTTCCTTAATGGTATCTGATGTATACTAAATATTTTTCAAAGATGTCATAGCAAACAAAGAAAAAAAAATAAGGGCTCGTTTACAACAAATGTTCACTATCTAGACATTTGTATCTTGACGCTCACTTCATACGGGTACACCTGATATACATACAATACTATATTTACATATAATATATTTGAAATTATTAAATAAGATTTAGTTTATGTTTATTTATTAGTTTAAAAAGGGAAGATTTATCTGGAGGGGTGGTGGTGTCTAAAGGAGACAGACAGAGAGAAGGTACATTCTTTCCGAAACAGCTAACAGTTAATCTGCAACTCTGTAGGAAATGATCAATTGTTACAAAGCTGAGGGCGTTCATTCTTATTAAGAATATGTATTTTGCTGAACAGCGCGTGTCCCAACCGTATGCGACAGAGTTGCACACATTGCAAACGATTGAGATCGGTGTTGTAGGTCACTCTTCCTAGGTTCTCCTTGTGCCTTCTTAAGAAAGTATTTGATTGGTTCCAACGTGTTTCTGCATCCTGTTTCAGCTCACTTGATGCACGCTTAAGGATTGATGAGGAGAATGGAGGTGGAGTAAATTACAATGGTATTTTTATGGCTTCCCGTGCAGCGGCATCAGCTTTTTCGTTTCCTACAATATCCACGTGTCGTGGGGACCATATTATTTAAAATTAAAGAGTCACTGCAAATGGCTATCTTTCCTGCGGTTGGAGTGGCAATTTTGATTGCATCTATTAGTGCCATGACTTCGACAACAAATGGACTGTTATTTGCTGTTAAAACTTGTTGTGTAATGACTCTGTTGCAGTTGTTGTCATGTCTGTATAAACAGTATCCAGTAGATTCATCCGTTGTGGAGGCGTCAGTGTACAGGACACACTCAAAGTCCTGTGGATAGGACTTCGGCAAACATTTCCTATAGATTTGATGTGAAGTCTTACTTTTAACAAATTTGGCTGGAGATGTGTTTATGGCTTTTTTTGAAAATAACCAAGGACACGGATCTATATCGTAAGATAGGGGTTCAGGAGCTTGAGTTCTAATCGAAGTTAGATACCCGATAGTGTTGAAGAGCGAACTTTTATAACGCAACCCCCTTTACACGCGTCAATTATAAAAAATCGGTAAATATCAAAGCGCCAAGGATGTGGTGAAGAACTTAATTTTTTTTTAATTTTTAAACTGGCAATATTGTCTAAAACAGAAACATGAGTATTACGGACAGGTTCAATTGAACCTGTTTATTCTTAATTTAAACGAGTGTGATTTTATCATATACTACAGCTCTAATTTTACACATTCAAATTGATTACAACTTTTTGGACTCTTTTATACCAAAACTGTGCAATATTTATTTTAAGAAAATTTAAGATTAAGACAAACATTTTTATCAGTAATATGAGCTCTGTATACATTTTGTTTTGTGAGGAAATGTGATATTTTGTTTTTTATGCTATAAACTAACTATAATATTTATTTATTATTTAATTTTTTAAAATTGATATTAAGTTTGTTTTTAATGAATTTGTAAAGTTTGTATTATTTTTGTTTGTGCAAAAAGTAAGAAGTGATGTGTTGTGGTTGTTCTTGTTATTGTTAAGTATATGTATCAATAATACTGTGGTCGCCGTGGCGTAGTGGGTAGAGTGCGACGCTCACGCGCCGAAGGGTATAGGTTCGACTCCCAGCTCAACACCAATTTTTCGAATTTTTCACGGCACCACCTCTTTCGAGCTGCTGACAACACTCAAAGAGTAATAACTGTCTAAGAAAGCTTCTCAAATTTCGCCGTTCGGAGTCGGCAAAAAACTGTAGGTCCTTTCTAATCGTGAGAGAACAGTAGCGCGCACAACACGAGTAGTTGATGAGCAAGCTAGGCCCTGGTACCCCTTTGGACTGTAGCGCCAACAATTATTATATTATTATCAACAATACTAATGAACACATCCTGTAACCTGACTTTGTATTCTTTATTAATAAACTCTTTCATCTTTCATCAAACTTCAATAACGCATTTTTCATTTGTTTCTTCAGTTTTCTTCAATGAATAAATGTATCTCACAGCGTCACCTCGCAACCTTTTATTCTTCTCCGTCATTATGAAACGCAGCATGTCCAGAGCACTTGTAATGTTTTACATCCGTTCTTTTTGCAAATCTATCCACCACTGACTGATTTTCCTTTCTTGTCTATTCTCTTTTCACACATACATTTGCACGCTCTGTACCGATCCCTCTTTTCTCGTAGATCATTCATATTTCTTACTTACAAGGCTCTGGCCATACTTGGTAAAGAGGGACTTCCCCTCTTATGCCTCGTTCTCAAAACGACAATTGACAACAACGTGAAAAAATATTCACAAAATAAAAGGAAATAGTTGTTTCTCTTTATTTAATTTGTTAAATGTTAAAAGTTAGCATATTCATTATAGATACGCTGCGACATATATATCTTAAATATAATATATTTGATTTTTTTTTGTTTTAAAATTCGTCATCGCTTAAGATGGGAGGAGAGAGATTGGAGAAGGCACATATAACTTTGACAATGTTGTCTAAATGAGGAAGAGTGTGGAATTTAACACTTTCATTTAAAACCCTAAATTTGTTTATTCTTGCAATCCGGCGCTCCAGATGAACAGTATTTTAACAGTATTTTAACAGTATGAGCTTCTTTATATTGGGAATATGTACAGGTCTGCAATTTACGCAACCAAAACTTACTGTCTTTATTTCTGTACAATCTGAGGCCACAACTGTGTTTGGAAATTTCGCGAAACATTTCGCAAACTTGCTCAATATTCTTCCTTTGTTGGGCAATAAATAAAATTATCCAAGATATCGCCCAGAAGTTGCAGTGTATTCGCAAAATACTTCCTTTTTCTGTTCGTTGATATTTTGAAAATATTTCTCAAAGTTGATTTAGAAACGTTGTGTCTCAATTTGAACACTGTTAATAAAGTTCTTTCCTTCAGGGACATGTCAATATTCCGATACTTCACGGAACGTACAAGCTCACACATTTCCAGTCTTTTTTCCAAGAGATTTAAAGATGATATCGCCGTTAGAGATTGTAGCTGTTTGTCTGTCAAGTGAGAATGGCAAGCGCTCCACATTATTTACATTGGCCTGGATGCACTTATGCTCCTGAAAATCCTCGGTTTTGATCCCAATCGAGTTGCGGTTATGTGTATTTTTGCACAGAGGTTTCTCAACAGCACTATTATCACCAAGCACAAGATGCGACATGACCCACAAATTAAAAACATATACAGAAATGATCATATTTTTGACATATATGGACATGCATATGCCTCTTTACAATTTGTCCTATTATGGTATCTTTCGTACCTTTTCACTACACTGTTTTACATTTTTCTCTTGTAACTGAGCTCGTTATAGAGTTAGAGTCCGAAATAATGCCGGAAGTGTTTCTTAAGTCAGTAATCTATGGTGCCTTTTAAAAAGGGGATACTAACGTACCGGAAAATTATAGGGGTATTTCCCTTCTGTCGGCGTTCAGAAAAGTCTTCACCCAAATATTATACCATAGGTTGACTATTTGGGTGGAGACCAACGAGCGTCTTAGTACTTTCCAGGCAGGATTCCGGTCTGGGCTGTCAACTGTTGATCAAATTTTTGCATTTACAGTGACAGCTCAAAGATTTAAAGAGCGAGGAAAAAAGCTTTACGCCTTTTTCGTAGACTTTAAAGCCGCCTTCGATACAGTCAATAGCAAGAATGATAGAAAAAGAGATTGCGCAATAGAGTGTTCAATTTTCTTTCGTTCTGCGCAGCTTACGTCACGCAAGACTTCTGGTTTGACAGCTCTTTGTTTTTGTTTAATATCTTCATACAAATTGAAGCAGGAAAAGTTATTAGTTGATTTTTTTTTCTAATATTATTCACGCTTTAAGAACTTTTTAACATAAAATAAGTTTGTAAGTGTATATCCAATTGAGTTAATTTAACTATCCAATTACTTTCCATTAAGTCAAGCATTTTGCCTGCAGAGTGGAAAAAACTTTCACAGAGTTTCGTAAAGCAATAATCATAATTGTGTAAAGTTTTAGAATTGCCATTAATAAATCAGTTTAACTAAATTTTATTATTGCATGTTTTATTTCCAAAAGAGTAATGTAACAACCAAGTTATTGAAATAAAAGACTAGATTTAAATTTTGAACTAGTGGACAATTTTATTATATTTTCTTTTTTTCTGAATTGAAGCTCTGTAATTTCTTTGTTTAGTTTCCTTATCCTAAAATACATTCGTGCTCTAAAATAAAGTTTTTTTTTTTTTTATTTTCTACAAATGTGTTATTTTATTCCAAATGGGTCTTAAGATATTCGGGGGAAATAAAGAGGTCATCCCCATTCACAGGCCTTCTTCGTTGAGATGGTTAATAATAATAATAATAATAATTGTTGGCGCTACAGTCCAAAGGGGGACCAGGGCGTAGCTTGCTCATCAACTACTCGTGTTGTGCGCGCTACTGTTCTCTCACGAGTAGAAGGGACCTACAGTTTTTTGCCGACTCCGAACGGCGAAATTTGAGAAGCTTTCTTAGACAGTTATTACTCTTTGAGTGTTGTCAGCAGCTCGAAAGAGGTGGTTCCGTGAAATACTAGAAAAATTGGTGTTGAACTGGGAGTCGAACCTAGACCCTTCGGCGTGTGAGCGTCGCACTCTACCCACTACGCCACGGCGACCACCGTTGAGATGGTTAACCCACGTAAAAGTCGTGTTCTTGTTTTGAAGAACACGTATGTCGGGAATTTCATCCCCCAACTTATGGCAAATGTACTAAGCGAAGTTTTGAAAACCCCATCGTGAGCTAAAGATTCCAATTCATTGTCCACCTCGCTGTAGACGTCAGTACTCGGAGGATTTATAGTTATACTCATAACATATTTAACATATTTATATATTTCAGATATGTATGTAGGTAAAACATTAATTGTGAGAGTGCATTCGAAAACTAAATCAGGCGTATCATTCGAAGCAACTGTTTGATCACCTAAATGACCTAAGCTGGCGGCTCTTGTTATTGTGTGGGGAAAAAGTTTTGTAGCCATTTTAACTTCCTGACTTTCAGCTCCAATAACGTTTAAATCGCCTGCCGATATCTTATGGGTGATTGACAATTTAGACGCTGTGCACGTTAGAAGCGTAAGGAGTATGTTTTTTTACTTCCTTTCCATTTATTTTAAACCCTTGGTCAATAAAATGATTCCGAATGAGTTTAGTTAAATGTCAATGTCACTAGTTTCATGTATTGACTTTGATTGCATTCTGATGTCACGGGATGAAGTAGCGACTATTGCTCTCGGTTGGATTGTTGGAATTGTTCCCGCCTTCAACTTATATCCATTATTTTTGCAAAGGCCTGTAATAAAATTGTGACTTAATATGTAAGTAAATAAACAAATCATCTTGCCCATTTCAAATTGTAAGTTTCTTTCAAAACTATCCGCAGTGAAATGTGCAGTTATCCTTTCTCCTGCATAAGTGAATCCACTGCTTCCGTAGGATGTTGTGTTTTGGAACCGAATAAAACTGTACATTCGGTTTTCCCTTGTTGTTGTTTGCATTGCAGTCAAACACATCACATCGCATTTTCAAAAATTTCTCTTTTTTTAATTGTTAATAAATTACAAAATATTTTTCGAATAAACGCGCGAAAATCGCAGTCAAACCTGACATCCTTATATAAAAAGTAAACATCCGTTGTCTCAGCCTACGTCATCAAAAAGTGACAGAAGGTGACAGACATGCGCAATGCGTAATCTGTATTTCTATCATTCTTGGTCAATAGGAACTCACTGTTGTACAAAATTTCGTCCCTGGGACTTTCAACAAAGTTCATAAGAGTTTATAAAGCACTTATCACACAAAACTCTGCTGCTGTGTGGAATGGTATTAGCTTGTCAAACTTCTTCAATATCAAAACAGGGGTTCCCCAAGGTTGCGTGCTCAGCCCACTTTTGTTTGCGCTTTACGTAGATGATATAACTACATTCTTACCGGGAGGAGTTACAGTTGGCGATGTACAGGTTAAA
This sequence comes from Eristalinus aeneus, assembly GCA_955652365.1. Lineage (NCBI taxonomy): Eukaryota > Metazoa > Arthropoda > Insecta > Diptera > Syrphidae > Eristalinus > Eristalinus aeneus. The sequence goes on along the minus strand of OY019131.1, from coordinate 87,854,188 downwards.
GTTTTGCTATATGCTGACGATTTAGTTATTTTGGCTGAAGATCCACTGGCTCTTCAACTGCAAATAAATAAATTGAAAAGCTACTGCGATCTTTGGGACTTAGAGATAAACACCTCTAAATCAAAAATTATGGTTTTTGGCACTGGTCGAGGTAACAGGACTGCACATGAAAATTGGACTTTGTAGGGTGAGCCGATCGAAGTTGTCAAAGAGTTCAACTACCTGGGTTTTGTTTTAAAATCGAATCTTGATATAAGCGCACATGTTCATAAGAAAGCGGTAGCGGCAAAGACAGCAATTAATCTGATGTGGAGAACTATCTTTGGTAACCAACGAATCGGTATCGCGTCAAAGTTCAAGGTGTTCAATGCTACGGTGAATGCATGTCTCTGTTATGCAAATCAAATATTTGGCTTAAGGTTCTCTGAAGAGTGTGAAATTGTCCAGCGAATTTTCTTCAAGCGAATTTTTAAACTTCCCCCAACAACTCCCTCATACGCTATCTACGTAGAATCTGGTCTACCGCAGATTTACCATAAAAATTTGAAGGCAAATGCGGACTATTTAATTAAAGTTATGCGTAGGCCGAATAGTAACCTCTCAAAGAGGCTTCTGAAGATGGCGCTTCGATATAATTTATCGCCTTTTTAAAGAATGGCATGAACTTGCAACCACACATGGAATTGTACTTAGACTTACTGAGGCAAATTCAGATGAATGGGAGGATAAACTGTACGGATGTATAAGAAAAGACGATGAAAAGATGTATCTAGATTGCTTAGATCGAGCTCGTACTTCGTCGAGATATATGTACAAGCTTCTTAACCATACACTAGGACCCAGTAACTACTTTAAAACAGAACTCCCAAATAGACAAATTAGCATTATTTTTAGGGCTAGAGCTGAACTGCTGAGTCTAAACTACATACCGCACCGGCAAGATGTTAATGCTACCTGCACACTTTGCAATCGCAAGGAAGTTGAAAATATATACCATTTATATGTCGTATACTACTAGAACTACGTTTACTTTATTTCTCAAAAGTATCTCTTACACTTGAAGAAACGAAGAATATACTGAACGGCGCGGAGGGGTGGAACCGCATCTATCGTTTTTGTATTCATGCCTTGAATTACCATAATAGCTTCATCTAACAGTAAGGTATATCATTTGTATAACTTAAAGTATATTAATTTGGCCCATTGTATTACAAGTATCTTAGATAATGTCAATCTCCGACAGACGGCGTTTAGCCATGTTAAATAACATTTCTTTTTCTATTACTAATTGTTAAAATGAAGACCAATAAAGAATGTTTATAATAATTATAATAATAATAATAATAGTAACTGAGATCTTTTGCAAATTTAGCGTGGGAAAGACTGTATCCACAAGAAGACTTTTGCTTTGTTCGCTTTCTGTCCCCTATTTATAGGAATAAGCACTTTCTGTGGCTTAAAGTGATGACTACAAATCCGGAATTGCTTCGTGAATGGTTTCCCCATCTTCAAAACATGCTTCCATCTAAGAAGTTCCTTTGCATTGTTCAAAAGTCTTCCTATTTAATGAAATTGTTTCTGTAACATAAGAGTTTCACTATGGGACTCTGAAATGAGCAGCCTTCCTTCCACTCGGATTCATCTCCAACCCGTTGTCTTGCACAGATAGTCCACTCGACTGCAAATTAAAATGCCCTTAGAAAAATGTTTGCATTGAATTCATATTCACAGAATTTGATTCAGCTTTACTTTTGCTTTTGCCAATTGTGCTGTTATAAAAGGTTGCCGAATATCTCCCTTCCGCTTTTTTGTTCTTCATTCAATGCTTCATAAAAAGTGTCACAGTGATGGGATTTAGGCCAAATATGCGCCGTTTTGTTCGATAATCTGTTTCCATCTAGACGATAATCTGTTTCCATCTAGACGGCAACTTCACAATACACCCCTCGTAGAAACCCCCTTCTTATTGGCAAAGAACTCGGACAGTCGTTTTTCACAACTTCACACCACCAAGGGCTTTCGCCATGGATAGGAACAGGTGGTAATCGCTTGGCGCTATGTTCGGGCTATATAATGGATGCGATAAAACCTTCCATCCGAGCTCCCGCAGCTTCTGACAAATCATTAACGCATTGTGTGGTCTGGCGTTATCCTGGTGGAACACTACACCCTTCCTGTTGGCCAATTCTGGACACTTCTGTTCGATCGCCTGCTTCAAGCGGTGAAATTGTTCGCAGTTGATGGTAGAATTAAGCTTCTGGCCATATGGGAGCACCTCATAGTGGATGATTCCCTTCCAATCCCACCAAACACACACCAAAACCTTTCTGGCCGTCAATCCCAGCTTGGCCACTGTTTGGGACGATTCACCGGCTTTCGCTTGATATTGTCATATGTGATCCATTTTTCTGCTTCAAAAATGGGTCGAGTTCGTTCCGTTTCAGCAGCATATCGCAGGCGTTGATTCGGCCCAGAAGGTTCCCAAATATCAAGTATTTGTTTTTATACAGCTTTCTCTTTTGTAATGAGATGTCACATGCAGGTCTAACTCGATGATTTCCATGATTCGATCGATATTCGTCGTAACAGGTCTCCAGTCAGCCGGCCTATCCATGGTGTCGTTTTCAGCGGCTCTGAATCGTCGAAGCCATTCCTCCGCGGTTCGAAGTGATAGAGTACCATCCCCCAAAACACCATTAATCTCACAGAACGTTTCTCTTGCGGATTTGGCTTTAACAAAGGTGTTTTATGTGTATAATTTGTGAAAAATTTAGAAATGAAAATTCTTTGTTACAGCGTTATAATAATAGCTCTTTATTGAAGTGTGTCGTGCTGGGAATCTTGAGAACAAGTGAGGAATTTCTTACTTGACATTTAAAATATAACCTCGTATATTGACGAGTCTTGACATTTAACTAAACATGTCGGTAATGCAGTAACTCTCCAAAGAATGAATTCATAATATATGCTTTACTTGAATTTAAATATTAATTAATGTTGAATATGAATGTAATTTAACATGTGTTGTGTAACATCCTCCCCGGCCACGGAGAGAATTTCAAATTGTAAATCGAACAGGTCGGCTCACATGTCCTCTCGATGGTCTCTTCTCAATTCGCCGTAGCTTTTGTCGCCACCTTCATTGATGAACTGAATTCAGCAAAGTTTTGCGTCCTTCCTTCCGTTGTGCATATCCGTGTTTTCATTCATGTTTGTCGCGGGATATTCAGTATAGTTTGTGTTACGCTGTTTAAGATGAAGTGATTTAATTAAGTGAGTACATACTGATTTGGTAATTATAGGAAATATGCTTAGTTTTGAGTCTTTATCGTGTTGGGTTTTTGATCGGCTATGATCCATTATGCTTTGGCTTAACGGAACGCAATTCCATTCAAGCGCAAAGCTCTTATATAAATCAGCATCAGGTTGTGCGGCGGTCTTGATGTGTACATGTACATAAAATCCATGCAAGAGCACATGTGCCGTGATGTGCATGTGAGTGCCTGTGAAAAAAAAAACTAAAAGTGTAATTTAGTAATGGTTTGTTTTTTTTTTTGATTAATTGAGCAAAAGTGCATTTTGAAAAAAAATGAGAAGACAAAGTCGCATGTGTTTGTGAGGGTGTGTGTGTAGTGCATCGCGTCACATTGGTTTGTTTACTCGTTGTTGTCCGATCACGCTGTACATAGTGGATGGAGTTGACCTATATTTGGCGATATGGAACGAGTTGGAATGGGGAAGTTGGTAGAAGACAATGACACGGATCAGCTACTTGGAGTCAATTGCTCTGCATGAAACCAATTTGCATATGAATTGTGATAATGCGATAATTCGCAGTGAGTTTGACTTTTGATAGTTTTCCTTTATTGTGTAGTGATTACCTTCGATGACATTTGTGTGTAACAGTTGATTTTGATTTTACTAATTTTAATTAATTAGGTTATTTATAAGGTTGTTGTTTATAGGTTTATTGATGTGCTCGATATTTTAATAATTTCTGCAAATAAACTGACTGATATTTGATTAAGTTTTAATATGTGTTTTGATGAATGTGCATGTGTTGATTCTGTTTTAGTTTTCTTGTATGGAAGGGCTTTCGTTTTGACTGCTTCTATTGTTCAATGAATTTGGTAGACGTGGTGTACTCCTCGTATGTGTCGTTGATCGGTAGGGTGCATATTTTAGTAATCGGTCGCTTGAGCAGCCCATTATTGGTTTTTAAAGTGACGACTCGTATTAGTTCGTCTTTTCCTGGATGAGTCTCGACGATTCGTGCTAAACTCCACTTGCCTGGTGGTGTGTTGTCGCCTTTGATCAACACTAGTTCGCCATTTCGGGGTTGGTTTTTGGCTTTTAACCATTTTGGTCGTTACTATAGCCTGCTGAGGTATTTCGATTTCCATCTCTTCCAGAAGAGTTGTTGCAGTTTCTGCAGTTGTTGCCACCTTTGTAGCGGTCAGATGTTCTCTTCTATGAGACTGGCTTCCGGTACGGCATTCAATGCTCGTCCGATGAGGAAGTGTCCGGGGGTGAGCGCGGTGAAATATTCCAGGTTGTCTGTCATCGGGCATAGTGGCCGCGAGTTAAGAGCCGCTTCAACCTGATGCAGAAATATGCACAGTTCTTCAAATGTGTACTTCTCATCTCCTAGGACTCGTTTCAAGTGGTACTTGCCTGATTTAACACCGGCTTCCCAGAGCCCTCCGAAATGCGGTGATGCTGGTGGGATGAAATGTCACTCAATCCCTTCATTGGCAATCATCTTAGCTGCCTCAGTCCATCCAAAGTTGGCGTCTGTGAGCAGTTTTTTTAGTTGCATAGTGGCTCCCATAAAATTCGTGCCATTATCGCTGCATAAGTGAAGGCATCTTCCACGCCTGGCAATGAAGCGTCGCAGTGCTGCAATGAAGGATTGAGTGGTTAGATCCGCTACTAGTTCTAAATGAATGGCTTTGGTAGCCAAACAGATAAAAATCGCAAAATATGCCTTCAAAGTTTGAATCCTCTACCTCTCCACGCTTTCATGTCGATGGTTCCTGCATAATCTTCCCCCGTGTGGGTTTGAATTCTCGGCGCTGGTAGATTGCCGATTTGCTATTTATTTAACTTCGTTCGATATCGACAGCATCTTATGCTTTTGTGGAGAATGTGTTTGACTGTGTTTTTAAATTTCAGGATCCAATAATGTTCTCGAAAATACGCTAAAGTTTGTTGTAGACCCTCATGCAGTGTTTTCAAATGGGCATCAATGATTATTACCTTTGTGAAGTGGTGACTTCCTTGGAGTATTATAGGATGCCTCTGATCAAATGAGAGATCCGATTGTTGCAATCTGCCTCCGACTCGTAAAATCCCATTAGAATCTGTAAATGCACACAGTGACTTCGGAACATTTTCTGTGTTGTGTGAAAACCTATCACCTTGCGCTAATTTAATGAGCGATTGTAAGGCATCTTGCAATTCAAACGGTGTTAGAATACTTGTTTTTCTGTGATTCGTAGTGTGTTGAGTGTTGTGTATAAAACGTCTTCAGTGTCCCAAAATATTTGTCAGTGTTTTGAGACTTGATTGTGCAAAAATGATTGATACGAGAAGATTTTCTACTTTTTTGATTGTATGTGCCTTTATGCAGCGTTTCTTCATATCTGTAACAAGCGTCGTTGGTTGATGTGGTGACTCAAATTCCCACGTGTCGTACATAGACTCTGGGCCGTTCCACCAGAGTGTATTTGAAATGAGAGACGACGCACAGTGGGGCAGAAATGGCCGTTTGAGGGCGATAATTTTAAGCTCTTTAGTTGAGTTAACCAAAATTTATTTTTCTAAAGGATTTGGGTGTACTGAATTCAAATCCGAAGTAAAAAAACACTGTAACTGCTCAGGTTTCCGAAAGAACCATTGTAACATTTTAAAAATGGTACTTCTTTGGTAGTTTTTGCGAAGTGAGGGGTTGGATTTACGAAATGAAGTAAGCAATCATCTACTTATTATTTTTATTTATTCTGCAGTCAATTTAAAATAAAATTATATAATAAATTAACAGCTTATTAACTTTTTAAATTAAAACTTTGTAAGAATACTTGGAAAATCTGAAAATAAAATGTTTTGTGTATCTGGGTTTTAAATAAAAGTAAAACATTTTATTTACATTTTCAAGATTTAATTTACAAATTATTCTGAGTCCGAAAAGTAATCGCAGTCAATTTGAGGTTGTTTGTTTAAATCAGGTTGCAAGAACATATCAATAGCTTCAGTATCAAATGGAACTTTTTTTGCAGGCTTCCTTACTCTCTGGTTTGTAATAAATGGATCTGAAAATACTAACATTCTGTTCATAATATCTTTAAGATTGTCTTGTCTAAATGTTTTGCAACTAAAATTCTCTCTATAAATTTTAAAATCCTTATTGCTTGCTTCTAATGCTTCCTCACTTAATTCACCAATTGGTAACACACTCTGAGAAACTATTTCAATATCTTGTGAACTGAAGTACTCATATAATACCAAGGATACAGCGATACAAACAATCTCGCAGTTTCAAGGCAGTAATTTGTAAATTTTGGCACATCTGTTGTTGTTAACAGAGCGAAAATTACTCCAGCGATGCTGCGCCGACGATAAGAAAAAAAACCCCAATTGGTTATCACGTTATAATATGCTGTTTATTCTTAATCAACTACCTTCTTGGTGGTCCGAAATAGAAAGAGGACGAGTCATAATTCATATAATCCAAGAAGTCTCGCTACAATTGCGAACATAACATAAGATATAGAGCAAGTATTTACATGAGCAGTACATAATGAATATGGCATGATCGTTTGCAGTGAGACTAACATTTGCCTTAACATAATGCAAATAAAGCTTTACATAAGTGAGTTTAGAAAGCTTTCAGAGAATCCAATTAGAAATATCAACAACAAACATAGAATTCGAGGGTAATTCATAAAGAAGGAAAGAGTAAGCAAGCATTTTCAATGTTGTAGAGTGAGCAAAATACATTATACGTAGGAACTATACGTGAGTTCTCAACATTCAGCCCCCCCTGAAAGACTCTGGTCTTTCAGCAACTGGCAGCGGTACGACGACTGGCCGAACATATTCTCCGGTTTGGGTGACGATAGTTGCAACACGAAAGATGAATGCCCTTAACTCGTGCCAATATCCACTTGGTTGGTGGTAGGTTTGAGTCTTTTACCAAAACTACATCGTCCGCCTTGAGTGATGGTTGTTCGCTGTGCCACTTGGGTCGTTGTTGCAGAGATGTCAAATATTCGACGTGCCATCGTCTCAAAAAACCTTGTCTAAGTGTCTGTAAAAGAGACCAGTTAATGTACGGACTATTAGAGCTAGTATAATCATCAGAACGGGGAACAGAGAGAAGAGGTGCACCAATTAAGAAGTGAGCGGGACTTAACGCCATTAGGTCCATATCTGAAGTAGGCCACATAGATCGGGAGTTAAGAATCGCCTCGACTTGCGTTAACAATGTGTACATCTCCTCATATGTTATGCGGTGATCCTTAAGCACTCGTTTAAGGTGGAACTTAACAGACTTAACGCCTGCCTCCCACAAACCGCCAAAATGTGGAGCGGCCGGTGGTATGAAACGCCAGGAGATTTCATCCTTTGAAAGATGGTCGACGACTTCCTTGCTGTGTTGCTCTTTCAAAAGAACTTGGTACATTTCATTCAGCGTTCGCTTAGCCCCGTAAAAATTTGTTGCATTGTCACTCCAAATTTCCAAGGGTTTACCCCGACGAGCTGTAAACCGATCTAAAGCTGCAAGAAAAGCGGCGGTCGAAAGGTCACCGACTAGTTTAACATGAATTGCCTTTGTTGAAAAGCAAACAAATAATGCTAAGTAACCGTTGATAAATTTGGGATTTCGTCCTCGGGCCAATCGCAGTGTTATAGGACCATCGTAGTCCACTCCGACAATGCTAAATGGTCTCGCAAAACGAACGCGTTCAGCAGGTAGATCGATCATTAATTGCCTGGTATCTACCTTTCGATGACGGAAACATGTCACACACTCGTGAACAACCTTTCTTAAGAGATTGCGAACATCGATAATATAAAATTCTAGTCTGAGTAAGGCGAACATTAGGGAAACCGAAGCATGCAAATACTTTTTATGAATTTATTCAATAACGAGTTTCGCGAACCGAGAGTTCTTATCAAGGATAATTGGATGTTTTGTCGCGTAATTCGCATCCGATTCTCGAATTCCGACCTTAAGGGCTTATCAGCCTCAAGAGTTTCTATTTCTGCACTGAAATCAAGCGCCTATAGTATCTTACAAATGAAAGTTTTGCTCTTTTTAATTCATCAGATGAAAGTGAGTTTTTTCGCCTAGAATTACTCGAAGTACGCGCGTTTGAAATGAAGCGAAATACTTACGCGAGAGTCCGAATAGCTTTTATGTAATGAGAACAGTTATTTACAATTAATTCACAGGTGTCGTAATACTTGAGATTAGCCGTTTTGCCCTTCGTTCCTCTAAATCAGCGTCTGCGGGGATGTCAATCGTACTGCAGCTAGAAATAGGCCATGTAGAACGTTCATCCTTCATCCAAGTTGGTCCGCACCACCAAAGTACATTTTCAATAAGAAGGTTAGGTGTTATTCCACGGGAAGCACAGTCTGCAGGATTCTGCTGAGATCGAACATGATACCATAATTCTCGAGGTAGTACAGTTAATATCTCAGATGTACGATTTGAAATGAAAACAGACCACCTTTTCGGTAAGGCAGAAAGCCAGTGAAGTACGATGGCAGAATCAGTGAAAGCAGTAACTTGTAGGTCACCCATTTGCAAAGCCTCCTTAAGTTTCCTCACTAGACGGCAAATAGCGCCCCGCAGAGCTCGAGGCATGGTAGAGAAACATCTTTAATAGGGGCCGCCTTACTCTTTGCAGCAACGATCGTACAAAACACATTTCCTTTAGCATCTAAGCTACGACAATAGACTACAGCTGCGTATGCGTCCAGTGATGCGTCACAAAATCCAATAAGTTCAATATTACTTCTTGACTTCCATAGAACACGCGGTATTTCCAGTGTTTCGAGAACGGGTAACTGTGAACAGATTGATTGCCAATAGTTAGATAGATCTGATGATATGGGATCGTCCCATTTATAGTTTTTACGCCAGAGTTCCTGGAAAAGAATTTTAATAGATATTATGACTGGGGTGAGGAACCCAATTTTATCGAATATTCTTGATGACTCCGATAGTATATGACGTTTTGTTACAGATAATCCAGGGCGTAAGTTGACCTTGTAAGAAAACGAATCCTTCGCGGGAAACCACCGAAGTCCAAGTAGTTTAACTGACCTACATTCCTCAAATTCTCTTGGTGACAGTTCACGTTGTTCTTCAGGTAAACTCAGCAATAAAGGCCAGCAATTGGTTGTCCACTTGCGAAGATTAAATCCGCCCTCGTGTAGAAGGTTAACAAGTTCTGAGCGCAAAGAAGCCAATTCTTCGACCGAATCTGCGCCAGTCATTGCGTCGTCCATATAAAAATCGTTGATTTATGACATTTGACGAGCGCGGATACTTGTCACGATAATCTTCGGTCAATTGGTATAACGTACGAACTGCTAAGAAAGGAGCGCACGCTGCTCCGTATGTTACAACAATCGATAATGTTTAAGAGGCTGGTCATTGGACTCTCTCCACAACACACGTTGGAAATTTGTATGTTTTGCAGACACGTTGATTTGGCGGAACATTTTCTCAATGTCACCAGATATCGTATATACGTGTCGTCGGAATGCGATACAAATTGAGAAAAGGTCACGTTGATGCGAATGACCTATCAATAGCGAATCATTGAGAGACACTTTGCCTTCTGTTTTGGCAGACGCGTCGAAAACGACTCTGACCTTAGTCGTACTGCTGTCGTTCTTAAAGACCGCATGATGCGGAAAATAATAGCAGTCAGTTGATGGCAAATTCATGTCGTCTTCTGGAACCTCTTCCATGTGGCCTAGACTCAAATACTCCCTCATAAATGAAATGTATTGTTCCTTCAATTGAGAATCAGCTGCCATCTTGCGTTCTATGGAAAGGAAGCGTTTGAAGGCGACGTTGAAGCTGCCCTTGAAATCGACCCTCTCATTGTTCTTAAACGGCAGGTCAACAATATATCTACCATTTTTTAAACGAGAATGTGTTTGACGAAATATGTCTTCTGCTAGTTCATCTTCAATTGAAAGGCTGGGTGGGTGGTGGATTTCCTCGAGTTGCCAAAAACGCTCCAAATCGAATGAGTTTGTTGTATCTAGGTGTATACAGAAGGATTTCGCCGGTGGAACCAAATTTGAATTATGCAGCTTGCCGCAAACTACTGTGCCAAAAACTGTGGGAATAAGATCGGGTCCACTAGATTGACTACGGACAGGAATACCATTGAACACGCTGAAAACCTTATCGGCACCAATTAAAATATCAACATGACCGGGCAAATAGAAGGTGGGATCCGCAAGTGCAAGAGAATTGAGTAAAGAATCGACGATAGAGGATGTAGCGGCAGGTACCAACGAAGTTAGTTTTGATACGACGAAACAGGAAACTTCGATGCATTCATCAGCGAAACGAGAAAACAGTTTAATTGTCACAATACCATTGGATACGCCTGCAGATGTAGAACCTACTCCTACCACAGGAATGCGAGCAGGTTTATGAACAAGATTTAGACGTTGCGCCATGTCCTCGGTGATAAAGGAAACTTGTGATCCGGAATCCAGCAACAACCGAACATTTTGTAGAAAACCGTAGGTATCACGAGTTTGCGCAATGGCAGTAGGAAGAATTCTACGAATAAAACGAGTGGAATTAAGTCTACTACCATCTGTGGCCATTGACGAACAAAGTGTAATAGAAGATGTTGTCACTGGCGAGGAATAAGATGACGCTGCTGTCCGAGAAGTGTTTGACGAGGAGGATCCTGGTTCAGGCGATGATGTGTTATGCACCAATGTATGGTGCCGAGAATGACAAATTCGGCATTTGAAAGTGGAACGACACTTGGATGCCGAGTGCCCCGAACGTAAGCAATTGAAACAGAGAGCATTTTCCTTGACAAAGAAACGACGAGTTTGTATATCGAGGGACATAAACCGTGGACATTTATTCAAGTCATGTTCAGATTTGCAGTTGGGATAGGATACCGATGTTTCAATCAAATACGAATGAATGGCCTTAGGCTTGGTACGTGGTTGTGTGGAACGAGAAAGGGACTGACATGCTTCTAAAGCATTGGAACGTATCTGGAGGAAGCTTAGTAACTCGTTTACTGTACAGTTCTCTCGCGTACCACTTTCTTCCGCCCATGTCTGTCTTGTATCCTGGTCCAATTTTTGCAACAAAATAAAGATAGCCCAAGGGTCACGACTTGTAGCCTTCAATGCATCTAAGGCCCTGATGGTTTCATCTGCGGAGTCCGATAACTTTCGCAAAACATGTATATTTGATGAATTCATTGCGGGCATCGACAGAAAGTTTTGAATATGTGATTGTATGATTAGATTGGACCGGTCGTAGCGTTGTTCTAGACGCTTCCAGACGTCCTTATAATTGGCATCCGTTATGGAAATGTGACGAATCAACGAGGCGGCTTCATCGCGAAGGAACGAGTTTAAATAGCGAAATTTCTTTGTGGGACTCAAGTTATTATTTGTACCTATAGCACCGATAAACAAATCGTAAAAGGTAGGCCATTCTTTGAAGTCCCCAGAGAACGCAGAAATGTTAAATTTTGGTAACGCGATTGAATTTAAACCCGGTTGATTTGATGAACTGAGAACTTCAAGCAACGAAGTTTGCTGGTTAGCTAATTTGTAGATAGCGGATTCATTTACGAAGGGCATTTCAGACCGCTGTTTTTCGCGAATTGCTCTTGTAATTTTCGACTGAGCCACGAGATATTTAGATTCATATTCGATGAAATCGTCTTCTGTGTCGACGTCATAACCGCCTGCATCTAACAGCTTGTTTTGCAAAGACAGAAATTCTACTACTAAATGAATTTCCAGCAGTTCAAGAGTAACACTCTGGTCTATACTATTGGCAAAAGATACTGCCCTAGTACTGTACCCTTTCAAATGTCCGCGTTTTAATTTTACGTTACACATTTTGCAGGAAAATTATTCAATATATTCAACTTCGATTAATTGAAAGTACATGCAATTTCAACACCACGTTATCCACGAGATTTATCAATTCAGAAAAAAAACACCAAATTTAATATAAATTATATTTCAGAAGAGGAAAAAAAGGAAAAGTTCAATCCGGCTCGAAGGACCAAAAAATGTTGTTAACAGAGCGAAAATTACTCCAGCGATGCTGCGCCGACAATAAGAAAAAAAAAACCCAATTGGTTACCACGTTATAATATGCTGTTTATTCTTAATCAACTACCTTCTTACTTGGTGGTTCGAAATAGAAAGAGGACGACTCATAATTCATATAATCCAAGAAGTCTCGCTACAATTGCGAACATAACATAAGACATAGAGCAAGTATTTACATGAGCAATACATAATGAATATGGCATGATCGTTTACAGTGAGACTAATATTTGCCTTAACATAATGCAAATAAAGCTTTACATAAGTGAGCTTAGAAAGCTTTCACAGAATCCAATTAGAAATATCAACAACAAACATAGAACTCGAGGGTAATTCATAAAGAAGGAAAGAGTAAGCAAGCATTTTCAGTGTTGTAGAGTGAGCAAAATACATTATACGTAGGAACTATACGTGAGTTCTCAACATCTATATTAAATCCGCTGGATAAGCACTGCAAAATTGTGTGAAATTTTTTTTATCAGATTTACGTCTATACCTGTTATTTCGCTTGATTTGATTGTGTTTTTAAAGAAGCGCCTGACCACATTTCCAGTGTTCGTATTGCCATATCCTGGCTGTGGTCGATCAATTTTCAATCCCAATTCTGTTTTAAAAGCTTTTTGAATGCGAGACTTGTTTTGGGTCACACAATCTTCTGCAGCTTTAGATGTACGCCATTCTTTAACAAGCAACCTATAAGCAACGTGGAGCAAGCATTCAAACATTCTTATACACGCGTGAAGAAAGGATATTAAAATTAATAATGATTGCTCAAAGACGGGAAGTGAAATCATTTTCTCAATACTGTAGAATTTCTTGGACGTTGCCTGATAAAGATAACATCTCTGAGCAGAACGAATACCACTCAAGCTGTTACAATCTTTCCATCAACCATTGAAACTGTTAGCAGTTTCTGAATTGAAACTTCAGCTGTTTGTTCACTGGCAATAAGATTTTGTGGATAGGATTTTGATTTTTCTGGACCACTTTGTTTCGCTTCTATAATCATTGATAGAGCTTAACCAGGGGTTAACATAACTGCCGAAGGTTTTAAGTTTCGAGATTGATGAAATAAGGTTTCTTCTAATAATTCAGCAAACACAAGTTCTTCAGCGGATGTGTCCCTAAAATCGATTATTCTTTCACGTTTTCCCCGATTACTCAATTGATCAAAACTTACCTGAGGACGTCCAGAGGGTTGTGCAAACATTGCGAAGTTTATTTTTTCTTGAAGCCAAATTGATTCGTTTTTTTTTCAAACACCGACCTTGTGCGGTGGCTTTTGTTCCATTTAGATTTGAGTGCACTTTTGAAACGGGTTAACTCTTTCCTTAGCTCTGATACATGGTTTTCAGAGCAGTTTGTGTTTGTTATTAAAAATGTCTCAACATATTCAATTCTTATTTTCAAAAGTCCTAAATTTACTATTCAAAAATATTTCAAAGAGCTCCTGTCTGTCGCAAGAAAAAAATTGCATTTTGACACCTTGAATATAATAACAATAGTTCAATATTTTCGGCACTTACACGTGCACTTGTACTTGCACTTGCACTTGCACTTGCACTTTTGAAATTGTATCTATAATAATATGTGTAAAATAAGGTTTCAAGTCAAGAAATTTTAACAACTGGTGTACGCTACGAGAAGGCTCTTCAGAATAACGTGCCGATATTATTTTGCGCAACTTAAAATAGGTTGCCTTTCCGGTATTCGGATGTTTTTTTTTTTATGACAAGATGCATTTTTATTATTATGTTGTTTATTACTTTTATAACTAATGTAATCAGGATGTTGTGCAATGAACATGAAGCGCCTACCTGACCATGGGAAGACGTTATTAGCAAAATCAATAATGGTGTCATTATTCTAAACAGGGCTGTATATACACAAAAAATTAAAAAAAAAATAGTTTATACAAACATCGGTGACTTTTGACTTCGGTTTTCCATAAAGAAATGATTAAGATAAAAAAAAATTAAGTTTAAATTTAGCTGGATATTTGCCTATTCAAAATGTACCGTTATTTAAAAACAACTTTTACGGTTTTGTAATCCCCAATTTTTTTGGTCTAACTTTACTTTATAACCAAGTGAAAACTAATTGTATTCAAAGAACATATTCTAATTGATATATTCAATCCAAAACATTTGTAACAAACACTGCGTTTTTAATGTGCCAACTGAATAAAGTTGCGTCAAGTACTTTTAAATGAACGCAACTTCCCTATTCTTACAACTTTGATGCCAGACGCTGAGTGATTAAGCCACTTATTGGGAAAAAAAATTCTCAAGCCATATGGCCCATATTATCAGCTAACCGGAAAGGTAACTTTTATCGAGATCAGTTACGTTTTTAAAAATCGATATCTCGCCGCTCCTGCCATAGAGCTGCCCCATAGTGTGACGGTCTTACACCTCGAGACGCTAAGTCGGCTGGATTCAGTTCACCGGGTATGTGTTTCCAACATCCTGGCTTAACAAGGCGTTGAATCTCGACCACCCTGTGGCTGATAAATGTGGTCCACTTGGTTGGAGGGGCTGCAATCCACGCTAGCGTTTTTGTGGAATCCGTCCATGCGTACTGTTCTACGTTCTGCCAGTTTAGGATACGAGCTGTGTGTTCTAATAGTTTGGCGACCATCACCGCTCCACATAATTGAAGACGTGGAAAAGTTTGGGTTTTCACTGGAGCGACTCCGGTTTTGGATAACAGTAAGTGGACATGAATGTTATCTTCCTGGTCCAGAACTCTCACGTAGGCGGCAGCACCATAAGTCTTCTCCGAGGCCTCGCTAAACCCATGAATTTGTAGCTGCTTGTTTGGGTCGCTAACATATATCCTACGAGGAATTCGGATATTTTCGAGATGCCGCAAGTTTTCATGAAAGCTGTCCCATTCTCTGTTGAGTTCCCATGAAATTGGATCATCCCAGTTGAATCCGCTCTTCCAGAGCTCATGCATGAGGATCTTATCTGAGATGACACACGGCGATATCCATCGTAGTGGATCAAATATTTGAAAGAATGCTACGTTTCGTTTGGTGATCTGTGTTGCCTGGAATGTTTTGAAGGGCGAGGATATCTTCGCCAGGAAACCGCTTGTTTCCTAAAGCTTTGATGTATTGAGAGCTGCTAAAAGGAATAAAAACATTAACTTCCTTAAACTCTCTAGGAATTTGTTCCAAAATTTCAGGTGAGTTGCTAGCCCGTTTACGTAAATTGAATCCCCCAGATAACAAAATTTCGAAATTTGATTACGTTTAGCTATTGCCTCTTTTGCAGTATTAGCTCCAGCGAAAATGTCATCTACATAACCATCTTCTCTCACCATACTTGCACCAAGAGGAAAATCGTGCTCTTCGTCGTTCGCCAATTGGATGAGTGTCCGGATCGCTAAATATGGTGCACAGGTTGTGCCGAAGGTGACCGTTTTTAGACGAGGTTCACTATCGCTTATCCGCCACAGTATGAGTTGGTAGTAAGAATCCACCGAGTTAGCATGGATATGCCGGTACATCTTTTCAATGTCCGCTGAAAAAGTACATGTGTGTAGTCTCCATTTCAACATAATGTGAACCATGTCACTCTGCTTCTTAGGGCCCGTCATCAAGTGTTGGTTGAGTGAAGTTCCATCGCAGGATTTGGCTGTTGCATCAAATACTACACGAAGTCTTGTAGTGCTGCTTGACTCTTTAATGACAGCGGGATGTGGTAGGTAGAAATGGTGTGGGGTTCTTAAAACTGGATCTGTGTCATCGACTTCAACCATGTGTCCAAGACGTAAGTACTCTTCCAGGCATTTCTTCTACTCTTCCTTAAGTCTTGGATCTTGTTTGAAACGCTTTTCCAATTGTGTGAACCTTCGCAGTGCGACTTGCTTAGAAGATCCAATTGCCGGTTTAATGCCCCCCTGAAATGGCAGAGAGACCCTATACCTTCCCGAAGATTTCTGAAGAGATCTTCACACTCCTGCTCTTCAACAGTCAGCTGTTTGCTGGAAGGCGCTTTTTCAATCTCCCAAAATTGCTGCAATTGTCGGCCAACATCGATTGTGTGGTGAAACGACTGGATAGTTTGGGCGCTTTGCTTAACACGGTCCATTAGAATCCTGTCAAGCAATGTGTTTTGAGCTACTGCTGCAGTGGCATTTTCATTGTGACGTACTTCGGGTAGGAGAATTTCGGCATGAACATCCACTCCTAGAAGAATGTATATTTCTTCAGGCTTGTAGTAGGTTGGATCAGTAAGTGTTAAACCGCGGATGTGACTCCATTGTTCATGCTGGAGCTCGTAGGCCGGTAGAAGACCAGTAAGCGACCTGAAAATCAAAACCCGTGTGCTTGTCTCGAAAGCCGAATGTAATGACCCAACGATGATTTCTGCGCCACTTCTGACCTTCCCCAACTCCGAGATCTCCACGCAAGTTGTCTTTGGTTGAAAACCTAGCCTTTTCGCTGCTCTTTCGGTAATGAAAGAAGCTTCAGATCCCGGATCCAGCAAGCAACGAAGGACGATGTCATTGTTTTTCGAAGTTTTTATCCTAACGAGAGCTGTAGCTAGCAACGCTGTCTGTCCATCATGTGTAGCAAGGAAATTTCCTACTTGATGAGATGGTTGGAATGGTTCTGCAGCTGTTGATAAATGTGAATGTGTTGTTGTATTAGTTGTGAAAAAGTTAGATGCTGATTGTGTTGTGTTATGTGATGTGTGTGGTGTGTGGTGTGTGAGAAGAATTGTGTGTGTCGCTATTGTGTGAAGGGTTGTGTTAAGTATTAATATGTAATAGTGAATTGTGTGACTTTTAGCAAAAATAGCAGCAACCTCTACTTGGGCATTGTTGCGTAATATGGCTGTAGGCTAAACACAAACGCAAACTCCTGTTTTACGTACTGCGTGATGGGATATCCATCTTTAAAAATCCATTGCACCTACGAATAGCATGTGTGCCTTTATTGCAAACTTTGCAAGACAATTGCGCGTTATGCGCTTGTTTAAGATGAAAAGCTTTCGCTTTCACGGACTGCACTCCATCAAGCTTACTGCTAGTTGTCTTCATGTTTCCAAGTTCATTTCCAACACTTCAGTATGGCTGGTAATGTAGTTTTTTGTTCGTTCCTTTGTAGAACGTTTCCCCAAATTCTCAAAGTCCTTGCTGATTTGCTTCAGCGAACTCGTTCGATTTTTAAAGTTCACGTTCGTCGACATGATGAATGTGCGAATAAATTGAAAATCGGAAGAGAAAAAAACAGGTTGTAATGTATTTCAACTTTCAACGCTTTATGTAATGCAGTTTGTATCTGCCGTTGATATATGTATTGTGTACCCGTTGGTTTCCTTTGTCTGGGACCTAACTGTTGAGTAGCGGTCAACGGTAGCTCCAACGGTGACAATGGTTTAGTCAAAGAAGCATTTTATAAACAAAGAAACTGCAATTTCGGTAATTGCTGTGGAATTTTCGCGACGCGTGAAACTGTTTTGCACTTGGAAAACTCACTTAGTGTTTCTTATAAACCGTCTTTTAATTGTTTTAAGTTAGTATATACATATGTGTTTGTATGTATTATTTTTCAACCTTTATTTCTATTTTTAAAAACACGTTTTAATGAAACGTCGTCCTTCTCCTTTGATTGCTCTGACGGAAGTGGTTATCTTTGTTTTAATTTCAATGTGGTTCATTCTCATTTACAGATTATTCGTTAAGTTTGCATTTTTAAAATTTGCAGGCAGAGGGCCACACGAAGCATATTAATATATAAACAGATCTTTAAAGTAGATGGCGTTGTAAGGTGCCTTACAGTATGTTTTTATGTGCACACACTCTATTGCGTAAATAAATTTTTAACGTGTTTGTTCTGATCGCATCATGTTGCTGAAGAAGTTCAACAAATTTGAAAACGAACACATCAAGTAACAATGCCCCAAACAAACAAATGTCAAACAATAATGATTGTAAACAAATGAAAACAAATGGAAAGACATATATATAGTGGTTTAATCTAATAGAAAGGTTCTGTTGTTATAACGTTGAGGAAATACAGTCGTTTTTTCTTTGTCGCAATATTTTCCTTTGTCCACTCCTGCCGTTCATAACCGAACATTTTGGTCCATTCGAGCCGAATAGATCTCACCCTATAACAAAGGAAAATATATGCATACATATATTCATAAAAAGTGAAAACTAAAACGATACAATACCCGGAACCCGTTCGCACATCAACCCGAAAAGCAGCAGCCACAGGAATTTCTGGATCAACTCTTCAGTTCCTGCTTCCTAACAAGAACTGCAACGCGGATCATCAGAAGACAGCTTCCTGCTTCCTAACAAGAACTGCAACCCGGATCATCAGAAGACAGCTTCCTGCTTCCTAACGAGAACTGCAACCCGGATCATTAGAAGACAGCGTGTGTGCACCACCATATTCACAAGAGTACGTGAGTTGATTTGTGTTGTAGCTAGAGAATAGAGTAGAGATAGAGAGTGATCATGACGTGGAAGAAATTAAGTAAAATTCTTACCCGACTCGAGAAGGATATTTCCAACTTCTCTAAAAGAGGAGCTAGCACGCGTACGGCAAACTATCTATCGGGACGTCTGTTAATGTCAGAGAAAACGATAGAGTCAGCGGAAAAGGCTTTCGAAGAGTGTACAAGTGCGGTTGCAGATGAGAAGTGTTCAGAAATGGAAGATGTTTACGAGGAAATCCGAGAATTGTATTTCGACTATCGAGCCGATTTACTCGACGCCACGGACATGGCGAAGACATTAACCACATAGAACACTGAACCCGAAATCAAATCTGCCACCGCAACTCAAAGTACAGAGATTCGCTTAAATCACATACCTGTTCCCCTTTTCTCCGGTTCGTATGAGTCCTGGCGGTCGTTTCATGATTTGTTTGATTGAAATTCAAAGGCTGCATTACTTGAAAACTAGTGTTTCGGGTGAAGCTGAAAGGATTTTAGCTCCCATAATAAACGGGAATTACGCGAAGGCATGGACAATTTTAAAAGATCGATACGATCATCAGCGGTTTCTTGTTAACACACAGTTAAAGTGCCTTTTTACTCAACCAACGATCACGCAAGAGCGAGCAGAAGCGATCAAGGAGCTGATGGATACCTCCAGTGAAATTGTTCACAGCCTCAGCAGTCTGAAGATTCCGGTGCAGCACTGGGATGCAGTGCTGGTGTACGTCCTAGTGCAGAAACTTCCAGCAAAAACGCAGCAATTATGGGAAGAAAAACTTGGAGCGAAGGAAAACTCGAAGGAGCTACCAACATTCGCGGAATTCACCCAATTTTTGGAGATGCGGTTTAGTACTTTGAAGGCAGTAATTTATCAAAACAAAACTACGGCGGATCATTCAAAGAAGGTTACAAAAACTTCATCGTTTCTTGTACAACCCAATAATAATAATAAATTTACATGTAAAATATGCAATAAGGGTCAGCATGCCATAAGAAAATGTAACAAATTTTTTAGAATGGGCATTCCTGACAAATACGAAATCATAAACAAACTCGGCATTTGCAGTAATTGCCTTGCTTATAGCCATAATGTTCAAAATTGTATAAGCACAAGTAAATTTTATTATTGTCAGCAACCCCATCATTCACTTTTACACAATAGCCCACATAACCATTCACAAATAAACGTCACTTCACAAAGCAATAACCCATCTTTTAATCATTTAAACAATAGTCAACCATCTAATATACACCCCACTAAAACACATACCCAAGGACCTCATCAATCACATACACACATATCCTCATTCAATACCCAAGCTCCAACTTTCAATCCACACAATGATGAGCAACCATCAACCAGTTCTGGCGTGAGAAGCCATCACTCAACACACAACATCAACACCCAAGTTCTGCTAGCCACAGCAGTCGTCAAGGTAAAAACCTCAACAGGAGATCTAGTCCCACTTCGTGCTTTAGTGGACTCTGGTTCCGAGGCTTCCTTTATAACCGAATCCGCGGTTCAACTCCTCGGCTTAAAAGGAAGATCCACTAATGTCGAAATTTCGGGATTGGGGATGGTTAACAGTGGTACTTGCAAAAGGGTGGTCGAGATCAGCATCGGCTCCCTCAACACAACCTTCGAAACCACCATCCAGGCCTTGGTATAAAAGTCACTATCTGGCCATCTCCCAGCTCGAACTCTCTACGTCGACGATTGGAGTCACCTTTCTGGTCTAAAGTTAGCGGATCCAGCCTTTCATAAGCCAGCCAAAAACGATCTGCTGTTAGGCAGTGATGTGCTAGCGGACATCATGTTACCAGAGTTGGTGCGACACAACAACAGGGACGTTCCTGTAGCACAGAACACCAAATTGGGTTGGATATTGTTCGGAAGGTCAACTCAACAAGTCAGGACTTTCCTCCAACATGCGGATGTCGACACCCTGCTAGGAAAGGTTGCTACTTCCATTACTACGCTAATGGAAGTAGCAAGGGCTGAAGAAATAGCACACCCAAGGGCATCGAAAATGATTCGTGCAGAGATGTACGTTGACGCTGAAGCTAAAGACAAAAGGAAGAATGTGCAAGCGGTTTTGGATGGTGCAGGGTTCTACTTACGGAAGTGGACAGCCAACGCTGAAGAGCTTCTGGAAGGAATTTCAACAAAGGACCGAGAGGCATCACTGGTCGTCCCATCCGAAGCAACAAGCCAAGTCAAAACTTTAGGCATCCACTGGTTTCCGACAGAGGACAACTTTTGCTTTCAGTTTACTCCACCCGCCGACCCGCAGCCAACAAAATGGTTTATGGGGTGGATATCCCCATGCATTCTCAAGGCCAAATTAATCTTGCAGGCGTTATGGAAATGCAAGGCAGCCTGGGATGAAACACTGAAAGGAGACTTGTTAGAAGAGTGGATACAATTATACCAAGACTTACCTGCCATCAGCAACATTCGCATTCCAAGGTGGGTTCACACATTAAGTCGACGGAATCGCAAGGAACTGCATGGCTTTAGCGACGAAATCGCATCATCACAGACACTACATGACCGGTGGAAGCTACTACAAGCCCATCTACAGACCTTCTGGAGGCAATGGCATGCGGAGTATTTGTCGCGTCTACAACAGCGCCCCAAATGGTTGAAGCAACATCCCCAACCAAAAATCGGTGACCTTGTGCTGATTAAAGATAAACGTTTGCCCCCAGCACGATGGAGACTAGGACGTATAGTTGCCACACATCCCGGGGCAGACCAGCTAACAAGAGTGGTAACACTCAAAACCCAGCAAGTAGTATTTAAAAGACCCATCACAAAATTATGCCCACTGCCAAAAAATGTTGCCGAAAGCCCACCAGAAGATCAACAGATGTAAACACACTCGCACTCGAAACATTTAACACTCGCACTCGAAACATTTAACACTTCACACTCACACAATGGGATGACAATATGGTTGTCATCAACCCGCATTCGCTACATACCGCACACTTACACTTATTCGCACACACTTTTCCCTAGCATATCAAATCATACAGTCCACAATTCCTAAGCACTCACTCACTCACTCTATCACACAATGCACTCAAGTCAGTCCATTCATAAAAGCAAATACACACACGCACACACATTCTTTACAATCATTCACCCAAACAAAATTGCGTACACACACACATTCATTTCGACCAAGCCAAATGAATTGAAATCATTGGCTTTACACTAATTTACACAAATCGAATAAATAACGAATAAATCTAAAATGAAGAAAATTATAATATAACACACAACACTATAATTATTACTCACCTGATCAATTCCAATTTGAGGCACACGATAAAATACGCGATCACACAAAGCACTACTTTGCAAATTTACAACACTTTACACACTGCACTCAATGAAACTGGAACGAACAGAAAGAAGGAACAGAGACAACCCCGCACCTCATACGGATTTACAGTCCATCAACGCTTCAGCATGGACAACCCCGCACACCTCATACGGAATTCCGGCCATCAGCGAGGTGTGTCACACTCCTTACGTCACGTTCCAGTTCATCAGTGCGAATCAAATGTAAACAATGAGACGTCATCACTCATGTGTCGTTTTCTTTTGTTTTGGTGTTTCAGTTTATGCATGTTTGTTTCGTTTTACTAATGATTCTTTACCATTGCATGAGATGGGCGAAATATGCATCACAGTCGTTAAAGAGAAAGTTCAACCTGCAGCCGCTGAAATGATAAGCAGCATTTGAAGAAGATGATTGAGAACTTCGTTCACCGGCGGGGAGAATGTTCTGATCGCAAACATGTTGCTGAAGAAGTTCAACAAATTTAAAAACGAACACATCAAGTAACAATACCCCAAACAAACAAATGTCAAACAATAATGATTGTAAACAAATGAAAACAAATGGAAAGACATATATATAGTGGTTTAATCTAATAAAAAGGTTCTGTTGTTATAACGTTGAGGAAATACAGTCGTTTTTTCTTTGTCGCAATATTTTCCTTTGTCCACTCCTGCCGTTCATAACCGAACATGTTGATATGAAGAAACAAACCGGGGATTATCAACTTAATCCCTAAAAGGCTCGAAGGACCAATATTTTATGTGCATTATTTGGTCTGGCGGTAAATGAGGACAAAACGAAGTATATGCTGTCATCAAGGAAGGACACACAACATCGCCATCTCGGAAGAAGCGTCACACTAGGCAGCAGAAACTTCGAGGTAGTCAAGGACTTCGTCTACCTCGGCTCCGCGGCAAAGAGGACAACAACATCAGTACCGAAATCAAACGCAGAATCACTTTTGCCAATCGCTGTTTCTATGGGCTCTACAGGCAGTTGAGTAATGAGGACTAAGCTTGCTTTATATAACAGCTTGATCATCCCAGTCCTACTTTATGGTGCTTAAACTTGGACGTTAGCAAATGCGGATGAGGAAGCCCTTAGTCTTTTCGAGAGAAAACATTTGCATGCGATTTTTGGTCCTGTTTGCCTTGATGGCATCTGGAGGAGAAGATTTAATGACGAACTCTATGGGCTGTACAGCGACATGCGCCTGGTTAAGCGTCTACGGATACAACCCTTAAGATGACTAGGCCATGTAGTGCTTATGGGCACCACTGCTCCAGCCCGAAAAGTCTTTGAATCCGTGCCATTGGGACAACGCAACAGAGGACGATTTAGACTAAAGTGGCGCACACAAGTGGAGAAGGAACTCAACCAACTTGGAGTGCGCAACTGGAGACAGCTGGCGAAAGATCGTGCTGGCTGGAGAGGCATGTTGGTTGAGGCCCAAGTCCACCCCGGACTGTAGCGCCACAAGAAGAAGAAGAAGAATAAGTTAAGATTATGTATAAATTATAATATTACAAAAAAAAAATATTTGTTAATTTTTTTAGATTAAGATAGTAGGTTAAGTGTTTTAATTAGGATAAGGTAAAAATAGAAATTAGTTGCTAAGTTTTGTATACAAGTTTTCTTAGTATTAAGCTATCTAAAATTATGTAAATACTGTAAACATTTGCAGAAGAATAATATCACGAAGCTGAAAATCAATAGAAATTAAAGACAGATTAACTTAGAGTGCCCGTCTAGGGCCAGTAAGATAGATTTGTAAGGTTTTAATAAATTATAAACTACTTAAGCATTTTGTCTAGATTTAAGAAAATTAACTGATGAATAAAAAATACATTTTTAAACTAAACGTCGTCGAATCGGCGGTAATGAGTTCAACCCCCCATATGGGATTCGGAAAAATAATTTTTGTTTTTTGTGAAATTGTGGGTTTCCTTGGAACATGTCTTAGTTGTGGGGCCAGATGGTTGTTTGAGTGACATGAAGCCACTGAGGCCAGGGGTTAGGGGCCTTTCTCTTTTTGACATAGGAAACAGATATAAGGAAGATAACCAGTAGGAGTGAGTGATTGTCGAGAAAAGTGAACAAAAAATATGAAAGTGAAACAGTAAGACAGTGAATATAGATATAAACATTAGTGTACATAGAGAGGAAGTGTTGTCCCTAAGACAAAACCACCAACAGGTTGATTCCGTGGATTGAGGTTTTTTTTTTCTTGTTGGTGTCCCTAAAGTTTCTGACGGAGCCCATCTTCATTTGCGGTTGGTTGAACATTGTAACCAAAAGGACAGAAGACGCGGAAAGGTGTAGACGACCACCTTCATCGAGCAACACAGTTACAGCTACAGGTATCTCAGGCGTTAAGATATAGTGTTAAGAACAACGAAATCCAATACCAGTAAAAAGGTATAGAGAGTTTCCATAAGTGTCGTGTTGATTGAGTAACCGGTCTTTCGCGAAGTTGAAATCAAGAACGAGGGTTCAAGTACCGGACGGGGATCATCTTCGAGTCATGTTCGTTTTTCTTTTACTTTATTTTCATTATTATTTTATTATTATTATTTTTTTTTATTATTTTTTTTTTGTCTTGCTGCAAATGGGTAGTAAATCAGGAGTCGTTTTAGCAAAGGGTAGGTTAACTGACATTTTTGAATTATATAGAGCCTCCTAGATATAAGATTAGATTTAAGGGAATATTGTTAGATTAAGATAGTTGTTAAATTTAATTAAGTTAGCTAATGAATGAAGTATTGTGAACGCGTATTTTATTCTTCGTCTGCTAAGGTATCCGTGAACGGATCTAGTCGCGATCTTAGTTCCGGAAACCAGAACGTCATCGTTACCATCAGTACGCGATATTATTGCTTTAACTTTTTTGTTTTGTGTTGCGAAGTCGTGGTCTAATATCTATTATAGTCAAAAAAAAACCTCAATCCACCGTCTATAAAAAACGGCTAGAGTAATATTAACATATTTTAATAACATAGTGTAAAGTATTAGAATAGGGATAATGGACATAAATAGGTTCAATAAGGAAGAGCTGACATACGAGTTAGCGGTGAGTGGTCTAGTGGGCTCCAACGCGGAAGAAATGCGGAAGATGTTGCGTACAGCATTACGTGGAGATAGTCATAGTTTTATCCTATCCGAATACTTGTTTCCCTTTGAAGAAGATAAAGCCGCAATTTTAGGGAAGCTAGAAGAAATCTTAAAGCTCACAGGAGATTTTTGCGGAACGGAACACTCGGGGGCTTATAAGAAGATTTCCGCGAAGTGCGAGTGGGTCCTTAGGCGTTTAGAAAGATTTGTGGCTGAGGGGGGTGAGGAAAAAGCTGACGCTAGACACCAGGTGGTAGGCCTTAAATCTAATTTAGACGTTAAGGCGGGTATTACAGAGTTGTTCCGAGGAAAACTTTGAGGTGAGAGCACCAGTGGAGCCGGAAAGTGGCTTAAGCTTTTCTCCGTCTTTAGCATGATCATCGCCGTTATCTGTCAGACGGGTACCGGTATATAAATGGGGCGTTAAGATTAGTGGGGATGGTGAGTAATCGCTTAGTTGCTTTCTGGAACAAGTCGAGGACTTAAGGAAATCTAGGGGTTTCTCAAAGGAAGAGCTTTTTCAATCCGCATTCGACTTGTTTGAGGGAAGAGCTGCGGTGTGGTCCAGGGCCAATAAGTCGAGCGTTGATGATTGGAGGAGTTTAGTTTCCAAGGTACGAGCGGAGTTTCTAGCTCCGGGTATGACGACAGGTTGTGGGATTGGAATCTATGTTAGCGTCATGCAGGGCTTATTCTCTAGGTTGAGTGGGGCGTGATCCAATTACATTTTCTTGCTTTCGCTGCAAGAAGCCTGGCCACGTAGCCGCTCGTTGTCCCGAACCGGTGAGATGCTATGATCGCAAGGCTATTGGCTTCATAAGGAATCGTTGCCCAGACTGTACCTCTATGCCATCCACTTCGGGAAGCCAGGCTGCGGCTCAAGGGCAGGTGGGCCTTTGAGTTGCCGGAAAAATACCGCACCAATAACATTAAGGAAAAGAGGGAGTTGTAACATAGGGTTGGATTTTGTTTTGGCGGAGACTGGGAACGATAGGAGATCGTGTCTTTATGTGGAGGTTTATGGGACTGGGGCTATTAGACTCCGAAGCGTCTAGGACGATTCTGGGTAGGAAAGGTTGGGAATCGTTGAAGTTATTAGGTTGTAAATTGTCCAGGTCTGATGTGGGGAAGGTTACGGTTGATAATGGGGACGGGGTAGATGCACTGGGAGTAATCTAAGTACCAGTAAAGGTTGAGGACGTTGTTAAGGTGATGGATGATGATTGTAATACCAGTCTTTCTGGGAACGGGATTTTGGGATTGTCCCAGATCTTAAGAAGAAGGTGTGGAATTTTTCGGAGGTGTGCGAAATAAAAGGAGACAGTTCTCTCTCAAAAGTGCAAAGACAGCAGCTTAATACGTTAGTTGATAGGCTTTTTGATGAAATGGGTGATGACCAAAGGCTATCTACCGTTCCAAGTCTATGGCTGAAGGGAATGGTCGAGAGTCGAGGAATGAATATGAAAAGCTGAGGGCTCTGCCATCAGCGAAGGAAGACAAAACGTAGGAGACAAAACGTAGCCTCGGGGAACACCAGCGCTAATATGGTGAATATCAGACTTGAACCCATCCGATACAACTTGCATTGAACGGTTCGGAAGGTAGACTATGTCAAATGCTTTTAAGTGTCACGAACTTGCTTTCTCCTATATTTTGCAAAGATTGGTTCCATTTTTCGATGGAATATGCCATCAAATCACGAGTGGACCTGTTGTTGTTGCTATGAAAGCCGTATTGCCGGACATTAAGAAACATCCGGGTTTTAAGATATTTCATAAAGTGACGATTTGTCTGCAGTTTCGTCACCTTAGAAAGTAAGTGCTATAGGTCGGTCGGAGGTGGGTGATGATGGTTCGTTGAAGAAAACCTCTTCAGAACAACGAGGGCCTGTTTCCATGCTTCTGGTAAATGCCCGAGTCAGACATAGCCGCTGAGAATTGTCCCAACATAGTCGGGAACAGCACACCAAATGGCTTTAAACATTTCGCCGTTTACTCCGTCCATGCCGGGAGACCTCTTTCCTCTGATTCGAGAGACAGCGTAGCTGATCTCCGTGCGTGCAACTCAGATGGTGGAGTCCCAATTTCTGAGGAGGCATCCGGGGTTTCAGTAACCCCTGCACTAGGAAAGAACTCCCCTCGCACCTTCATGCATTCAGTCCATGTTGTGATCAGTTCCCCATTCCTTGTGAGGCTACTGATCCCGACATGTTTTCTGCTTCGCCTGCAGATGCGTCCGAGATGCCCCCAGAGGTCATCCTTATTAGTGTGCACAAATGCCCTCCAATGGTCTTCTTTGACCCTGAGGAGGAGTCGCTTGTACTCAGCAAGGCATGTCCTAAGATCCCTGGAGCACTGGTTCAGATTTGCTGAACCGTCTCTACAGCATCTCTGGACTCGCTTTCTTAAGCGGCGAACCAGTCTCTTCTTGGTCTCCAATTCTGGGGACCATCATCTGACGCTGTATGGCAAGAAGAGGCGGCTTCTCTCAAACATCTGATCACAGATTCTTTCGACAGAACCAGTAATCAGACTAACCTGTTCGTTGATCGAAAGAAGAGAAGTCCCGCAGCGGCATTGACGTGACCGTTTCCTTTAGCAGAAAACTAAAGGTACGCCAGTCCGCTCGTGCTGTTTTCCAGCGTTTGAGGATCGGTTCCTCGACGGCTCCATTCGTCTCACTTTTCCAGGACATGGCAATCCTAATTAGACTGTGGTCGCTCACATCAGAACTGGTGCCAGACCAGTCGTATTGAAGTGAGCGGCGGGCGGCATCATTAACCAGGGTAACATCAATGTCACTATCACCCCTGGGACCACTAAATGTGTAGGTGAGGCTGGGTTGGTTCAGGAACGTTGCGTTCTGGGCTAACGACCAATCGCTCAGTAAGACTCCTCCATGCAACCGTTGGTGCGAGAATGGGAGCCTACTGGCACATTTACTGTGTCACACTGTGGACGCTGCGTTCGCATCTATACCGACCAATATGGGTACACTGCCTGCCAGTTGGAACAAATCACTCATGAACTCAAGAACCGAGTCGATTTCGTGACTGTA
Source organism: Eristalinus aeneus (assembly GCA_955652365.1). Classification (NCBI taxonomy): domain Eukaryota; kingdom Metazoa; phylum Arthropoda; class Insecta; order Diptera; family Syrphidae; genus Eristalinus; species Eristalinus aeneus. The sequence goes on along the minus strand of OY019131.1, from coordinate 87,825,840 downwards.
CTGGCAGTAGACACTGGCCAGGAAGAATTTCCCCGCCCTGCCTTGCACACCAAGAGACATTCCCAGTCGTTGGAGCCGCTGAAGATAATCGCTGCATTTCCCCTGGTATCCGTGAAGTAACGCATATGCGCCGGGATACCGACAACCTTACCATCTTTAGCATACGGCTGCTGGACAACGGCGAAATCGCATGACGATGACAACATGGATTGGCCCAGGCTGCACAGCGCTGCATACATTCCCTGTGAGTTGTTTTGGATGAGGTTGAACATATTAATGTTTGGAATCCCTCCTCAACTTCTCCGCCATGTAAACGGGGCAATCACTGGTCATCACCTTGTGATGACGGTCAGTGAAGCCCTCCTTGGCACAGACTTGACAGTCTGGGGGGAATCCACAGCGTGTAGCATGATGGCCTTCCCTTCCGCATCGCCAACATATTTTTTCTCTTTCTTAAGCTCGTCCTGCCTTGAGGAGTGCGTCTATGCTCCCCTGACTTGCCTCAAGCACCAAGTTTTTATGTACGTCAGTCTGTTCCCTGAGGGAACCAATTATCTGCGCGTTGCAGTCGAAACTTTCCCTCTGGGTGACACCTTTAAGGTTCTTCTCGTACAGCTCGGTGAAAAAGTTCTGGGGAGAGATGGTTTTAGATACGCGATGTATCACCACCCTCGGCCCGGGTTTCTTCACTTGCCTAGCCTCTAGACCGGCAGCCTCAAACTTCCCTGAGAGGAGGAGCTTATTCCTTTCCTCTTCAGTGAGGGTGCTGATAAGAGCACCACTTTCCCTGCTTGGCTTTAAGTCGTATATACGAACACCAGTGCTCGGACCTACTTCATTTAAAAATTTCTTTATGATCTCCTTTGGACCCATACCGACTTCTCCCTTGATAAGTACCCCGAAGGTTGGTGGTACAGTCTTGGGAGGCGGCAGAACTCTCCGTGGAGGAGCTGGGGTTGTGCTTGCAGCACACACTGCTGAGACACAGGCCTTTGTGCTGGAAGCTTTGAAGCCGGTACCACGCCAGTCGCCGGCGACTTTCCAGTCACCTGTGCCTCTCTGGACGTCATGCCGGGCACTCCCACTGGAACTGTTTGTGGGGTCGCAGGCTTATTTTGCCTTCCCAGAGCAGGGCGAGGCATGCCGCCGCTCGTGAGCCGACCTTGTATCTTTCTGCTTCGACGAGAGCCGTATAGTACGACTTCTCGTATCTGCCGATACACTTCATAACGAAAGCCTTTGTTTCGTAGCTCATCCCCACATTGTCCTGGAGGATGAATTCCATGAGTTCCAGCGAAGTCTTCATAATGCTCTCCACCTGCCTCGCATGCTCGCTGAGGTTTGGTGGGGCACTTATACATACTTCTTCTTTTTTGGGGGTCTCTACATCCGCACCGTTTTTGGTACTTCCTATGATCTTTGAGGCTCCTTCCCTAATCTCTTATTCCTTCTATATCTTTTTTTGCCCTTTTTATCTTCTTCTTCTTTTTTGCCTCGAGGATTTGACGACTAAATAATCACCGTCAGATTCACACCCTACATCCTTCCTCTTAGAGGCTGGAGAAGTCCGAAATTTCTCCTTCTCCTTGGGAATTTACACCATTCTTTCTTCTCCCTATAGTAGGGCTTACCCCTTGTCACCGGTCGCTTCCTTTTGCCTGGATTTGTGAATGCTCTTGCGGCACTGACACACAGACACAGCACAATTTCACCAATAAAATCCTTATATTATTATTATTTCCGCAATAATATGTTAGGCACAATTAATTAATGACCCTTTTTATGGTTCTATTATAACTTCCGCTATAAAACACGCACGCACGCGCACAATAGTAATAAAGCTTTATACTGTTTGTCACTAAATGAAACACAACACCACCAAAATATCGCACAATTCTTAGTTTCTGTGAAGCGCACGTCCGATCCCTTAGGCTGTTCAACACAGAATCGCTTGCGGACACAGCAAATTAAATTCCGGATTGGAACAGTGGTCGTATTGTGGTTGAATTTGATAAGACACAGCACTACGCACGAAAGAAGTGAAACCGCGTTGTGGGAAAAACAAAGGCTCTAAGCTATATCCAGGCAGGTTAAAGTCCGACAAGTGAATATTCTCACCTACCTGTGTTTCCCTAAGCGCCAAGAGAGCTGTTTTATAGCGGGAGAGGTGAACGTAAGCCCACGAACGTTGCTTACATCAACCCGGAATTACCCTCTCATAACAGTCACAGACATTCAGAAACCAACTCCGACTATGCAATTGGTAAAAGCAGAATTTAGAAGTGTAAGTCCTTGCTTCAGCTTCACAACAAAAATCAATGTAGGTGCTATGCCCTTACATTGAATTGAATTGCTCCACTAACAAAAATTCACACCTTATAATCCGCTACGACAGATGCTAAACAAACACAGTCATCGCCTTAGCCCGTCTGAAAAACAAACGGGAGTTGCGACCGAGAATGCCTAGCAGTGGCTTGTGAGGCAAGTCGCGTTGGAGGAACGGGACCGCGCGTTCTCTACCAAATCACTTCACTGCACTTCACAATATTTTTGGACTTTGATTAATAAATAATTGTTGGCACAACAGTCCACAGAGGGACCAGGGCCTAGCTTGCTCATCAACTACTAGTGTTGTGTGCACTACTGTTCTCTCACGAGCAGAAGGGACCTAAAGTTTTTTGCCGACTCCGAACGGCAGTTATTACTCGTCGAGTGTTGTCAGCAGCTTGAAAGAAGTGGTGGCTTAAAAAATTCGAGATGTTCAGCCGGGTATCAAATCTAGACCTTTCGGCGTGTGAACGTCGCACACTACGCCACGGCGGCCACTTTGGACTTTGATTATCTGTTTTCTTATTTTTAATATAATTTTCTTATTGTCCAAGATGATTCACTCGCGACGAGAAGGAGACAGATTGTAATTGCGGCACGAGGGATTGTTTTTTCGGTTTTATTTATTTATTTTTATTGAGGTGAATGCGGCGGCGGGACGTGTACATTCGACGGAGTATGACTCGTTACCAGAAAGCTTAAAATGGAAGTTCTCGAGTATACATATGTGATATTATTTGGTATCATTTTGTTTTGGTGGATGTTTTAAACTTTTTTATATGTTTTAAGGAACATTAACTTCATAACTTTATAAGGTCACAGACGTGGCGATAATGCAGGAATACTGTTGGAAAACTTTAAAGTGGGGTAAACAAAACGATGATTTCACCACCATTCATTGGGACTGCATTGTCTTGGCAGCATTTGATCGTTCAAGTACCTTTGAACATCTGCAATAGCTACTGCTCTGGACGATTGGGCGGCTTGTATTGTTCTTTTTATATTGTCGACATCATTCCAAAAAGATATGTAAATAGATCCTTGTTTATGAACATCCGCGGTAAGCACTGATTCTGTTGATTTTTCTATTTACTATTTTCTAATACTAGTTCCATATTTATTTCAGCAGTAGTATGATCAATCACCTTTCTTTTTGCAGCCAGAGGTGCTGCTAAGCTCAATATAGTTCAGCCTTTTACAAATTCCGTTTTTTATTCGGTTGCCTATTTGTTTAGCGATGTGATCCAGTGTTTTATTATATATCTTATGTTGGTAGATATTTATTAAAATTTTGTTATATAAACTTACAAGACTTGCCATAAGGTAGCGCCCTCCACTTGTTTATTCTGTGACTTCTCTTAGAGGTTTTAGCACAGTGCATAGATCATTACAAAGTGTCCACTCCTCTAAACTTACGCCTGGGAGAGAAGCACTGCTGCTAATGCCAAATATAGCCAAAGTACTTCTGGTTGCTTTCTTCAATAATATTGCTTTCTCACGCATGTGGTATATTGAGTTCCACCTAGTAAACACATCAATAAGTGCTTTATTTGATTACATTTAGTATTTTATAATCTTTTCAGTTGCTGTAGTACTTCGTCTAAAATGGCTCACTATGTTACTTCATTTCAAAAGAAAAAGCTTAACTTCTGGAAGTGCCAATACATTTTTTGCGACCAAATTAAATGTGTGGACGAAGCTCCTTCATGGAATTCTGAACATTAGAAGCTATATCTGCCACAACCAAACGTATTTTTTTCTCTAACTCTCATTGCCTTATTACTCTTTGTAAGTCCAGGGGTCTAATCACGGATGACGACTATCGATAGATAAAAACGACTTCGACAGAACGATATCATTCTGGCTGCTTCATGCACTCTCAAAACTGCCAATCGCTATCGTCCGGACGATCGGTTTTTGACGATAGCTATTTCACTATCGTTTTGCATCGGGCTGGCATGCATGTGGTGAAAATGTAAAGAGAAAGTAAGAAAAATAAATTTAAGCAGTTATTACAAAATTTTTTGGATATAATCCTCAGCTTTTGGAAGTATGAATGTACATCCAAACTCATTGAGAAAAATACTCCCTGAAATCAAACTTCATAGATTTTATGAGCACCACTCGCACAGTCCTTCGTTCATTCGTAATGTGTACATACACAACAAAATGATGAAACTATCAGGCAGTCGTTATTCACTGTTTTGTTGTGTGTGTACAATTATGACAAGAGATAGTTGCGTTCATTAGCGCTCAAACTGTGTATAAAATGTGATGCAAATTATCGACAAATCGTTTTGGCTGATAGTTAAAACGATAGTCGCTCGAAAGCCCCTCTCTCCAGAACTCGGCATAGGAAAAGGATTGATTGAACATCAAGATTGTTGTCTAGGTAGTGAGCAGTTACAAAATAGCCTTCTTGTGCATGAGATGTCCAGCTGTCTATAGTACGACAAGTTGCTTTAAATTGGTTGAAACGCTCTCTTACCTCAGGTTCGCATTTTTGCTACTCAGAATCCAGTATAGCATTACAAATATGTTTCCCACTTGGAAGCTGGTATGCAAATACATCCTTGCATTGTGCTTGTGCTTCTTTTTTGGTCTTGGAGTATCGAAGTAAAGTTGGTTGATGAAGACTTTTAGAAGTGCACGGTTATTGACTGCAAAGTTTTCCTGTAGAGATTGAACTTTTGGGATTGGAGGATGGACAGGGGTTATTGTTATTTCCATTTTTGGATAAATGTGATTGAATAACAGATGCAGTTACTGATAAAACCAAATCGATCTGGTTTCGATTGAATTGTCTTGTTTGGGTGTGCTGCACAGTTATTAAATGCTTAAATGTTTATTAAAATTTAAGACAGTTCCCCTAAACCTTAGCCGCGCATAACAAATGTCGCACTGTGCAGTTCTAATTTCTGCTGAATACACTTTAAAATAATTGCAAAGCTCACTCATTCGTGTGCGCTTCATAATTATATTTTTGATTTTATTTGAATCTGATAAAGTCCTTCAAGCAGTGCAATGAACTACAAAATGTTTGATTACTTGCAACGTTAACAGATATCCAAAATTATATGAATGATGATGTGAATCATAAATTACAATGCTTGAAGTAAATGCCAAATTTTTTTAGTTATAATATTTTTAAAACAAATTACTCCAATTCCAGCTTGCTTATAATTTTTTTTTCTCTTAATTATGAAACACAATCTTCTGCAGAAAAGCTTCTATGGCTTCGCGGAAAATCAAACTGTACATCCATTTCTTTCCCCCTTCATGTTCCCATGCCATTCGTACACATATCCGCACGAGAAGAGAATAACGTTTGTACTACTAATGGATTCCTTCCAAAGTATAAGTATATTGAGCGGGAGAAGCGTGTGTGAAAACGATACTTCAGAAGCGTATATCTGATGAAAATTGAAGATATCATTATATCTGAGATATAAACATGTAATATGTAGAAATATTAGTATTATTTTGAGGAATACTAATATATTCTCTCCATCTCTAGTGATGATCAGTGATCTTGATATCAAATACTTCTGATTCATAAGCAGTAGTACTGTTGTTATGCAATCTTATGAAGATAACCAAGTAATAAAAGCCTAAAGACGATTGAACCGCCAACAAATTATCAACATTAGAAGAACTAGATATGACATTAACATTAAGGTTTCCCGAAAGGCTTTGGTATTTGTATTTCGCGGAATCAAAGAACTCAGACAATTCAACTAAGAATGCATTTACAGAGGATGAGTGCAATCTGTACATACCAACAAAACTACATTGAACACCATATAATTGAAAAGTCAAAGGAATTAAATCAGCAATAACTTTTTTCTACGTTAAAATTATGAGAATTTAATAAAATTGTGTTATTAAAAAAAATCCCCAAATTATGCTACATACTTTATGTACATTGTCATCTTCTCTTCTTTTCAATAAAAAAGGATAAATTCCTTAAACATTTATTTATTTACTATTTTGAGCCTTAAGCTGTTCGGTTTGTTGAAATTGCTCTGAAATGCAAGTTAACACTTCGATCCACTCGTAAATAACGCTGGACAAACAGGAGGAAAAGCGAGCTAAAATAAAACGCGTGCGTTCCCTTCAATGGCGATTTTCGTTTTCCCTGTTCTTGTTCTTGGTTGAATTTAAATAAAATATTACCAGCCATATTTTATTTAAATTAAAAAATATGAAATTAAAATTTTAGCCCAAATAATTTCTTCTTTCAAATTTAGTTTTTAAGTTTCACCAATTTTAATGTGTACTGTTTTGAGGTTTTTTTTTTTTTATAGTGGTTCTGCTTTGTTGAAATACTTCTTCTTCTTCTTCCTATGGTGCTACAGTCCTGCTACAGTATGTTGGGGTGGACCAACATACCTAACCAGCCAGCACGATCTTTCGCCAGCTGCCTCCAATTGCGCACTCCAATTTGGTTGAATTCCTTCTTCACTTGCATGCGCCATCTTAGCCTAGACTTTCCTCTGTTAGGTTGTCCCAATGGCTCTGATTCGAAGACTTTTCGGACCGGAGCAGTCGTGTCGATCTACATCTTAAGCCATCTTAAGCGTTGTTTCCGAAGACGCTTGACCACGAGCATGTCGCTGTACAGCACATAGAGTTCGTCGTTAATTCTACTCCTCCAGACGTCATCAATGCAAACAGAACCAAAAAATCGCACGCAAAACTTTTCTCTCGAAAAGACTAAGGGCTTCCTCATCCGCCTTTGGTAACGTCCAGGATTCCGTGCCATAAAGTAGGACTGGGATGATAAAGCTGCTATAAAAAGCGAGATAGGCCCTCAAGAACGTGCTTTATTACTCAACTGCCTCTTAAGACATGAGAAACAGCAATTAGCAAGAATGATTCTGCATCTGATTTTGGTACTGATGTTGTTATCCCAAGAGATGAAGTTCTTGACTACCTCGAAGCTTCTGCTGCCTAGAGCTACGGTCTGTCCGATACGTCAATGTTGTGTGTTTTTGATGACGGCATGTACTTAATTTTGCCCTCATTAACCAACAGACCCATTTTAGCCGCTTCCGCTTCAACACCAGCAAATGCCTCATTGACTGCTCGCTGTGTTCGTTCAATCACGTCATTGTCATCAGTGTAAGCTAGGAATTGAACTAAATTTTGGAAGATCGTGTTGAAGGACTGCTGTCTTCAATTTTTTATTTCTGTGTTGAACAGCCGAAGAGATCGGACGTGCGCGTCGCAGAAACAAGGAATTGAGCGATATTTTGGTGGTGTTTCAGTTGTGTTTTATTAGTGACAGACATTATAAAGTTTTATGACTTTAAGTTGCTATTGTGCGCGTGTGTGTGCGATTTATAGCGGAAGTTGTAAAAATCATAAAAAGGGTCATTAGTAAGCAGTGCGAAATATTATTATTGCGGATTCAATAATAATTTAAAGTTTTTATTGGTGAACTTGTGCTGTGTCTGTGTCAGTGCCGCAAGAGCCTTTAACATCCAGGCAAAAAAAGTGACCGGGGACAAGGGGTGAGTCCTAGTATGGGTAAAAGAAAGAAGGGTGTAAATACCCAAGAGGAGGGAGAAGTTTCTGACTCCTCCGTAGGGGCGACAGCCTCCAAGAGGAAGGATTTAGAGATTGAAACCGACGATGACTATTCAGTCGTAAAATCGTCGAGAAAAAAAAAACAGAAAAAGACAAAAAAGGAGAGAAAAACACTAAAGGAAATAGAGCTTAGGGAAGAAGCCTCGAGGGTAATAGAGAGCAGCAAGAACGTTGCGGTTTTAGAGACCCCTAAAAAAGAAGAAGTAGGGATAAGTGCCCCACCAAACCTCAGCGAGCATGCGAGGCAGGTGGAGAGCATTAAAAATATTTCTCTAGAACTGGTGGAGTTCATCCTCCAAGATAACGCAGGGATGAGCTACGAAGCGAAGGCCTTCGTTATGAAATGTGTCAGCAGATACGAGAGGTCGTATTATACGGCCCTCGCTGAAGCTGAACGGTACAAGGGACGTTTGGATAGCCTCGCCCTGCTTTGGGTAGGCCAAATAAGTCTGCGACCCCTCAGGCAGTTTCAGTGGAAGTGCCCCGCATAGCGTCCATAGCGGCACAGGTGACTGGAGAGTCACCGGCGACTGGTGTGGCACCAGCCCCAAAGCACCCAGCTCAAAGGCCTGTGTCATACGCAGCTCCTCCACGGAGAGTTTTGCCACCCCCCAAGACTGTATCATCGACCTTCGGAGTACTTATCAAGGGAAAAGCCGGTATGGGCCCAAAGGTCCGAGCACTGGTGTTCGTTTATACTATGTAAAGCCAAGCAGGGAAGGTGGTGCTCTTATCAGCACCCCCACTGAAGAGGAAAGGAAGAAGCTCCTCCTCTCAGGGAAGTTTAAGGCTGTCGGTCTGGAGGATGGGCAAGTCAAGAAACCCGGGCCGAGGGTGGTGATGCATCGCGTATCCAAAAACATCTCTCCCCAGAACTTTCTCACCGAACTGTACTAGAAGAACCTTAAAGGTGTCACCCAGAGGGAAAGTTTCGACTGCAACGCGCAGATAATTGGTTCCCTCAGGGAACAGACTGACGGACATAAAAACGTGGTGCTTGAGGCAAGTCAGGGGAGCATAGACGCACTCCTCAAGGCAGGACGAGCTTAAGAAAGAGAAAAAATATGTTGGCGATGCGGAAGGGAGGCCATCATGCTACACGCTGTGGATTCCCCCCAGACTGTCAAGTCTGTGCCAAGGAGGGCTTCACTGACCGTCATCACGAGGTGATGACCAGTGATTGCCCCGTTTACATGGCGGAGAAGTTGAGGAGAGAGGCCAAACATTAATATGTTCAACCTTTTCCAAAACAACTCACAGGGATCGTATGCAGCCTGGGCCAATCCATGATAGCATCGTCATGCGATTTCGCTGTCATCCAGGAGCCGCAGCGATTATCTTCAGTGGCTCCAGTGACTGGGAACGTCTTTTTGTGTGCTCTGGTAGATACGGTGTCTGCATTAACGTGCAAGGCAGGACGGGGAAATTCTTCCTCGCCAGTGTCTACTGCCAGTACAGTCACGAAATCGATCATATCTCGAGTTCATGAGTGGTTTGTTCCAACTGGCAGGGAGTGTACCCATATTGGTCGGTATTGATGCGAACGCATCGTCCACAGCGTGGCACAGTAAATGTGCCAGCAGGCTCCCATTCTCGCACCAACGGTTGCATAGAGGAGTCTTACTGAGCGATTGGTCGTTAGCCCAGAACGCAACGTTCCTGAACCAACCCAGCCTCACCTACACATTTAGTGGTCCCAGGGGTGATAGTGACATTGATGTTACCCTGGTGAATGATGCAGCCCGCCGCTCACTTCAATACGATTGGTCTGGCACCAGTTCTGATGTGAGCGACCACAGCCTAATTAGGATTGCCATGTCCTTTCAAAGTGAGACGAATGGAGCCGTCGAGGAATCGATCCTCAAACGCTGAAAAACAGCACGAACGGACTGGCGTACCTTTAGTTTTCTGCTGAAGGAAATGGTCACGTCAATGCCGCTGCGGGATTTCTCAAACCTTTCGATCAACGAACAGGTTCGTCTGATTACTGGTTCTGTCGAAAGAATCTGTGATCAGATGTTTGAGAGAAGCCGCCTCTCCTTGCCATACAGCGTCAGATGGTGGTCCTCAGAATTGGAGACCAAGAAGAGACTGATTCGCCGCTTCAGAAAGCGAGTCCAGAGATGCCGTAGAGACGGTTCAGCAAATCTGAACCAGTGCTCCAGGGATCTTAGGACATGCCTTGCTGAGTACAAGCGACTCCTGCTCAGGGTCAAAGAAGACCATTGGAGGGCATTTGCGCACACTAATAGGGATGACCCCTGGGGGCATCTCTACCGCATCTGCAGACGAAACAGAAAACATGTTGGGATCAGTAGCCTGACAAGGAATGGGGAACTGATCACAATATGGACTGAATGCATGGAGGTGCTCCTAGGGGAGTTCCTCCCTAGTGCAGGGGTAACTGAAACCCCGGATGCCTCCTCAGAAATGGGGACTCCACCATCCGAGCTGCACGCATCGGACATCAGCTACGCTGTCTCTCAAATCAGAGGATAGAGATCTCCCGGCATGAACGGTTAAAGCTATTTGGTCTGCCGTTCCCGAATATGTTAAGACACTTCTCAGGGGCTGTGTCCAACTCGGACATTTTCCAGAAACGTGGAATAGGGCCCGTGTAATCATGCTCTTAAAGTTTCCTGACAGGATAAGAAACAATCCGCGATCTTACGGAGAGTTAAGTCTGCTTTCCTCTCTGGGTAAGGTTCTTGAACGAATAATGGTGGAAAGATTGGCAGCCAAAACGGGTGAGAACATCTCTACCCAGTTTGGTTTTAGGCAGGTTACTAGCGCCGAGGATGCGTGGGTCCATAGAAAAAGGTTTGTCATGAACTCACAAGCCAACGTACGTACTCGGCATTTTTGTCGACTTCAAGTGAGCATCGGGAATTAACCTTCGAACAGAAGTATTTCGTGGATGCCCACAAGAATCCATCTGTGGACCCTTTATAAGGAATCATTGATGGATCCCCTTCTTGTAGAAGTAGCTAGGATCTCCAAACTCTGTGCATTTGCCGATGACCTGCTCATTTTTATAGAAGGTCAATCCCGTACTGAATTTGAGCGACTGGGCGTTGATTCAATGGACCTTGTTCACCGGTAGAACACTAGTGTTGGCGTGGAAGTAGCGTTGAACAAGACCTGCATGAAGATGCTCAAGGGAAGGCCGTCCGCAAACCGTAACCCATCCATACGTGTCCTCGGCACTTCACTGTGACACAATGGTGTGACGTAATTTAACGGTTTTCAGGCGGAAATGCATTGAAAAAACGTTGAAATATTTTTTGTAAAATTGCGTTCACTTATATTCAATTTTTTTTTTAATTTCTTGTGAACGGAAAAATCGAGTTGAAATAAAATGCGTGCGTACCCTTCAGTTGCAATTAATAGACTGCCTTTATTTTTCCGTTTAACCTGTTTGTACTTACTACGTGTTTGAATTTAATTAAAATATTCAAATTAAAAAATATAAAAATAAAAAAATTAAAATAAAACTTTTATATCAAATAATTTATTATTCTTTTGTGACATAACATAATAACATATTCATAATGCCTCAGAAAAAAATGAGAATCGCATGCTGTAGAGAGCTTTTGGAGATGTGTAGTGAGAACGCGGACGGTGTTATGGATCGAATTGCTACTGGGGACGAGACATGGATTCACTACTATGACCCTGAAAGCAAACAAGAGTTCATTTAGTGACATAAAAAAGGAACAGACCCCCCAGAAGAATTTTACAGTCACTCCGTCTGCCGGGAAGCTCATGGCAACAGTTTTTCCGGACTCAAAGGGATTCCTGCTCATTGAGTACAAAAAAAGGTGAAACCATCAACGACACGTCCTACACTTCCACTTTGCATAATTTGCAAGGGGAAATTAAAAAGTAAGGACGGGGTAAATTCGCAGCGGGCGTGTTGCTTCTTCATGACAACGCTCCTGTTCACACGGAATGAGTTTCCAAGGCTGCTGACCGAGATTGTTGTTTCGAAGAAATCCAACACTTACCCTATAGTCCAGACCTTACCCCTAGTGATTATTTCCTGTTTCCGGATTTGAAAAACTGTCTTCGTGGGAAAAGATTTTCGGATGATGAAGAACTAAAGTCGGCAATAAATGGGCATTTTGCAGAGAAAGGGGACATTTTTTTTTACCCTAAAATGAATGCATATGTAACATATGCAACAAGGCCAGCAACTATCTCCTCTTCTTCTTTGACCGTGAAGTCTTAGTCATCGTCGCTTGCAATGTTGTGCACCACAATGCAGACTCTTACAAAGTGGAATATAGTTTTTACATCACATAACTTGCAACAATACAACTGTCGGAATCGTTGCTTAAGAATTCCGAATAAATGCTCTATGGCTACACGTCAACAACTTAGTGTACTATTGAAATTTCTTTGTGAGGTTATTAAATGTCTATTGCCATTATATGGATTTATGAGTCGATTAGAACACGGCTATGCAGAATCACCCAGGAGGTAGTAACCCGAACATATTGTGTTTTTAGTACTTCTTAAAATAAATATTAGATTTGCATAACTACCTTCAGGGAGCATATTCCATTTTTCGAGAATATTTGAATTTAAAAAAAAACTGAACTATAATGAAAAAATCCATGGAAGCCAACCGTAATATAAACTTCTTTTTCTCATTGCAAACAGCTTGGCCATATCTGATTCCATCGCCTTTCCTATCAATACATTCATCCTTGCAAGGTGCCGGCCTACAACAAGGCAGCAGCTGGGTGTAAGAGCAACCAATTCTCGCAATGGTCCAAGTCATCGCAGGAGAGGACGGCAAGATGAGAGTGGAGAACGTAGGGACTCGATGCTCGCGGCTCTACCTGAGCAAAACTGAAGGCAGCAAATCTCCAGCGAGGCCGGTGTCACAATAAAAACAAACTTAAAAACTAGATTCAAAAAATTGTAATGAGTTATTATGAATATGTCACAACAGAAAAAGAAATTATTTGATATAAAATGTTTATTTTAATTTTTTATTTTTATATTTTTTAATTTGAATATTTTAATTAAATTCAAACACGTAATAAGTACAAACAGGTTAAACGGAAAAATAAAGGCAGTCTATTAATTGCAACTGAAGGGCACGCACGCATTTTATTTCAACTCGATTTTTCCGTTCACAAAAAATTAAAAAAAAAATTTAATATAAGTGAACGCAATTTTACAAAAAAATATTTCAACGTTTTTTCAATGCATTTCCGCCTGAAAACCGTTAAATTAAGTCACACCATTGTGTCACAGTGAAGTGCCGAGAACACGTACCGGTGAACAAGACCGATTGAATCAAAGCCCAGTCGCTCAAATACAGTACGGGATTGACCTTCTATAAAAATGAGCAGGTCATCGGCAAATGCACAGAGTTTGGAGATCCTAGCTACTTCTACAAGAAGGGGATACATCAATGATTCCTTATAAATAGTCCACAGATGGATTTTTGTGGGCATCCACGAAATACTTCTGTTCGAATGTTAATTCCTGATGCTCACTTGAAGTTGACAAAAATGCCGAATACGTATGTTGGCTTGTGACTTCATGACACACCTTTTTGTATGGACCCACGCATCCTCGGCGCTATTAACCTGCCTAAAACCAAACTGGGTAGAGATGTTCTCACCCGTTTTGGCTGCCAATCTTTCCACCATTATTCGTTCAAGAACCTTACCTAGAGAGGATAGCAGACTTATATCTCTGTAAAATCGCGGATTGTTCCTTTTCCTGTCAGGAGACTTTAAGAGCACGATTACACGGGCCCATTTTCACGCTTCTGGAAAATTCCCGATTTGGATACAGCCGCTGAGAAGTGTCCCAGCATAGTCGGGAACAGCAGACCAAATTGCTTCAAACATTTCGCCTGTTACTCCGTCCATGCCGGAAGACCTCTTTCCTCTTATCCGAGATACAGCGTAACTGATCTCCGATGCGTGCAGCTTAGAAAGCGGAGTCTCCATTTCTGAGGAGGCATCCGGGGTTTCAGTAAGCCCAGAACTCCCCTAGGAGCATCTCCATTCAGTCCATGTAGTGAACAGTTCCCCTTCCTTCCTTGTGAGGCCACGGATTCCAACATGTTTCCTGCTTCGTCTGTAGCTGCGATAGAAATGCCCCAGGGGTCATTCATATTGGTGTGCGCAAATACCCTCTAATAATCTTCTTTGACTTTGACCAGGAGTCGCTTGTATTGCGCAAGGCATGTCCTAAGTTCCCGGGAGCACTGGTTCAGATTTTCTGAATCGTCTCTACGGTCTTAAGCGGCGAACCAGTCTCTTCTTGGTCTCCAATTCTGGGGACCATCACCTGACGCTGTGTGGCAAGACGAGGCGGCTTCGCTCAAACATCACAAGTTCTCTCGACAGAATCAGTAATCAGACGAACCTGTTCGTTGATCGAGAGGTTTGAGAAGTTCCGGAGCGGCACTGACGTTACCGTTTCCTTTAGCAAAATTAAAGGTACGCCTGTCCGGTCGTGCCGTTTTCCAACGTTTGAGGATTTATCATCTTAGAACTGGAGACAGTCAAGTCGAACTGGAGTGCGCGGCGAACGGCGTCATTCAACACGGTACCATCAATGTCACTCTCATGCATGGGACCACTAAAAGCCCAATTCGCTCAGTAGAGCTCCTCTGTGCAACCGTTGGTGCGAGGATGGAAGCTTACTGGCACATTTACTGTGCCACGCTGTGGACGATGCCTTCGCATCAATACCAACCACTATGGGTACTCTGCCTGCCAGTTGGAACAAATCACTCTTGAACTCAAGATACGAGACGATTTCGTGACTGTACTGGCAGTAGACACTGGCGAGGAAGAATTTCCCCGCCCTGCCTTGCACACCAACAGACATTCCCAGTCGTTGGAGCCGCTGAAGATAATCGCTGCATTTCCCCTGGTATCCGTGAAGGAACGCATATGCGCCGGGATACCGACAACCTTACCATCTTTAGCATAGGGCTTCTGGACGACGGCGAAATCGCATGACGATGACAACATGGATTGGCCCAGGCTGCACAGCGCTGCATACATTCCCTGTGAGTTGTTTTGGATGAGGTTGAACATATTAATGTTTGCAATCCCTCCTCAACTTCTCCGCCATGTAAACGGGGCAATCACTGGTCATCACCTTGTGATGACGGTCAGTGAAGCCCTCCTTGGCACAGACTTGACAGTCTGGGGGGAATCCAGAGCGTATAGCATGATGACCTTCCCTTCCGCATCTCCAACATAATTTTTCCTTTTCGGAACATTGGCTGACCCTGTGGGAGAGGGACAGGCACCGGAAGCAGCCCATAACGGGTTGGAACTCACCTTCTCTAAAGGACTGACAGCCAACCACTGACAACAGGCTCCTTCCATAATCTCTAATTCCTTCTGTATCTTTTTTTCCTTTTTTATCTTTTTCTCGTTTTTTTCTGCGAGGATTTGACGACTGAATAATCACCGTCAGATTTACACCCTACATCCTTCCTCTTAGAGGCTGGAGGAGTCCGAAATTTCTCCCTCTCCTTGGGCACTTACACCCTTCTTCCTTTTCCCCATATTAGGACTTACCTTTTGTTTCCGGTAGCTTTTTGAAGGCCCTTGCGGCACTGACACACAGACACAGCAGAAGTTCACCAATAAAATCCTTATATTATTATTGCGGATACATTAGGCACAATTAACTGATGATCCTTTTTATGGTTCTTTTATAACTTCCGCTATAAAACACGCACGCACACGCGCAATAGTGACTTAAAGTAATAAAACTTTATACTGTTTGTCACTAAATGAAACACAACACCACCAAAATATCGCACAATTCTTAGTTTCTGTGACGCGCACGTCCGATCCCTTCGGCTGTTCAACACAGAATCGCTTGCGGACACAGCAAATTAAATTCCGGATTGGAACAGTGGTCGTATTGTGGTTAAATTTTATTAGGCGCTAAGCTATATCCAAGCAGGTTAAAGTCCGACAAGTGAATATTCTCACCTACCTGTGTTTCAATTAGCGCCAAGAAAGCTGTTTTATAACGGGAGAGGTGAACGTAAGCCCACGAACGTTGCTTACATCAACCCGGAATTACCCTCTCATAACAGTCACAGACATTCAGAAACCAACTCCGACTATGCAATTGGTAAAAGCAGAATTTAGAAGTGTATATCCTTGCTTCAGCTTCACAACAAAAATCAATGTAGGTAATTGATGGTTTAAGCCTTTTTAAACCAAGAACTGCGAGCGATTTGCGAAATAAACGAAACAGAAAGTATTCCAGAAAAAAGTCGATGTTCTCGATTAGAACCGCTTCAACAGAATGAATGTGTGGTTTTTATTTCAAATGCAAGAAAGGGCATCGCGCGTGGGCAGCGGTGCATACAACAAAAAATATTCCTTAATCTCAATGTTGGTATGAAAAATTGCGCGATGACAAGATGTGATCGTATGATGAACAAAAAAAAAGATGTAAATGAAAGAATAGATAATAAATAGAAATTGGCAGTAAATGGATTTCGGATGCGTAAGAACAGTAGTGAGGAAAATTATTGTTACATGTAACTTTGTGTTTGACATTTATAATAAATATTTATACAATACTGAACAGTAGGTGTAATGCCCTTACATTGAATTGAATTGCTCAATTACAAAAATTCACACTTCATAATCCGCTACGACAGATGCTAAGCAAACTCAGTCATCGCCTCAGCCCGTCTGGAAAACGAACGGGAGTTGCGACCGAAAATGCCAGCAGTGGGTTGTGAAAGAAGGTGACGGGTGGGGGGGGGACCACGTCTGCACTACCAAATCACTTAACATCACTTTTTTATTTTATTTAAATATTTACTTTTTTATTACACTCGCGACGAGGTGCAAAGAGAGTTTTAATTCCGGCGCGACGGAGGTTTCCTTTTTCATGAAGTGCTATTTTTATGCCCTGATAGTTATTCGTTGTTTTGTTGTGTACAAGTTACGTATGAACGAGTGGAGTCCTTTAAATTTATGAGGTTTGATTTCAGGGAATATTTGTTTAAACTAATTTTGGATTTATGTACATACAAACTTGAGTAAACTGAGCATTATATTCAACCATTTTGTAATAACTAATCACTATTTTACTTCGCAGGAGACGACGGCATAGTGCGAATGGCGGTCTTAAGGAGTCGAGGCGGCGTAATTTTACGCCCAATCTAAAGGTCGCTTTTCTACCTGTACAAAATTGAAGACATGTGTGTATTTGGATTTACGTAATCACCTGCCGTTAAGGCTTAATACCACGGGGTCCATACACCCATAGTCAGGAGAACGCTGACTAACGCCTTTGGGATCCCAAGTACCAATCTGAGTTCTTGTCTTAGGGGACAGTCTCTCCTCCTTGGTAAGGAGCGAGGCCTCTCTAACACCTCTGCTGTTCTTTGGGTCACAGCACCCGGTTGGATGCAACTCCACATCGAATCAGAAGTACTTTCCCATAACCATTTCACCCTATCTGACCCAGGTAACTGGGGCAGATCAGATCATATAGCACGGTTAACTACTTCCAACTCTCCCCGCGATTTGGGTACAAACCACAGCCACCACGATACTCCCACAAGGGGGCCAACCGCACGATCAGGCTGAAACTATGTTTCAGGGGCTCCTGACCTGCCGTGGTACCAGAATATAGCTTCCGGTCAAGCTTCGCAACTATGTTGCTCTCGGTAGGATTCCTTAACATCCAGGACCGATGACCTTGTATTCCTATTCTAATCTAACTATTAGCCGCCATGAGGGCAGCCATTCTAGCTCATCGTCTGCTGAAAACTTCCCTAGCAAAACCCCTGATGATGTCTGTACTCTGTCTAGTCTGGAGAACCAGGCTGACATCATAAGTCCCATCAGTGCAAGATATGTTTATAGCTCCAAGGTCCCGAATGTCATCATAGAGAGGACATTGGCACAACACGTGCAACCAATCCTCAAAGCTATATCCGCACAAGCATGTCTCTGAGTCGCTTATGGACCGCTAGAACAAGAAAGAGTTCAAGGAACCATGTCCAGTAAGCAAGTAGCTCAGATGCATGCTTAAATTAATACCCCCAATGGACTTAACGAGTGACACATCGCGAATGAAGCTGTATGTCACCCTGCCATTTTCACAGGTCTCTCATCTATCCTGCCATTTTTGCCTGAGCAGCTGATCTAGGAGGTCTTTGCGCTCGTTGAGAGCTAGCCCCTCTAAGCCGCTAGAGTAGATCCTTCCAGCCTTTGGTACTGGAATGCCTCTCTTTAAGGCGAAAAGGATACTTCTTCTGATAATCTCCAAGTCAAGTGGCAGTACACCCATGAGCACCTAGCCTCCGTAGAGGAGGACACGCCAGAAGTCCAACCCTCCAAGCAGTGTTCACAACGTCACACCATATATAGGCACCATACGTTGCACAGGCAACGAACAGGCCAGAGTATATAGTGCGCGCCGCTGTTCCGCTCAGTCCCCAGTCGCCCTTGAGCACCCGCCAAAGCTGCTCTGAAACCTTCACTAGCCGATCCCTCAGCTTATGCACATGAGGGAGAAAGTTCATTCCCTTTCCAACGGTGATGACGAGGTATTTAACCTCGCTCACCGTTCGCAGTGAAGTGCCGAGAACACGTACGGACGGGTTACGGTTTTCGGACAGCTTTCCCTTGAGCATCATCATGCAGGTCTTATCGAGCGCTACTTTCACACCAACATTAGTGCTCCACCGGTGAACAAGATCCATTGCATCTACGGCCAGCCGTTCTAATTCAGAGCGGGATTGACCTTCGATTAAAATGAGCAGGTCATCGGCAAATGCACAATGTTTGAATATCCTACCTATTTCGGAGAGAAGGGAATCCATCATTAGGTTCCATATAAATGGTCCACAGATGGATCCTTGTGCGCATCCACGAAATACATCCGTTCGAACGCTAAGTCTGCGATGCTTGCACTCCTGCAAGAGAAATAGCTCTCCCAGAGAGCAATTTCGTCGCAGCCAACAATTCTCAGGCGGTCGATGATGCTCCTCCAACTAAGTTAGTCAAATGCGTCCTTGAAGTCAACAAAGATACCAAGTACGTACTTGGCTTCTGACTCCATGACGCACCTCTTTGTGTGGACCCATGCATCTTCGACGCTAGTACCCTGCCTAAAACCAAACTGGGTAGAAATATTCTCACCCGTTTTGGCTGCCAATCTTTCTACCATTATCCGCTCAAGAACCTTACCTAGAGAGGATAGCAGACTTATCCCTCTGTATGACCGCGGATTTTTCCTTACCCTCTCAGGAGACTTTAGGAGCACGATTACACGGGCCTGTTTCCACGCTTTTGGAAAATGCCCGAGTCGGACACAGCCGCTGAGTAGTATCCCAACATAGTCGGGAACAGCAGACCAAATGGCTTTAACCATTTCTCCAGTTACACCGTCCATGCCGGGAGACCTCTTTCCTCTTATCCGAGATACAGCGTAACTGATCTCCGATGCGTGCAGCTTAGAAAGCGGAGTCTCCATTTCTGAGGAGGCATCCGGGGTTTCAGTAAGCCCAGAACTCCCCTAGGAGCACCTCCATGCATTCAGTCCATATTGTGATCAGTTCCCCATTCCTTGTCAGGCTACTGATCCCAACATGTTTTCTGTTTCGTCTGCAGATGCGGTAGAGATGCCCCCAGGGGTCATCCCTATTAGTGTGCGCAAATGCCCTCCAATGGTCTTCTTTGACCCTGAGTAGGAGTCGCTTGTACTCAGCAAGACATGTCCTGAGATCCCTGGAGCACTGGTTCAGATTTGCTGAACCGTGTCTACGGCATCTCTGGACTCGCTTTCTTCAGCGACGAACCAGTTTCTTCTTGGTCTCCAGTTCTGGGGAACACCACCTGACGTTGTGTGGTGAAATGAGGCGGCTTCTCTCAAACATCTGATCACAAATTCTTTCGACAGAATCAGTAATCAGACGAACCTGTTCGTTGATCGAAAGGTTTGAGAAGTCCCACAGCGGCAATGGCATGACCGTTTCATTTAGCAGGAAACTAAAGGTACGCCAGTCCGCTCGTGCTGTTTTCCAGCGCTTGAGGATCGGCTCCTCGACGGCTCTATTCGTCTCACTTTTCCAGGACATGGCAATTCTAATTAGGCGGTGGTCGCTCACATCAGAACTGGTGACAGACCAGTCGTATTGAAGTGAGCGGCGGCCTGCATCATTCACCAGGGTAACATCAATGTCACTATCACCCATGGGACCACTAAATGTGTAGGTGAGGCTCCACAGCGTGTAGCATGATGGCCTTCCCTTCCGTATCGCCAACACAGTTTTTCTCTTTCTGGCTGACCCTGTGGGAGAGAGACAGGCACCGGAAGCAACCCATAACGGGTTGGAGCTCTCCTACTCTAAAGGACTGGCAGCCAATATAAGCTCGTCCTGCCTTGAGGAGTGCGTTTATGCTCCCCTGACTTGCCTCAAGCACCACGTTTTTACGTCCGTCAATCTGTTCCCAGAGGGAACCAATTATCTGCGCGTTGCAGTCAAAATTTTCCCTCTGGGTGACACCTTTAAGGTTTTTTTCATAAAGCTCTGTGAGAAAGTTCTGGGGAGAGATGGTTTTAGATACGCGATGTATCACCACCCTCGGCCCGGGTTTCTTCACTTGCCTAGCCTCTAGACCGGCAGCCTCAAACTTCCCTGAGAGGAGGAGCTTCTTCCTTTCCTCTTCAGTGGGGGTGCTGATAAGAGCACCACCTTCCCTGCTTGGCTTTACATCGTATATACGCACACCAGTGCTCGGATCTACTTCATTTAAGAATTTCTTTATTACCTCCTGTTCGGTTATGAACGGCAGGAGTGGACAAAGGATAATATTGCGACAAAGAAAAACGACTGTATTTCCTCAACGTTATAACAACAGAACCTTTTTATTAGATTACATATTTTATTGTTTGACATTTGTTTGTTTGGGCATTGTTACTTGATGTGTTCGTTTTTAAATTTGTTGAACTTCTTCAGCAACATGTTGCGATCAGAACATTCTCCCCGCCGGTGAACGAAGTTCTCAATCATCTTCTTCAAATGCTGCTTATCATTTCAGCGGCTGCAGGTTGAACTTTCTCTCTAACGACTGTGATGCATATTTCGCCCATCTCATGCAATGGTAAAGAATCATTAGTAAAACGAAACAAACATGCATAAACTGAAACACCAAAACAAAAGAAAACGACACATGAGTGATGACGTCTCATTATTTACATTTGATTCGCACTGATGAACTGGAACGTGACGTAAGGAGTGAGACACACCTCGCTGATGGACTGGAATTCCGTATGAGGTGTGCGGGGTTGTCCATGCTGAAGCGTTGATTGACTGGAAATCCGTATGAGGTGCGGGGTTGTCTCTGTTCCTTCTTTCTGTTCGTTCCATTTTCATTAAAGTGTTGTAAATTTGCAAAGTAGTGCTTGGTGTGATCGCGTATTTTATCGTGTGCTTCAAATTGGAATTGATCAGGTGAGTAATAATTATAGTGTTGTGTGTTATATTATAATTTTCTTCATTTTAGATTTATTCGTTATTTATTCGATTTGTGTAAATTAGTGTAAAGCCAATGATTTCAATTCATTTGGCTTGGTCGAAATGAATGTGTGTGTGTACGCAATTTTGTTTGGGTGAATGATTGTAAAGAGTGTGTGTGCGTGTGTGTATTTGCTTTTATGAATGGACTGACTTGAGTGCATTGTGTGATAGAGTGAGTGAGTGCTTAGGAATTGTGGACTGTAGGATTTGATATGCTAGGGAAAAGTGTGTGCGAATAAGTATAAGTGTGCGGTATGCAGCGAATGCGGGTTGATGACAACCATATTGTCATCCCATTGTGTGAAGTGTTAAATGTTTCGAGTGCGAGTGTTAAATGTTTCGAGTGCGAGTGTTAAATGTTTCGAGTGCGAGTGTTAAATGTTTCGAGTGCGAGTTTGCTTACATCTGTTGATCTTCTGGTGGGCTTTCGGCAACATTTGTTGGCAGTGGGCATAATTTTGTAATGGGTCTTTTAAATTCTCCTTGCTGGGTTTTGAGTGTTACCACTCTTGTTAGCTGGTCTGCCCCGGGATGTGTGGCAACTATACGTCCTAGTCTCCATCGTGCTGGGGGCAAACGTTCATCTTTAATCAGCACAAGGTCACCGATTTTTGGTTGGGGATGTTGCTTCAACCATTTGGGGCGCTGTTGTAGACGCGACAAATACTCCGCTTGCCATTGCCTCCAGAAAGTCTGTAGATGGGCTTGTAGTAGCTTCCACCGGTCATGTAGTGTCTGTGATGATGCGATTTCTGGTTCCGGAATGGTGAACATGAACTCTCCTATGAGAAAGTGCGCTGGTGTAGGTAATGTACCTCTGGAGGTCAAATCCGCAGGATTGAGTTTCGTGGAGATGTGTTTCCATATATGGACCTCCGTTAAGCGCTGTATTTCGCCAACTCGGTTCCTGACGAATGTTTTCCATCGCGAAGCTGGTACATGGATCCATGCCAGGGTGATCGCAGAATCTGTCCACGCGTGCAGTTGGTCCCCACTAAGCTCAAGGGTGCGAGCCACGTAATTTAATAATTTGGCTAACATTACTGCGCCGCAAAGCTCCAGACGTGGCAAACTAACTGGCTGAACTGGCGTCACTTTCGATTTGGACATCACGAGGTGCATATGCACTGTCCCATCTTCATCCTCAGTCCGAAGAAAGACTCCTGCTCCATATGCCTTTTCGGAAGCGTCGCTAAAGCCATGCAGTTCCTTGCTATTCCGTCGACTTAATGTGTGAACCCACCTTGGAATGCGGATGGTGCTGATGGCAGGTAAGTCTTGGTATAATTGTATCCACTCTTCTAACAGTTCTCCTTTCAGTGTTTCATCCCAGGCTGCCTTGCGTTTCCATAACGCCTGCAAGATTAATTTGGCCTTGAGGATGCATGGGGATATCCACCCCATTGGGTCAAAAAGCCGGGCAGCTGTTGATAGGATAAACCGTTTCGTTGGCTGCGGGTCGGCGGGTGGAGTAAACTGAAAGCAAAAGTTGTCCTCTGTCGGAAGCCAGTGGATGCCTAAAGTTTTGACTTGGCTTGTTGCTTCGGATGGGACTACCAGTGATGCCTCTCGGTCCTTTGTTGAAATTCCTTCCAGAAGCTCTTCAGCGTTGGCTGTCCACTTCCCTAAGTAGAAACCTGCGCCTTCCAAAACCGCTTGCACATCTTTCCTTTTGTCTTCAGCTTCAGCGATGGTATCTGCTCCGGACAACAAATCGTCTGCGTACATCTCTGCACGAATCATTTTCGATGCCTTTGGGTGTGCTATTTCTTTAGCCCTTGCTACTTCCATTAGCGTTCTAATGGCTAAATACGGTGCTGACGCTGTACCAAAGGTCACCGTTTTCAGCCGGTTTGTCGGTTGGATTCTTTCTCCAATAAATGAGTTGGTAGTTGGAGTCCAACTCAGGTACCCAAATTTGTCGGTACATTTTCTCGATATCAGCTGAAAACACGAACTGGTACAGTCTCCACCGCAATATGGTGTCCATCACATTGTGCTGTAACGAAGGGCCTGTCCTCAGATGGTCATTTAACGATGTTCCATCGGACGTCTTGTAGGACGCATCGAAAACCACCCTCAGTTTTGTTGTGGAGCTACTTTCCTTCACTACTGCGTGATGAGGCAAGTAGTAATGTCCTCTACCGGCAATATCCTCATTTACTTCGCACATATGTCCAAGTTGACGATATTCTTCCATGCAGGCGACGTACTGGTTGTGTAGTTGGGAATCCGCTGCTAGGCGCCTTTCCAAGGCCTTAAAACGTTGAAGAGCTCCTTCACGGGATTTCCCAAGCACTGGGTGGGTGTTCTCCTTGAATGGAAGTGCTACTTGGAAATGTCCGTCTTCACGCCGCTTCACGTTCTTCATGAAATGCTCTTCACAAGGTGCATCTTCCGTGCATACCGTTTGATGAAAAGCTGCCTCTTCGATTTCCCAAAACCTTCTTAGCAGGGTGTCGACATCGGTATGTTGGAGGAAAGTCCTGACTTGTTGAGTTGACCTTCCGAACAATATCCAACCCAATTTGGTGTTCTGTGCTACAGGAACGTCTCTGTTGTTGTGTCGCACCAACTCTGGTAACATGATGTCCGCTAGCACATCACTGCCTAACAGCAGGTCGATTTTGGCTGGCTTATGAAAGGCTGGATCCGCTAACTTTAGACCAGAAAGGTGACTCCAGTCGTCGACGTAGAGAGTTCGAGCTGGGAGATGGCCAGATAGTGACTTGTATACCAAGGCCTGGATGGTGGTTTCGAAGGTTGTGTTGAGGGAGCCGATGCTGATCTCGACCACCCTTTTGCAAGTACCACTGTTAACCATCCCCAATCCCGAAATTTCGACATTAGTGGATCTTCCCTTTAAGCCGAGGAGTTTAACCGCGGATTCGGTTATAAAGGAAGCCTCGGAACCAGAGTCCACTAAAGCACGAAGTGGGACTAGATCTCCTGTTGAGGTTTTTACCTTGACGACTGCTGTGGCTAGCAGAACTTGGGTGTTGATGTTGTGTGTTGAGTGATGGCTTCTCACGCCAGAACTGGTTGATGGTTGCTCATCATTGTGTGGATTGAAAGTTGGAGCTTGGGTATTGAATGAGGATATGTGTGTATGTGATTGATGAGGTCCTTGGGTATGTGTTTTAGTGGGGTGTATATTAGATGGTTGACTATTGTTTAAATGATTAAAAGATGGGTTATTGCTTTGTGAAGTGACGTTTATTTGTGAATGGTTATGTGGGCTATTGTGTAAAAGTGAATGATGGGGTTGCTGACAATAATAACATCTACTTGTGCTTATACAATTTTGAACATTATGGCTATAAGCAAGGCAATTACTGCAAATGCCGAGTTTGTTTATGATTTCGTATTTGTCAGGAATGCCCATTCTAAGAAATTTGTTACATTTTCTTATGGCATGCTGACCCTTATTGCATATTTTACATGTAAATTTATTATTATTATTGGGTTGTACAAGAAACGATGAAGTTTTTGTAACCTTCTTTGAATGATCCACCGTAGTTTTGTTTTGATAAATTACTGCCTCCAAAGTACGAAACCGCATTTCCGAAAATTGGGTGAATTCCGCGAATGTTGGTAGCTCCTTCGAGTTTTCCTTCGCTCCAAGTTTTTCTTTCCATAATTGCTGCGTTTTTGCTGGAAGTTTCTGCACTAGGACGTACACCAGCACTGCATCCCAGTGCTGCACCGGAACCTTCAGACTGCTGAGGCTGTGAACAATTTCACTGGAGGTATCCATCAGCTCCTTGATCGCTTCTGCTCGCTCTTGCGTGATCGTTGGTTGAGTAAAAAGGCACTTTAACTGTGTGTTAACAAGAAACCGCTGATGATCGTATCGATCTTTTAAAATTGTCCATGCCTTCGCGTAATTCCCATTTATTATGGGTAAGTGAGCTAAAATCCTTTCAGCTTCACCCGAAACACTAGTTTTCAAGTAATGCAGCCTTTGAATTTCAGTTAAAGCCGCATTATGGTGCACCAAGGAAACAAACAAATCATGAAACGACCGCCAGGACTCATACGAACCGGAGAAAAGGGGAACAGGTATGTGCTTTAAGCGAATCTCTGTACTTTGAGTTGCGATGGCAGATTTGATTTCGGGTTCAGTGTTCTCTGTGGTTAATGCCTTCGCCATGCCCATGGCGTCGAGTAAATCGGCTCGACAATTCTCGGATTTCCTCGTAAACATCTTCCACTTCTGAACACTTCTCATCTGCAACCGCACTTGTACACTCTTCGAAAGCCTTTTCCGCTGACTCTATCGTTTTCTCTAACATTAACAGACGTCCCGATAGATAGTTTGCCGTACGCGTGCTAGCTCCTCTTTTAGAGAAGTTGGAAATATCCTTCTCGAGTCGGGTAAGAACTTTACTTAATTTCTTCGACGTCATGATCACTCTCTATCTCTACTCTACTCTCTAGCTACAACACAAATCAACTCACGTACTCTTGTGAATATGGTGGTGCACACACGCTGTCTTCTAATGATCCGGGTTGCAGTTCTCGTTAGGAAGCAGGAAGCTGTCTTCTGATGATCCGGGTTGCAGTTCTTGTTAGGAAGCAGGAAGCTGTCTTCTGATGATCCGGGTTGCAGTTCTTGTTAGGAAGCAGGAACTGAAGAGTTGATCCAGAAAATCCTGTGGCTGCTGCTTTTCGGGTTGATGTGCGAACGGGTTCCGGGTATTGTATCGTTGATGTGCGAACGGGTTCCGGGTATTGTATCGTTTTAGTTTTCACTTTTTATGAATATATGTATGCATATATTTTCCTTTGTTATAGGATGAGATCTATTCGGCTCGAATGGACCAAAATGTTCGGTTATGAACGGCAGGAGTGGACAAAGGAAAATATTGCGACAAAGAAAAACGACTGTATTTCCTCAACGTTATAACAACAGAACCTTTTTATTAGATTACATATTTTATTGTTTGACATTTGTTTGTTTGGGGCATTGTTACTTGATGTGTTCGTTTTTAAATTTGTTGAACTTCTTCAGCAACATGTTGCGATCAGAACACCTCCTTTGCGCCCATACCGGCTTTTCCCTTGATAAGTACTCCGAAGGTGGATGATACAGTCTTGGGGGGTGGCAGAACTCTCCGTGGAGGAGCTGGGGTCGTGCTTGCAGCACACACTGCTGCGTATGAAACAGGCCTTTGAGCTGGGAGCTTTGGGGCCGGTGCCACACCAGTCGCCGGTGACTCTTCAGTCACCTGTGCCGCTATGGACGCCATGCGGGGCACTTCCACTGAAACTGCCTGAGGGGTCGCATTCTTATTTGGCCTACCCAAAGCAGGGCGAGGCATGCCGCCGCTCATAAGGATATCCAAACGTCCCTTGTACCTTTCAGTTTCAGCGAGGGCTGTATAATACGACCTCTCGTATCTGCTGACACATTTCATAACGAAGGCCTTCGCTTCGTAGCTCATCCCTGCGTTATCTTGGAGGATGAACTCCACCAGTTCTAGAGAAATCTTTTTAATGCTCTCCACCTGCCTCGCATGCTCGCTGAGGTTTGGTGGGGCACTTATCCCTACTTCTTCTTTTTTAGGGGTCTCTAAAACCGCAACGTTCTTGCTGCTCTCTATTACCCTCGAGGCTTCTTCCCTAAGCTCTATTTCTTTTAGTGTTTTTCTCTCCTTTTATGTCTTTTTCTCTTTTTTTTTCTCGACGATTTTACGACTGAATAGTCATCGTCGGTTTCAATCTCTAAATCCTTCCTCTTTGAGGCCGTCGCCCCTACGGAGGAGTCAGAAACTTCTCCCTCCCTTTGGGTATTTACACCCTTCTTTCTTTTACCCATACTGGGACTTACCCCTTGTCCCCGGTCACTTCTTTTGCCTGGATGTTGAAGGCTCTTGCGGCACTGACACAGACACAGCATAAGTTCACCAATAAAAAATTTAAATTATTATTGTATCCGCAATAATAATATTTCGCACTGCTAACTAATGAACCTTTTTTAACTTCCGCTATAAATCACACACACGCGCACAATAGCAACTTAAAGTCATAAAACTTTATAATGTCTGTCACTAATAAAACACAACTGAAACACCACCAAAATATCGCTCAATTCCATGTTTCTGCGACGCGCACGTCCGATCGCTTCGGCTGTTCAACACAGAAATGAAAAATTGAAGACAGCAGTCCTTCAACACGATCTTCCAAAATTTAGTTCAATTCCTAGCTTACACTGATGACACTGACGAAATTGAACGAACACAGCGAGCCGTCAATGAGGCATTTGCTGGTATTGAAGCGGAAGCGGCTAAAATGGGTCTGTTGGTTAATGAGGGCAAAATTAAGTACATGCCGTCATCAAGAAACACACAACATCGACGTATCGGACAGACCGTAGCATTAGGCAGCAGAAACTTCGAGGTAGTCAAGAACTTCAGTTGTTGGGATAACAACATCAGTACCAAAATCAGATGCAGAATCACTCTTGCTAATTGTTGTTTCTCATGTCTTAAGAGGCAGTTGAGTAATAAAGCTCTTTCTTGAGGGCTTAATCTCGCTTTTTATACCAGCTTTATCATCCCAGTCCTACTTTATGGCACGGAATCCTGGACGTTACCAAAGGCGGATGAGGAAGCCCTTAGTCTTTTCGAGAGAAAAGTTTTGCGTGCGATTTTTTGGTTCTGTTTGCATTGATGACGTCTGGAGGAGTAGAATTAACGACGAACTCTATGTGCTGTACAGCGACATGCTCGTGGTCAAGCGTCTTCGGAAACAACGCTTAAGATGGCTTAAGATGTAGATCGTGTGGACACGACTGCTCCGGTCCGAAAAGTCTTCGAATCAGAGCCATTGGGACAACCTAACAGAGGAAAGTCTAGGCTAAGATGGCGCATGCAAGTGAAGAAGGAATTCAACCAAATTGGAGTGCGCAATTGGAGGCAGCTGGCGAAAGATCGTGCTGGCTGGTTAGGTATGTTGGTCCACCCCAACATACTGTAGCAGGACTGTAGCACCATAGGAAGAAGAAGAAGAAGTATTTCAACAAAGCAGAACCACTATAAAAAAAAACCTCAAAACAGTACACATTAAAATTGGTGAAACTTAAAAACTAAATTTGAAAGAAGAAATTATTTGGGCTAACATTTTAATTTCATATTTTTTAATTTAAATAAAATATGGGTGGTAATATTTTATTAAAATTTAACCAAGAACAAGAACAGGGAAAACGAAAAAATAATGACACTCTGTTAATCGCCATTGAAGGGAATGCACGCGTTTTATTTTAGCTCGCTTTTTCTCCTGTTTGTCCAGCGTTCTTTAACTTGCATTTCAGAGCAATTTCAACAAACCGAACAGCTTAAGGCTCAAAATAGTAAATAAATAAATGTTTAAGGAATTTATCCTTTTTTATTGAAAAGGAGAGAAGATGACAATGTACATAAAGTATGTAGCATAAGTTGGGGATTTTTTTTTTAATAACACAATTTTATTAAATTCTCATAATTTTAACGTAGAAAAAAGTTATTGCTGATTTAATTCCTTTGACTTTTCAATTATATGGTGTTCAATGTAGTTTTGTTGGTATGTACAGATTGCACTCATCTTCTGAAAATTCATTCTTAGTTGAATTGTCTCAGTTCTTTGATTCCGCGAAGTGCAAATACCAAATCCTTTTGGGAGACCTTAATGTTAATGTCATATCTAGTTCTTCTAATGTTGATAATTTGTTGGCAGTTCTATGGTCTGTAGGCTTTTATTCCTTGGTTTAGACCATACCTTCATAAGATTGCACAACAACAGTACTATGGCTTATCAATCAGGAGTATTTGACATTAAGATCACTGATCATCACTAGAGATGGAGAGAATATATTAGTATTGCTCAAAATAATACTAATATTTCTACATATTACATGTTACTAATATCTCAGATGTAATGATATCTTCAGTTTTCATCAGATATACGCTTCTGAAGTATCGTATTCACACACGCTTCTCCCGCTCAATATACTTATACTTTGGAAGGAATCCATTAGTAGTACAAACGTTATTCTCTTCTCGTGCGGATATGTGTACGAATGGCATGGGAACATGAAGGGGGAAAGAAATAATTTCCTCGAAGCCATAGAAGCTTTTCTGCAGAAGATTGTGTTTCATAATTAAGAGAAAAAAAAAAAAGCAAGCTGGAATTGGAGTAATTTGTTTTAAAAATATTATAACTAAGAAAATTTGGCATTTACTTCAAGCATAGTGATTTATGATTCACATCATCATTCATAGAATTTTGGATATCTGTTAACGTTGCAAGTAATCAAACATTTTGTAGTTCATTGCACTGCTTGAAGGACTTCATCAGATTTAAATAAAATCAAAAATATAATTATGAAGCGCACACGAATGAGTGAGCTTTGCAATTATTTTAAAGTTTATTCAGCAGAAATTAAAACTGCGCAGTGCAACATTTGTTATGCAAAGCTAAGGTTTAGGGGAACTGTCTCAAATTTTAATAAACATTTAAGCATTTAATAACTGTGCAGCACACCCAAACAAGACAAATAAATCGAAACCAGACCGAATCTGTTTTATCAGTAACTCCATCTGTTATTCAATCATGCTCATCCAAAAATAGAGATAACAATAACCCCCGTCCATCCTTTAATCCCAAAAGTTCAATCTCTACAGGAGAGCTTTGCAGTCAACAATCGTGCAAGTCTTTTTAAACCAACTTTACTCCGATACTCCAACACCAAAGGATACTCCCTTGATTTCACGGAGTATTTTTCTCAATAATTTTGGATGTACATTAGGAAGATTTCGCTGGACAATGTGGGGATGAGCTACAAAGCGAAGTCTTTCGTAATGAAATGTATCGGCAGATACGAGAGGTCGTATTATACGGCTCTCGCAAAAGCAGAGAGGTTTTTTTTTTTTGTTGTATTTTATTTGGCATCATTTTAACAATTACTATAGTTTACAAAATTTGTTTGGAGAGATATGGTTATTGTACCTTACTACTACAAAATTCATAAAATTGGTTACAATAATATCACAGATCTTTTTATACATTTTGAAGGAAAAAGCCATTATAAAAACCTTCATTAAAATATATTCAAGGTATTTGTCCATTATAGGGACAAGAGAAGTTATGACTATATAACATTAGTATTGAAGTCGAACAAAGCAAAGAGGTTTAAGGGTCGGCAAGATATGCTCACGAGCGGCGGCATGCCTCGCCCTGATCTAGAAATGCAAAATAAGCCTGCGACCCCATAAGCAGTTCCAGTGGGAGCGCCCATCATAGCGTCCAGAGAGACACAGGCAACTGGAGTGGTACCGGCTTCAAAGCACCCAGCACAAAGGCCTGTGTCATACGCAGCAGGGTGCTTATCAAAGGAAAAGTCGGTATGGAACCAAAAGAAATTTTTAAATGAAGTAGGTCCGAGCACTGGTGTTCGTATATACGACTTAAAGCCAAGCAGGGAAGGTGGTGCTCTTATCAGCACCCCCACTGAAGAGGAAAGGAAGAAGCTCCTCCTCTCAGGGAAGTTTGAGCCTTCCGGTCTAGAGGCTAGGCATGTGAAGAAACCCGGGCCGAGGGTGGTGATACATCGCGTATCAAAACCATCTCTCCCCAGAACTTTCTCACCGAGCTTTATGAAAAAAACCTTAAAGGTGTCACCCAGAGGGAAAATTTTAACTGCAACGCGCAGATAATTGGTTCCCTCTGGGAACAGATTGACGGACGTAAAAACGTGGTGCTTGAGGCAAGTCAGGGGAGCATAAACGCACTCCTCAAGGCAGGACGAGCTTATATTGGCTGCCAGTCCTTTAGAGTAGGAGAGTTCCAACCCGTTATGGGTTGCTTCCGGTGCCTGTCTCTCTCCCACAGGGTCAGCCAGAAAGAGAAAAACTGTGTTGGCGATGCGGAAGGGAAGGCCATCATGCTACACGCTGTGGATTCCCCCCAGACTGTCAAGTCTGTGCCAATGAGGGCTTCACTGACCGTCATCACAAGGTGATGACCAGTGATTGCCCCGTCTACATGGCGGAGAAGTTGAGGAGAGAGGCCGAACATTAATATGTTCAACCTCCTCCAAAACAACTCACAGAGATCGTATGCAGCGATGTGCAGCCTGGGCCAATCCATGCTGGCATCGTCATGCGATTTCGCTATCATCCAGGAGCCGTATACTCAAGATGGTAAGGTTGTCGGTATCCCGGCGCACATGCGTTCCTTCACGGATATCAGGGGAAAGGCAGCGATAATCTTCAGTGGCTCCTGTGACTGGGAATGTCTTTTGGTGTGCTCTGATAAATACGGTGTCTGCATTAACGTGCAAGGCAGGACGGGGAAATTCTTCCTCGCCAGTATCTACTGCCAGTACAGTCACGAAATAGACTCATATCTCGACTTCACGAGTGGTTTGTTTCAACTGGCAAAGAGTGTACCCATATTGGTCGGTATTGATGCGAACGTCCACAGCGTGGCATAGTAAATGTGCCAGTAGGCTCCCATTCTCGCACCAACGGTTTCATAGAGGAGTCTTACTGAGCGATTGGTCGTTAGCCCACAACGCAACGTTCCTAAACCAACCCAGCCTCACCTACACATTTAGTGGTCCCATGGGTGATAGTGACATTGATGTTACCCTAGTGAATGATGCAGGCCGCCGCTCACTTCAATACGACTGGTCTGTCACCAGTTCTGATGTGAGCGACCACAGCCTAATTAGAATTGCCATGTCCTGGAAAAGTGAGACGAATGGAGCCGTCGAGAAACCGATCCTCAAACGCTGGAAAACAGCACGAGCGGACTGGCGTACCTTTAGTTTCCTGCTAAAGGAAACGGTCACGTCAATGCCGCTGCGGGACTTCTCAAACCTTTCGATCAACGAACAGGTTCGTCTGATTACTGGTTCTGTCGAAAGAATATGTGATCAGATGTTTGAGAGAAGCCGCCTCTTCTTGCCATACAGTGTCAGATGGTGGTCCCCAGAATCGGAGACCAAGAAGAGACTGGTTCGCCGCTTAAGAAAGCGAGTCCAGAGATGCCATAGAGACGGTTCAGCAAATCTGAACCAGTGCTCCAGGGATCTCAGGACATGTTTTGCTGAGTACAAGCGACTCCTGCTCAGAGTCAAAGAAAACCATTGGAGGGCATTTGCGCATACTAATAGGGATGACCCCTGGGGGCATCCCTACCGCATCTGCAGGCGAAGTAGAAAACATGTTGGGAATAGTATCCTCACAAGGAATGGGGAACTGATCACAACATGGACTGAATGCATGAAGGTGCGAGGGGAGTTCTTTCCTAGTG
Source organism: Eristalinus aeneus (assembly GCA_955652365.1). Taxonomy (NCBI): domain Eukaryota; kingdom Metazoa; phylum Arthropoda; class Insecta; order Diptera; family Syrphidae; genus Eristalinus; species Eristalinus aeneus. The sequence continues at coordinate 87,793,067 of OY019131.1, read as the reverse complement.
CAGGGGTTACTGAAACTCCGGTTGCCTCCTCAGAAATTGGGACTTCACCATCTGAGTTGCAGGCACGGAGATCAGCTACGCTGTCTCTCGAATCAGAGGAAAGAGGTCTCCCGGCATGGACGGAGTAAACGGCGAAATGTTTAAAGCCATTTGGTGTGCGGTTCCCGACTATGTTGGGACAATTCTCAGCGGCTATGTCTGACTCGGGCATTTACCAGAAGCATGGAAACAGGCCCTCGTTGTTCTGAAGAGGTGTTCTTCAACGAACCATCATCACCCACCTCCGACCGACCCATAGCACTTACGTTCTAAGTCCATGAAACTGCAGACAAATCGTCACCTTATGAAATATCTTAAAACCCGGATGTTTCTTAATGTCCGGCAATACGGCTTTCATAGCAACAGGTCCACTGGTGATTTGATGGCATATCCCATCGAAAAATGGAACCAATCTTTGTAAAATATAGGAGAAAGCATGTTCGTGACACTTAAAAGCATTTGACATAGTCTACCTTTCGAACCGTTCAATGCAGATTGTATCGGATGGGTTCAAGTCTGATATTCACCATATTAGCGCTGGTGTGTCCTCTACACTTTTCGTCATTTTTATAAATGATCTTCTGTCTGTCACTTCTAATCCAATTCCTTCGCTGATGACAGAGCCCTCAGCTTTTCATATTCGTTCCTCGGCTCTCGACCATTCCCTTCAGCCATAGACTTGGAACGGTAGATAGCCCTTGGTCATCACCCATTTCATCAAAAAGCCTATCAACCAACGCATTAAGCTGCTGTCTTTACACTTTTGAGAGAGAACTGTCTCATTTTATTTCGCACACCTCCGAAAAATTTTACACCTTCTTCTTAAGGTCTGGGACAATCCCAGAATCCCGTTCCCAGAAAGACTGGCATTACAATCATCATCCATCACCTTAACAACGTCCTCAACCTTTACTGGTACTTAGTTTACTCCCAGTGCATTTACCCCGTCCCCATTAGCGACCGTAACCTTCCCCACATCAGACCTGGACAATTTACAACCTAATAACTTCAACGATTTCCAACCTTTCCTACCCAGAATCGTCCTAGACGCTTCGGAGTCTAATAGCCCCAGTCCCATAAACCTCCACATAAAGACACGGTCTCCTATCGTTCCCAGTCTCCGCCAAAACAAAATCCAACCCTATGCTACAACTCCCTGTTTTCCTTAATGTTATTAGTGAGGTGTTTTTCCGGCAACTCAAAGGCCCGCCTGCCGTTGAGCCGCAGCCTGGCTTCCCGAAGTGGATGGCATAGAGGCACAGTGTGGGCAACGACTCCTTATGAAGCCAATAGCCTTGCAACCATAGAATTTCACCGGTTCGGAACAACGAGCAGCTACGTGGCCAGGCTTCTTGTAGCGAAAGCAAGAAAATGTCCCTGCAGTGCCTTGGGAGGAAGGTGTGATTGCCTCCACTTCTGCTCTACCTGTAACATCAGCATAAGCTAAGTCGGGCTCGAGTAGTTTTCCAACGTTTTGACGGTGGTGGGATGTATCCTTCGGCTAGAAACCTTGTAGCTTCGAGGCGATGACCTACATTGACCAGTTGTTGCAGCGAAGAAATTTCCACCAAGACCATCTGCGCCTGATAAAATGGCTAAAGGCTGCGACGGATCCACCTTGTTATAAAATCATTGGAACACGCCGCACTCAACCTAGAGAATAAGCCCTGCATGACGCTAACATAGATTCCAATCCCACAACCTGTCATCATACCCGGAGGTAGAAACTCCGCTCATACCTTGGAAACTAAACTCCTTCAATCATCAACGCTCGACTTATTGGCCCTGCACCACACCGCAGCTCTTTCCTCAAACAAGTCGAATGCGGATTGAAAAAGCTTTTCCTTTGAGAAACCCCTAGCTTCCCTCAAGTCCTTGACCTGTTCCAAAAAGCAACTAAGCGATTGCTCACCATCAACACTAAACTTAACGCCCCCCGCTTGACTGCAACGGCGATGATCGTGCTAAAGACGGAGAAAAGCTTAAACCACTTTCCGGCTCCACTGGTGCTCTCACCTGAAAGTTTTCCTGGGAACACTCTGTAATACCCGCCTTAACGTCTAAATTAGATTGAAGGCCTACCACCTGATGTCTAGCGTCAGCCACAAATGCTTTTTCCTCACCCCCCTCCCCCTCCCCCCCCCCCCTCAGCCATAACTCTTCCTAAACGCCACGACTTCGCAACACAAAACAAAAAAAATTAAAGCAATAAAATCGCGCACTGATGGTAATGATGACGTTCTGTTGAATTCCGTTAATTTTTTTCCTTTTCGGGCCCCACGGTGAGCGCCAAAATGTTCTCTTTTTTTCCACGAAGATACTCTGGGACAGAGGGGGGGTTTTGCCGACCAGCTGGGAGAAAGGTCTCGGGATAATTTTGGGCGCCACGCGATTACCCTCTTTCCTTCTTACTGTTTTCCGGACCTAAAATCGCTACTAGATCCGTTAACGGTGACCTTAGCAGACGAAGAATACAATACGCGTTCACAGTATTTCATTCATTAGCTAACTTAATCCAATTTAACAACTATCTTAATCTAACAATATTCCCTTAAATCTAATCTTATATCAAGGAGACTCTATATAATTCAAAAATGTCAGTTAAGGGTAGGTTAATGCTAAACCGACTCTTGATTTACTCCCCATTTATAGCAAGACAAAAAAAATAATAATAATAATAAAAAGTAATAATAACGAAAATAATAATAATGAAAATAAAGTAAAAAAAACGAACATGACTCGAAGATGATCCCCGTGTTACTGTTTCACTTCCTTATTTTTTGTTCACTTTTCTCGACAATCATTCACTCCTACTGGTTAACTTCCTTATATCTGTTTCCTATGTCAACAAGAGAAAGATCCCTAACACCTGAACTCAGTGGCTTCATGTCACTCAAACAACCATCTGGCCCCACAACTAAGACATGTTCCAAGGAAACCCACAATTTCACAAAAAAAAAAGTATTTTTCCGAATCTCATATGGGGGGTTGAACCCATAACCGCCGATTCGACGTCGTTTAGTTTAAAAATGTATTTTTTATTCATCAGTTAATTTTCTTAAATCTAGACAAAATACGTTACTAGTTTATAATATATTTAAAACTTATAAGTCTATCTTACTGGCGCTAGACGGGCACTCTAAGTTAATCTGTCTTTAATATCTGTTGCTTTTCAGCTTCGTGATATTATTCTTTTGCAAATGTTTACAGTATTTAGTTAATGCTATATAGCTAAGTACTAAGAAAACTTGTATAAAAAACTTAGCAAACTAATTTCTATTTTTACCTTATCCTAATTAAAACACTTAACCTACTATCTTAATCTAAAAAATTAACAATTTTTTTTTCTTGTAATATTATAATTTATACATAATCTTAACTTATTCTACCTTATCCTAAATGTAAGCTTCAGCTGACGGCAGCTGGGCCACCAGTAAATGTGCCTATCCTTTTCCCGATCGTTAATGTCGCGAATAGGGATGGATGTGCTGAGACTAAGATCACCCGGATTTGCGGTTCCTACGCTGCTCTCGTAGAGCAGCCGCTTGTCCACCCTCCGTCTCATGACATGGTAGAGCAGTGGACATCGCTCCGCATCCTGCACCAAGCCAAGTCGGTCCAGGTACAAGAACGCTTCCGGTGGAGTGAATCCACTCCGGCGTGCGCTCTCGTGATATGAATCGTTTGGGTAGTAGGCTCCGAATATCAAATCGTTTTCTGAGGTCATTGATCTTGCAACATGCCTTCGAACCAGTTTAATAATAAAATTATCCACTCTGTTCACGTTTGCTGCGTTGTACAAGATTTTATTGGAATATAAGTCCTTGTACTCAGATTCTGGGGTTCATTGCCTCTCGAAGACCCTCATCCTTTCCATCTGAGAAGGACTCAAGTTGAACCACACCGGACAGCCGTATACCATGATAGGTCGGACTAGAGACGTGTAGCAGATAACCTTCACCCTAACTTCACCCAACCTACTTGCCATAGCAAAGGCTCCTCTGGCTTTTGCCAGACCAGTTGCTGCATGGATATTTTCATACAGAAAATGGTCCAACATAATGCCCAGATATCTCACCACATTCTTCACAGCTAATGGTCGCCTATGTGAGTCCAAAATGGCGAACTTACGCCAGTTTACATTCGTGTCCCTTGAAGCCCTGTACAACGGAGTTCGGAACAGAATGGTTGCACACTTCTAGAAGTTGATTTTCAACTTCCAGTCGTCGCAAAATCGCCCTGCTGCAAAATCGGAGCTGCTGGAGCCCTTTTGTTATGTAAAAGACATTAGTAGAAACCTTGTTGCTACTCTTGACAACAAACTTTCTACCTGCCACCATATTATAAATCATGTAAAGCAGTTCTTTGCTTATACCCAACCTCGTCAACTTAAGGAAGAGGCCTTCTAACCAGACGGTGTCGAATGCCTTTTCCAAGTCAACAAGGCAGGCCTCGGTATATTGCGTCTTGTTCCTGTTTCATTATATGCCCGAAACCAATTTTGACGAGGCATGTACAGTATGATCGCCGTGGCGTAGTGGGTGGAGTGAGACGCTCACACGCCGAAGGGTCTAGGTTCAACTCCCAGCTCAACACCAATTTTTCGAATTTTTCACGGCACCACCTCTTTCGAGCTGCTGACAACACTCAAAGAGTAATAACTGTCTAAAAAAACTTCTCAAATCTCGCCGTTCGGAGTCGGCAAAAAACTGTTGGTCCCTTCTACTCGTGAGAGAACAGTAGCGCGCACAACACGAGTAGTGGATGAGCAAGCCAGGCCCTGGTCCCCCTGTGGACTGTAGCACCAACGATTATTAATTATATTATCGCAAAATGTTTTCATTACTTTACTCTACAATTGCTAATTTGATACTGAAATTTGAAATTGTTTAATAAATTTAACTGACCAGGTAGATATATAACATGGAGCAAAATAAGCAGTCAAAGAAGAAGTGTGTAATGGGATGTGTAGGCATTCGCCATACATACAAGGCGAAGAACGAAACTATGTGAGTACATATTTTAAAGTAAATTTCATTACAATATAAAATGCTTCCTCTGTTCTTTACTCGTAATCTATTTTTCTGTAACTACTGTGTCCACTCTATGCTTTAATATCATCATACTTATATTTATATGCATAAGTATTTCATTTCCGAATGAACAATAATGTTGTTCGCACGCATACCCAAAAACTGTCTGCCCTTTGAAAAGTGTAGTGTTTTTGATTGGTATTTGTCGGTTTTCTGCTTTTTTATATTTTCCCGATGTGTATTTTTACTTTTCAGCCACACTCTCCTGATTTTTGAGACCTCCTACACACTCGTTCTGCGACTCTTAAGATCCCCTCTTTGTCCTTAAAGTGTCTTAACATACCAGAGCGGAGTGTTGCCGCATTATTTATCAAGTAGATAAGTTATAGCATACGATAGTAGGATAAGAAAATAAGATTTGAATAATTTCCCATATTAATGTAAATATAAATAAACAAAATAATTGTGAACATTAAAATATAATAATAACATATGATTGATAGTAAATAATACGCCTCATAATAACATATAAATTTATATATAACAAACTCTCATTCAAATAAATTTTGTTATAACAAATTCTGTAGGGAAGTATTTCCACTCCTTGATTCAGAAATTTTGAGGCCCTGTTTTCCATTTTTAAATATTCAGAAACTATTTAAAACATACATTTATTATGACAGGAGGGAGTTTTGGCCGCAGCAATTGGGGATAGCAAAATTGTTCAAGACGGATATGGTTTGTGACAAACATTTTTCAAACAAAATGTTTGCCAACAATAACAAAATCCGCTTGAATGCAAAGGCTGTTCCTGATGTACTGTGCGCTCCTAACAACAGTTGCTTTGACGAAGGTGTCCGCTTAACTGCACACTTACAGCAGGAAGAGCGTGCTCAAGTCTGTGTCAGTATTAGGGATGAAGATGTTGAAAACGAAGATGAGGTCGAAGTTAAAGAAGATTCAGAAATGGAAGAAGTTGTAGTGAAAGAAGAATTTTTAGAGCAAGAAGATTTAGTGGAAGAATATTTGGTGGAAGAACATATAGTGGATGCTTTGGTGGAAGAAGATTTAGTGGAAGAATATTTGGTAGAAGAAGATGTAGTGGAAGAAGATTTAGTAGAAGATAATTCGGTGGAAGAAACTTCTTATACTGTAGAAGAAGACTTAAGTTGTCTTAAGTATGAAAGTGCCGAGAAAGGATCCCAAACGAGTGAGTATTTAAGAAACAGAACTCCTAAAAAAGTACTAATTCGTCAACGATTATACCAATCGGAGATGAATTTATTAAAAATGGAAGGCAAGTGTCGCGAGCAACAGGTTTTAATAGAAGACCAAAAGAAACAAATCTTGTTCTTGGAAGAACAAGTTAGAAAACTAAAAGACTATACACTACCTTACAGTTCAGAAAGTATTTGTAATTGCCATAAAAATTTTACAAGGGATATAAAAACCATTGTCTCTAATATTAGACAAAATAGTAACGTTTGTAGCAGGGGTAATAGGTTTTCCAATGATTTGCAACTAATGGCACTTTCAATTCATTTCACTTCTCCTGTTACATATAGGTTTTTAAGGTCATCTTTGAACTTGCCTTCGGTCACAACCCTTTGTCTTTTTATTTCGTCGTGGCCAAAAAGTCCGGGCAATATTGAGTTTAACGTAAAGACACTAGAGTTGAAAGTCAGTCAGCTATCTACAATTTATAAATACTGCTCCATTTCCGCTGACGAAATGTCGTTAAAAGAGCACGTAGATTATTGTAGAAAAAATGGTATACGTGTAGGATTAGAAGATTTTGGTGAAGGTGATTACTGATCAAATTGGTTGGCTAATCATGTTTTAGTCGTTATGGTTCAAGGTATAGCAAAGCATTGGAAACATCCAATCGCTTATTATTTTGTCCGTAATAGCTGCGTACCTTCACTTTTAAAGAAAAAACTGTTTGAGATCGTTCGCGCACTTCGTCGGAGTGGTTTGTTTCCTGTCCATTTCGTATCCGATCAGGGAGCGAACTTTAGGGCCTTAGCTAATTTATTAGAAGTAGCGGCGGAAACGCCTTATTTCGTCGTAGACGATCATAGGGTTCATTACTTCTTCGACTGCCTCCATCTTATTAAAAGCACGCGAAACTGTTTGATGAGTAATCAAATAATGTTTGATGGCACTGCACGTGCCTGTTGGAAAGATTTAGTCTCCTTATATACTGCAATCTAGGAATCCGTAACGCCCCTAAACTGACGGAGGCACATATACGCCCTACCACTTTTCAAAGAATGAAAGTGAAATATGCCACTCAAGTATTTAGCCATACGGTTTCGTCAGCATGCTTTACTTATTTCAGTGGAGTCGGCGAGAGTGATACAATGTTAGGTACTGGTAAATTTTTAGAATTTTTAAATAATTTGTTTGATAGTTTTAATTGTTAAAGCACGTTTTCCGTAAATTCATTTAGGGTAGGTTTTCGTGAAAGTGATATGCAGAGGTAATTTTTACAAGAAGCCGTAAAGCGCATCAATACCATGAAAGTGCTCAATCCTCAAGGCAAAGATGTGACAGACAAATTCTATTTTTTGAAGGGGTGGCTTTTGAATATTTCGTCACTTACGTCTTTGTGGCAGTCTCTTTCGCCATGCCAGTTCAAATATTTTTGCACAAGGCACCTTAATCAGGATTGTTTAGAACAATTTTTCGGAGAAGCAAGGAGTGCGGGAAAGTGTAACGGTAGCCTAACTGCTTTACAATTTAAAAGCGGATTCAAGAAGCTTTGGGGACTGCAATACTTAAAGATTGCACGAACCGGGAATTGCGAAAGCGTCAATACTGAGCGATTACATTCGATTAGTAATCAGGCTCTTGTAAAGCACCCGTCTTTAATACCGGCCAAAGTAGATCATCAACTTTCGGTTGCGATTACGAAAATTTTACTCGCAGATATAAATACAAACGATTTGCTTAGAGAAGACAGTTTCGTTTATGTTTGTGGTTATATTTTTCGAAAATGTTACGAAAGTCACAAATGTAGTTCAACATTGCCAACATTGAATACAGCAGCACCATCCGCTGATTTAACATTTTCATCGTTCAAGCAATTCGAAAACTGCAGTCTTGTTGCTCCACCACCAAGCTTCGTGGAATATATACACTCTCTCGATGATCTATTTTGCAAACATTTTAATGAATGTTACTACGTTAAAGGTGTAGCCACCCGCCTATCCGAATTGCTTCACACGGAAAATCCGTATATTTGTTATGAGAACTTGCCTCAGCATTTAATTTTAAATTATTTTATTAGGTTACGTATTTACTTTTTTTTTATTAAGTTTTGGAATAGGGATCTGGCTAACTCAAGTTTCACGAACAAGCTTTTACGCGTATCACATTTGTAGATATAATATGCACTGAAAATTCCACATCAACTTGTCTTCCATTTTTTAATAAAACATGTAATATGAATTGCTTATACATATTTTAATTGCTCAATTAAAAATTTATTTTTAATTTTAGTTTGGGTGCAATAGGCCTCTAGGGGAAACCGAACACCCAGTAAAAACAAAATCAGTTAACACACCAACGAGCATACCTCAAGGGTGGTGTGCAATTGCTCATAATTTTTGTCTACAAAATACTACTACTAGTAACAAATGCAGCAACCCAGGGAATAGAACTTCATCACATATAGTGACTCCAATGTATGGGCAAATATTCATAGAAAAAAAACTAGGACTAGTACAGAAATCATGTATACATATTTTTAGTATGTGTTTACTATTGCGTACAATTGAATAACAAAAAACAACATAAGAATTTTTAACAAAATAAACTACAATGTTATTCGCAACCGTACAATTTAAATCACCCAAAAGTGTTCGTCTTTGAATCCGTGCCATTGGGACAAGGCAACAGAGGGCGACCTAGACTAAAGTGGCGCACACAAGTGGAGGAGGATCTTAACCAACTTGGAGTGCGCAACTGAAGACAGGTGGCGAAAGATTGTGCTGGCTGGAGTGGCAAGTTGGTTGAGGCCCAGGTCCACCCCGGACTGTAGCGCCACAAGAAGAAGAAGAAGAAAGTATTCGCTCACACTCACAATAACTTAGTTCTTAATTAAATTGTTGGGCCACCTTTATTACTAATAATGTGAGCTAGTCGATTTGGAATAGAGTCAAATAGTTTTTAAGTTACACCAGAAGCAATATAGTCCAATTTTGGAGCAAAATACAATTAATCATAAAATTCGAAATAAAGTTGATTTGAAAACCGATTTGATGACTGAATGGGACATAATTTCGTTACTTAAAAACCAAATTACTATTCTAAATGAATTAACTCACAGAATTAAAAATAAAGGTGGACCGACAAAGTATTTGATAAGTAAAGAACTATTTTATTTTGAGTGCCACAAGACATTTCGGTTTAAATTTAAATAAAAGAAACATAATTAACAGTTAGAGATTCGCTGGACGTATTCACATTTCACTTATTATAATTGATTATTAAATTGTTGGGATTTGATACTGTGAGTTCTGATGGTGTCATCATTTGCTGTGCCTTTTTTTGTGATCTTAGAGTGTCCTAATTATACGTCTTCGATGTTGACTTCTGTACGGACAGTTCTCGTTTTATCCATATTGCAATTAGATACTATTCATGTTCATGGAACATGTTTAACATGAACAATCTAAAATCACATTTGTGAATTATAATTTAACTTATTATTAAATTAATATACCTGGTTGTTCAAACTAACTTACACCAACTACTTTCAACACAATGCATAATATGGTCTTTCCAAACCGCTTGATATTTGTCAATAATAAATACTTGGCGCCGAAATGTTATCAGCTGTTCATGCAGCTCACACGTATTGTCTGTCAAAATAAAAAAAAACCTTGTCTGTGAATCAGTTGTTAAGGAGGGGAAATGTTATAAAAAACGCTGTCAAAATGAATTCAAGGGCGGGTGACGAGGGAGTTGACTGTCTCCCTATTGGTCTCTGGTGTAAAGTACAGTACCTCACAAAATTGAGCATACACTCACAGATTAAACATATTTTTATCTATTTCGCCTTACAAAAAGTAGTTAATAAATAAAACTTAAATGCAGTTCGAATTGACATATTTCAATTGCTAAAACCCATAAACAGAAACATGAAAATTAGAAAAAAAACTTGGCACTTCATTTTAACACACAAAATTGAGCATACACTTAAAGTAAATTCGAGTTACGACTAAAACACAAAACAAAAACAGTTACAAATAAAATTTCAGTAACGCGTGGCACCTCCTTCAGCATCTATGACAGCTTGTAACCGCCGTGGCATGGATTTTACCAGTTTTTCAGTAAAATATGGCTGAATCGCTTCTCAAGCTGCCTGAATTTTAGCCCTTAAATCCTGATTATTGGAGAAGGTACTTTCTTTAACCCGCATTTTTATTTCGTGACATAGATGTTCAGTAGAGTTAAGATCCAGCGATTGTGGGGGTGTTTTTAGCTGCTTTTGAGCGTTATAAAGCAACAATTCCCGTACTAAATAGGAGGTGTGCTTAATTACCTTGTTAGAAGTAGAAAACCGAAGATATACCTAATTTTACCGCGGAACTTCGTTAATTTCGTTTGAAAATATTCAAATACCCAATTCTGTCCATAGTATATTCGTTTTTTCGGTTGACTTTATATTTTTAGCTTTAAGAGCTGTATTTGGGTCCCTCCAAACGATTTGTTTGCCATCAGACCCAACTAAATTTATTTTTGTTTCATCTGAAAATAAAACACCTTCCTAAAAGCTTTCCAGGTTGTTTACATATTGTCTAGCAAACTCCAATCTTTTCTTCTTATTAACTAGGGAAATGTAAGGCTTTCTTCGAGGGATCCTACCATTTAAATTATTCTTTCTCAAGACTCTGCGAACGGTTTCCACTAAAAGAGGCTTATTAATTACGGATGACACCTCAGCCGTCAACTTTGGAATGCTAAATTTTGGATTGGACTTGATTGTCCGAACAATATACCGCTCGTTTTGTTCTGAATGCAATTTTGTTCTTCACCTTCCAGGTCTGTTTTATAGTGTCCCTTTATATCTGTAATTGTTTATTATTTTTTGTACCGTTATATGCGATCGCCTTATAATTTCTCCTATTTTTGCATCGACTTCCCCTCGCAAAATATCTTAATTATGAGCATTCTCATTGACAAAGTAGTCTGCTTTCGCATGTTTTCCATATTTTCGCACAAAGAAGAGAATATTGGTATTTTCAGTTCAAAAGCCTGCACAGAAATGATCCTCAGGGCCATAGTTGCTTCATTCCTGAACAAATTTGCATGGATCGATGTGTTGCGAAGCTTGTGTATAGCGCACACACACGAATGACTGAGAAGAAAATTGCGCAATAGCATGTAGTTTTTTCTCATAAGCCGTCTGCTGACGTCATGGGAGGCAACTGATTTGACAGCCGCTTGTCATTGTTCATTGTTTAAATTGAATTGTTAGAAGGGAAATTTGTGAACTCGTTTTTAATAATAAAAATTGTGCTGTAAAACCATTTTAATAAGAAAATAAATTTCAAATATACTGTCTACTAAATTTTGTAGACGTTTCCATTACTTTGTTTTATTGAAGTGGAGAATTATAGTGCTGTGAAACGCATGATAAAAAAAGTCATACAGTTTGGTATTTCTTTTTAATGAATTATTTTATTTAGTTTCCCTTTTCTTTTGTGTTGGTGTTCTAAAATTTCTTTGTTTAATTTACGTATACGGAAATACATTCGCGCTCTGAAGAATAGTTTTTTAACACTGTCTTCACAATTAACATTACGCGCGAGTTCTAAAAATGTTTTTAAAAAATTGTTCGAAATGAACAAGTCGTCTCCGTTGACTCTGTTAAAAATTTCCTTCAGTTGCTGCATATGACTGACTAGAGTTGCTGTTGGCTTCGAAAGGCCTCCTTCAATTAAGTGATTTACCCAGGTAAAGGATGAGTCTTTCGAAGTGTCAAATCTTAAATCGGGAATCTGGTCCCCCAATTTGTGACAGCCAGTAAAATTCTCGAGTCCATCGTGAGCCAATGTTTCCAACTCCACGTCCTCTTCATTATGAGTGCATACACTCTCAGGGCTTATTGAAATACTTTTCAATATTGTACCTGATAGGAAAAAGCGCAATTAGTACAATACTAACTATAATCATCGAAAATTTACCTGTAAGTGTGCAATCATAATCTAAATCCGGAGTGTCATCTATACCAACATTTGCGTTGTTCGTTCGTTCGCACCTTCATTATATCCCAGGATATATGACCGTAGCCTGTATTTGAATTCCTGATGATCAGGATGGTCATGATGGCCCCCTTTGCTCCTAATGACACCGAAGAAATTTTCCAGTACATCCTGATTGAGGCGATACGTCAGTATTTACTTTAATTGGAAACGGTTGTTAAATCATCCAACATTAATTTTAATGCATTATTTGATTGAATAATGTCTGAGAAAAATATTAAAGAATGTATTTAGGAAACTATGGAAATACTGCTATATGTTTACCTTTTTGGAAGGGTAATAAACTCCGCCTGCCGATCACTCTCATATTCTCCATGAGGTTAGTCATTGCATCCAAAATTTCATTTTGGATGTCTGCAGCTAAACCATATGCATGCGTACGCTGCCTAGCATCTGCAACCGGCACTCTCACGTTCATAATATCGAACCAGTCATTCGTCTAAAAGAATAATTAAAAAATTATTTCCTACATACGTATTACTGAATGTATATCTTACAATTTTGAGCAATTTGGGAAGAATTCCCAATTGCAATTTTTAAGATAAGACTAAATGTTATTTTATGTATAATATAGATAGAAAAAACAATATTCACCAAGGCTTATCCATAGTCACTTCAAGGTTTTTAAATAAACCCCTATTTTCTCCTTCTAAGCCGCTAAAAATGGCAACAACTTTGTAGTCATATTCCTGTTTCCTGTCAAGAATGTGACTTATAATGTTTGTTGTCATCTGGCAGTTGAAGGAGTAATATATAGGCTGTTTCCATTTTGCAATTAGTACTAGGTTAGTTAATGGTTATGTTATGTTAGTTAATGAGAATGTACATAAAAATAGATGATCTTACCTCTTAACATTGCAACTTGAACGTAGCTTACTGGTGCTAACGTAGAGTCTGAAGACCTATCGTAGCAAAACGCTTTCCGAATCTTCATTTCATCAAAACTTATGACACAGATTTTTTGGTCTTCAGTAAGTTGAATTGCAGCAGCAAGTATTTTAACAACTGGCTCTATAACTCCCGGTGAAATGTCCATCTTGTGTGCCCAATATTGCAGTGTTCGCACAGCGGGGAACGGAAAGCTTTTCTGACGCAACAATTTGTACGCCTTTGCACTAGTCGAGTACAGTGTAATAGACTGTGCAATGTCCGCTTCCGACCACTGAGATCGTTTTGCACCGGTTTTTAACGTTGACTCTCGGATTTCTTCAGTTTTTTCTCTAGTGAACGTATTTGAATTTGGTAGCCTTTCTCCTTTTCCAGTATAAGGCAATTTTTAAGTTTTAATCTATCTCTGCAAATAGTCACATTTATGATGATATTTATAATTATTAACATGAACTAACATTTCTTGGCTTTAATTTTCAATTTGTGTCTTTATCGCTGTCACACAACGTTGTTGTTTACTTCAACAGCTTCCTCAGGTTTTGTTGTTTCAAGGACGGTTTCAGGTGATAGCGTTTCTTCAAGCAGGCTTTTAATTAATTCCTGCTTTGTTTTTGACTCCATCCTCATATAGCTGGATGAAGGCTCAACTTTTGTTTCCTGTCGAATGGTTGGAATAGCCCCTGGTTTTAAATTGTAACCATTCCTCTCACAAAATCCTTTAACTGATCACGATTAACATTTTGAATTAAGTATTATATGTAATAACTCACCCATTTCAAATTGAAGGTTTCTTTCGGAATCGGTTGCAAGGAAATGTGGATTTTTTAGGATTTAAATTGTCCTTTCGACGGCAAAAATGAATCCATTGCTTCCGAACTTTTGGATCCTGCGGAAAGCAATAAAAGTGCAGATTCGATTTACCTTTATTGTTGTTTTTATTGCAATTATATACTGCACACCTCATTTTAATAACTTTTATTTTAATTTAAATACAATTTAAATTCACAATCAAATTTAAACTTCACGATTCCAGTAAATTCCAATTAGAAATCAAATTTCGCGCGCGGAAATTGACGGCAAAGCCTACTTCCGTATTATAGAATTAAATATACCCATGTCTCCTGTGGCATGGCAGCTGATATATAAACAAACATGGCGAACTAGTGGATTGCGTAATCTGTAATACATCATTTTTGGCGAACACATGACATCTGTATGCTCAATTTTGTGTGTCGATTTCAGGGGTTGTTTCCTTTTTCATGCGAAAAGTAGAAAAGTACCGGTAGGAAGTCGCCTGCCTGTGAATTTGGCATATACATACTCTTGTTTAAGATATGTATTCAGTTATGATTGTATACCAAAAAAATAAAAGAAAAATATGGTCGGCCTTAAAACAGCACGAATATGAAGTAATGATGGGCTCAATTTTGTGAGGTATTGTATGTCATTAACAAAATGTCATATCTAAAATGTCAGATACATTCCTTTGAATTATTTAAATTGTGAGTTTTAGAGTGTTAAGAAAACAATAGAAAATTAAAATAATATTAAAGAAGTTTATTGTTGAATATGATAGCAAACGAAGACGACGTAATAGAATTAATTATTAACGAACCGAGCACTGAGGAAAAATTGTTGCTCGTGGTCGTACCTTCATCTAAATCGGAACGAACGTGACTGAGAAATTATTTAGAAACAGTTGTTCCACTCTATTCCGAAAAGGAAATTATAACACACTTTCGTATACAAAGATCTATGTTTGAAAGCCTGTCGGGAAAATTTGAAGCATCGGCTTTCTATGCTGATCTATGGTACGATAAAAGGTGAAGCGCTCGAAAGCACACTGCATTTTTTCTATGGTTCGCTGGGCACGAAGCATGCAGCTTTCGAGATTTAGCCGACGGTTTCGATCTTTCGTTGTCATCTGTTTCACGTATCATTGGCCAGTATATCACGATCAACAACGATTCCGTCAATTATATTACTGCAAGCTGAGAGGGATGGAAAGATATGCCATTTTGTAAGAGCTTGTTGCGTTCTACATAACATTGCAAACGAAGATGATAAAGATTTTATAGAGGAGAGTAATGTAAGCAATAGTCTGGTATTTGTAAAATTTGGCGAAACTGCTAGAGGAAATGCTGTTAGAGATGCCATTTTACAACAGCAGAATATATGAATTGAAATAAAAAAAACTGCTTAAGGAATTCATTGGGTTTTGGATTAAGTTTTTGTGTTTTAAATATAATTTATAAGAACAAAACATAACAATCCATTGTACAAATAATGACTTCATAGTTTCATAACGATAATTTTAAATAAATAAGGTTAATAAAATTTAAATTATGTTTTTGGAGAAGCACCTTCAACAACTCGCTCCTCTCGCTGCCAATTTTAGTCTTTGTTTCAAGGTATTCAACAACCTTGGTGTGGTATTCAGCCGATTCCTTTCCAATCTCATCTATCCTTCGCAGGATTTTATCTTGAGCGGGTTCCCTCCTTTTTGAAATAGAACCGCATGCGTTGTCTGTAAAATTTAAAATTTTCTGTATTATTTAATCAAATTTGAAACAATAATTGTATGCCCAACCTGAGATCTACGATATCCTTAGTTCTGATGAACTTTCATTGTCCACCACCTGGTCCCCTCGTTTTAACCCGTACTGGATTAAACCGTACATACTCCGGGTGTATCTCCTTTTTATTTGGGAGAACTTTATCCAACTCACTGAAACAAGCGTATTAAGTATGACATTTTAATGAAATAATTTCAATAAATTTACCTTTGATAGGGACAACTCTCTCTGTTTCTCCCAGTGTTTTTGTTATGAATTCTTGTTTCCTTATACCGCCGTTTCAGACTTCTGTATTTGCTTTGCACTAGCGCCACGGTAAAAGTGTTTCCCTTATTAAAAAGTTTCTTTTGTGTTACCTGCCACATTTTGGTTTTATGTTTCAGGTTGAAAGTTTTCCCCACTTTTGGCCAGAGATCTTCCACCATCGTTAATGCCTCCAACCAAACATCTTTCTGTGGTTCAACCACTGCTTCATTTGTGGGTCTTATTATAATATTTAGTGTAAAATCAATGTTCTCGGATATCATAACTTGTTGTGTGAACAGGTCCCGGTATTCCTCATCTACAAACAAATGTTGTTCTTATTTATTTATTTATTAATTAACAATTTAAATTGAAATACCTGTTTCTAAATGGTGAAATATTTTTGGAGAACACTCCCATTCCAAATTTTCTTCGTTAGTGTTCCAAGATACTTGTTCTATAATAAAAATAAAGATTATTTATTTCCGTTGGTATTTACTCAATAAAATAACTTACATTATTCTATATACATTAATTATTCTACAAAACATCAAATAAAAATAAAAAATTAAAAACATATTTGTCTATCCAACAACAAACACCTTCAAATATGTATGTGTTCCTACAATTCACGTTTATACAAAATGAGAGTAGGAATTGTATGACCTAGCTTTTATAATTGTAACTTCGAACAACGATGGATGGCAATTATAGTACCTAAAACCATTAAGTCAGTTTGAAACAGTGACATTTTTACAAATATTAGATCCTTTTCGACCATTATTTTAAACAATTAGTATTTAAATTTGTGTATTGTCTTATTTAGCATTATATATGCTTACAACAGTTTTATGAGAGAAGAGCATTTTTAGAACACCAGTGTTAGAATTAAAAATCAGTAGCAGCTATTGAGCGTTTAGTAATATTTATAACTTAAAAAACACTATTTATTAAATTTTTGTGCTCACTTTCTGAATTAGTTATAAAATTAACTACTATTCCTTTACTGATGCAACTTCTGCCTTACATATGTTATTTCTGAACGTACCCATCATCAGTTATTTGTTCGTGGTGGAAAAATCAATTGTCCAATAAGAAAATACATCTGAGCGGAAAAGTATCTCCAATTTAAATTTGAAATTTAAAATTTATTTATTTATTTATAAACAATTAAGTTCAAGTGTTTAAAGTGAATTGAAGGACTCTATAAGGTAAGCCATGTTATGCCGTTAATACTTCTGTATTTACAATTTAAATACATTAGTATTTACATAGAACAAGACTAGATGAATTCATACATTTGTATATCCGGCTATATCGAGTGATGTGATGTAGCAGTTTTGGTGTTACTAATAGCCTTTTCCATGGTAGTTTGCGATCTGGGCTTAACATGTGTCCTTCTGATTGACCCTGATTGCAAGAAGCCACAATTGTTGCTATACGTTTCATCGGTGATGTTAATTTATTTTGCCTTCTAATGATCGGTTGGATGCAGAGCATTAATTCGTAAAGTGGATCTAATTCATCTGCTAATGCTTGCATCCTATGTTGAAAGCTCTTCTTGTGGATAATAAACTAAATTATGAGTATCCGGCTCCGACTCGCAGCGCCTCCATTGTGGTGTTCTAAGAGGACTTGTTACTGTTCGGTTTTTGTTTGTTGGTTTTTGATTTCCACATGTATTTATTTATTTATACAGACTACGATACGAATACGATACTGATAGAAAATTTATAAAATAAAATTGTAATTCGAATTAAAAAATTGTAGGTCTCTTCTACTTGTAAGAGAACAAAAGCGCACACAACACGAGTAGTGGATGAGCAAGCTAGGCCCTGGTCCCCCTGTGGACTGTAGCACCAACGATTATTATTAATATTATCGCAAAATGTTTTCATTACTTTACTCTACAATTGCTAATTTGATACTGAAATTTCAATTTGTTTAATAAATTTAACTTACCAGGTAGATATATAACATGGAGCAAAATAAGCAGTCAAAGAAGAAGTGTGTAATGGGATGTGTGTTCGCCATACATACAAGGCGAAGAACGAAACTATGTGAGTACATACTTTAAAGTAAATTTCATTACAATATATAATGCTTCCTCTGTTCTTTACTCGTAATCTATTTTTCTGTAACTAATGTGTCCACTCTATGCTTTAATATCATATATTTATATTTATATGCATACGTATTTCATTTCTGAATGAACAATAATCTTGTTCGCACGCATACCCAAAAACTGTCTGCCCTTTGAAAAGTGTAGTGTTTTTGATTGGTATTTGTCAGTTTTCTGCTTTTTTATATTTTCCCGATGTGTATTTTAACTTTTCAGCCACACTCTCCTGATTTTTGAGACCTCCTGCACACTCGTTCTGCGACTTTTAAGATCCCCTCTTCTTTGTTCTTAAAGTGTCTTAACATACCAGAGCGGAATGCTGCCGCATTGTTTATCAAGTAGATAAGTTATAGCATACGATAGTAAGATAAGATAATAAGATTTGAATAATTTCCCATATTAATGTAAATATAAATAAGCAAAATAATTGTGAACATTAAAATATAATAATAACATATGATTGATAGTAAATAATACGCCTCATAATAACATATAAATTTATATATAACAAACTCTCATTCAAATAAATTTTGTTATAACAAATTCTGTAGGGAAGTATTTCCACTCCTTGATTCAGAAATTTTGAGGCCCTGTTTTCCATTTTTAAATATTCAGAAATTATTTAAAACAGACATTTATTATGACAGGAGGGAATTTTGGCGGCAGCAATTGGGGATAGCAAAATTGTTCAAGACGGATATGGTTTGTGACAAACATTTTTCAAACAAAATGTTTGCCAACAATAACAAAATCCGCTTGAATGCAAAGGCTGTTCCTGATGTACTGTGCGCTCCTAACAACAGTTGCTTTGACGAAGGTGTCCGCTTAACTGCACACTTACAGCAGGAAGAGCGTGCTCAAGTCTGTGTCAGTATTAGGGATGAAGATGTTGAAAACGAAGATGAGGTCGAAGTTAAAGAAGATTCAGAAATGGAAGAAGTTGTAGTGAAAGAAGAATTTTTAGAGCAAGAAGATTTAGTGGAAGAATATTTGGTGGAAGAACATATAGTGGATGCTTTGGTGGAAGAAGATTTAGTGGAAGAATATTTGGTAGAAGAAGATGTAGTGGAAGAAGATTTAGTAGAAGATAATTCGGTGGAAGAAACTTCTTATACTGTAGAAGAAGACTTAAGTTGTCTTAAGTATGAAAGTGCCGAGAAAGGATCCCAAACGAGTGAGTATTTAAGAAACAGAACTCCTAAAAAAGTACTAATTCGTCAACGATTATACCAATCGGAGATGAATTTATTAAAAATGGAAGGCAAGTGTCGCGAGCAACAGGTTTTAATAGAAGACCAAAAGAAACAAATCTTGTTCTTGGAAGAACAAGTTAGAAAACTAAAAGACTATACACTACCTTACAGTTCAGAAAGTATTTGTAATTGCCATAAAAATTTTACAAGGGATATAAAAACCATTGTCTCTAATATTAGACAAAATAGTAACGTTTGTAGCAGGGGTAATAGGTTTTCCAATGATTTGCAACTAATGGCACTTTCAATTCATTTCACTTCTCCTGTTACATATAGGTTTTTAAGGTCATCTTTGAACTTGCCTTCGGTCACAACCCTTTGTCTTTTTATTTCGTCGTGGCCAAAAAGTCCGGGCAATATTGAGTTTAACGTAAAGACACTAGAGTTGAAAGTCAGTCAGCTATCTACAATTTATAAATACTGCTCCATTTCCGCTGACGAAATGTCGTTAAAAGAGCACGTAGATTATTGTAGAAAAAATGGTATACGTGTAGGATTAGAAGATTTTGGTGAAGGTGATTACTGATCAAATTGGTTGGCTAATCATGTTTTAGTCGTTATGGTTCAAGGTATAGCAAAGCATTGGAAACATCCAATCGCTTATTATTTTGTCCGTAATAGCTGCGTACCTTCACTTTTAAAGAAAAAACTGTTTGAGATCGTTCGCGCACTTCGTCGGAGTGGTTTGTTTCCTGTCCATTTCGTATCCGATCAGGGAGCGAACTTTAGGGCCTTAGCTAATTTATTAGAAGTAGCGGCGGAAACGCCTTATTTCGTCGTAGACGATCATAGGGTTCATTACTTCTTCGACTGCCTCCATCTTATTAAAAGCACGCGAAACTGTTTGATGAGTAATCAAATAATGTTTGATGGCACTGCACGTGCCTGTTGGAAAGATTTAGTCTCCTTATATACTGCAATCTAGGAATCCGTAACGCCCCTAAACTGACGGAGGCACATATACGCCCTACCACTTTTCAAAGAATGAAAGTGAAATATGCCACTCAAGTATTTAGCCATACGGTTTCGTCAGCATGCTTTACTTATTTCAGTGGAGTCGGCGAGAGTGATACAATGTTAGGTACTGGTAAATTTTTAGAATTTTTAAATAATTTGTTTGATAGTTTTAATTGTTAAAGCACGTTTTCCGTAAATTCATTTAGGGTAGGTTTTCGTGAAAGTGATATGCAGAGGTAATTTTTACAAGAAGCCGTAAAGCGCATCAATACCATGAAAGTGCTCAATCCTCAAGGCAAAGATGTGACAGACAAATTCTATTTTTTGAAGGGGTGGCTTTTGAATATTTCGTCACTTACGTCTTTGTGGCAGTCTCTTTCGCCATGCCAGTTCAAATATTTTTGCACAAGGCACCTTAATCAGGATTGTTTAGAACAATTTTTCGGAGAAGCAAGGAGTGCGGGAAAGTGTAACGGTAGCCTAACTGCTTTACAATTTAAAAGCGGATTCAAGAAGCTTTGGGGACTGCAATACTTAAAGATTGCACGAACCGGGAATTGCGAAAGCGTCAATACTGAGCGATTACATTCGATTAGTAATCAGGCTCTTGTAAAGCACCCGTCTTTAATACCGGCCAAAGTAGATCATCAACTTTCGGTTGCGATTACGAAAATTTTACTCGCAGATATAAATACAAACGATTTGCTTAGAGAAGACAGTTTCGTTTATGTTTGTGGTTATATTTTTCGAAAATGTTACGAAAGTCACAAATGTAGTTCAACATTGCCAACATTGAATACAGCAGCACCATCCGCTGATTTAACATTTTCATCGTTCAAGCAATTCGAAAACTGCAGTCTTGTTGCTCCACCACCAAGCTTCGTGGAATATATACACTCTCTCGATGATCTATTTTGCAAACATTTTAATGAATGTTACTACGTTAAAGGTGTAGCCACCCGCCTATCCGAATTGCTTCACACGGAAAATCCGTATATTTGTTATGAGAACTTGCCTCAGCATTTAATTTTAAATTATTTTATTAGGTTACGTATTTACTTTTTTTTTATTAAGTTTTGGAATAGGGATCTGGCTAACTCAAGTTTCACGAACAAGCTTTTACGCGTATCACATTTGTAGATATAATATGCACTGAAAATTCCACATCAACTTGTCTTCCATTTTTTAATAAAACATGTAATATGAATTGCTTATACATATTTTAATTGCTCAATTAAAAATTTATTTTTAATTTTAGTTTGGGTGCAATAGGCCTCTAGGGGAAACCGAACACCCAGTAAAAACAAAATCAGTTAACACACCAACGAGCATACCTCAAGGGTGGTGTGCAATTGCTCATAATTTTTGTCTACAAAATACTACTACTAGTAACAAATGCAGCAACCCAGGGAATAGAACTTCATCACATATAGTGACTCCAATGTATGGGCAAATATTCATAGAAAAAAAACTAGGACTAGTACAGAAATCATGTATACATATTTTTAGTATGTGTTTACTATTGCGTACAATTGAATAACAAAAAACAACATAAGAATTTTTAACAAAATAAACTACAATGTTATTCGCAACCGTACAATTTAAATCACCCAAAAGTGTTCGTCTTTGAATCCGTGCCATTGGGACAAGGCAACAGAGGGCGACCTAGACTAAAGTGGCGCACACAAGTGGAGGAGGATCTTAACCAACTTGGAGTGCGCAACTGAAGACAGGTGGCGAAAGATTGTGCTGGCTGGAGTGGCAAGTTGGTTGAGGCCCAGGTCCACCCCGGACTGTAGCGCCACAAGAAGAAGAAGAAGAAAGTATTCGCTCACACTCACAATAACTTAGTTCTTAATTAAATTGTTGGGCCACCTTTATTACTAATAATGTGAGCTAGTCGATTTGGAATAGAGTCAAATAGTTTTTAAGTTACACCAGAAGCAATATAGTCCAATTTTGGAGCAAAATACAATTAATCATAAAATTCGAAATAAAGTTGATTTGAAAACCGATTTGATGACTGAATGGGACATAATTTCGTTACTTAAAAACCAAATTACTATTCTAAATGAATTAACTCACAGAATTAAAAATAAAGGTGGACCGACAAAGTATTTGATAAGTAAAGAACTATTTTATTTTGAGTGCCACAAGACATTTCGGTTTAAATTTAAATAAAAGAAACATAATTAACAGTTAGAGATTCGCTGGACGTATTCACATTTCACTTATTATAATTGATTATTAAATTGTTGGGATTTGATACTGTGAGTTCTGATGGTGTCATCATTTGCTGTGCCTTTTTTTGTGATCTTAGAGTGTCCTAATTATACGTCTTCGATGTTGACTTCTGTACGGACAGTTCTCGTTTTATCCATATTGCAATTAGATACTATTCATGTTCATGGAACATGTTTAACATGAACAATCTAAAATCACATTTGTGAATTATAATTTAACTTATTATTAAATTAATATACCTGGTTGTTCAAACTAACTTACACCAACTACTTTCAACACAATGCATAATATGGTCTTTCCAAACCGCTTGATATTTGTCAATAATAAATACTTGGCGCCGAAATGTTATCAGCTGTTCATGCAGCTCACACGTATTGTCTGTCAAAATAAAAAAAAACCTTGTCTGTGAATCAGTTGTTAAGGAGGGGAAATGTTATAAAAAACGCTGTCAAAATGAATTCAAGGGCGGGTGACGAGGGAGTTGACTGTCTCCCTATTGGTCTCTGGTGTAAAGTACAGTACCTCACAAAATTGAGCATACACTCACAGATTAAACATATTTTTATCTATTTCGCCTTACAAAAAGTAGTTAATAAATAAAACTTAAATGCAGTTCGAATTGACATATTTCAATTGCTAAAACCCATAAACAGAAACATGAAAATTAGAAAAAAAACTTGGCACTTCATTTTAACACACAAAATTGAGCATACACTTAAAGTAAATTCGAGTTACGACTAAAACACAAAACAAAAACAGTTACAAATAAAATTTCAGTAACGCGTGGCACCTCCTTCAGCATCTATGACAGCTTGTAACCGCCGTGGCATGGATTTTACCAGTTTTTCAGTAAAATATGGCTGAATCGCTTCTCAAGCTGCCTGAATTTTAGCCCTTAAATCCTGATTATTGGAGAAGGTACTTTCTTTAACCCGCATTTTTATTTCGTGACATAGATGTTCAGTAGAGTTAAGATCCAGCGATTGTGGGGGTGTTTTTAGCTGCTTTTGAGCGTTATAAAGCAACAATTCCCGTACTAAATAGGAGGTGTGCTTAATTACCTTGTTAGAAGTAGAAAACCGAAGATATACCTAATTTTACCGCGGAACTTCGTTAATTTCGTTTGAAAATATTCAAATACCCAATTCTGTCCATAGTATATTCGTTTTTTCGGTTGACTTTATATTTTTAGCTTTAAGAGCTGTATTTGGGTCCCTCCAAACGATTTGTTTGCCATCAGACCCAACTAAATTTATTTTTGTTTCATCTGAAAATAAAACACCTTCCTAAAAGCTTTCCAGGTTGTTTACATATTGTCTAGCAAACTCCAATCTTTTCTTCTTATTAACTAGGGAAATGTAAGGCTTTCTTCGAGGGATCCTACCATTTAAATTATTCTTTCTCAAGACTCTGCGAACGGTTTCCACTAAAAGAGGCTTATTAATTACGGATGACACCTCAGCCGTCAACTTTGGAATGCTAAATTTTGGATTGGACTTGATTGTCCGAACAATATACCGCTCGTTTTGTTCTGAATGCAATTTTGTTCTTCACCTTCCAGGTCTGTTTTATAGTGTCCCTTTATATCTGTAATTGTTTATTATTTTTTGTACCGTTATATGCGATCGCCTTATAATTTCTCCTATTTTTGCATCGACTTCCCCTCGCAAAATATCTTAATTATGAGCATTCTCATTGACAAAGTAGTCTGCTTTCGCATGTTTTCCATATTTTCGCACAAAGAAGAGAATATTGGTATTTTCAGTTCAAAAGCCTGCACAGAAATGATCCTCAGGGCCATAGTTGCTTCATTCCTGAACAAATTTGCATGGATCGATGTGTTGCGAAGCTTGTGTATAGCGCACACACACGAATGACTGAGAAGAAAATTGCGCAATAGCATGTAGTTTTTTCTCATAAGCCGTCTGCTGACGTCATGGGAGGCAACTGATTTGACAGCCGCTTGTCATTGTTCATTGTTTAAATTGAATTGTTAGAAGGGAAATTTGTGAACTCGTTTTTAATAATAAAAATTGTGCTGTAAAACCATTTTAATAAGAAAATAAATTTCAAATATACTGTCTACTAAATTTTGTAGACGTTTCCATTACTTTGTTTTATTGAAGTGGAGAATTATAGTGCTGTGAAACGCATGATAAAAAAAGTCATACAGTTTGGTATTTCTTTTTAATGAATTATTTTATTTAGTTTCCCTTTTCTTTTGTGTTGGTGTTCTAAAATTTCTTTGTTTAATTTACGTATACGGAAATACATTCGCGCTCTGAAGAATAGTTTTTTAACACTGTCTTCACAATTAACATTACGCGCGAGTTCTAAAAATGTTTTTAAAAAATTGTTCGAAATGAACAAGTCGTCTCCGTTGACTCTGTTAAAAATTTCCTTCAGTTGCTGCATATGACTGACTAGAGTTGCTGTTGGCTTCGAAAGGCCTCCTTCAATTAAGTGATTTACCCAGGTAAAGGATGAGTCTTTCGAAGTGTCAAATCTTAAATCGGGAATCTGGTCCCCCAATTTGTGACAGCCAGTAAAATTCTCGAGTCCATCGTGAGCCAATGTTTCCAACTCCACGTCCTCTTCATTATGAGTGCATACACTCTCAGGGCTTATTGAAATACTTTTCAATATTGTACCTGATAGGAAAAAGCGCAATTAGTACAATACTAACTATAATCATCGAAAATTTACCTGTAAGTGTGCAATCATAATCTAAATCCGGAGTGTCATCTATACCAACATTTGCGTTGTTCGTTCGTTCGCACCTTCATTATATCCCAGGATATATGACCGTAGCCTGTATTTGAATTCCTGATGATCAGGATGGTCATGATGGCCCCCTTTGCTCCTAATGACACCGAAGAAATTTTCCAGTACATCCTGATTGAGGCGATACGTCAGTATTTACTTTAATTGGAAACGGTTGTTAAATCATCCAACATTAATTTTAATGCATTATTTGATTGAATAATGTCTGAGAAAAATATTAAAGAATGTATTTAGGAAACTATGGAAATACTGCTATATGTTTACCTTTTTGGAAGGGTAATAAACTCCGCCTGCCGATCACTCTCATATTCTCCATGAGGTTAGTCATTGCATCCAAAATTTCATTTTGGATGTCTGCAGCTAAACCATATGCATGCGTACGCTGCCTAGCATCTGCAACCGGCACTCTCACGTTCATAATATCGAACCAGTCATTCGTCTAAAAGAATAATTAAAAAATTATTTCCTACATACGTATTACTGAATGTATATCTTACAATTTTGAGCAATTTGGGAAGAATTCCCAATTGCAATTTTTAAGATAAGACTAAATGTTATTTTATGTATAATATAGATAGAAAAAACAATATTCACCAAGGCTTATCCATAGTCACTTCAAGGTTTTTAAATAAACCCCTATTTTCTCCTTCTAAGCCGCTAAAAATGGCAACAACTTTGTAGTCATATTCCTGTTTCCTGTCAAGAATGTGACTTATAATGTTTGTTGTCATCTGGCAGTTGAAGGAGTAAAATATAGGCTGTTTCCATTTTGCAATTAGTACTAGGTTAGTTAATGGTTATGTTATGTTAGTTAATGAGAATGTACACAAAAATAGATGATCTTACCTTTTAACATTGCAACTTGAACGTAGCTTACTGGTGCTAACGTAGAGTCTGAAGACCTATCGTAGCAAAACGCTTTCCGAATCTTCATTTCATCAAAACTGATGACACAGATTTTTTGGTCTTCAGTAAGTTGAATTGCAGCAGCAAGTATTTTAACAACTGGCTCTATAACTCCCGGTGAAATGTCCATCTTGTGTGCCCAATATTGCAGTGTTCGCACAGCGGGGAACGGAAAGCTTTTCTGACGCAACAATTTGTACGCCTTTGCACTAGTCGAGTACAGTGTAATAGACTGTGCAATGTCCGCTTCCGACCAGCGGACCGAGATCGTTTTGCACCGGTTTTTAATTTATTTACCTGACGGTATATTTTGCGGTATATTTTATTATTTTTTATGTTTTTATTGATTTTATTGATCTGTATTTTACCTTTTGTAAAGATTTTTTGCAACATATTTTCCACATTGCTACGTTCACTCTCGAATTACTTCAGTTTTTTCTCTAGTGAACGTATTTGAATTTGGTAGCCTTTATCCTTTTCCAGTATAAGGCAATTTTGAAGTTTAAATCTATTTCTGGAAATAGTCACATTTATGATGATTTTTTTAATAATTAACATGAACTTACATTTCTTGGCTTAAATTTTCAATTTATGTCCTTAACGCAGTGAGTTCATTATCGCTGTCACACACAACGTTGTTGTTTACTTCAACAGCTTCCTCAGGTTTTGTTGTTTCAAGGACGATTTCAGGTGATAGCGTTTCTTCAAGCAGGCTTTTAATAAATTCCTGCTTTGTTTTTGACTCCATCCTATGAATGAAGGCTCAACTTTTGTTTTCTCGAATGGTTGGAATAGCTCCTGGTTTTAAATTGTAACCATTCCTCTCACAAAATCCTTTAATTGATCACGATTAACATTTTGAATTAAGTATTATATATACTAACTTACCCATTTCAAATTGAAGGTTTCTTTCGAAATCGGTTGCAAGGAAATGTGCCGAGCAAATCCGCGACGTTTTAGGATTAAAATTGTCCTTTCGCCGGCAAAAATGAATCCATTGCTTCCGAACTTTTGGATCCTTCGGAAAGCAATGAAAGTGCAGATTCGATTTACCTTTATTGTTGTTTTTATTGCAATTATATACTGCACACCTCATTTTAATAACTTTTATTTTAATTTAAATACAATTTAAATTCACAATCAAATTTAAACTTCACGATTCCAGTAAATTCCAATTAGAAATAAAATTTCGCTCGCGGAAATTGACGGCAAAGCCTACTTCCGTATTGTAGAATTAAATATACCCATGTCTCCTGTGACGTAGGCAGCTGATATAAACAAACATGGCGGACGAGTGGATTGCGTAATCTGTAATACATCATTTTTGGCGAACACATGACATCTGTATGCTCAATTTTGTGTGTCGATTTCAGGGGTTGTTTCCTTTTTCATGCGAAAAGTAGAAAAGTACCGGTAGGAAGTCGCCTGCCTGTGAATTTGGCATATACATACTCTTGTTTAAGATATGTATTCAGTTATGATTGTATACCAAAAAAATAAAAGAAAAATATGGTCGGCCTTAAAACAGCACGAATATGAAGTAATGATGGGCTCAATTTTGTGAGGTATTGTATGTCATTAACAAAATGTCATATCTAAAATGTCAGATACATTCCTTTGAATTATTTCAATTGTGAGTTTTAGATTGTTGCGAAAACAATGGAAAATTTAAAAAATATTACAAAAAGATTATTGTTGAATATGATAGCAAACGAAGACGACGTAATAGAATTAATTATTAACGAACCGAGCACTGAGGAAAAATTGTTGCTCGTGGTCGTACCTTCGTCTAAATCGGAACGAACGTGACTGAGGAATTATTTAGAAACAGTTGTTCCACTCTATTCCTAAAAAAAATCATAACACACTTTCCTATAAAAAGATCTTTGTTTCACAGCCTGTCGGGAAAATTTGAAGCATCGGCTTTCTAAGCTGATCTATGGTACGATAAAAGGTGCAGCGCTCGATAGCACACTGCATTTTTTCTTTGGTTCGCTTGGCACGAAGCATGGAGCTTTCGAGATTTAGCCGACGGTTTCGATCTTTCGTTGTCATCTGTTTCACGTATCATCAGCCGGTATATCACGATCAACAACGATTCCGTCAATTATATTACTGCAAGTTGAGAAGGATGGAAAGATATGTTATTTTGTAAGAGCTTGTTGCGTTCTACATAACATTGCAAACGAAGATGATAAAGATTTTATAGAGGAGAGTAATGTAAGCAATAGTCTGGTATTCGTAAAATTTGGCGAAACTGCTAGAGAAAATGCTGTTAGAGATGCCATTTTACAACAGCAGAATATGTGAATTGAAATAAAAAAACCGCTTAAGAAATTCATTGGGTTTTTGATTAAGTTTTTGTGTTGTAAATATAATTTATAAGAACAAAACATAAAAACCCATTGCACAAATAATGACTTCATAGTTTCATAACGATAATTTTAAATAAATAATATTAATAAAATAATTATTAATGTTTTTGGAGAAGCACCTTCAACAACTCGCTCCTCTCGCTGTCAATTTTAGTCTTTGTTTGAAGGTATTCAATAACCTTGGTGTGGTATTCAGCCGATTCCTTTCCGATCTCATCTATCCTTCGCAGGATACTTTCTTGAGCGGGTTCCCTCCTTTTTGAATGGAGCGTGCATGCGTTGTCTGTAAAATTTAAAATTTTCTGTATTATTTAATAAAATTTGAAACAAAAATTATGATCAACCTGAGGTCAATGATATGTTTTATTCTGAAGAATTTTCATCGTCCAGGTGGTCTTCTCTTTTCTCATTCTCCTGGTGTATCGCCTTTATTTGAGAGATCTTTTTCCAATTCACTGAAACAAACGGATTAGTTATTACATTTCAATGAAATAATTACAATATATTTATTTCTGATGGGGACAACTCTCTCTGTTTCTCCCAGTGTTTTTGTTATGAATTTTTGTTTACTTACACCGCCGTTCCAGACTTCTCTATTTGCTTTGCACTAGCGCCACGGTAAAAGTGTACCCCTCATTAAAAAGTTTCTTTTGTGTTACCTGCCACATTTTGGTTTTATTTTTCAGGTCGAAAGTTTTTCCCACTTTTGGACGGAGATCTTCCACCATCGGCAGAAGCAATTTTGTTGGTGCCTCCAACCAAACATCTTTCTGTGGTTCAACCACTGCTTCATTTGTGGGTCTTATTATAATATTAAGTATAAAATCAATGTTCTCGGATATCATAACTTGTGTGAACAAGTCCCGGTATTCCTCATCTACAAACAAATGTTTTTGTTATTTATTTATTTATTTATGAATTAAAAATTTAAATTGAAATACCTGTTTCTAAATGGTGAAATATATTTGGAGAACACTCCCATTCCAAATTTTCTTCGTTATTTCTCTCCATATCAATGAATAACGTATGCGCGGGAAACCAATTTTAAATTTTTATATATTTGACAGAAAACCAACGACCTACCCACAGACATTTTTTGTTTTAAAATGGGAAGGGTGGGAAACTATTTTACTCTCTCGAGAGAGCGCTAAATTGACCTCAAACTTCAATTTTTTTCGGAATACGGGAAGCACATTGTATTGGTTTGTGTTGTTTTTCTCGTACGGGAACACACCCAATGCTGTGGTGAGATTTTATGTGAAATGTCAAATAGAATATTTATATCAGCTGTGCATTCAAGATCATTGCTTCGGAAGAAAATAGTGAACAATTAAATACATAAAAACCATTTGACATTAAAAACAAAAATATGTAGAGTAGGTCGGAAGACAGGAGTATACGTTGAGCGACATCGAGGAGTTAATGTAAGTACATAACTTATGAAATGCCGGCATATTATTTGTCCCATCGATGAAAACAAATGTCTGGAGGGAGCCACGTCTGAGGGTGGAATACGACGGGTGGGGTACCTGCTCCCAGCCAAGTGTTTTGATTGTATCCTGAACCGGTTCTGCTTTGTGTGCAGATGCATTGTCATGGAGCAAAATGACCTTGCCGTGTCTTCTGGCCTATTCTGGTTCAAATTGATCATTTGTTGTCGGTAGCGATCAGTATTAACGGTTTCACCAGGTTTTAGGAGCTCGTGGTACAGCACACCTTTCTGGTAACATCAAACACACAGCATTGTCTTTTTGCCGAATCGATCTGGTTTTGCAGTCGATGTTGATGGTTGTCCCAGATTAACCCATGTTTTTTTCCGTTTCGCCAGTAACAATCCGATGTAAAACAGATTTTCTTTCGTGTCTTTGAAGCAAAATTTCACAAGTGTTTTTTCGGTTTTCCATCTGTTTTTCATTCAATTCCTGTGGCACCCATTGTCCACACTTTTGGATCTTTCCCACAGCTTTTAAATGGTCAGAAATTGTTTGTTGTGCAAAATATAACATTGCTGCCATTTGCTTGCGTCTTCAAACATTTGTGGTGGTCTTGCACGGTCTTCATTTCTCACATCAAAGTCATTATTTCTGAACCGTTGGAACCATCTTTTGCATGTTGCTTCTGATAGAGCATGATCACCATTTGCCTCGACAAGCATTCGATGCGACGGAAAAAATCATGGGTTAATCTGGGACAACCATCAACATTGACTGCAAAACCAGATCGATTCGGCAAGAAGACAATGCTGTGTGTTTGGTGGGACCAGAAAAGTGTGCTGTACCACGAGTTCCTAAAACTTAATGATACCGTTAATACTGATCGTTACCGACAACAAATGATCAATTTGAACCATACATTGATCGAAAAACGACCAGAATGGGTCAGAAGACACGGCAAGGTAATTTTGCTCCATGACAAAGCACCTGCACACAAAGGAA
Organism: Eristalinus aeneus; assembly: GCA_955652365.1. Lineage (NCBI taxonomy): Eukaryota > Metazoa > Arthropoda > Insecta > Diptera > Syrphidae > Eristalinus > Eristalinus aeneus. The sequence goes on along the minus strand of OY019131.1, from coordinate 87,761,938 downwards.
AACCGCTTCAGGATACAATCACAACACTTGGCTGGGAGCAGCTACCCCAACCGTCGTATTCACCAGACGTGGCTTCTTCCAGACATTTGTTTTCGATGGGACACGCATTGGCTGAGCAGCACTTTGATTCTTACGAGGAGGTCGAAAATTGGGTGTCTGATTGGTGTGCTTTAAAAGACGGACAATTTTATTGGCGTGGTATTCACAAATTGCCAGAAAGGTGGTCAAAATGTGTAGAAAACAATGACCAATACTTTGAATAAAATGTTTTTACTTTTCCATTAATAATTAGTATTTTATTTAAGAAAACCTTCATTTCATACGGGTATACCTGGTACAGTGGCTCAACATTATAATGGGACATTTACAGTTACAAAAACTGTCTTTAATTTTCTGGAAAATTAAAAGCTTTGTATATGAATTATATACGGAATTTGGATACTTATATAATCACGTTTATTAATAAAAGAAAGCAAAATTAAATTCAGCAATACAGATTAAAAACGACAACAAAAACATCAAAAAAGTCAAAAGTCTTAGGTCAAAGTAAGTAACACATGTTAACCGCGCTGCATTTCGATTTAATTAACGGTACATGTTTGGATTTTTTTAAATGACATTTAGAAGGGTTCTCATTACCTCATTTAAAATAACTATTTTCCCATCAAACACGCATTTTCAAAAAGGAAAAATGTCACCAGGCTGTCCTCACATCTGAAGGTATACCGGAATTGATAATAACACATTCCAAATCTGGAAAATCGGTATCAGAAATAGTAAATATACCTTCATCAACAGTGTTTAACATTATTAAACGATACAAATATTCGGATCATTTTGCTAACAAAGCCAAACCGAGCAAGCGGGAATTTTTTTCAGATGAACGGTGGCTTTCAAGATAGATCAAGAACCAGCCTCATCTAAGTGCCCCTTAACTTGCTGCTGAAGCCGAAAAATACCTTGGCAAAAAATTAAAGCCTGAAACCATCAAAAATATATTGAGGAAGCACAACTTTAATGGCCGATATGCTATGAAGAAACTGTTCATCAGTAAGGCGAATAAGGAAAATACGCACAAACTTCACCATCAGGCATATAAATAAGGTCATTTTCACAGATGAAAGCAAATATAATGTTTTTCGGTCAGATGCGCGTTCATATGTGTGGAAAAAGTCGAATGAAGAGCTACGGGAGAGAAATTTTAATGAAATAATGACTAAAACATTTGGAGAATGCAAATGATGGCAATTTTAGTTTTTGTTTCAAGGTAATCCACAACTTTGATGTGGCATTCAGCAGATTTCTTTCCGATCTCATATATCCTTTTTGAAGCGGGTCCGCTTGCGTTTTCTGTAAAATTTAAAATTTTCATTATTATTTAATAAAATTTGAAAAAAAAATTGTATGATCAACCTGAGGTCAACGATAGGTTTTGTTCTGAAGAACTTTTATGGTCCAGGTGGTCTTCTCTTTTCTCATTCACATCACATTGAAACAGCAACAACACTGAAAACAACGGATTAATTAAATTTTCATAAAATAATTCCAATAAATTTGCCTTTGAGAGGGACAACTCTCTTTGTTTCTTCCAGTTTTTTTTTGTGATGGACTTTAGTTTCCTTATACCGCCGTTCCAGACTTCTGTATTTACCTTGGACTTGCACCACGGTAAAAGTGGTCTCCTTTGTATGACCTGCCACATTTTCGTTTCATTTTTCAGTTCGAAAGTTTTCCCCACATTCGGCCGGAGATTTTCCGCCATCGGCAGTAGCAATTTTGTTGGTGCCTCCAACTAAACATCTTTGTGTGACTCAACCGCTGCTTCATTGGTAAGTCTTTTTAAAATATTTGGTATGAGATCCGTGTACTCGGATTTAATAACGTCTTGTGTGAACAAGTCCCGGTATTCCTCATCTACAAGCAAACGTTTTTTGTTATTTATTTATTGATTAAAAATTGAAATTGAAAAACCTGTTCCTAAACTGTGAAATGTTTTTGGAGAATACTACAATTCCAAATTTTTATTTTCGTTATTTCTCTCCATATAACAGGTTTAAAATAAAACGCATGCGCAGCAAACCAATTTCAAATTTTCATTTATTTGACAGAAAAGTAAAAACATAGCCACAAAAACTTTTTGTGTTAAAATCGGCAGGGTGGGAAAATTCTTTATTTTTCGAGAGAGCGCTTGATTGACGTTAAACCCATTTTCTCGGAATTCGGGAATGCAGATTGTGTTGTTTTTTCAGGTACTCGAACGAACTCGAACCATATAATAGTTATAATAAACCAGCTGCTTTACGTTAAAAGAAATTCTCTTGCCAGCTTATTCAAATAAATCACCAAACAATTTTTTTCTTTCTCATTAAACAGCAGAAGTAACAATGAACATATTTGCTTTCGACTTCCTACATCTAATACAGAACAGAAAATGAAAAAACCGCTATAACGATATGTTTGGAACTATGTATGTATGCACTGCAAAAAGAGTGTTCGGAAAAGAATGTACAATGTTTTATTGACAGTTAAATTTTTGTTTTTTTTTTTTTTTTTTGTTCTTATTGTTATGTTATATGGAGTACAATGACCAGACAATAAAATCACGCGACAGAACGGAACAAACGAAAAGATAACCAGACTATACAACAGGGAGCAATAAAGGGATTTTGACAGCGGTTTTTATAACATTTCCCCTTTTTGAGCAGCTGATTCACAGAGAAAGTTTTTTTTTTTGTCCGATTTCTGATTACGTGTAAGCTGGTTAAGCGGCTGATTACTTTCCTGCGCAAATTAGGTGTGTTCCAGTACTTTCTGTGCTAAACTCTGAAATCTGTCAATTGTTAAGGAGTGGGGATAAATCTCTCTCAGAAAATGGAAAAGGACGGGAACGCATTTGAACCAAATGTGTAAAGCAGAAACCATCAACAGCTGATCAACCAGCTGATTTCCCCTTTGTCCATCGACCATTTGACTGTTATTTACGTGTTCTAGTAGACATAACCTGGATATAACTTCAAATTCTGATTCGAACATTGTTTCACTTTACTCACACATGTTTACCTTTCCCCTCCAAAATAGGCAATATGGCGCCCAAATTGTCAATTTTGCCCTCAATAGTGTCAAACAGGTGTTAAACATTGCCCACAGTTCGTGAATCGGTCAGCCATTTTGTGTATATTCAAAAGATTGAGTTCGTAAACAACCAGAGAAAAATGTTTATGATTTAAGTGTCATCGTAACCTTATATAATATAAAATTATAAAATATAGAACATTATTTATAGTATATTTATAATGACTTATTAAATATGTAAAAAACAAGAGAGTAACGGAAGCATGTAAGAGGAGGTATTTCTTTTCAACTTGTGTTCCGAGTTACACGCTCTATAATTAAAATAAACATTATTTAATTCAGTTGTTATTTACTCAAAAACGCTATTATGAAAAAAAAAAATACATCATTCTAAATACATTAATTATTCTACAAAATATCAAATAAAATTGAAAAACATATTTGTCTATCCAACTATAAATACCTTGCCTTGCCAAATGTGTTTGTGATCCGACAATTCACGTTTATATAAAATGAGAGGAGGAATTGTATGACCTAGCTTTTATTGTTGTTACTTCGAACAACGATGTATGGCAATTATAGTACCTAAAACCATTAAGTTGGATTGAAAAAATGATGATGATTTTTACAAATATTAGATCATTTTCAACCATTATTTTAGACAATTAGTAATAAAATATATATTGGTGTTACTTAGCATAATATATGTTAACAACAGTTGTATGAGAGGCGAGAATGTTTAGAACACCAGTGTTAGAACGTAAAATCAGTAGCAGCTATTAAGCGTTTAGAAATATTTGTAACTTCAAAAACACTATTTCTTAAATTTTTATGTTAATGTATTTTGTATAATATATAACTTTCTGAATCAGTTATAAAATTAACAATTATTGCTTTACTGATGGAACTTCTGCTTACTTATGTTATTTCTGAACGTAGCCATCATCAGCCATTTGTTCGTGGTGAAAAAATCAATTGTCAAATTAGAAAAGGCATCTGAGCGGAAAGGTTAATTCAAATTAAATTTAAAATTTAAATTTTATTCATTTATTTACTAACAATTAAAAGTGTTTAAAGTGAATTGAAGGGCTCGATAAGGTAAGCCATGTAATGCCGTTAATACTTCTGTCACTACAATTTAAATACATTAATATTTACATGGATACATTTGTTTTAGAGCAATGAATGAGAATGAAGATGAATTCATATATCCGGGTATTTCGAGTCATGTGATGTAACAGTTTTGATGTTACTTTTCCATGGTGGTTTGGGATCTGGTTGTAAAATGTGTCCTTCTGATTGACTTTGATTGCAAGAAGCCACAATTGTTGCTATACGTTTCATCGCTGATGTTAATTTATTTTGCCTTCTCATGACTTCTAATGGATCTAGTTTATCTGCTAATGCTTGGATACCATGTTTAAAGCTCTTCTTGTGGATAATAAACTAAATGATGAGCATCCGGCTTTGGTGTTGTTCTAAGAGGACGTGTTGCTGTTCGGTTTTTGTTCGTTGGTTTTTGATTTCCACATGTATTTATTTATTTATTTATACAGACTAACATGGAAATGTGAAATTACAATGTTAGTACTCGTTTTTTTTTTTAAATAGCACAAGCTACAAAGGCTTTCAGCTCGACACTTAAAAGATATTTATAGAAAATTTACAAAATAAAGTTGTTATCCAAAATAATTCTTCGTAAGGTTTCCAGGTTTAAAGGGTTGATGTTTTAAAGAATTTCTTGAATTGTTTCATTGTTCGAAAGGTTAAGCTCGAACATGTTGGGCGATTTTCTTTTGTTAGGGAAGTATGCCCTAAGCGAAGTCGTACACAATTTGTAATAGTTTGTTTACCCACTTATGTAGGATACACAGGTTTTGTTTTGTAATTGTTAATTGTTTCATAGTGATGTTTATATGACAACCAGTTGTTAACCTGAGCGGATTAAATTTGTTTGCTTATAATTTTTAAAAGATCGTCCTGACTATATGTATTGAATAATATTGAATATGTAGGGATTCTAGTGACAGATTTAGCCGCTTTGTCCGCGAATTCATCCCCCCTGATGCCTATATGCGATGGAAACCCACATAATTCTTATTATTTTGTTTGATTTGATGATAATATATCTAAGTGCTATTACAGCAGGAGAGTTGCTGGTGTGATGAGTAATCAAATAGTGTTTTATGGCACTGCACGTGCCTGTTGGAAAGATTTAGTCAACTTATATAACGAGAAATGTAAACGGATTCCTACGTAACGCCCCTAAACTGACGGAGCCACATATACGCCCTAACACTTTCTATCTTTCTAACACATAAGGTTTTGTCAGCATACTTTACTTATTTCCGTGGAGTCGAGGAAGGTGATACAATGTTAGGTACTGGTCAATGTTTAGATTATTTTAAAAATTTGTTTGATACTTTTAATTCTTAAAGCACGTTTTCCGTAAATTCTTTTAGGATAGGTTTTCGTGAAAATGGTATGCAGAAGCAATTTTTAAAAGAAGCCGTAAAGCGCATTAATACCATGAAAGTGCTCAATCCTCAAGACAAAGATATGGCAAACCAATTCTATTTTTTGAAGGGATGGCTTTTGAATATTTCGTCTCTTTGTGGCAGTCTATCGCCATGCCAGTTCAAATATATTTTGACAAGGCACTTTAATGAGGATTGCTTAGAACAATTTTTCGGAGAAGCAAGGAGTGCGGGAAAGTGTAACGGTAGCCTAACTACATTACAATTTAAAAGCGCACTCCAGAAGCCTTGGGGACTGCAATTCTTAAAGATTATACGAAACTGGAATTGCGAAAGCGTCGATACTGAGCGATTACAGTCGATCAGTAATCAGGCTCTTGTAAAGCAGCCGTGTTGGATACCGGCCAAAGTAGATCATCAACTTTCGGTTGCGATTACGAAAATTTTACTCGCAGATATAAATACAAACGATTTGCTTAGAGAAGACAGTTTCGTTTATGTTTGTGGTTATATTTTTCGAAAATGTTACGAAAGTCACAAATGTAGTTCAACATTGCCAACATTGAATACAGCAGCACCATCCGCTGATTTAACATTTTCATCGTTCAAGCAATTCGAAAACTGCAGTCTTGTTGCTCCACCACTAAGCTTCGTGGAATATATACACTCTCTCGATGATCTATTTTGCAAACATTGTAATGAATGTTACTACGTTAAAGATGTAGCCACCCGCCTATCCGAATTGCTTCACACGGAAAATCCGTATATTTGTTGTGAAAACTTGCCTCAGCATTTAATTTTAAATTATTTAATTAGGCTACGTATTTACTTTTTTATTAAGTTTTGGAATAGGGATCTGGCCAACCAAAGTTTCAGGAACAAGCTTTTACGCGTATCACATTTGTAGATATAATATGCATTAAAAATTCCACATCAACTTGTCTTCCATTTTTTAATAAAACATGTAATATGAATTGCTTATACATATTTTAATTGCGCAATTAAAAATTTATTTTTAATTTTAGTTTGGGTGCAATAGGCCTCTAGGGGAAACCGAACACCCAGTAAAAACAAAATCAGTTAACACCAACGAGCATACCTCAAGGGTGGTGTGCAATTGCTCATAATTTTTGTCTACAAAATACTACTACTAGTAACAAATGCAGCAACCCAGGGAATAGAACTTCATCACATATAGTGACTCCAATGTATGGGCAAATATTCATAGAAAAAAAACTAGGACTAGTACAGAAATCATGTATACATATTTTTCTTCTGCGTTTACCATTGAGTACAATTGAAAAATAGAAAACAACATAAGAATTTTTAACAAAATAAACTAATAAGTGTGAATTAATGTTTTTATATTCAATATTTAAAGCTGTTGAAAAACAAATTAAAGTCAGTTAATATTAGAGAGCCTGCGAAGGGCCAGTAATATTATGATTACACAATGTTAGGTAAACTAGTTTTAAGCATTTTTGTCTAGAATTTAAGTGTCCCTTTGTTATAATAAAATGCACAAAAACAAAAGCAATAACACAATTTAAACCACCCAAAAGTGTTCGTCTCTGAATCCGTGCCATTGGGACAACGCAAAAGAGGACGACCTAGACTAAAGTGGAGCACACAAGTGGGGAAGGACCTCAACCAACTTGGAGTGCGCAACTGGAGACAGCTGGTGAAAGATTGTGCTGGCTGGAGAGGCAAGTTGGTTGAGGCCCAGGTCCATCCGGACTGTAGCGCCACAAGAAGAAGAAGAAGAAAGTATTCGCTCACACTCACAATAACTTAGTTCTTAATTAAATTGTTGGGCCACCTTTATTACTAATAATGTGAGCTAGTCGATTTGGAATAGAGTCAAATAGTTTTTAAGTTACACCAGAAGCAATATAGTCCAATTTTGGAGCAAAATACAAGGAATCATAAAATTCGAAATAAAGTTGATTTGAAAACCGATTTGATGACTGAATGGGACATAATTTCGTTACTTAAAAACCAAATTACTATTCTAAATGAATTAACTCACAGAATTAAAAATAAAGGTGGACCGACAAAGTATTTGATAAGTAAAGAACTATTTTATTTTGAGTGCCACAAGAAATTTCGGTTTAAATTTAAATAAAAGAAACATAATTAACAGTTAGAGATTCGCTGGACGTATTCACATTTCACTTATTATAATTGATTATTAAATTGTTGGGATTTGATACTGTGAGTTCTGATGGTGTCATCATTTGCTGTGCCTTTTTTTGTGATCTTAGAGTGTCCTAATTATACGTCTTCGATGTTGACTTCTGTACGGACAGTTCTCGTTTTATCCATATTGCAATTAGATACTGTTCATGTTCATGGAACATGTTTAACATGAACAATCTAAAATCACATTTGTGAATTATAATTTAACTTATTATTAAATTAATATACCTGGTTGTTCAAACTAACTTACACCAACTACTTTCAACACAATGCATAATATGGTCTTTCCAAACCGCTTGATATTTGTCAATAATAAATACTTGGCGCCGAAATGTTATCAGCTGTTCATGCAGCTCACACGTATTGTCTGTCAAAATAAAAAAAAACCTTGTCTGTGAATCAGTTGTTAAGGAGGGGAAATGTTATAAAAAACGCTGTCAAAATGAATTCAAGGGCGGGTGACGAGGGAGTTGACTGTCTCCCTATTGGTCTCTGGTGTAAAGTACAATACCTCACAAGATTGAGCATACACTCACAGCTTAAACATATTTTTATCATTTCCGCCTTACAAAAAGGAGTTCAAATTGACATATTTCAATTGCTTAAAACCATAAACAAAAATATGAAAATTAAAAAAAAACTTGCTATTTCTAAGCAAAATAAAAAAGGCACTTTAATGGTGTGTTAAAATCACACAAAACTGAGCATACACTTAAAGTAAATTCGAGTTACGACTAAAACACAAAACGAAAAGGTTATAAATAAAATTTCAGTAAAGCGTGGCACCTCTTTCAGCATCTATGACAGCTTGTAACCGCCGTGGCATGGATTTTACCAGTTTTTCAGTAAAATATGGCTGAATCGCTTCTCAAGCTGCCTGAATTTCAGCCTTTAGCTCCTGGTTATTGGAGAAGGTACTTTCTTCTTCTTGCTCAGTAGAGTTAAGATCCAGCGATTGTGGAGGTGTTTTTAGCTGATTTGGAGCGTTATAAAGCAACCATTTGCGTACTAAATAGGAGGTGTGCTTCGGAGCATTATCTTTTTAGAAGTAGAAAACCGAAGATAGACCTGATTTTACTGCGGAACTTCGTAAATATCGTTTTAAGATATTCAAATACCCATTTTTGTCCATAGTATATTCTATAAATTCGAACTTTCCACAGCCATTTGAAGCCATACAACCCCACAGCAGCACAGAGCTGTATTCGGTTCCCTCCAAACGATTTGTTTGCCATCAGACCCAACTAAATTTATTTTTGTTTCATCTGAAAATAAAACACCTTCCTAAAAGCTTTCCAGGTTGTTTACATATTGTCTAGCAAACTCCAATCTTTTCTTCTTATTAACAAGAGAAATGTAAGGCTTTCTTCGAGAGATCCTACCATTTAAATTATTCTTTCTCAAGACTCTGCGAACGGTTTCCACTGAAAGAGGCTTATTAATTACCGATGGCACCTTAGCCGTTAACTTTGGAATGCTAAATTTTGGATTGGACTTGATTGTCCGAACAATATACCGCTCGTTTTGTTCTGAGAGCAATTTTTTTCTTCACCTTCCAGGTCTGTTTTTTAGTGTCCCTTCATATCTATAATTGTTTATTATTTTTTGTACCGTTGCATGCGATCGCCCTACAGTGTTTACTATTTTTCGCATCGACTTCCCCTCGCAAAATATTTCAATTATGAGCATTCTCGTTGACAAAGTAGTCTCTTTTCGCATGTTTTCCATATTTTCGCACAAAGAAGAGAATATTGGTATTTTCAGTGCAAAAGCCTGCGCAGAAATGATCATCAGGGACATCAGGAATGGAGCAATTCCTGAACAAATTTGCATGGATCGATGTGTTGCGAAGCTTGTGTATAGCGCACACACACGAATGACTGAGAAGAAAATTGCGCAATAGCATGTAGTTTTTTCTCATAAGCCGTCTGCTGACGTCATGGGAGACAACTGATTTGACAGCCGCTTGTCATTGTTCATTGTTTAAATTGAATTGTTAGAAGGGAAATTTGTGAACTCGTTTTTAATAATAAAAATTGTGCTGTAAAACCATTTTAATAAGAAAATAAATTTCAAATATACTGTCTACTAAATTTTGTAGACGTTTCCATTACTTTGTTTTATTGAAGTGGAGAATTATAGTGCTGTGAAACGAATGATAAAAAAAGTCATACAGTTTGGTATTTCTTTTTAATGAATTATTTTATTTAGTTTCCCTTTTCTTTTGTGTTGGTGTTCTAAAATTTCTTTGTTTAATTTACGTATACGGAAATACGCGCTCTGAAGAATAGGTTTTTAACACTGTCTTCGCAATTAACATTACGCGCGAGTTCTAAAAATGTTTTTAAAAAATTGTTCGAAATGAACAAGTCGTCTCCGTTGACTCTGTTAAAAGTTTCCTCCAGTTGCTGCATATGACTGACTAGAGTTGCTGTTGGCTTCGAAAGGCCTCCTTCAATTAAGTGATTTACCCAGGTAAAGGATGAGTCTTTCGAAGTGTCAAATCTTAAATCGGGAATCTGGTCCCCCAATTTGTGACAGCCAGTAAAATTCTCGAGTCCATCGTGAGCCAATGTTTCCAAACCCCCCGTCCTCTTCATTATGAGTGCATACACTCTCAGGGTTTATTGAAATGCTTTTCAATATTGTATCTGATAGGAAAAAGCGCAATTAGTACAATACTAACTATAATCATCGAAAATTTACCTGTAAGTGTGCAATCATAATCTAAATCCGGAGTGTCATCTATACCAACATTTGCGTTGTTCGTTCGTTCGCACCTTCATTATATACCAGGATATATGACCGTAGCCTGTATTTGAATTCCTGATGATCAGGATGGTCATGATGGCCCCCTTTGCTCCTAATGACACCGAAGAAATCTTCCAGTACATCCTGATTGAGGCGATACGTCAGTATGTACTTTAATTAGAAACAGTTTTTTATATCATCCAACATTAATTTTAATGCATTATTTGATTGAATAATGCCTGAAAAAAATATCAAAGAATGTATTTAGGAAATTATGGAAATACTGCTATATGTTTACCTTTTTGGAAGGGTAATAAACTCTCCCTGCCGATCACTCTCATATTCTCCATGAGGTTAGTCATTGCATCCAAAATTTCATTTTGGATGTCTGCAGCTAAACCATATGCATGCGTACGCTGCCTAGCATCTGCAACCGGCACTCTCACGTTCATAATATCGAACCAGTCATTCGTCTAAAAGAATAATTAAAAAATTATTTCCTACATACGTATTACTGAATGTATATCTTACAATTTTGAACAATTTGGGAAGAATTCCCAATTGCAATTTTTAAGATAAGACTAAATGTTATTTTATGTATAATATAGATAGAAAAAACAATATTCACCAAGGCTTATCCATAGTCACTTCAAGGTTTTTAAATAAACCCCTATTTTCTCCTTCTAAGCCGCTAAAAATGGCAACAACTTTGTAGTCATATTCCTGTTTCCTGTCAAGAATGTGACTTATAATGTTTGTTGTCATCTGGCAGTTGAAGGAGTAAAATATAGGCTGTTTCCATTTTGCAATTAGTACTAGGTTAGTTAATGGTTATGTTATGTTAGTTAATGAGAATGTACACAAAAATAGATGATCTTACCTTTTAACATTGCAACTTGAACGTAGCTTACTGGTGCTAACGTAGAGTCTGAAGACCTATCGTAGCAAAACGCTTTCCGAATCTTCATTTCATCAAAACTGATGACACAGATTTTTTGGTCTTCAGTAAGTTGAATTGCAGCAGCAAGTATTTTAACAACTGGCTCTATAACTCCCGGTGAAATGTCCATCTTGTGTGCCCAATATTGCAGTGTTCGCACAGCGGGGAACGGAAAGCTTTTCTGACGCAACAATTTGTACGCCTTTGCACTAGTCGAGTACAGTGTAATAGACTGTGCAATGTCCGCTTCCGACCAGCGGACCGAGATCGTTTTGCACCGGTTTTTAATTTATTTACCTGACGGTATATTTTGCGGTATATTTTATTATTTTTTATGTTTTTATTGATTTTATTGATCTGTATTTTACCTTTTGTAAAGATTTTTTGCAACATATTTTCCACATTGCTACGTTCACTCTCGAATTACTTCAGTTTTTTCTCTAGTGAACGTATTTGAATTTGGTAGCCTTTATCCTTTTCCAGTATAAGGCAATTTTGAAGTTTAAATCTATTTCTGGAAATAGTCACATTTATGATGATTTTTTTAATAATTAACATGAACTTACATTTCTTGGCTTAAATTTTCAATTTATGTCCTTAACGCAGTGAGTTCATTATCGCTGTCACACACAACGTTGTTGTTTACTTCAACAGCTTCCTCAGGTTTTGTTGTTTCAAGGACGATTTCAGGTGATAGCGTTTCTTCAAGCAGGCTTTTAATAAATTCCTGCTTTGTTTTTGACTCCATCCTATGAATGAAGGCTCAACTTTTGTTTTCTCGAATGGTTGGAATAGCTCCTGGTTTTAAATTGTAACCATTCCTCTCACAAAATCCTTTAATTGATCACGATTAACATTTTGAATTAAGTATTATATATACTAACTTACCCATTTCAAATTGAAGGTTTCTTTCGAAATCGGTTGCAAGGAAATGTGCCGAGCAAATCCGCGACGTTTTAGGATTAAAATTGTCCTTTCGCCGGCAAAAATGAATCCATTGCTTCCGAACTTTTGGATCCTTCGGAAAGCAATGAAAGTGCAGATTCGATTTACCTTTATTGTTGTTTTTATTGCAATTATACTGCAAGCCTCATTGTAATAACTTTTATTTTAATTTAAATACAATTTAAATTCACAATCAAATTTAAACTTCACGATTCCAGTAAATTCCAATTAGAAATCAAATTTCGCGCGCGGAAATTGACGGCAAAGCCTACTTCCGTATTATAGAATTAAATATACCCATGTCTCCTGTGACGTAGGCAGCTGATATAAACAAACATGGCGGACGAGTGGATTGCGTAATCTGTAATACATCATGACATCTGTATGCTCAATTTTGTGTGTCGATTTCAGGGGTTGTTTCCTTTTTCATGCGAAAAGTAGAAAAGTACCGGTAGGAAGTCGCCTGCCTGTGAATTTGGCATATATACACTCTTGTTTAAGATATGTATTCAGTTATGATTGTATACCAAAAAATAAAAGAAATATATGGTCGGTCTTAAGACACCACGAATATGAAGTAATGATAGGTGTATGCTCAATTTTGTGAGGTACTGTATGTCATTAACAAAATGTCATATCTATAATGTCAGATACATTCCTTTGAATTATTTCAATTGTGAGTTTTAGAGTGTTGAGAAAACAATGGAAAATTAAAATAATATTAAAAAAGTTTATTGTTGAATATGATAGCAAACGAAGACGACGTAATAGAATTAATTATTAACGAACCGAGCACTGAGGAAAAAGTGTTGCTCGTGGTCGTACCTTCGTCTAAATCGGAACGAACGTGACTGAGAAATTATTTAGAAACAGTTGTACCACTCTATTCCGAAAAGGAATTCATAACACACTTTCGTATACAAAGATCTATGTTTGAAAGCCTGTCGGGAAAATTTGAAGCATCGGCTTTCTAAGCTGATCTATGGTACGATAAAAGGTGCAGCGCTCGATAGCACACTGCATTTTTTCTTTGGTTCGCTTGGCACGAAGCATGGAGCTTTCGAGATTTACCCGACGGTTTCGATCTTTCGTTGTCATCTGTTTCACGTATCATCAGCCGGTATATCACGATCAACAACGATTCCGTCAATTATATTACTGCAAGTTGAGAAGGATGGAAAGATATGTTATTTTGTAAGAGCTTGTTGCGTTCTACATAACATTGCAAACGAAGATGATAAAGATTTTATAGAGGAGAGTAATGTAAGCAATAGTCTGGTATTCGTAAAATTTGGCGAAACTGCTAGAGAAAATGCTGTTAGAGATGCCATTTTACAACAGCAGAATATGTGAATTGAAATAAAAAAACCGCTTAAGAAATTCATTGGGTTTTTGATTAAGTTTTTGTGTTGTAAATATAATTTATAAGAACAAAACATAACAATCCATTGCACAAATAATGACTTCATAGTTTCATAACGATAATTTTAAATAAATAATGTTAATAAAATAATTATTAATGTTTTTGGAGAAGCGCCTTCAACAATTCGCTCCTCTCTCTGTCAATTTTAGTCTTTGTTTGAAGGTATTCAATAACCTTGGTGTGGTATTCAGCCGATTCCTTTCCGATCTCATCTATCCTTCGCAGGATACTTTCTTGAGCGGGTTCCCTCCTTTTTGAATGGAGCGTGCATGCGTTGTCTGTAAAATTTAAAATTTTCTGTATTATTTAATAAAATTTGAAACAAAAATTATGATCAACCTGAGGTCAATGATATGTTTTATTCTGAAGAATTTTCATCGTCCAGGTGGTCTTCTCTTTTCTCATTCTCCTGGTGTATCGCCTTTATTTGAGAGATCTTTTTCCAATTCACTGAAACAAACGGATTAGTTATTACATTTCAATGAAATAATTACAATATATTTATTTCTGATGGGGACAACTCTCTCTGTTTCTCCCAGTGTTTTTGTTATGAATTTTTGTTTACTTACACCGCCGTTCCAGACTTCTCTATTTGCTTTGCACTAGCGCCACGGTAAAAGTGTACCCCTCATTAAAAAGTTTCTTTTGTGTTACCTGCCACATTTTGGTTTTATTTTTCAGGTCGAAAGTTTTTCCCACTTTTGGACGGAGATCTTCCACCATCGGCAGAAGCAATTTTGTTGGTGCCTCCAACCAAACATCTTTCTGTGGTTCAACCACTGCTTCATTTGTGGGTCTTATTATAATATTAAGTATAAAATCAATGTTCTCGGATATCATAACTTGTGTGAACAAGTCCCGGTATTCCTCATCTACAAACAAATGTTTTTGTTATTTATTTATTTATTTATGAATTAAAAATTTAAATTGAAATACCTGTTTCTAAATGGTGAAATATATTTGGAGAACACTCCCATTCCAAATTTTCTTCGTTATTTCTCTCCATATCAATGAATAACGTATGCGCGGGAAACCAATTTTAAATTTTTATATATTTGACAGAAAACCAACGACCTACCCACAGACATTTTTTGTTTTAAAATGGGAAGGGTGGGAAACTATTTTACTCTCTCGAGAGAGCGCTAAATTGACCTCAAACTTCAATTTTTTTCGGAATACGGGAAGCACATTGTATTGGTTTGTGTTGTTTTTCTCGTACGGGAACACACCCAATGCTGTGGTGAGATTTTATGTGAAATGTCAAATAGAATATTTATATCAGCTGTGCATTCAAGATCATTGCTTCGGAAGAAAATAGTGAACAATTAAATACATAAAAACCATTTGACATTAAAAACAAAAATATGTAGAGTAGGTCGGAAGACAGGAGTATACGTTGAGCGACATCGAGGAGTTAATGTAAGTACATAACTTATGAAATGCCGGCATATTATTTGTCCCATCGATGAAAACAAATGTCTGGAGGGAGCCACGTCTGAGGGTGGAATACGACGGGTGGGGTAGCTGCTCCCAGCCAAGTGTTTTGATTGTATCCTGAACCGGTTCTGCTTTGTGTGCAGATGCATTGTCATGGAGCAAAATGACCTTGCCGTGTCTTCTGGCCTATTCTGGTTCAAATTGATCATTTGTTGTCGGTAGCGATCAGTATTAACGGTTTCACCAGGTTTTAGGAGCTCGTGGTACAGCACACCTTTCTGGTAACATCAAACACACAGCATTGTCTTTTTGCCGAATCGATCTGGTTTTGCAGTCGATGTTGATGGTTGTCCCAGATTAACCCATGTTTTTTTCCGTTTCGCCAGTAACAATCCG
Source organism: Eristalinus aeneus (assembly GCA_955652365.1). Taxonomy (NCBI): domain Eukaryota; kingdom Metazoa; phylum Arthropoda; class Insecta; order Diptera; family Syrphidae; genus Eristalinus; species Eristalinus aeneus. The sequence continues at coordinate 87,746,298 of OY019131.1, read as the reverse complement.
ATGTAAAACAGATTTTCTTTCGTGTCTTTGAAGCAAAATTTCACAAGTGTTTTTTCGGTTTTCCATCTGTTTTTCATTCAATTCCTGTGGCACCCATTGTCCACACTTTTGGATCTTTCCCACAGCTTTTAAATGGTCAGAAATTGTTTGTTGTGCAAAATATAACATTGCTGCCATTTGCTTTTGACTCAAGGTGTCATCTCCATCCAATATCGTTTGCAATTCAGCGTCTTCAAACATTTGTGGTGGTCTTGCACGGTCTTCATTTCTCACATCAAAATCATTATTTTGGAACCATCTTTTGCATGTTGCTTCTGATAGAGCATGATCACCATTTGCCTCGACAAGCATTCGATGCGACGGAAAAAATCATGGGTTAATCTGGGACAACCATCAACATTGACTGCAAAACCAGATCGATTCGGCAAGAAGACAATGCTGTGTGTTTGGTGGGACCAGAAAAGTGTGCTGTACCACGAGCTCCTAAAACTTAATGATACCGTTAATACTGATCGCTACCGACAACAAATGATCAATTTGAACCATACATTGATCGAAAAACGACCAGAATGGGTCAGAAGACACGGCAAGGTAATTTTGCTCCATGACAATGCACCTGCACACAAAGGAAAACCGCTTCAGGATACAATCAAAACACTTGGCTGGGAGCAGCTACCCCACCCGCCGTATTCACCAGACTTGACTCCTTCCGACTACCATTTGTTTTCATCGATGGGACACGCATTGGCTGAGCAGCACTTTGATTCTTACGAGGAGGTCGAAAATTGGGTGTCTGATTGGTGTGCTTTAAAAGACGGACAATTTTATTGGCGTGGTATTCACAAATTGCCAGAAAGGTGGTCAAAATGTGTAGAAAACAATGACCAATACTTTGAATAAAATGTTTTTACTTTTCCATTAATAATTAGTATTTTATTTAAGAAAACCTTCATTTCATACGGGTATACCTGGTACAGTGGCTCAACATTATAATGGGACATTTACAGTTACAAAAACTATCTTTAATTTTCTGGAAAATTAAAAGCTTTGTATATGAATTATATACGGAATTTGGATACTTATATAATCACGTTTATTAATAAAAGAAAGCAAAATTAAATTCAGCAATACAGATTAAAAACGACAACAAAAACATCAAAAAAGTCAAAAGTCTTAGGTCAAAGTAAGTAACACATGTTAACCGCGCTGCATTTCGATTTAATTAACGGTACATGTTTGGATTTTTTTAAATGACATTTAGAAGGGTTCTCATTACCTCATTTAAAATAACTATTTTCCCATCAAACACGCATTTTCAAAAAGGAAAAATGTCACCAGGCTGTCCTCACATCTGAAGGTATACCGGAATTGATAATAACACATTCCAAATCTGGAAAATCGGTATCAGAAATAGTAAATATACCTTCATCAACAGTGTTTAACATTATTAAACGATACAAATATTCGGATCATTTTGCTAACAAAGCCAAACCGAGCAAGCGGGAATTTTTTTCAGATGAACGGTGGCTTTCAAGATAGATCAAGAACCAGCCTCATCTAAGTGCCCCTTAACTTGCTGCTGAAGCCGAAAAATACCTTGGCAAAAAATTAAAGCCTGAAACCATCAAAAATATATTGAGGAAGCACAACTTTAATGGCCGATATGCTATGAAGAAACTGTTCATCAGTAAGGCGAATAAGGAAAATACGCACAAACTTCACCATCAGGCATATAAATAAGGTCATTTTCACAAATGAAAGCAAATATAATGTTTTTCGGTCAGATGCGCGTTCATATGTGTGGAAAAAGTCGAATGAAGAGCTACGGGAGAGAAATTTTAATGAAATAATGACTAAAACATTTGGAGAATGCAAATGATGGCAATTTTAGTTTTTGTTTCAAGGTAATCCACAACTTTGATGTGGCATTCAGCAGATTTCTTTCCGATCTCATATATCCTTTTTGAAGCGGGTCCGCTTGCGTTTTCTGTAAAATTTAAAATTTTCATTATTATTTAATAAAATTTGAAAAAAAAATTGTATGATCAACCTGAGGTCAACGATAGGTTTTGTTCTGAAGAACTTTTATGGTCCAGGTGGTCTTCTCTTTTCTCATTCACATCACATTGAAACAGCAACAACACTGAAAACAACGGATTAATTAAATTTTCATAAAATAATTCCAATAAATTTGCCTTTGAGAGGGACAACTCTCTTTGTTTCTTCCAGTTTTTTTTTTGTTATGGACTTTAGTTTCCTTATACCGCCGTTCCAGACTTCTGTATTTACCTTGGACTTGCACCACGGGAAAAGTGGTCTCCTTTGTATGACCTGCCACATTTTCGTTTCATTTTTCAGTTCGAAAGTTTTCCCCACATTCGGCCGGAGATTTTCCGCCATCGGCAGTAGCAATTTTGTTGGTGCCTCCAACTAAACATCTTTGTGTGACTCAACCGCTGCTTCATTGGTAAGTCTTTTTAAAATATTTGGTATGAGATCCGTGTACTCGGATTTAATAACGTCTTGTGTGAACAAGTCCCGGTATTCCTCATCTACAAGCAAACGTTTTTTGTTATTTATTTATTGATTAAAAATTGAAATTGAAAAACCTGTTCCTAAACTGTGAAATGTTTTTGGAGAATACTACAATTCCAAATTTTTATTTTCGTTATTTCTCTCCATATAACAGGTTTAAAATAAAACGCATGCGCAGCAAACCAATTTCAAATTTTCATTTATTTGACAGAAAAGTAAAAACATAGCCACAAAAACTTTTTGTGTTAAAATCGGCAGGGTGGGAAAATTCTTTATTTCTCGAGAGAGCGCTTGATTGACGTTAAACCCATTTTCTCGGAATTCGGGAATGCAGATTGTGTTGTTTTTTCAGGTACTCGAACGAACTCGAACCATATAATAGTTATAATAAACCAGCTGCTTTACGTTAAAAGAAATTCTCTTGCCAGCTTATTCAAATAAATCACCAAACAATTTTTTTCTTTCTCATTAAACAGCAGAAGTAACAATGAACATATTTGCTTTCGACTTCCTATATCTAATACAGAACAGAAAATGAAAAAACCGCTATAACGATATGTTTGGAACTATGTATGTATGCACTGCAAAAAGAGTGTTCGGAAAAGAATGTACAATGTTTTATTGACAGTTAAATTTTTGTTTTTTTTTTTTTTGTTGTTCTTATTGTTATGTTATATGGAGTACAATGACCAGACAATAAAATCACGCGACAGAACGGAACAAACGAAAAGATAACCAGACTATACAACAGGGAGCAATAAAGGGATTTTGACAGCGGTTTTTATAACATTTCCCCTTTTTGAGCAGCTGATTCACAGAGAAAGTTTTTTTTTTGTCCGATTTCTGATTACGTGTAAGCTGGTTAAGCGGCTGATTACTTTCCTGCGCAAATTAGGTGTGTTCCAGTACTTTCTGTGCTAAACTCTGAAATCTGTCAATTGTTAAGGAGTGGGGATAAATCTCTCTCAGAAAATGGAAAAGGACGGGAACGCATTTGAACCAAATGTGTAAAGCAGAAACCATCAACAGCTGATCAACCAGCTGATTTCCCCTTTGTCCATCGACCATTTGACTGTTATTTACGTGTTCTAGTAGACATAACCTGGATATAACTTCAAATTCTGATTCGAACATTGTTTCACTTTACTCACACATGTTTACCTTTCCCCTCCAAAATAGGCAATATGGCGCCCAAATTGTCAATTTTGCCCTCAATAGTGTCAAACAGGTGTTAAACATTGCCCACAGTTCGTGAATCGGTCAGCCATTTTGTGTATATTCAAAAGATTGAGTTCGTAAACAACCAGAGAAAAATGTTTATGATTTAAGTGTCATCGTAACCTTATATAATATAAAATTATAAAATATAGAACATTATTTATAGTATATTTATAATGACTTATTAAATATGTAAAAAACAAGAGAGTAACGGAAGCATGTAAGAGGAGGTATTTCTTTTCAACTTGTGTTCCGAGTTACACGCTCTATAATTAAAATAAACATTATTTAATTCAGTTGTTATTTACTCAAAAACGCTATTATGAAAAAAAAAAATACATCATTCTAAATACATTAATTATTCTACAAAATATCAAATAAAATTGAAAAACATATTTGTCTATCCAACTATAAATACCTTGCCTTGCCAAATGTGTTTGTGATCCGACAATTCACGTTTATATAAAATGAGAGGAGGAATTGTATGACCTAGCTTTTATTGTTGTTACTTCGAACAACGATGTATGGCAATTATAGTACCTAAAAGCATTAAGTTGGATTGAAAAAATGATGATGATTTTTACAAATATTAGATCATTTTCAACCATTATTTTAGACAATTAGTAATAAAATATATATTGGTGTTACTTAGCATAATATATGTTAACAACAGTTGTATGAGAGGCGAGAATGTTTAGAACACCAGTGTTAGAACGTAAAATCAGTAGCAGCTATTAAGCGTTTAGAAATATTTGTAACTTCAAAAACACTATTTCTTAAATTTTTATGTTAATGTATTTTGTATAATATATAACTTTCTGAATCAGTTATAAAATTAACAATTATTGCTTTACTGATGGAACTTCTGCTTACTTATGTTATTTCTGAACGTAGCCATCATCAGCCATTTGTTCGTGGTGAAAAAATCAATTGTCAAATTAGAAAAGGCATCTGAGCGGAAAGGTTAATTCAAATTAAATTTAAAATTTAAATTTTATTCATTTATTTACTAACAATTAAAAGTGTTTAAAGTGAATTGAAGGGCTCGATAAGGTAAGCCATGTAATGCCGTTAATACTTCTGTCACTACAATTTAAATACATTAATATTTACATGGATACATTTGTTTTAGAGCAATGAATGAGAATGAAGATGAATTCATATATCCGGGTATTTCGAGTCATGTGATGTAACAGTTTTGATGTTACTTTTCCATGGTGGTTTGGGATCTGGTTGTAAAATGTGTCCTTCTGATTGACTTTGATTGCAAGAAGCCACAATTGTTGCTATACGTTTCATCGCTGATGTTAATTTATTTTGCCTTCTCATGACTTCTAATGGATCTAGTTTATCTGCTAATGCTTGGATACCATGTTTAAAGCTCTTCTTGTGGATAATAAACTAAATGATGAGCATCCGGCTTTGGTGTTGTTCTAAGAGGACGTGTTGCTGTTCGGTTTTTGTTCGTTGGTTTTTGATTTCCACATGTATTTATTTATTTATTTATACAGACTAACATGGAAATGTGAAATTACAATGTTAGTACTCGTTTTTTTTTTTAAATAGCACAAGCTACAAAGGCTTTCAGCTCGACACTTAAAAGATATTTATAGAAAATTTACAAAATAAAGTTGTTATCCAAAATAATTCTTCGTAAGGTTTCCAGGTTTAAAGGGTTGATGTTTTAAAGAATTTCTTGAATTGTTTCATTGTTCGAAAGGTTAAGCTCGAACATGTTGGGCGATTTTCTTTTGTTAGGGAAGTATGCCCTAAGCGAAGTCGTACACAATTTGTAATAGTTTGTTTACCCACTTATGTAGGATACACAGGTTTTGTTTTGTAATTGTTAATTGTTTCATAGTGATGTTTATATGACAACCAGTTGTTAACCTGAGCGGATTAAATTTGTTTGCTTATAATTTTTAAAAGATCGTCCTGACTATATGTATTGAATAATATTGAATATGTAGGGATTCTAGTGACAGATTTAGCCGCTTTGTCCGCGAATTCATCCCCCCTGATGCCTGTATGCGATGGAAACCCACATAATTCTTATTATTTTGTTTGATTTGATGATAATATATCTAAGTGCTATTACAGCAGGAGAGTTGCTGGTGTGATGAGTAATCAAATAGTGTTTTATGGCACTGCACGTGCCTGTTGGAAAGATTTAGTCAACTTATATAACGAGAAATGTAAACGGATTCCTACGTAACGCCCCTAAACTGACGGAGCCACATATACGCCCTAACACTTTCTATCTTTCTAACACATAAGGTTTTGTCAGCATACTTTACTTATTTCCGTGGAGTCGAGGAAGGTGATACAATGTTAGGTACTGGTCAATGTTTAGATTTTTTTAAAAATTTGTTTGATACTTTTAATTCTTAAAGCACGTTTTCCGTAAATTCTTTTAGGATAGGTTTTCGTGAAAATGGTATGCAGAAGCAATTTTTAAAAGAAGCCGTAAAGCGCATTAATACCATGAAAGTGCTCAATCCTCAAGACAAAGATATGGCAAACCAATTCTATTTTTTGAAGGGGTGGCTTTTGAATATTTCGTCTCTTTGTGGCAGTCTATCGCCATGCCAGTTCAAATATATTTTGACAAGGCACTTTAATGAGGATTGCTTAGAACAATTTTTCGGAGAAGCAAGGAGTGCGGGAAAGTGTAACGGTAGCCTAACTACATTACAATTTAAAAGCGCACTCCAGAAGCCTTGGGGACTGCAATTCTTAAAGATTATATGAAACTGGAATTGCGAAAGCGTCGATACTGAGCGATTACAGTCGATCAGTAATCAGGCTCTTGTAAAGCAGCCGTGTTGGATACCGGCCAAAGTAGATCATCAACTTTCGGTTGCGATTACGAAAATTTTACTCGCAGATATAAATACAAACGATTTGCTTAGAGAAGACAGTTTCGTTTATGTTTGTGGTTATATTTTTCGAAAATGTTACGAAAGTCACAAATGTAGTTCAACATTGCCAACATTGAATACAGCAGCACCATCCGCTGATTTAACATTTTCATCGTTCAAGCAATTCGAAAACTGCAGTCTTGTTGCTCCACCACTAAGCTTCGTATAATATATACACTCTCTCGATGATCTATTTTGCAAACATTGTAATGAATGTTACTACGTTAAAGATGTAGCCACCCGCCTATCCGAATTGCTTCACACGGAAAATCCGTATATTTGTTGTGAAAACTTGCCTCAGCATTTAATTTTAAATTATTTAATTAGGCTACGTATTTACTTTTTTATTAAGTTTTGGAATAGGGATCTGGCCAACCAAAGTTTCAGGAACAAGCTTTTACGCGTATCACATTTGTAGATATAATATGCATTAAAAATTCCACATCAACTTGAAGGGCCAGTAATATTATGATTATACAATGTTAGGTAAACTAGTTTTAAGCATTTTTGTCTAGAATTTAAGTGTCCCTTTGTTATAATAAAATGCACAAAAACAAAAGCAATAACACAATTTAAACCACCCAAAAGTGTTCGTCTCTGAATCCGTGCCATTGGGACAACGCAAAAGAGGACGACCTAGACTAAAGTGGAGCACACAAGTGGGGAAGGACCTCAACCAACTTGGAGTGCGCAACTGGAGACAGCTGGTGAAAGATTGTGCTGGCTGGAGAGGCAAGTTGGTTGAGGCCCAGGTCCACCCGGACTGTAGCGCCACGAGAAGAAGAAGAAGAAAGTATTCGCTCACACTCACAATAACTTAGTTCTTAATTAAATTGTTGGGCCACCTTTATTACTAATAATGTGAGCTAGTCGATTTGGAATAGAGTCAAATAGTTTTTAAGTTACACCAGAAGCAATATAGTCCAATTTTGGAGCAAAATACAAGGAATCATAAAATTCGAAATAAAGTTGATTAGAAAACCGATTTGATGACTGAATGGGACATAATTTCGTTACTTAAAAACCAAATTACTATTCTAAATCAATTAACTCACAGAATTAAAAATAAAGGTGGACCGACAAAGTATTTGATAAGTAAAGAACTATTTTATTTTGAGTGCCACAAGAAATTTCGGTTTAAATTTAAATAAAAGAAACATAATTAACAGGTAGAGATTCGTTAGATGGATTCACATTTCACTTATTATAATTGATTATTAAATTGTTGGGATTTGATACTGTGAGTTCTGATGGTGTCATCATTTGCTGTGCCTTTTTTTGTGATCTTAGAGTGTCCTAATTATACGTCTTCGATGTTGACTTCTGTACGGACAGTTCTCGTTTTATCCATATTGCAATTAGATACTGTTCATGTTCATGGAACATGTTTAACATGAACAATCTAAAATCACATTTGTGAATTATAATTTAACTTATTATTAAATTAATATACCTGGTTGTTCAAACTAACTTACACCAACTACTTTCAACACAATGCATAATATGGTCTTTCCAAACCGCTTGATATTTGTCAATAATAAATACTTGGCGCCGAAATGTTATCAGCTGTTCATGCAGCTCACACGTATTGTCTGTCAAAATAAAAAAAAACCTTGTCTGTGAATCAGTTGTTAAGGAGGGAAAATGTTATAAAAAACGCTGTCAAAATGAATTCAAGGGCGGGTGACGAGGGAGTTGACTGTCTCCCTATTGGTCTCTGGTGTAAAGTACAATACCTCACAAGATTGAGCATACACTCACAGCTTAAACATATTTTTATCATTTCCGCCTTACAAAAAGGAGTTCAAATTGACATATTTCAATTGCTTAAAACCATAAACAAAAATATGAAAATTAAAAAAAAACTTGCTATTTCTAAGCAAAATAAAAAAGGCACTTTAATGGTGTGTTAAAATCACACAAAACTGAGCATACACTTAAAGTAAATTCGAGTTACGACTAAAACACAAAACGAAAAGGTTATAAATAAAATTTCAGTAAAGCGTGGCACCTCTTTCAGCATCTATGACAGCTTGTAACCGCCGTGGCATGGATTTTACCAGTTTTTCAGTAAAATATGGCTGAATCGCTTCTCAAGCTGCCTGAATTTCAGCCTTTAGCTCCTGGTTATTGGAGAAGGTACTTTCTTCTTCTTGCTCAGTAGAGTTAAGATCCAGCGATTGTGGAGGTGTTTTTAGCTGATTTGGAGCGTTATAAAGCAACCATTTGCGTACTAAATAGGAGGTGTGCTTCGGAGCATTATCTTTTTAGAAGTAGAAAACCGAAGATAGACCTGATTTTACTGCGGAACTTCGTAAATATCGTTTTAAGATATTCAAATACCCATTTTTGTCCATAGTATATTCTATAAATTCGAACTTTCCACAGCCATTTGAAGCCATACAACCCCACAGCAGCACAGAGCTGTATTCGGTTCCCTCCAAACGATTTGTTTGCCATCAGACCCAACTAAATTTATTTTTGTTTCATCTGAAAATAAAACACCTTCCTAAAAGCTTTCCAGGTTGTTTACATATTGTCTAGCAAACTCCAATCTTTTCTTCTTATTAACAAGAGAAATGTAAGGCTTTCTTCGAGAGATCCTACCATTTAAATTATTCTTTCTCAAGACTCTGCGAACGGTTTCCACTGAAAGAGGCTTATTAATTACCGATGGCACCTTAGCCGTTAACTTTGGAATGCTAAATTTTGGATTGGACTTGATTGTCCGAACAATATACCGCTCGTTTTGTTCTGAGAGCAATTTTTTTCTTCACCTTCCAGGTCTGTTTTTTAGTGTCCCTTCATATCTATAATTGTTTATTATTTTTTGTACCGTTGCATGCGATCGCCCTACAGTGTTTACTATTTTTCGCATCGACTTCCCCTCGCAAAATATTTCAATTATGAGCATTCTCGTTGACAAAGTAGTCTCTTTTCGCATGTTTTCCATATTTTCGCACAAAGAAGAGAATATTGGTATTTTCAGTGCAAAAGCCTGCGCAGAAATGATCATCAGGGACATCAGGAATGGAGCAATTCCTGAACAAATTTGCATGGATCGATGTGTTGCGAAGCTTGTGTATAGCGCACACACACGAATGACTGAGAAGAAAATTGCGCAATAGCATGTAGTTTTTTCTCATAAGCCGTCTGCTGACGTCATGGGAGACAACTGATTTGACAGCCGCTTGTCATTGTTCATTGTTTAAATTGAATTGTTAGAAGGGAAATTTGTGAACTCGTTTTTAATAATAAAAATTGTGCTGTAAAACCATTTTAATAAGAAAATAAATTTCAAATATACTGTCTACTAAATTTTGTAGACGTTTCCATTACTTTGTTTTATTGAAGTGGAGAATTATAGTGCTGTGAAACGAATGATAAAAAAAGTCATACAGTTTGGTATTTCTTTTTAATGAATTATTTTATTTAGTTTCCCTTTTCTTTTGTGTTGGTGTTCTAAAATTTCTTTGTTTAATTTACGTATACGGAAATACGCGCTCTGAAGAATAGGTTTTTAACACTGTCTTCGCAATTAACATTACGCGCGAGTTCTAAAAATGTTTTTAAAAAATTGTTCGAAATGAACAAGTCGTCTCCGTTGACTCTGTTAAAAATTTCCTCCAGTTGCTGCATATGACTGACTAGAGTTGCTGTTGGCTTCGAAAGGCCTCCTTCAATTAAGTGATTTACCCAGGTAAAGGATGAGTCTTTCGAAGTGTCAAATCTTAAATCGGGAATCTGGTCCCCCAATTTGTGACAGCCAGTAAAATTCTCGAGTCCATCGTGAGCCAATGTTTCCAAACCCCCCGTCCTCTTCATTATGAGTGCATACACTCTCAGGGTTTATTGAAATGCTTTTCAATATTGTATCTGATAGGAAAAAGCGCAATTAGTACAATACTAACTATAATCATCGAAAATTTACCTGTAAGTGTGCAATCATAATCTAAATCCGGAGTGTCATCTATACCAACATTTGCGTTGTTCGTTCGTTCGCACCTTCATTATATACCAGGATATATGACCGTAGCCTGTATTTGAATTCCTGATGATCAGGATGGTCATGATGGCCCCCTTTGCTCCTAATGACACCGAAGAAATCTTCCAGTACATCCTGATTGAGGCGATACGTCAGTATGTACTTTAATTAGAAACAGTTTTTTATATCATCCAACATTAATTTTAATGCATTATTTGATTGAATAATGCCTGAAAAAAATATCAAAGAATGTATTTAGGAAATTATGGAAATACTGCTATATGTTTACCTTTTTGGAAGGGTAATAAACTCTCCCTGCCGATCACTCTCATATTCTCCATGAGGTTAGTCATTGCATCCAAAATTTCATTTTGGATGTCTGCAGCTAAACCATATGCATGCGTACGCTGCCTAGCATCTGCAACCGGCACTCTCACGTTCATAATATCGAACCAGTCATTCGTCTAAAAGAATAATTAAAAAATTATTTCCTACATACGTATTACTGAATGTATATCTTACAATTTTGAACAATTTGGGAAGAATTCCCAATTGCAATTTTTAAGATAAGACTAAATGTTATTTTATGTATAATATAGATAGAAAAAACAATATTCACCAAGGCTTATCCATAGTCACTTCAAGGTTTTTAAATAAACCCCTATTTTCTCCTTCTAAGCCGCTAAAAATGGCAACAACTTTGTAGTCATATTCCTGTTTCCTGTCAAGAATGTGACTTATAATGTTTGTTGTCATCTGGCAGTTGAAGGAGTAAAATATAGGCTGTTTCCATTTTGCAATTAGTACTAGGTTAGTTAATGGTTATGTTATGTTAGTTAATGAGAATGTACACAAAAATAGATGATCTTACCTTTTAACATTGCAACTTGAACGTAGCTTACTGGTGCTAACGTAGAGTCTGAAGACCTATCGTAGCAAAACGCTTTCCGAATCTTCATTTCATCAAAACTGATGACACAGATTTTTTGGTCTTCAGTAAGTTGAATTGCAGCAGCAAGTATTTTAACAACTGGCTCTATAACTCCCGGTGAAATGTCCATCTTGTGTGCCCAATATTGCAGTGTTCGCACAGCGGGGAACGGAAAGCTTTTCTGACGCAACAATTTGTACGCCTTTGCACTAGTCGAGTACAGTGTAATAGACTGTGCAATGTCCGCTTCCGACCAGCGGACCGAGATCGTTTTGCACCGGTTTTTAATTTATTTACCTGACGGTATATTTTGCGGTATATTTTATTATTTTTTATGTTTTTATTGATTTTATTGATCTGTATTTTACCTTTTGTAAAGATTTTTTGCAACATATTTTCCACATTGCTACGTTCACTCTCGAATTACTTCAGTTTTTTCTCTAGTGAACGTATTTGAATTTGGTAGCCTTTATCCTTTTCCAGTATAAGGCAATTTTGAAGTTTAAATCTATTTCTGGAAATAGTCACATTTATGATGATTTTTTTAATAATTAACATGAACTTACATTTCTTGGCTTAAATTTTCAATTTATGTCCTTAACGCAGTGAGTTCATTATCGCTGTCACACACAACGTTGTTGTTTACTTCAACAGCTTCCTCAGCTTTTGTTGTTTCAAGGACGATTTCAGGTGATAGCGTTTCTTCAAGCAGGCTTTTAATAAATTCCTGCTTTGTTTTTGACTCCATCCTATGAATGAAGGCTCAACTTTTGTTTTCTCGAATGGTTGGAATAGCTCCTGGTTTTAAATTGTAACCATTCCTCTCACAAAATCCTTTAATTGATCACGATTAACATTTTGAATTAAGTATTATATATACTAACTTACCCATTTCAAATTGAAGGTTTCTTTCGAAATCGGTTGCAAGGAAATGTGCCGAGCAAATCCGCGACGTTTTAGGATTAAAATTGTCCTTTCGCCGGCAAAAATGAATCCATTGCTTCCGAACTTTTGGATCCTTCGGAAAGCAATGAAAGTGCAGATTCGATTTACCTTTATTGTTGTTTTTATTGCAATTATACTGCAAGCCTCATTGTAATAACTTTTATTTTAATTTAAATACAATTTAAATTCACAATCAAATTTAAACTTCACGATTCCAGTAAATTCCAATTAGAAATCAAATTTCGCGCGCGGAAATTGACGGCAAAGCCTACTTCCGTATTATAGAATTAAATATACCCATGTCTCCTGTGGCATGGCAGCTGATATATAAACAAACATGGCGAACTAGTGGATTGCGTAATCTGTAATACATCATGACATCTGTATGCTCAATTTTGTGTGTCGATTTCAGGGGTTGTTTCCTTTTTCATGCGAAAAGTAGAAAAGTACCGGTAGGAAGTCGCCTGCCTGTGAATTTGGCATATATACACTCTTGTTTAAGATATGTATTCAGTTATGATTGTATACCAAAAAATAAAAGAAATATATGGTCGGTCTTAAGACACCACGAATATGAAGTAATGATAGGTGTATGCTCAATTTTGTGAGGTACTGTATGTCATTAACAAAATGTCATATCTATAATGTCAGATACATTCCTTTGAATTATTTCAATTGTGAGTTTTAGAGTGTTGCGAAAAGAATGGAAAATTAAAATAATATTAAAAAAGTTTATTGTTGAATATGATAGCAAACGAAGACGACGTAATAGAATTAATTATTAACGAACCGAGCACTGAAGAAAAATTGTTGCTCGTGGTCGTACCTTCGTCTAAATCGGAACGCACGTGACTGAGAAATTATTTAGAAACAGTTGTTCCACTCTATTCTGAAAAGGAATTCATAACACACTTTCGTATGAAAAGATCTTTGTTTGAAAGCCTATCGGGAAAGTTTGAAGCACCGGCTTTCTATGCTGATCTACGGTACGATAAAAGGTGCAGCGCTCGTAAGCACACTGCAGTTTTTCAATAGTTCGCTGGGTACGAAGCATGGAGCTTTCGAGATTTAGCCGACGGTTTCGATCTTTCGTTGTCATCTGTTTCACGTATCATTGGCCGGTATATCAACAACGATTCCGTCAATTATATTACTGCAAGCTGAGAGGGATGGAAAGATATGCCATTTTGTAAGAGCTTGTTGCGTTCTACATAACATTGCAAACGAAGATGATAAAGATTTTATAGAGGAGAGTAATGTAAGCAATAGTCTGGTATTTGTAAAATTTGGCGAAACTGCTAGAGGAAATGCTGTTAGAGATGCCATTTTACAACAGCAGAATATGTGAATTGAAATAAAAAAAACTGCTTAAGGAATTCATTGGGTTTTTGATTAAGTTTTTGTGTTGTATTATATATAAGAACAAAACATAAAAATCCATTGCACAAATAATGACTTCATAGTTTCATAACGATAATTTTAAATAAATAATGTTAATAAAATAATTATTAATGTTCTTGAAGAAGTGCCTTCAACAACTCGCTCCTCTCGCTGTCAATTTTAGGCTTTGTTTCAAGGTATTCAACAACCTTGGTGTGGTATTCAGCCGATTCCTTTCCAATCTCATCTATCCTTCTTAGGATTTTATCTTGAGCGGGTTCCCTCCTTTTTGAAATAGAACCGCATGCGTTGTCTGTAAAATTTAAAATTGTCTGTATTATTTCATAAAATTTGAAACAATAATTGTATGCTCAATCTGAGATCTACGATATGCTTAGTTCTGATGAACTTTCATCGTCCACCACCTGGTCCCCTAGTTTTAACCCGTACTGGATTAAATCGTACATACTCCGGGCGTATCTCCTTTTTATTTGCGAGAACTTTATCCAACTCACTGAAACAAGCGTATTAAGTATGACATTTTAATGAAATAATTTCAATAAATTTGCCTTTGATGGGGACAACTCTCTCTCTTTCTCCCAGTGTTTTTGTTATGAATTTTTGTTTCCTTATACCGCCGTTCCAGACTTCTGTATTTGCTTTGCACTAGCGCCACGGTAAAAGTGTTCCCCTCATTAAAAAGTTTCGTTTGTATTACCTGCCACATTTTGGTTTTATTTTTCAGGTTGAAAGTTTTCCCCACTTTTGGCCGGAGATCTTCCACCATCGTTGGTGCCTCCAACCAAACATCTTTCTGTGGTTCAACCACTGCTTCATTTGTGGGTCTTATCATAATATTTAGTGTAAAATCAATGTTCTCGGAAATCATAACTTGTTGTGTGAACAGGTCCCGGTATTCCTCATCTACAAACAAATGTTGTTCTTATTTATTTATTTATTAATTAACAATTTAAATTGAAATACCTGTTTCTAAATGGTGAAATATTTTTGGAGAACACTCCCATTCCAAATTTTCTTCGTTAGTGTTCCAAGATACTTGTTCTATAATAAAAATAAAGATTATTTATTTCCGTTGGTATTTACTCAATAAAATAACTTACATTATTCTATATACATTAATTATTCTACAAAACATCAAATAAAAATAAAAAATTAAAAACATATTTGTCTATCCAACAACAAACACCTTCAAATATGTATGTGTTCCTACAATTCACGTTTATATAAAATGAGAGTAGGAATTGTATTACCTAGCTTTTATAATTGTAACTTCGAACAACGATGGATGGCAATTATAGTACCTAAAACCATTAAGTCAGTTTGAAACAGTGACATTTTTACAAATATTAGATCCTTTTCGACCATTATTTTAAACAATTAGTATTTAAATTTGTGTATTGTCTTATTTAACATTATATATGCTTACAACAGTTTTATGAGAGAAGAGCATTTTTAGAACACCAGTGTTAGAATTAAAAATCAGTAGCAGCTATTGAGCGTTTAGTAATATTTATAACTTAAAAAACACTATTTATTAAATTTTTGTGCTCACTTTCTGAATTAGTTATAAAATTAACTACTATTCCTTTACTGATGCAACTTCTGCCTTACATATGTTATTTCTGAACGTACCCATCATCAGTTATTTGTTCGTGGTGGAAAAATCAATTGTCCAATAAGAAAATACATCTGAGCGGAAAAGTATCTCCAATTTAAATTTGAAATTTAAAATTTATTTATTTATTTATAAACAATTAAGTTCAAGTGTTTAAAGTGAATTGAAGGACTCTATAAGGTAAGCCATGTTATGCCGTTAATACTTCTGTATTTACAATTTAAATACATTAATATTTACATAGAACAAGACTAGATGAATTCATACATTTGTATATCCGGCTATATCGAGTGATGTGATGTAGCAGTTTTGGTGTTTCTAATAGCCTTTTCCATGGTAGTTTGCGATCTGGTCTTAACATGTGTCCTTCTGATTGACCCTGATTGCAAGAAGCCACAATTGTTGCTATACGTTTCATCGGTGATGTTAATTTATTTTGCCTTCTAATGATCGGTTGGATGCAGAGCATTAATTCGTGAAGTGGATCTAATTCATCTGCTAATGCTTGCATCCTATGTTGAAAGCTCTTCTTGTGGATAATAAACTAAATTATGAGTATCCGGCTCCGACTCGCAGCGCCTCCATTGTGGTGTTCTAAGAGGACTTGTTACTGTTCGGTTTTTGTTTGTTGGTTTTTGATTTCCACATGTATTTATTTATTTATACAGACTACGATACGAATACGATACTGATAGAAAATTTATAAAATAAAATTGTAATTCGAATTAAAAAATTGTAGGTCTCTTCTACTTGTAAGAGAACAAAGCGCACACAACACGAGTAGTGGATGAGCAAGCTAGACCCTGGTCCCCCTGTGGACTGTAGCACCAACGATTATTATTAATATTATCGCAAAATGTTTTCATTACTTTACTCTACAATTGCTAATTTGATACTGAAATTTTAAATTGTTTAATCAATTTAACTTACCAGGTAGATATATAACATGGAGCAAAATAAGCAGTCAAAGAAGAAGTGTGTAATGGGATGTGTAGGCATTCGCCATACATACAAGGCGAAGAACGAAACTATGTGAGTAAATATTTTAAAGTAAATTTCATTACAATATATAATGCTGCCTCTGTTTATACTCGTAATCTATTTTTCTGTAACTACTGTGTCCACTCTATGCTTTAATATCATCATACTTATATTTATATGCATAAGTATTTCATTTCCGAATGAACAATAGTCTTGTTTCACGCATACCCAAAAACTGTCTGCCCTTTGAAAAGTGTAGTGTTTTTGATTGGTATTTGTCGTTTTTCTGCTTTTTCATATTTTCACGATGTGTATTTTTACTTTTCAGCCACACTCTCCTGATTCTTGAGACCTCCTACGCACCCGTTCTGCGACTTTTAAGATCCCTTTTCTTTGTCCTTAAAGTGTCTTAACATACGAAAGTGGAGTGTTGCCGCATTATTTATCAAGTAGATAAGTTATAACCGCCATCCAGGAAGTGCAATGGGATGGGCCTGGCATAAAAGCAATGAAGAACTGCGATATATACTACAGCAATTGCAATAGAGAGAGAAGGCAGCGCTTATTCGGATGCGGATTTGTTGTTCGAGGCAGACTTAGGCAAAAAGTCTTGAGCTACGACCCAGTCAGCGAACGCCTCATGACAATCCGCATTGAGGCTAAATTCGGGATCATCAGCCTAATATGCGCTAACGCCCCGACAGAGGAGAAGGATGACAACATCAAGAACATACGATCGATGCCCCAGCTATGACACCAAGTTCGTTCTATGAGAATTCAACGCTCAGCTGGGAAAGGAG
Organism: Eristalinus aeneus; assembly: GCA_955652365.1. NCBI lineage: Eukaryota > Metazoa > Arthropoda > Insecta > Diptera > Syrphidae > Eristalinus > Eristalinus aeneus. The sequence goes on along the minus strand of OY019131.1, from coordinate 87,728,966 downwards.
GACATCTTTGCTGGAGTCATCGGTAAACACAGCCTGCACGACAACACATCCGGAAACGGACTCAAGCTGTTGGACTTCGCCTCGGGGCGAAACCTCTCTGTGGCTAGCACGCGGTTCCCACACCTGGACATTCACAAAGTAACCTGGCGATCTCCTGATCAATCAACCGTCAACCAGATTGATCACGTTGCGATCGACGTCAGACACTCCTCCAGTGTTCTCGATTTCCGAACCTTCCGAGGTGCAAACATTGACTCGGATCATCACCTTGTTGTAGCCAAGGTAAGAACCCGGATATCGAGAGAGCAACGGAGTCGAGAAAGGCCAAAACGGTTTGACGTCGAAAAGCTACAATCGCAGCTGATTACTGGGAACTTTGCCGACCGAGTCTCCCGGAAACTCGCTCAGAGTTCGACGCTTCCTGCACTAAGCATAGAAGAAGAATGGAAACGTTGTCAAGAAGCCATCAAAGATGCTGCCACTGATGTGCTGGGTTTCACGTCACCACCCAGAAGGAACCCATGGTTTGACGACGAGTGCAGGCAAGCGCACGCAGCTAAACAAGACGCCTATAAGGCGACGCTGCATCGAACAACGCGGGCTGTTCGTGAACTCTACGAACAGAGAAGAAGGGAAGAGCACCGGCTTCTCAGAAGGAAGAAGAAGGAGCATGAGAAGCGCGCGGTCGAGGAAATGGAAAGGTGTTTTGGCAGGAATGAAGTCCGAAAATTTTACCGAAAGGTAAAACAGCTATCCGGAGGATACAAGGTTCAGACCAAGGCCTGCCGGGACCAAAATGGACAACTAGTAGTAGAGTCGCAGTCTGTGCTGAGAATCTGGAAGGATCATTTCTGCCGACTCCTAAGCGGCGATGACGACCCAAATCCCGCTGTTAGGCAGAATGTTCCACTCAACTTGGACGATGATAGACAAGCATTCCGTCCCCCCGACTTAGACGAGGTGAGGATAGCAATATCCAAGCTTAATTCGAACAAAGCTGCTGGAGCGGACGGACTGTCCGCAGAACTATTTAAAGCAGCTGGAGATGACCTGGTTGGGCGCATGCACCGCTCATCTGTAAGATATGGTCGGAGGAAAGCATGCCCGATGAGTGGAATCTCAGCGTCGTTTGCCCGGTCCACAAGAAAGGAGACTCCTTTGACTGCGCCAACTACAGAGGGATTAGTCTCCTGAACATCGCATACAAGATCCTCTCTGCCGTATTGTGTGAGCGTCTGAAACCATTTGTCCATGACCTGATAGGTCCCTATCAGTGTGGTTTCAGACCAGGGAAGTCCACAGTAGACCAGATCTTCACATTACGGCAGATCCTGGAAAAGACCCAAGAAATGCAAATTGACACTCACCACCTATTCGTCGATTTCAAGGCTGCATATGACAGTGTGCATAGAGACGAGCTATATAGTGCCATGTCTAGTTTTGGCATTCCTACCAAACTCGTCAGATTGTGTAGGATGACGATGGAGAACTCTCGCTGCTCCGTCAAGGTCGGTACCGAACTCCCGAGACCTTCAATGTCAAAAAACGTTTTAGACAAGGCGACGCACTGTCATGTGACTTCTTTAACATCATCCTCGAGAAGATCGTGCGTAACTCACAAGTCAACACCAGAGGCACGATCTTCCAGAAGTCAGTTTCACTGTTAGCTTACGCTGATGACATTGACGTGATTGGACGAACACAGCGAGCCGTCAATGAGGCGTTTGCTGGCATTGAAGCGGAAGCGGCTAAAATAGGTCTTGCGGTAAATGAGGGCAAAACGAAGTACATGCTGTCATCAAGGAAGGACACACAACATCGACGTCTCGGACGGAGCGTCACACTAGGCAGCAGAAACTTCGAGGTAGTTAAGGACTTCGTCTACCTCGGCTCCGCGGTAAATAGGGACAACAACATCAGTACCGAAATCAAACGCAGAATCACTCTTGCCAACCGCTGTTTCTTTGGGCTCAAGAGGCAATTGAGTAATAAAGCCCTCTCTAGAAGGACTAAACTAGCTTTATATAACAGCTTGATCATCCCCGTCCTACTATATGGCGCAGAATCTTGGACGTTAGCAAAGGCGATGAGGAAGCCCTTAGTCTTTTCGAGAGAAAAGTTTTGCGTGCGATTTTTGGTCCTGTTTGCGTTGATGGCATCTGGAGGAGAAGATTTAATGACGAACTCTATAGGCTGTACAGCGACATGTGCCTGGTTAAGCGTCTACGGATACAACGCTTAAGATGGCTACGCCATGTAGAGCGTATGGACACCACTGCTCCGGCCCGAAAAGTCTTTGAATCCGAGCCATTGGGACAACAGAGGACGGCCTAGACTGAAGTGGCGCACACAAGTGGAGAAGGACCTCAACCAACTTGGAGTGCGCAACTGGAGACAGCTGGCGAAAGATCGTGCTGGCTGGAGAGGCATGTTGGTTGAGGCCCAGGTCCACCCCGGACTGTAGCGCTACAAAAAGAAGAAGAAGAAGATAAGTTATAGCATACGATAGTAGGATAAGATAATAAGATTTGAATAATTTCCCACATTAATGTAAATATAAATAAGCAAAATAATTGTGAACATTAAAATATAATAATAATATATGATTGATAGTAAATAATACGCCTCATAATAACATATACATTTATATATAACAAACTCTCATTCAAATAAATTTTGTTATAACAAATTCTGTAGGGAAGTATTTCCACTCCTTGATTCAGAAATTTTGAGGCCCTGTTTTCCATTTTTAAATATTCAGAAACTATTTAAAACATACATTTATTATGACAGGAGGGAGTTTTGGCCGCAGCAATTGGGGATAGCAAAATTGTTCAAGACGGATATGGTTTGTGACAAACATTTTTCAAACAAAATCCGCTTGAATGCAAAGGCTGTTCCTGATATACTGTGCGCTCCTAACAACAGTTGCTTTGACGAAGGTGTCCGCTTTACTGCACACTTACAGCAGGAAGAGCGTGCTCAAGTCTGTGTCAGTATTAGGGATGAAGATGTTGAAAACGAAGATGAGGTCGAAGTTAAAGAAGATTCAGAAATGGAAGAAGTTGTAGTGAAAGAAGAATTTTTAGAGCAAGAAGATTTAGTGGAAGAATATTTGGTGGAAGAACATATAGTGGATGCTTTGGTGGAAGAAGATTAAGTGGAAGATTTCGTGGAAGAATATTTGGTAGAAGAAGATGTAGTGGAAGAAGATTTAGTAGAAGAAGATTCGGTGGAAGAAATTTCTTATTCTGTAGAAGAAGACTTAAGTTGTCTTAAGTATGAAAGTGCCGAGAAAGGATCCCAAACGAGTGAGTATTTAAGAAACAGAACTCCTAAAAAAGTACTAATTCGTCAACGATTATACTAATCGGAGATGAAGGCAATTGTCGCGAGTAACAGGTTTTAATAGAAGACCAAAAGAAACAAATCTTGTTCTTGGAAGAACAAGTTAGAAAACTAGCTAGAGGATACACTAGCTTACAGTTCAGAAAGTATTTGTAATTGCCATAAAAATTTTGACATAAAAACCATTGACTCTAATATTAGACAAAATAGTAACGTTTGTAGCAGGGGTTATAGGTTTTCCAATGAATTGCAACTAATGGCACTTTCAATTCATTGCACTTCTCCGGTTACATATAGGTTTTTAAGGTCATCTTTGAACTTGCCTTCGGTCACAACCCTTTGTCTTTTTATTTCGTCGTGGCCAAAAAGTCCGGGCAATATTGAGTTTAACGTAAAGACATTAGAGTTGAAAGTCAGTCAGCTATCAAAAATTTATAAATACTGATCCATTTCCGCTGACGAAATGTCGTTAAAAGAGCACGTAGATTATTGTAGAAAAAATGATATACTTGTAGGATTAGAAGATTTTAGTGAAGGTGATTACCGATCAAATTGGTTGGCTAATCATGTTTTAGTCTTTATGTTTCAAGGTATAGCAAAGCATTGGAAACATCCAATCGCTTATTATTTTGTGCGTAATAGCTGCATACCTTCACTTTTAAAGAAAAAACTGTTTGAGATCGTTCGCGCACTTCGTCGGAGTGGTTTGTTTTCGGTCCATTTCGTATCTGATCAGGGAGCGAACTTTAGGGCCTTAGCTAATTTATTAGAAGTAGAGGCGGAAACGCCTTATTTCGTCGTAGACGATCATAGGGTTCATTACTTCTTCGACTGCCTCTATCTTATTTAAAGCACGCGAAACTGTTTGATGAGTAATCAAATAATGTTTGATGGCACTGCACGTGCCTGTTGGAAAGATTTAGTCTCCTTATATAACGAGGACTGCAAACTAGGAATCCGTAACGCCCCTAAACTGACGGAGGCACATATACGCCCTAACACTTTTCAACGAATGAAAGTGAAATATGCCACTCAAGTATTTAGCCATAAGGTTTCGTCAGCATGCTTTACTTAATTCAGTGGAGTCGACGAGCGTGATACAATGTTAGGTACTGGTCAATTTTTAGAATTTTTTAATAATTTGTTTGATATTTTTAATTCTTCAAACACATTTTCTGTAAATTCATTAAGGGTAGGTTTTCGTGAAAATGATATACAGAGGTAATTTTTACAGAAGCCGTAAAGCGCATCAATACCATGAAAGTGCTCAATCCTCAAGGCAAAGATGTGACAGACAAATTCTATTTTTTGAAGGGGTGGCTTTTGAATATTTCGTCACTTACGTCTTGTGGCAGTCTCTTTCGCAATGCCAGTTCAAATATATTTTGACAAGGCACCTTAATCAGGATTGTTTAGAACAATTTTTCGGAGAAGCAAGGAGTGCGGGAAAGTGTAGCGGTAGCCTAACTGCTTTACAATTTAAAAGCGCATTCAAGAAGCTTTGGGGACTGCAATACTTAAATACGAACCGACAATTGCGAAAGCGTCAATACTGAGCGATTACATTCGATTAGTAATCAGGCTCTTGTAAAGCAGCCGTCTTGGATACCGGCCAAAGTAGATCATCAACTTTTGGTTGCGATTACGGAAATTTTACCCGCAGATATAAACACAAACGATTTGCTTAGAGAAAACAGTTTCGTTTATGTTTGTGGTTATATTTTCCGAAAATGCTACGAAAGTCACAAATGTAGTTCAACATTGCCAACATTGAATACAGCAGCACCATCCGCTGATTTAACATATTAATCGTTCAAGCAATTTGAAAACTGCAGTCTTGTTGCTCCACCACCAAGCTTCGTTGAATATATACACTCTCTCGATGATCTATTTTGCAAACATTTTAATGAATGTTACTACGTTAAAGGTGTAGCCACCCGCCTATCGGAATTGCTTCACACGGAAAATCCGTATATTTGTTGCGAGAACTTGCTTCAGCATTTAATTTTAAATTTATTTTTTTATTATTTTATTTTATTAGGTTACGTATTTACTTTTTTATTAAGTTTTGGAATGGGGATCTGGCTAACTCAAGTTTCAGGAACAAGCTTTTTCGCGTATCACATTTGTAGATATAATATGCACTGAAAATTCCACATCAACTTGTCTTCCATTTTTTTTATAAAACATTGTTTATACATATTTTAATTGTGCAATTAAAAATATATTTTTACTTTTTGTTTGGGTGCAATAGGCCTCCAGGGGAAACCGAACACCCATTAAAAAAAATCGGTTAACACACCAACGAGTGTACCTCAAGGGTGGTGTGGAATTGCTCATAATTTTTGTTCTTACAGAATCTACAAAATACTACTACTACATCTACAATCTACAAAATACTACTGCTCGTAACAAATGCAGCAACCCAGGGAACAGAACTTCATCACATATAGTGACTCCAATATATGAGAAAATATTAAGATTAGATTAGTACAGAAAGTACAGAAATCATGTATACATATTTTTATTCTGTGTTTACTACTGAGTACAATTGAATAAAAGAAAAAAACATAAGAATTTTTAACAAAATAAACTACAATGTTATTCACAAGCGTACACTTTAAACCACTCAAAAGTATTCGTCTTTGAATCCGTGCCATTAGGACAACGCTACAGAGGACGATCTAGACTAAAGTGGCGCACACAAGTGGAGAAGGACCTCAACCAACTTGGAGTGCGCAACTGGAGACAGCTGGCGAAAGATCGCGCTGGCTGGAAAGACATGTTGGTTGAGGCCCAGGTCCACCCCGGACTGTAGCGCCACAAGAAGAAGAAGAAGAAGAATATGTGATGAAGTTCTGTTCCCTGGGTTGCTGCATTTGTTACGAGTAGTTGTATTTTTGAGATTCTGTAAGAACAAAAGTGAGCAATTCCACACCACCCTTGAGGTATGCTCGTTGGTGCGTTAACCGATTTTTTTTACTGGCTGTTCGGTTTCCCCTGGAGGCCTATTGCACCCAAACTAAAAGTAAAAATAAATTTTTAATTGAGCAATTAAAATATGTATAAGCAATTCATATTATTGTTTTATAAAAAAATGGGAGACAAGTTGATGTGGAATTTTTAGTGCATATTATATCTACAAGTGTGATACGCGTAAAAGCTTGTTCCTGAAACTTGAGTTAGCCAGATCCCTATTCCAAAACTTAATAAAAAAAAGTAAATACGTAACCTAATAAAATAAAATAATAATAAAATAAATTTAAAATTAAATGCTGAAGCAAGTTCTCACAACAAATATACGGATTTTCCGTGTGAAGCAATTCGGATAGGCGGGTCGCTACACCTTTAACGTAGTAACATTCATTAAAATGTTTGCAAAATAGACCATCGAGAGAGTGTATATATTCCACGAAGCTTGGTGGTGGAGCAACAAGACTGCAGTTTTCGAATTGCTTGAACGATGAAAATGTTAAATCAGCGGATGGTGCTGCTGTATTCAATGTTGGCAATGTTGAACTACATTTGTGACTTTCGTAACATTTTCGGAAAATATAACCACAAACATAAACGAAACTGTTTTCTCTAAGAAAGTCGTTTGTGTTTATATCTGCGGGTAAAATTTCCGTAATCGCAACCGAAAGTTGATGATCTACTTTGGCCGGTATCCAAGACGGGTGCTTTACAAGAGCCTGATTACTAATCGAATGTAATCGCTCAATATTGACGCTTTCGCAATTGCCGGTTCGTACAATCTTTAAGTATTGCAGTCCCCAAAGCTTCTTGAATGCGCTTTTAAATTGTAAAGCAGTTAGGCTACCGCTACACTTTCCCGCACTCATTGCTTCTCCGAAAAATTGTTCTAAACAATCCTGATTAAGGTGCCTTGTCAAAATATATTTGAACTGGCATGGCGAAAGAGACTGCCACAAAGACGTAAGTGACGAAATATTCAAAAGCCACCCCTTCAAAAAATAGAATTTGTCTGTCACATCTTTGCCTTGAGGATTGAGCACTTTCATGGTATTGATGCGCTTTACGGCTTCTGTAAAAATTACCTCTGTATATCATTTTCACGAAAACCTACCCTTAATGAATTTACAGAAAATGTGTTTGAAGAATTAAAAATATCAAACAAATTATTAAAAAATTCTAAAAATTGACCAGTACCTAACATTGTATCACGCTCGTCGACTCCACTGAATTAAGTAAAGCATGCTGACGAAACCTTATGGCTAAATACTTGAGTGGCATATTTCACTTTCATTCTTTGAAAAGTGGTAGGGCGTATATGTGCCTCCGTCAGTTTAGGGGCGTTACGGATTCCTAGTTAGCAGTCCTCGTTATATAAGGAGACTAAATCTTTCCAACAGGCACGTGCAGTGCCATCAAACATTATTTGATTACTCATCAAACAGTTTCGCTTGCCTTTAATAAGATGGGGGCAGTCGAAGAAGTAATGAACCCTATGATCGTCTACGACGAAATAAGGCGTTTCCGCCTCTACTTCTAATAAATTAGCTAAGGCCCTAAAGTTCGCTCCCTGATCAGATACGAAATGGACCGAAAACAAACCACTCCGACGAAGTGCGCGAACGATCTCAAACAGTTTTTTCTTTAAAAGTGAAGGTATGCAGCTATTACGCACAAAATAATAAGCGATTGGATGTTTCCAATGCTTTGCTATACCTTGAAACATAAAGACTAAAACATGATTAGCCAACCAATTTGATCGGTAATCACCTTCACTAAAATCTTCTAATCCTACAAGTATATCATTTTTTCTACAATAATCTACGTGCTCTTTTAACGACATTTCGTCAGCGGAAATGGATCAGTATTTATAAATTTTTGATAGCTGACTGACTTTCAACTCTAATGTCTTTACGTTAAACTCAATATTGCCCGGACTTTTTGGCCACGACGAAATAAAAAGACAAAGGGTTGTGACCGAAGGCAAGTTCAAAGATGACCTTAAAAACCTATATGTAACCGGAGAAGTGCAATGAATTGAAAGTGCCATTAGTTGCAATTCATTGGAAAACCTATAACCCCTGCTACAAACGTTACTATTTTGTCTAATATTAGAGTCAATGGTTTTTATGTCAAAATTTTTATGGCAATTACAAATACTTTCTGAACTGTAAGCTAGTGTATCCTCTAGCTAGTTTTCTAACTTGTTCTTCCAAGAACAAGATTTGTTTCTTTTGGTCTTCTATTAAAACCTGTTACTCGCGACAATTGCCTTCATCTCCGATTAGTATAATCGTTGACGAATTAGTACTTTTTTAGGAGTTCTGTTTCTTAAATACTCACTCGTTTGGGATCCTTTCTCGGCACTTTCATACTTAAGACAACTTAAGTCTTCTTCTACAGAATAAGAAATTTCTTCCACCGAATCTTCTTCTACTAAATCTTCTTCCACTACATCTTCTACCAAATATTCTTCCACTAAATCTTCTTCCACCAAAGCATCCACTATATGTTCTTCCACCAAATATTCTTCCACTAAATCTTCTTGCTCTAAAAATTCTTCTTTCACTACAACTTCTTCCATTTCTGAATCTTCTTTAACTTCGACCTCATCTTCGTTTTCAACATCTTCATCCCTAATACTGACACAGACTTGAGCACGCTCTTCCTGCTGTAAGTGTGCAGTAAAGCGGACACTTTCGTCAAAGCAACTGTTGTTAGGAGCGCACAGTATATCAGGAACAGCCTTTGCATTCAAGCGGATTTTGTTATTGTTGCCAAACATTTTGTTTGAAAAATGTTTGTCACAAACCCTATCCGTCTATCCCCAATTGCTGCGGCCAAAATTCCCTCCTCTCATAATAAATGTATGTTTTAAATAGTTTCTGAATATTTAAAAATGGAAAACAGGGCATCAAAATTTCTGAATCAAGGAGTGGAAATACTTCCCTACAGAATTTGTTATAACAAAATTTATTTGAATGAGAGTTTGTTATATATAAATTTATATGTTATTATGAGGCGTATTATTTACTATCAATCATATATTATTATTATATTTTAATGTTCACAATTATTTTGCTTATTTATATTTACATTAATATGGGAAATTATTCAAATCTTATTATCTTATCTTACTATTGTATGCTATAACTTATCTACTTGATAAACAATGCGCCAGCATTCCGCTCTGGTATGTTAAGACACTTTAAGAACAAAGAAGAGGGGATCTTAAAAGTCGCAGAACGGGTGCGTAGGAGGTCTCAAAAATCACGAGAGTGTGGCTGAAAAGTAAAAATACACCGTGAAAATATGAAAAAGCAGAAAAACGACAAATACCAATCAAAAACACTACACTTTTCAAAGGGCAGACAGTTTTTGGGTATGCGTGAAACAAGACTATTGTTCATTCGGAAATGAAATACGTATGCATATAAATATAAATATATGATATTAAAGCATAGAGTGGACACAGTAGTTACAGAAAAATAGATTACGAGTATAAACAGAGGCAGCATTATATATTGTAATGAAATTTACTTTAAAATATTTACTCACATAGTTTCGTTCTTCGCCTTGTATGTATGGCGAATGCCTACACATCCCATTACACACTTCTTCTTTGACTGCTTATTTTGCTCCATGTTATATATCTACCTGGTAAGTTAAATTGATTAAACAATTTAAAATTTCAGTATCAAATTAGCAATTGTAGAGTAAAGTAATGAAAACATTTTGCGATAATATTAATAATAATCGTTGGTGCTACAGTCCACAGGGGGACCAGGGTCTAGCTTGCTCATCCACTACTCGTGTTGTGTGCGCTTTGTTCTCTTACAAGTAGAAGAGACCTACAATTTTTTAATTCGAATTACAATTTTATTTTATAAATTTTCTATCAGTATCGTATTCGTATCGTAGTCTGTATAAATAAATAAATACATGTGGAAATCAAAAACCAACAAACAAAAACCGAACAGTAACAAGTCCTCTTAGAACAATTCCAATGGAGGCGCTGCGAGTCGGAGCCGGATACGCATAATTTAGTTTATTATCCACAAGAAGAGCTTTCAACATAGGATGCAAGCATTAGCAGATGAACTAGATCCACTACACGAATTAATGCTCTGCATCCAAACGATCTTTAGAAGGCAAAATAAATTAACATCACCGATGAAACGTATAGCAACAATTGTGGCTTCTTGCAATCAGGGTCAATCAGAAGGACACATGTTAAGACCAGATCGCAAACTACCATGGAAAAGGCTATTAGAAACACCAAAACTGCTACATCACATCACTCGATATAGCCGGATATACAAATGAATTCATCTAGTCTTGTTCTATGTAAATACTAATGTATTTAAATTGTAAATACAGAAGTATTAACGGCATAACATGGCTTACCTTATAGAGTCCTTCAATTCACTTTAAACACTTAAACTTAATTGTTTATAAATAAATAAATAAATTTTAAATTTCAAATTTAAATTGATTTTTCCACCACGAACAAATGGCTGATGATGGGTACGTTCAGAAATAACATATGTAAGGCAGAAGTTGCATCAGTAAAGGAATAGTTGTTAATTTTATAACTAATTCAGAAAGTATAAAAAAAATTTAATAAACAGTGTTTTTTAAGTTATAAATATTACTAAACGCTCAATAGCTGCTACTGATTTTTAATTCCAACACTGGTGTTCTAAAAATACTCTTCTCTTATAAAACTGTTGTAAACATATATAATGCTAAATAAGACCATACATAAATTTAAATACTAATTGTTTAAAATAATGGTTGAAAAGGATCTAATATTTGTTAAAATGTCACTTTTTCAAACTGACTTAATGGTTTTAGGTACTATAATTGCCATCCATCGTTGTTCGAAGTTACAATTATAAAAGCTAGGTCACACAATTCCTACTCTCATTTTGTATAAACGTGAATTGTAGTAACACATACATATTTGGCATGGTCAGGTATATATATTTGTCTATCCAGGTATATGTAGTTGGATAGACAAATATGTTCTTATTATATATATATTATTATTTTTTATTTGATATTTTGTAGAATATTTAATGTATCTTGAATAATGTAAGTTATTTTATTGAGTAAATACCAACGGAAATAAATAATCTTTATTTTTTTTTATAGAACAAGTATCTCGGAACACAAGTTAAAAGGAAATACCTCCGTAATGTTGGTCTTACTAGCCTTCGTTACTGTCTTGTTTTTTACACATTTCATAAGTCATTACAAATATACTATAAATAAAGTTCTATTTATATAATTTTAACCTATTTAAGGTTGTGATAACACTTAAATCATAAACATTTTGCTCTAGTTGTTTACGAACTCAACCTTTTGAATATACATAAAATGGCTGACCAATTCACAAACTGTGGGCAATTTACCAGTGTTTGACACTATTGGGGGCAAAATTGACAATTTGGGCGCCATCTTGCCTATTTTGGAGGGGAAACGTAAAGATATGTGAGTAAAGTGAGACAATGTTCGATGATACGTAAATAACTTCCAGAATTTGAGGTTATGTCCGGGTTTTGTTTACTAAAACACGTAAATAACAGTCAAACATCGAGGAGTTAATGTAAGTACATAACTTATGAAATGCCGGCATATTATTTGTCCCATCGCTGAAAACAAATGTCTGGAAGGAGCCACGTCTGCGGGTGGAATACGGCGGATGGGGTAGCTGCTCCCAGCCAAGTGTTTTGATTGTATCCTGAACCGGTTCTGCTTTGTGTGCAGATGCATTGTCATGGAGCAAAATGACCTTGCCGTGTCTTCTGGCCTATTCTGGTTCAAATTGATCATTTGTTGTCGGTAGCGATCAGTATTAACGGTTTCACCAGGTTTTAGGAGCTCGTGGTACAGCACACCTTTCTGGTAACATCAAACACACAGCATTGTCTTTTTGCCGAATCGATCTGGTTTTGCAGTCGATGTTGATGGTTGTCCCAGATTAACCCATGTTTTTTTCCGTTTCGCCAGTAACAATCCGATGTAAAACAGATTTTCTTTCGTGTCTTTGAAGCAAAATTTCACAAGTGTTTTTTCGGTTTTCCATCTGTTTTTCATTCAATTCCTGTGGCACCCATTGTCCACACTTTTGGATCTTTCCCACAGCTTTTAAATGGTCAGAAATTGTTTGTTGTGCAAAATATAACATTGCTGCCATTTGCTTTTGACTCAAGGTGTCATCTCCATCCAATATCGTTTGCAATTCAGCGTCTTCAAACATTTGTGGTGGTCTTGCACGGTCTTCATTTCTCACATCAAAATCATTATTTTGGAACCATCTTTTGCATGTTGCTTCTGATAGAGCATGATCACCATTTGCCTCGACAAGCATTCGATGCGACGGAAAAAATCATGGGTTAATCTGGGACAACCATCAACATTGACTGCAAAACCAGATCGATTCGGCAAGAAGACAATGCTGTGTGTTTGGTGGGACCAGAAAAGTGTGCTGTACCACGAGCTCCTAAAACTTAATGATACCGTTAATACTGATCGCTACCGACAACAAATGATCAATTTGAACCATACATTGATCGAAAAACGACCAGAATGGGTCAGAAGACACGGCAAGGTAATTTTGCTCCATGACAATGCACCTGCACACAAAGGAAAACCGCTTCAGGATACAATCAAAACACTTGGCTGGGAGCAGCTACCCCACCCGCCGTATTCACCAGACTTGACTCCTTCCGACTACCATTTGTTTTCATCGATGGGACACGCATTGGCTGAGCAGCACTTTGATTCTTACGAGGAGGTCGAAAATTGGGTGTCTGATTGGTGTGCTTTAAAAGACGGACAATTTTATTGGCGTGGTATTCACAAATTGCCAGAAAGGTGGTCAAAATGTGTAGAAAACAATGACCAATACTTTGAATAAAATGTTTTTACTTTTCCATTAATAATTAGTATTTTATTTAAGAAAACCCTCATTTCATACGGGTATACCTGGTACAGTGGCTCAACATTATAATGGGACATTTACAGTTACAAAAACTGTCTTTAATTTTCTGGAAAATTAAAAGCTTTGTATATGAATTATATACGGAATTTGGATACTTATATAATCACGTTTATTAATAAAAGAAAGCAAAATTAAATTCAGCAATACAGATTAAAAACGACAACAAAAACATCAAAAAAGTCAAAAGTCTTAGGTCAAAGTAAGTAACACATGTTAACCGCGCTGCATTTCGATTTAATTAACGGTACATGTTTGGATTTTTTTAAATGACATTTAGAAGGGTTCTCATTACCTCATTTAAAATAACTATTTTCCCATCAAACACGCATTTTCAAAAAGGAAAAATGTCACCAGGCTGTCCTCACATCTGAAGGTATACCGGAATTGATAATAACACATTCCAAATCTGGAAAATCGGTATCAGAAATAGTAAATATACCTTCATCAACAGTGTTTAACATTATTAAACGATACAAATATTCGGATCATTTTGCTAACAAAGCCAAACCGAGCAAGCGGGAATTTTTTTCAGATGAACGGTGGCTTTCAAGATAGATCAAGAACCAGCCTCATCTAAGTGCCCCTTAACTTGCTGCTGAAGCCGAAAAATACCTTGGCAAAAAATTAAAGCCTGAAACCATCAAAAATATATTGAGGAAGCACAACTTTAATGGCCGATATGCTATGAAGAAACTGTTCATCAGTAAGGCGAATAAGGAAAATACGCACAAACTTCACCATCAGGCATATAAATAAGGTCATTTTCACAAATGAAAGCAAATATAATGTTTTTCGGTCAGATGCGCGTTCATATGTGTGGAAAAAGTCGAATGAAGAGCTACGGGAGAGAAATTTTAATGAAATAATGACTAAAACATTTGGAGAATGCAAATGATGGCAATTTTAGTTTTTGTTTCAAGGTAATCCACAACTTTGATGTGGCATTCAGCAGATTTCTTTCCGATCTCATATATCCTTTTTGAAGCGGGTCCGCTTGCGTTTTCTGTAAAATTTAAAATTTTCATTATTATTTAATAAAATTTGAAAAAAAAATTGTATGATCAACCTGAGGTCAACGATAGGTTTTGTTCTGAAGAACTTTTATGGTCCAGGTGGTCTTCTCTTTTCTCATTCACATCACATTGAAACAGCAACAACACTGAAAACAACGGATTAATTAAATTTTCATAAAATAATTCCAATAAATTTGCCTTTGAGAGGGACAACTCTCTTTGTTTCTTCCAGTTTTTTTTTTTTTGTTATGGACTTTAGTTTCCTTATACCGCCGTTCCAGACTTCTGTATTTACCTTGGACTTGCACCACGGGAAAAGTGGTCTCCTTTGTATGACCTGCCACATTTTCGTTTCATTTTTCAGTTCGAAAGTTTTCCCCACATTCGGCCGGAGATTTTCCGCCATCGGCAGTAGCAATTTTGTTGGTGCCTCCAACTAAACATCTTTGTGTGACTCAACCGCTGCTTCATTGGTAAGTCTTTTTAAAATATTTGGTATGAGATCCGTGTACTCGGATTTAATAACGTCTTGTGTGAACAAGTCCCGGTATTCCTCATCTACAAGCAAACGTTTTTTGTTATTTATTTATTGATTAAAAATTGAAATTGAAAAACCTGTTCCTAAACTGTGAAATGTTTTTGGAGAATACTACAATTCCAAATTTTTATTTTCGTTATTTCTCTCCATATAACAGGTTTAAAATAAAACGCATGCGCAGCAAACCAATTTCAAATTTTCATTTATTTGACAGAAAAGTAAAAACATAGCCACAAAAACTTTTTGTGTTAAAATCGGCAGGGTGGGAAAATTCTTTATTTCTCGAGAGAGCGCTTGATTGACGTTAAACCCATTTTCTCGGAATTCGGGAATGCAGATTGTGTTGTTTTTTCAGGTACTCGAACGAACTCGAACCATATAATAGTTATAATAAACCAGCTGCTTTACGTTAAAAGAAATTCTCTTGCCAGCTTATTCAAATAAATCACCAAACAATTTTTTTCTTTCTCATTAAACAGCAGAAGTAACAATGAACATATTTGCTTTCGACTTCCTATATCTAATACAGAACAGAAAATGAAAAAACCGCTATAACGATATGTTTGGAACTATGTATGTATGCACTGCAAAAAGAGTGTTCGGAAAAGAATGTACAATGTTTTATTGACAGTTAAATTTTTGTTTTTTTTTTTTTTGTTGTTCTTATTGTTATGTTATATGGAGTACAATGACCAGACAATAAAATCACGCGACAGAACGGAACAAACGAAAAGATAACCAGACTATACAACAGGGAGCAATAAAGGGATTTTGACAGCGGTTTTTATAACATTTCCCCTTTTTGAGCAGCTGATTCACAGAGAAAGTTTTTTTTTTGTCCGATTTCTGATTACGTGTAAGCTGGTTAAGCGGCTGATTACTTTCCTGCGCAAATTAGGTGTGTTCCAGTACTTTCTGTGCTAAACTCTGAAATCTGTCAATTGTTAAGGAGTGGGGATAAATCTCTCTCAGAAAATGGAAAAGGACGGGAACGCATTTGAACCAAATGTGTAAAGCAGAAACCATCAACAGCTGATCAACCAGCTGATTTCCCCTTTGTCCATCGACCATTTGACTGTTATTTACGTGTTCTAGTAGACATAACCTGGATATAACTTCAAATTCTGATTCGAACATTGTTTCACTTTACTCACACATGTTTACCTTTCCCCTCCAAAATAGGCAATATGGCGCCCAAATTGTCAATTTTGCCCTCAATAGTGTCAAACAGGTGTTAAACATTGCCCACAGTTCGTGAATCGGTCAGCCATTTTGTGTATATTCAAAAGATTGAGTTCGTAAACAACCAGAGAAAAATGTTTATGATTTAAGTGTCATCGTAACCTTATATAATATAAAATTATAAAATATAGAACATTATTTATAGTATATTTATAATGACTTATTAAATATGTAAAAAACAAGAGAGTAACGGAAGCATGTAAGAGGAGGTATTTCTTTTCAACTTGTGTTCCGAGTTACACGCTCTATAATTAAAATAAACATTATTTAATTCAGTTGTTATTTACTCAAAAACGCTATTATGAAAAAAAAAAATACATCATTCTAAATACATTAATTATTCTACAAAATATCAAATAAAATTGAAAAACATATTTGTCTATCCAACTATAAATACCTTGCCTTGCCAAATGTGTTTGTGATCCGACAATTCACGTTTATATAAAATGAGAGGAGGAATTGTATGACCTAGCTTTTATTGTTGTTACTTCGAACAACGATGTATGGCAATTATAGTACCTAAAAGCATTAAGTTGGATTGAAAAAATGATGATGATTTTTACAAATATTAGATCATTTTCAACCATTATTTTAGACAATTAGTAATAAAATATATATTGGTGTTACTTAGCATAATATATGTTAACAACAGTTGTATGAGAGGCGAGAATGTTTAGAACACCAGTGTTAGAACGTAAAATCAGTAGCAGCTATTAAGCGTTTAGAAATATTTGTAACTTCAAAAACACTATTTCTTAAATTTTTATGTTAATGTATTTTGTATAATATATAACTTTCTGAATCAGTTATAAAATTAACAATTATTGCTTTACTGATGGAACTTCTGCTTACTTATGTTATTTCTGAACGTAGCCATCATCAGCCATTTGTTCGTGGTGAAAAAATCAATTGTCAAATTAGAAAAGGCATCTGAGCGGAAAGGTTAATTCAAATTAAATTTAAAATTTAAATTTTATTCATTTATTTACTAACAATTAAAAGTGTTTAAAGTGAATTGAAGGGCTCGATAAGGTAAGCCATGTAATGCCGTTAATACTTCTGTCACTACAATTTAAATACATTAATATTTACATGGATACATTTGTTTTAGAGCAATGAATGAGAATGAAGATGAATTCATATATCCGGGTATTTCGAGTCATGTGATGTAACAGTTTTGATGTTACTTTTCCATGGTGGTTTGGGATCTGGTTGTAAAATGTGTCCTTCTGATTGACTTTGATTGCAAGAAGCCACAATTGTTGCTATACGTTTCATCGCTGATGTTAATTTATTTTGCCTTCTCATGACTTCTAATGGATCTAGTTTATCTGCTAATGCTTGGATACCATGTTTAAAGCTCTTCTTGTGGATAATAAACTAAATGATGAGCATCCGGCTTTGGTGTTGTTCTAAGAGGACGTGTTGCTGTTCGGTTTTTGTTCGTTGGTTTTTGATTTCCACATGTATTTATTTATTTATTTATACAGACTAACATGGAAATGTGAAATTACAATGTTAGTACTCGTTTTTTTTTTTAAATAGCACAAGCTACAAAGGCTTTCAGCTCGACACTTAAAAGATATTTATAGAAAATTTACAAAATAAAGTTGTTATCCAAAATAATTCTTCGTAAGGTTTCCAGGTTTAAAGGGTTGATGTTTTAAAGAATTTCTTGAATTGTTTCATTGTTCGAAAGGTTAAGCTCGAACATGTTGGGCGATTTTCTTTTGTTAGGGAAGTATGCCCTAAGCGAAGTCGTACACAATTTGTAATAGTTTGTTTACCCACTTATGTAGGATACACAGGTTTTGTTTTGTAATTGTTAATTGTTTCATAGTGATGTTTATATGACAACCAGTTGTTAACCTGAGCGGATTAAATTTGTTTGCTTATAATTTTTAAAAGATCGTCCTGACTATATGTATTGAATAATATTGAATATGTAGGGATTCTAGTGACAGATTTAGCCGCTTTGTCCGCGAATTCATCCCCCCTGATGCCTGTATGCGATGGAAACCCACATAATTCTTATTATTTTGTTTGATTTGATGATAATATATCTAAGTGCTATTACAGCAGGAGAGTTGCTGGTGTGATGAGTAATCAAATAGTGTTTTATGGCACTGCACGTGCCTGTTGGAAAGATTTAGTCAACTTATATAACGAGAAATGTAAACGGATTCCTACGTAACGCCCCTAAACTGACGGAGCCACATATACGCCCTAACACTTTCTATCTTTCTAACACATAAGGTTTTGTCAGCATACTTTACTTATTTCCGTGGAGTCGAGGAAGGTGATACAATGTTAGGTACTGGTCAATGTTTAGATTTTTTTAAAAATTTGTTTGATACTTTTAATTCTTAAAGCACGTTTTCCGTAAATTCTTTTAGGATAGGTTTTCGTGAAAATGGTATGCAGAAGCAATTTTTAAAAGAAGCCGTAAAGCGCATTAATACCATGAAAGTGCTCAATCCTCAAGACAAAGATATGGCAAACCAATTCTATTTTTTGAAGGGGTGGCTTTTGAATATTTCGTCTCTTTGTGGCAGTCTATCGCCATGCCAGTTCAAATATATTTTGACAAGGCACTTTAATGAGGATTGCTTAGAACAATTTTTCGGAGAAGCAAGGAGTGCGGGAAAGTGTAACGGTAGCCTAACTACATTACAATTTAAAAGCGCACTCCAGAAGCCTTGGGGACTGCAATTCTTAAAGATTATACGAAACTGGAATTGCGAAAGCGTCGATACTGAGCGATTACAGTCGATCAGTAATCAGGCTCTTGTAAAGCAGCCGTGTTGGATACCGGCCAAAGTAGATCATCAACTTTCGGTTGCGATTACGAAAATTTTACTCGCAGATATAAATACAAACGATTTGCTTAGAGAAGACAGTTTCGTTTATGTTTGTGGTTATATTTTTCGAAAATGTTACGAAAGTCACAAATGTAGTTCAACATTGCCAACATTGAATACAGCAGCACCATCCGCTGATTTAACATTTTCATCGTTCAAGCAATTCGAAAACTGCAGTCTTGTTGCTCCACCACTAAGCTTCGTATAATATATACACTCTCTCGATGATCTATTTTGCAAACATTGTAATGAATGTTACTACGTTAAAGATGTAGCCACCCGCCTATCCGAATTGCTTCACACGGAAAATCCGTATATTTGTTGTGAAAACTTGCCTCAGCATTTAATTTTAAATTATTTAATTAGGCTACGTATTTACTTTTTTATTAAGTTTTGGAATAGGGATCTGGCCAACCAAAGTTTCAGGAACAAGCTTTTACGCGTATCACATTTGTAGATATAATATGCATTAAAAATTCCACATCAACTTGAAGGGCCAGTAATATTATGATTATACAATGTTAGGTAAACTAGTTTTAAGCATTTTTGTCTAGAATTTAAGTGTCCCTTTGTTATAATAAAATGCACAAAAACAAAAGCAATAACACAATTTAAACCACCCAAAAGTGTTCGTCTCTGAATCCGTGCCATTGGGACAACGCAAAAGAGGACGACCTAGACTAAAGTGGAGCACACAAGTGGGGAAGGACCTCAACCAACTTGGAGTGCGCAACTGGAGACAGCTGGTGAAAGATTGTGCTGGCTGGAGAGGCAAGTTGGTTGAGGCCCAGGTCCACCCGGACTGTAGCGCCACGAGAAGAAGAAGAAGAAAGTATTCGCTCACACTCACAATAACTTAGTTCTTAATTAAATTGTTGGGCCACCTTTATTACTAATAATGTGAGCTAGTCGATTTGGAATAGAGTCAAATAGTTTTTAAGTTACACCAGAAGCAATATAGTCCAATTTTGGAGCAAAATACAAGGAATCATAAAATTCGAAATAAAGTTGATTAGAAAACCGATTTGATGACTGAATGGGACATAATTTCGTTACTTAAAAACCAAATTACTATTCTAAATCAATTAACTCACAGAATTAAAAATAAAGGTGGACCGACAAAGTATTTGATAAGTAAAGAACTATTTTATTTTGAGTGCCACAAGAAATTTCGGTTTAAATTTAAATAAAAGAAACATAATTAACAGGTAGAGATTCGTTAGATGGATTCACATTTCACTTATTATAATTGATTATTAAATTGTTGGGATTTGATACTGTGAGTTCTGATGGTGTCATCATTTGCTGTGCCTTTTTTTGTGATCTTAGAGTGTCCTAATTATACGTCTTCGATGTTGACTTCTGTACGGACAGTTCTCGTTTTATCCATATTGCAATTAGATACTGTTCATGTTCATGGAACATGTTTAACATGAACAATCTAAAATCACATTTGTGAATTATAATTTAACTTATTATTAAATTAATATACCTGGTTGTTCAAACTAACTTACACCAACTACTTTCAACACAATGCATAATATGGTCTTTCCAAACCGCTTGATATTTGTCAATAATAAATACTTGGCGCCGAAATGTTATCAGCTGTTCATGCAGCTCACACGTATTGTCTGTCAAAATAAAAAAAAACCTTGTCTGTGAATCAGTTGTTAAGGAGGGAAAATGTTATAAAAAACGCTGTCAAAATGAATTCAAGGGCGGGTGACGAGGGAGTTGACTGTCTCCCTATTGGTCTCTGGTGTAAAGTACAATACCTCACAAGATTGAGCATACACTCACAGCTTAAACATATTTTTATCATTTCCGCCTTACAAAAAGGAGTTCAAATTGACATATTTCAATTGCTTAAAACCATAAACAAAAATATGAAAATTAAAAAAAAACTTGCTATTTCTAAGCAAAATAAAAAAGGCACTTTAATGGTGTGTTAAAATCACACAAAACTGAGCATACACTTAAAGTAAATTCGAGTTACGACTAAAACACAAAACGAAAAGGTTATAAATAAAATTTCAGTAAAGCGTGGCACCTCTTTCAGCATCTATGACAGCTTGTAACCGCCGTGGCATGGATTTTACCAGTTTTTCAGTAAAATATGGCTGAATCGCTTCTCAAGCTGCCTGAATTTCAGCCTTTAGCTCCTGGTTATTGGAGAAGGTACTTTCTTCTTCTTGCTCAGTAGAGTTAAGATCCAGCGATTGTGGAGGTGTTTTTAGCTGATTTGGAGCGTTATAAAGCAACCATTTGCGTACTAAATAGGAGGTGTGCTTCGGAGCATTATCTTTTTAGAAGTAGAAAACCGAAGATAGACCTGATTTTACTGCGGAACTTCGTAAATATCGTTTTAAGATATTCAAATACCCATTTTTGTCCATAGTATATTCTATAAATTCGAACTTTCCACAGCCATTTGAAGCCATACAACCCCACAGCAGCACAGAGCTGTATTCGGTTCCCTCCAAACGATTTGTTTGCCATCAGACCCAACTAAATTTATTTTTGTTTCATCTGAAAATAAAACACCTTCCTAAAAGCTTTCCAGGTTGTTTACATATTGTCTAGCAAACTCCAATCTTTTCTTCTTATTAACAAGAGAAATGTAAGGCTTTCTTCGAGAGATCCTACCATTTAAATTATTCTTTCTCAAGACTCTGCGAACGGTTTCCACTGAAAGAGGCTTATTAATTACCGATGGCACCTTAGCCGTTAACTTTGGAATGCTAAATTTTGGATTGGACTTGATTGTCCGAACAATATACCGCTCGTTTTGTTCTGAGAGCAATTTTTTTCTTCACCTTCCAGGTCTGTTTTTTAGTGTCCCTTCATATCTATAATTGTTTATTATTTTTTGTACCGTTGCATGCGATCGCCCTACAGTGTTTACTATTTTTCGCATCGACTTCCCCTCGCAAAATATTTCAATTATGAGCATTCTCGTTGACAAAGTAGTCTCTTTTCGCATGTTTTCCATATTTTCGCACAAAGAAGAGAATATTGGTATTTTCAGTGCAAAAGCCTGCGCAGAAATGATCATCAGGGACATCAGGAATGGAGCAATTCCTGAACAAATTTGCATGGATCGATGTGTTGCGAAGCTTGTGTATAGCGCACACACACGAATGACTGAGAAGAAAATTGCGCAATAGCATGTAGTTTTTTCTCATAAGCCGTCTGCTGACGTCATGGGAGACAACTGATTTGACAGCCGCTTGTCATTGTTCATTGTTTAAATTGAATTGTTAGAAGGGAAATTTGTGAACTCGTTTTTAATAATAAAAATTGTGCTGTAAAACCATTTTAATAAGAAAATAAATTTCAAATATACTGTCTACTAAATTTTGTAGACGTTTCCATTACTTTGTTTTATTGAAGTGGAGAATTATAGTGCTGTGAAACGAATGATAAAAAAAGTCATACAGTTTGGTATTTCTTTTTAATGAATTATTTTATTTAGTTTCCCTTTTCTTTTGTGTTGGTGTTCTAAAATTTCTTTGTTTAATTTACGTATACGGAAATACGCGCTCTGAAGAATAGGTTTTTAACACTGTCTTCGCAATTAACATTACGCGCGAGTTCTAAAAATGTTTTTAAAAAATTGTTCGAAATGAACAAGTCGTCTCCGTTGACTCTGTTAAAAATTTCCTCCAGTTGCTGCATATGACTGACTAGAGTTGCTGTTGGCTTCGAAAGGCCTCCTTCAATTAAGTGATTTACCCAGGTAAAGGATGAGTCTTTCGAAGTGTCAAATCTTAAATCGGGAATCTGGTCCCCCAATTTGTGACAGCCAGTAAAATTCTCGAGTCCATCGTGAGCCAATGTTTCCAAACCCCCCGTCCTCTTCATTATGAGTGCATACACTCTCAGGGTTTATTGAAATGCTTTTCAATATTGTATCTGATAGGAAAAAGCGCAATTAGTACAATACTAACTATAATCATCGAAAATTTACCTGTAAGTGTGCAATCATAATCTAAATCCGGAGTGTCATCTATACCAACATTTGCGTTGTTCGTTCGTTCGCACCTTCATTATATACCAGGATATATGACCGTAGCCTGTATTTGAATTCCTGATGATCAGGATGGTCATGATGGCCCCCTTTGCTCCTAATGACACCGAAGAAATCTTCCAGTACATCCTGATTGAGGCGATACGTCAGTATGTACTTTAATTAGAAACAGTTTTTTATATCATCCAACATTAATTTTAATGCATTATTTGATTGAATAATGCCTGAAAAAAATATCAAAGAATGTATTTAGGAAATTATGGAAATACTGCTATATGTTTACCTTTTTGGAAGGGTAATAAACTCTCCCTGCCGATCACTCTCATATTCTCCATGAGGTTAGTCATTGCATCCAAAATTTCATTTTGGATGTCTGCAGCTAAACCATATGCATGCGTACGCTGCCTAGCATCTGCAACCGGCACTCTCACGTTCATAATATCGAACCAGTCATTCGTCTAAAAGAATAATTAAAAAATTATTTCCTACATACGTATTACTGAATGTATATCTTACAATTTTGAACAATTTGGGAAGAATTCCCAATTGCAATTTTTAAGATAAGACTAAATGTTATTTTATGTATAATATAGATAGAAAAAACAATATTCACCAAGGCTTATCCATAGTCACTTCAAGGTTTTTAAATAAACCCCTATTTTCTCCTTCTAAGCCGCTAAAAATGGCAACAACTTTGTAGTCATATTCCTGTTTCCTGTCAAGAATGTGACTTATAATGTTTGTTGTCATCTGGCAGTTGAAGGAGTAAAATATAGGCTGTTTCCATTTTGCAATTAGTACTAGGTTAGTTAATGGTTATGTTATGTTAGTTAATGAGAATGTACACAAAAATAGATGATCTTACCTTTTAACATTGCAACTTGAACGTAGCTTACTGGTGCTAACGTAGAGTCTGAAGACCTATCGTAGCAAAACGCTTTCCGAATCTTCATTTCATCAAAACTGATGACACAGATTTTTTGGTCTTCAGTAAGTTGAATTGCAGCAGCAAGTATTTTAACAACTGGCTCTATAACTCCCGGTGAAATGTCCATCTTGTGTGCCCAATATTGCAGTGTTCGCACAGCGGGGAACGGAAAGCTTTTCTGACGCAACAATTTGTACGCCTTTGCACTAGTCGAGTACAGTGTAATAGACTGTGCAATGTCCGCTTCCGACCAGCGGACCGAGATCGTTTTGCACCGGTTTTTAATTTATTTACCTGACGGTATATTTTGCGGTATATTTTATTATTTTTTATGTTTTTATTGATTTTATTGATCTGTATTTTACCTTTTGTAAAGATTTTTTGCAACATATTTTCCACATTGCTACGTTCACTCTCGAATTACTTCAGTTTTTTCTCTAGTGAACGTATTTGAATTTGGTAGCCTTTATCCTTTTCCAGTATAAGGCAATTTTGAAGTTTAAATCTATTTCTGGAAATAGTCACATTTATGATGATTTTTTTAATAATTAACATGAACTTACATTTCTTGGCTTAAATTTTCAATTTATGTCCTTAACGCAGTGAGTTCATTATCGCTGTCACACACAACGTTGTTGTTTACTTCAACAGCTTCCTCAGGTTTTGTTGTTTCAAGGACGATTTCAGGTGATAGCGTTTCTTCAAGCAGGCTTTTAATAAATTCCTGCTTTGTTTTTGACTCCATCCTATGAATGAAGGCTCAACTTTTGTTTTCTCGAATGGTTGGAATAGCTCCTGGTTTTAAATTGTAACCATTCCTCTCACAAAATCCTTTAATTGATCACGATTAACATTTTGAATTAAGTATTATATATACTAACTTACCCATTTCAAATTGAAGGTTTCTTTCGAAATCGGTTGCAAGGAAATGTGCCGAGCAAATCCGCGACGTTTTAGGATTAAAATTGTCCTTTCGCCGGCAAAAATGAATCCATTGCTTCCGAACTTTTGGATCCTTCGGAAAGCAATGAAAGTGCAGATTCGATTTACCTTTATTGTTGTTTTTATTGCAATTATACTGCAAGCCTCATTGTAATAACTTTTATTTTAATTTAAATACAATTTAAATTCACAATCAAATTTAAACTTCACGATTCCAGTAAATTCCAATTAGAAATCAAATTTCGCGCGCGGAAATTGACGGCAAAGCCTACTTCCGTATTATAGAATTAAATATACCCATGTCTCCTGTGGCATGGCAGCTGATATATAAACAAACATGGCGAACTAGTGGATTGCGTAATCTGTAATACATCATGACATCTGTATGCTCAATTTTGTGTGTCGATTTCAGGGGTTGTTTCCTTTTTCATGCGAAAAGTAGAAAAGTACCGGTAGGAAGTCGCCTGCCTGTGAATTTGGCATATATACACTCTTGTTTAAGATATGTATTCAGTTATGATTGTATACCAAAAAATAAAAGAAATATATGGTCGGTCTTAAGACACCACGAATATGAAGTAATGATAGGTGTATGCTCAATTTTGTGAGGTACTGTATGTCATTAACAAAATGTCATATCTATAATGTCAGATACATTCCTTTGAATTATTTCAATTGTGAGTTTTAGAGTGTTGCGAAAAGAATGGAAAATTAAAATAATATTAAAAAAGTTTATTGTTGAATATGATAGCAAACGAAGACGACGTAATAGAATTAATTATTAACGAACCGAGCACTGAAGAAAAATTGTTGCTCGTGGTCGTACCTTCGTCTAAATCGGAACGCACGTGACTGAGAAATTATTTAGAAACAGTTGTTCCACTCTATTCTGAAAAGGAATTCATAACACACTTTCGTATGAAAAGATCTTTGTTTGAAAGCCTATCGGGAAAGTTTGAAGCACCGGCTTTCTATGCTGATCTACGGTACGATAAAAGGTGCAGCGCTCGTAAGCACACTGCAGTTTTTCAATAGTTCGCTGGGTACGAAGCATGGAGCTTTCGAGATTTAGCCGACGGTTTCGATCTTTCGTTGTCATCTGTTTCACGTATCATTGGCCGGTATATCAACAACGATTCCGTCAATTATATTACTGCAAGCTGAGAGGGATGGAAAGATATGCCATTTTGTAAGAGCTTGTTGCGTTCTACATAACATTGCAAACGAAGATGATAAAGATTTTATAGAGGAGAGTAATGTAAGCAATAGTCTGGTATTTGTAAAATTTGGCGAAACTGCTAGAGGAAATGCTGTTAGAGATGCCATTTTACAACAGCAGAATATGTGAATTGAAATAAAAAAAACTGCTTAAGGAATTCATTGGGTTTTTGATTAAGTTTTTGTGTTGTAAATATAATTTATAAGAACAAAACATAACAATCCATTGCACAAATAATGACTTCATAGTTTCATAACGATAATTTTAAATAAATAATGTTAATAAAATAATTATTAATGTTTTTGGAGAAGCGCCTTCAACAATTCGCTCCTCTCTCTGTCAATTTTAGTCTTTGTTTGAAGGTATTCAATAACCTTGGTGTGGTATTCAGCCGATTCCTTTCCGATCTCATCTATCCTTCGCAGTATACTTTCTTGAGCGGGTTCCCTCCTTTTTGAATGGAGCGTGCATGCGTTGTCTGTAAAATTTAAAATTTTCTGTATTATTTAATAAAATTTGAAACAAAAATTATGATCAACCTGAGGTCAATGATATGTTTTATTCTGAAGAATTTTCATCGTCCAGGTGGTCTTCTCTTTTCTCATTCTCCTGGTGTATCGCCTTTATTTGAGAGATCTTTTTCCAATTCACTGAAACAAACGGATTAGTTATTACATTTCAATGAAATAATTACAATATATTTATTTCTGATGGGGACAACTCTCTCTGTTTCTCCCAGTGTTTTTGTTATGAATTTTTGTTTACTTACACCGCCATTCCAGACTTCTCTATTTGCTTTGCACTAGCGCCACGGTAAAAGTGTACCCCTCATTAAAAAGTTTCTTTTGTGTTACCTGCCACATTTTGGTTTTATTTTTCAGGTCGAAAGTTTTTCCCACTTTTGGACGGAGATCTTCCACCATCGGCAGAAGCAATTTTGTTGGTGCCTCCAACCAAACATCTTTCTGTGGTTCAACCACTGCTTCATTTGTGGGTCTTATTATAATATTAAGTATAAAATCAATGTTCTCGGATATCATAACTTGTGTGAACAAGTCCCGGTATTCCTCATCTACAAACAAATGTTTTTGTTATTTATTTATTTATTTATGAATTAAAAATTTAAATTGAAATACCTGTTTCTAAATGGTGAAATATATTTGGAGAACACTCCCATTCCAAATTTTCTTCGTTATTTCTCTCCATATCAATGAATAACGTATGCGCGGGAAACCAATTTTAAATTTTCATATATTTGACAGAAAACCAACGACCTACCCACAGACATTTTTTGTTTTAAAATGGGAAGGGTGGGAAAATATTTTACTCTCTCGAGAGAGCGCTAAATTGACCTCAAACTTCAATTTTTTTCGGAATACGGGAAGCACATTGTATTGGTTTGTGTTGTTTTTCTCGTACGGGAACACACCTAATGCTGTGGTGAGATTTTATGTGAAATGTCAAATAGAATATTTATATCAGCTGTGCATTCAAGATCATTGCTTCGGAAGAAAATAGTGAACAATTAAATACATAAAAACCATTTGACATTAAAAACAACAATATGTAGAGTAGGTCGGAAGACAGGAGTATACGTTGAGCGACATCGAGAAGTTAATGTAAGTACATAACTTATGAAATGCCGGCATATTATTTGTCCCATCGATGAAAACAAATGTCTGGTGGAATACGACGGGTGGGGTACCTGCTCCCAGCCAAGTGTTTTGATTGTATCCTGAACCGGTTCTGCTTTGTGTGCAGATGCATTGTCATGGAGCAAAATGACCTTGCCGTGTCTTCTGGCCTATTCTGGTTCAAATTGATCATTTGTTGTCGGTAGCGATCAGTATTAACGGTTTCACCAGGTTTTAGGAGCTCGTGGTACAGCACACCTTTCTGGTAACATCAAACACACAGCATTGTCTTTTTGCCGAATCGATCTGGTTTTGCAGTCGATGTTGATGGTTGTCCCAGATTAACCCATGTTTTTTTCCGTTTCGCCAGTAACAATCCGATGTAAAACCGATTTTCTTTCGTGTCTTTGAAGCAAAATTTCACAAGTGTTTTTTCGGTTTTCCATCTGTCTTTCATTCAATTCCGCTTTTGGATCTTTCCCACAGCTTTTAAATTGTCAGAAATTGTTTGTTGTGCAAAATTTAACATTGCTGCCCTTTGCTTTTGACTCAAAGTGTCCTCTCCATCGAATATCGTTTGCAATTCGGCGTGTTCAAACGTTTTTGGTGGTCTTCCACGTTCTTCATTTCTCACATCAAAATCATTATTTCTGAACCGTTGAAACCATCATTTGCATGTTGCTTCTGATAGAGCATGATCAGTATATGCCTCGACAAGCATTCGATGTGACTCTGCAGCACTTGTCTTCAAATGATAACACAAAATTAATGCTTTCCGCAAATCATCACTTTCTGGCACAAAATTCGACATTTTTAACACGATGAAAAAATATGATGTTGTCTGTTCAATGACTTGATGTATACTTAATATTTGTCACAGATGTGAAAATGTTTCATGCCGGCATGCCTTAAAGACAAATTTTCTCAATTATTTCGTTATTGAAAATCTCAAATAAGTGTGTGTAAGACATTGCGTATTTAAAAAAGTTTAAAGTATATATATGTATATATATATATATATATATATATATATATATATATATATATATATATATATTTGTTATATCATATTTAAATTGAGATAAAATCTCCCTAGACCTTCTTTTCTGTCCCGAAAAGGACACATTTATTGAATTCGTGATTTTTTCATGTGTTTTTATGATATAAATACAAATATCTCCCCTCCGCCTTTTTGTCTTTTGAATTTTAAGGCTATATACAAAGCGCTACAGACCTCATATCCGGTAATAGTATGCATCATATAAAAGGTGTTGACATAACCTGCAAAATGACGCTATGTATGATTAGTTTGGATATTGCGTTCAACAGTTATAGACCTGTAAACATGGAGTTCACTAACGCTGAAATCCGCGCTATTTTAAAGTTTTCCTTCGTTAAAGGCAAATCCGCTAGAGAAACATTCCGTAAAATTAATGGTGTTTTGGAGGATGGAACTCTATCACTTCGAACCGCGGAGGAATGGTTTCGATGATTCAGGGCCGGTGAAAACAGCACAATGGATAAGCCAGCCGGCGGAAGACCTGTGACGACGAATACCGATTGAATCATGGAAATCATCGAGTGACATCACCCAGGAGATGAGAGTTAATCACCAAACCATTGTTAACCATATGCAGAAGCCTGGATATGAAAAAAAATAATTGCATGATTTGACGCAAGAAAATCTTCTGGACCGAATCAACGCCTGCGATATGCTGCTAAAACGAAACGAACTCGACTCATTTTTAAAGTGGATGGTGACTGGCAAAGAAAAATGGATCACATATGACAATATCAAGCGAAAACGGTCGTGGTTGAAGGCCGGTGAATCGTCCCAAACAGAGGCCAAGCCGGGATTGACGGAAGGTTTTGCTGTGTTTGGTGGGATTGGAAAGGAATCATCCATTAAGAGCTGCTTACATATGGCCAGACGCCTTATTTTACCATCTACTGCGAAACGGCTTGAAGCAGGCGATCGACCAGAAGCGACCAGAAGAGGCCAATAGGAAGGGGTAGTGTTCCACCATGACAACGCCAGACCACACACTTCGTTGATGACTGGTCAGAAGCTACTGGAGCTCGGATGGGAGGTTTTATCATATCCACCATATAGCCCGGACATAGCACCAAGTGATTACCACCTGTTCCTGTCCATGGCGAACTCCCGTGGTGGTGTGAAGTTGAACTCAAAAGAGGCTTATGAAAAGTGGCTGTCCGAGTTCTTCGCAAATAAGGAGTGGGGCTTCTACGATGGGGGTATTATGAAGTTGCCGTCTAGATGGAAACAGATTATGGAACAAACCGGCGCATATTTGAACTAAATCCGATCTCTGTAACACTTTTTATGAAGCATTGAATGAAGAGAAAAAAAAGGAAGGGTGATATTTGACAACTTTATATTACATCCTATAAAAGGTGTTGATTGCATTAATTTTAATAAAAGGTTTTCTACTTCTGCTAACGAACGCAGTCTGATACATGTTTTAAAATGGCTTCTAAGTAAAGGAAATCCGTGGGTTATTTACGAATGTTTGACAGTATTGGGGGTACAAATGCAGGATACAGCGGACATATTGGAGGGGAAACCTAAACGTGTGTGTAAAATGTGATAGTGTTCGATGGTTCGTAAATACCATTCAGAATTCGTACATTTTCGATGGACGAAGGGGAAATCATTGATCGATCAGCTGTGAAGCTGTGCATCACCTTCTCATTTATCTCTGCTATACAATGAACAATAACACAACTTACAAATTAACAAACATGCAAACGGGCGACCTAGCTGTAAACGGTCAGGCAACAAGACGACAGTACTCGCAGAACATCTGTGCATCGCAACAGAACACATAACTAATCATCCTCTCTTCAGGGAGATTAAAGATTATTTCGGAATAGCGTACATGCACTTGGCCCCAGTCTTACCTTAAATAAGTAGATTCAACTGAAAACCTGATGTTCTCCGTGCCATGGAAAATCATATACATACCTAACCACGTCGTTGAAAACTTAGTCCAACGAATCGACTGTTGCATATGAGCTGAATTAGGTAGAGTGTTGCTTATGAATTATTTCATTATCCTTCAAGCCAAGTTTTTCAAAATATGTCAAATGGAAAATTCTTATATTAGTTCACATAATTTTTCTTCTCCTGACTGATCGTATGCATTTTATACGCATAACATGATACGTATAGTGATTAATTTGCTCGCTACCAGTCCCTTGTCACCCCTAATATTGTCTTCTTTTTTTTTCAAAAAACATTTTTCTCTCCAAAACCGCCTGCGGTCTTATAGGCTCAAAACTCTGGGAACCATACGACCCTTTGCCGCCGAATGGAATGCGATAAACAACAGACAGGACCCACTCCCCACTTGAGAGACACCCTGAAGTGTCCGACCGATATCGACTTAACACCTCATAATGATCCATTTATTTTCCCCAACATACGAATCTGTAACTTACGTCACACATTTATCTTTCACGGTACGACTTTCTGACAAAATATTTGCATTAACTTTTGTACGCAAATAGATACGCATAATTTGCTTCTCAGGATGCTTCCCCTTCTTCGACACCTCCCGCAGTGTCCTGGCAACTGTGTTCAAGTCGAGTGCTCTTTGAAGGAGGGGCGACAAACACTCCTGGAGACAAGCTCTTTCTTATGCGCCGCAGAGAAAAACCGGGCTAATTGGGTTTTTATGTTAATTCGGGTTGTAAGTAGCTCGTAATCCAGATACGACTGGAATATATATGACGCAACCCCCAGCAGCTTGGAAATCCAGCCTTGTCATAGATAAATAATTCATAAAATACGCAATTAACGCTTCTGGATGCGTGTCTTGGCAGGTACGAGAAAGGACAACTCGACCCCACGGATGGGCGTGAGCGCACGGTATGAAAGCAATAAAACAAGCACTTATTGTTTTTTTCATCGTGGAACTGAGTTTCGGGCTGCTAAAAGCGGCTTATGGCGCTCAAACTTAATCTTTGAGTTGGCTGTTTTATTTATTATCGTTTCTTTGAAAAAGTTTGCGCTCCTGCCGTGGGAGCAGAGAATTTCGAAGAAGTTTCACACAAGATGGGAATTTCCAGGGATTTCTTTCGGTCGCTTAAACTTTTTCTCGTGATGTACATACACGTGCTTGATTGTTGACATGGTCACACTAACTTTTCGACATTTCTTCTAAAAAAATACGTCCAAGAGAGATACGTATTCAAGTTTTGAGGTGTGGAGAATCGGAGCGTGTGTTCTCCAGGGTGTTATGAGTCACGTTTGCTTGTGCCACATTTTTGGATTTCATGTTTAAGAATGAGGTGCAAATGGAAACTGTTACGGTTTGACTAAAATCAAATTTTATGAATATTTTGTCTCTTATTCAGTGCTCTTTACTTCATTATTATCTTCCTTAATTATTCATTTATTTGTCAATTAAATAATGTAGTTTTTGTTCATTTGTATTATTATAGTTTTATTTCATTACATTCAGCAATTTTCTATTGACTTAATTCATTGTTACAATTATATTCAATCAATTCATGTTGATTCAATACATTGTTCATTTTGTAATAATGCTGTGAGTCACTGCACACGCATTTGTCCTTGAAATGCTCTACATATCATCCGATGTAATTTTTTGCATTATATATTCTATAATTTTTTGATAACGCGTGATTGCTCCACTGCAGCGTAGCTCTCACAGCGGTTCTCTTCTTCCAACCTCCAACCGCCACCCGCACATCCATTGGATTTCGTCGTTTTCCTTGAAATACATATTGATGTTTTCTACAGTCCAGAGAGATAGCGTTTACGGTTATTTTTGTGTGGAAAGTGAGGATAGGTGGGTGCAGCTGAGAGAATTACTCTTCATTTGGATTCAGACACGCACCGAAATTAGTATCAATAAATTTATAAAATTTTGTTTTTATTATTTGTTCTTTAAATTTGCAACTCCTTCCCTGCTCGTGATATACCACTGAAGTTTATCCTCCTCTATGACGATCGGCTGAATTGTCATATCGCAACAGAAACTGTGCTTGACTTTTATGAAATTCGCTTGTCGCATTCCCTACTTTTTGGATTCCTATTCTTCTTCTATTTGTTGTGGCGCTACAGTCCGGGGTGGACCGGGCCTCAACCAACATGCCTCCCCAGCCAGCACGATCTTTCGCCAGCTGTCTCCAGTTGCGCACTCCAAGTTGGTTGAGGTCCTTCTCCACTTGTGTGTGCCATTTTAGTCTAGGTCGTCCTCTGTTGCGTTGTCCCAATGTCACGGATTCAAAGATTTTTCGGGCCGGAGCAGTGGTGTCTATACGCTCTACAGGGCCCAGCCATCTTAAGCGTTCGTCATTAAATCTTCTCCTCCAGATGCCATCAACGCAAACAGGACCAAAAATCGTACGCACAACTTTTCTCTCGAAAAGACTAAGAGCTTCCTCATCCGCCTAATATTATGATATATATATGCTTTGAAAATATTACTGCTAGTGTTCCTTTCTTTTCAAGTAAATTTGCTCTCTGGAGACGTGACCTTCACGTAAATTGTTCGCGAGAATTCGTAATTCCGGTGCAATTGTTTATGTGGTCAGAATCGCTGGCTTGTCGGTTTAACTTGTGTTGTTGGTTTACAAGTGGAGTGAGGGTCGTTTGGGGGACATTTCATTGCTCTTTTATTTGTCATCATTCTCGGTCTTAAGCGTAAGACTCCGAGACAATTAATAGATGGCTAGAGGATACACTCTATTTTCCCATCGATTAAAGCAGATATGACGCTTAGATGAAAAAAGTTTCACCGTCTCGTTAATGGTGTATTTTTCCTAAAATTGTTCCGCAATTGTTTGAGCGGAGAATACAATTTGCGCTTCCGAAGAACTGAAATCATTACAAAAGGCCTCTGGGAGAATTTCCATCTACAATAATAAGATATCAACGGTATGGCAGTCATCACAAACTTATAAGCTGTATATCAACAAATTGAAAAGATATATGCTCCAAACTAGGACCTTTTTGACTTAATTGGAACATGAAAAAATTCGATTAAAAGATAATTGGAGAGACCAACTGACCTTATTCAACGAAAAAGGGAACTTTGAAGCGTACTTTTCCATTACCGATTAAAAAAGAAACACACCTTATTCCAAAAACTACTTTTATGATTTTCATAAGCTTTAGACAAGTTTCGTAGTTTTTGGCGGTTAACTTTGCTGCATTGCAATGCAAATGGTTATTTCTTATATTCCTTCCATGATATCCAGCATCATACAGTATTCTGCGGATGGTATTAAGGTGACATGTTTTTCCTGTTTCATTAAGTACCTCTTCCATTATTTTCAGAGCACTCGTCTTTGTTTTTTTTTTTTTATTTTCTAACGATTATGCGGTTTTCTTGCTCCGTGAATTTGTGGGGCCGACCTGATCGTACTTCATTTTCCACACTACAGTTAATTTTATAGTTAGTTAGTTAGTTATACTTATAACAAATTCATATACATTAATACAATTATTTAAATTAACAAAATGTATAATATGGTATGGCCTATGGCCGTCTACCAGAAGGACTTTATAATAACTTTAAGTTTAGTTGATGTTGACAAATAGGTATATTAGATTTAAAAGTCATCTTCGACTATTCGGGATCTATAACTCAGTGCTAATTTCGAGTATTTATATAAGTTTTCCCAGCCGTGACTTCCATTCAAAATACATAGCGCTTCGTTTAAATCGAGGATGGGTTTACCGAAAAATATCACACGAAACTCTTTTAGAATCGGGCATCTAGCAATGAAATGGAAAGCGTCTTCTCTTTCTTTGAGATTGCATATATCACACAGCATAGGTAGCTCAGGGCGGTGCGGAATGTAGTTGAAGTTTATAATTTCACCCCTTAGTTTAAATATAATGCTTATCATTGAGAGTGGTAATTTATTTATGAAATAAGAATTATCTTGCAAGTTATAGTTGGGCTGGCTATAAATCGACCTATACTGGGAAGATTGGGCTTCTATAACATAACCTCTATGAGCCAGAAAGCTTGCAGCTTCAAATATCCTACGAAACCAATTTCTTAGAACGGCAGGTATAATGTCCGTTTGAATTTGGAACCATTCCCCACACTCGGTCGCTATTTCCTCCCATTTTTTCATGAGGCTGCTTCTTAAGGTGATCATTATTTTGAGTACAAGATGGGGCAATCTTCCTTCATCCATTTGTAAGACTTTCAATATGTAGTTGAAGTGCATGTTTAATGTATTTATGTATAACGGTAACATAGTAGTTTCCAGATAAATCATATAGTTCGGTGTACTGGTCGGCAGCCGAAAAATTCGTTTGAGGAAGTATTTTAAAAACTGTTCCGTGGAAGTACCTTAAAAACTGTTCCGTGGCATGGAACTTCCAACACCCCACACTTGGGCACCATACAGCATAATGGAGGAAGCAGTAGTACGAAATATCTGGATCTTTGCGCTATGCTCCAAAAACCTGTTTTCCATGCAACGGCCCCAGACTGATGATATAGCTATTTTCGCCTCAGCCAATTTTGCCACAAAATGTTTTTTAAGGTTAAGGTTAGAACAGATCACGATGCTGAGGTACTTATACTCTCGAACAATTTCCAAATTTTGGCCTTAACCACCTACCACCTCCTTCCCTGAAGATCATCATTTTTGATTTTTCAAAATTCACCGTAAGATTCCAACGGTCACAGTAGCGTTCTAGTCGGTTGATCATCAGTTGCATTCCCTCGACTGTATCCGCAAGAAGAACGATGTCATCGGCTAAGATGAGACCTGGTATCCGCAAACCACCGAACTCGATTCCTCCACCAACTTCCTCCAAAATGTCATTTATAAACAAAATTAAAACAAAGTACTCAAACACACATCCTTGCCTTAAGGCTCCGGCACATAGAATACGTCAGCTGCGTTAACGTCAGCGTATCCCTTGACACTGAAGTACCCAACGGTAGGTGTGACACAATGAATACTTCAACGCACAGCTGATTTCATTTGACAGTAGCTTCCAATTGAATTTATTTTGGTTTGTAGTGCAGAACAGTGTTAAAGTAGTCTGAAAAAATGTCTCCGGAGGACTTATTGGATTTACTAATGTGTTTAATAATATTGCTAGAACTTAAAAAATACATCAACAATGGAAACAGACGTCGATTTTGGGTCCGGCCCTTATACCTAGATCGAAATGACCACGGTTTTTTTGCAGTGAATTTTGATAAGCTTTATAATGACGATCCCGAACAGTTTTTTACGGCTGTAAGGATGAGAAAGGAAATTTTTGATTTACTATACAATTT
The DNA here is from genome assembly GCA_955652365.1 of Eristalinus aeneus. Lineage (NCBI taxonomy): Eukaryota > Metazoa > Arthropoda > Insecta > Diptera > Syrphidae > Eristalinus > Eristalinus aeneus. Next base: position 87,692,923 of record OY019131.1, on the reverse strand, counting down.
AGTATATCCAGATCTTACAAAACATTCGAACAGACCGCCAATATCTCCAAAATGCAGACTATTCCTAACCCTGGTGTAAGTAAAGTATGTAGTACTTTTCTGTATGCAAATATTGATAATCGCTTCTTTTTAGCTATTTAGCACATGGAGGTACCAAACAGTTGCTTTCTTTGGATTTTAAGATAGGCTTGACAACAGTAAAACAAATTGTTAAGGAGACGTGTGATGTTCTTTGGAATACACTTGGACCTATTTACTTGTCAGCTCCAAATTCCGCAGAATGGAGGAGAATAGCAGAAGACTTCAATACAATGTGGAATCTTCCAAACTGTGTTGGCGCTATTGATGGGAGGTAAGTTGCGAACATATATACATACATATATATACACCATATATATCTTCACTTAATTTAACTTTTGCAGGCTCTATGTTTTATAATTATAAGGGCCACCATTCAATAATTTTATTGGGAGTCTGTGATGCAAACTACACTTTTACAGGAATAGATATAGGTGCATACGGATCCCAAAGTGATGGAGGGGTTCTCTGGCATTCCGATTTCGGTAAATGTCTTTTTCAAGAGAAATTAGGACTGCCGGAGGATGATTATTTGCCAAATACGAACGTTAAATTTCCGTATTATTTCGTTGGTGATGCAGCATTTCCATTAAAAAGAAACTTAATGCGGCCTTACCCGGGTAATGTATGTATTATACATGTTTTACCTATCTAATCACAATATTGTATAGGGCAACATCTGACGGTAGATAAGGAAAACTTCAATAAACGTCTTTCACGAGCTAGACGAGTTATTGAAAATGCCTTTAGAATCTTAGTGGCGAAGTGGAGGATATTGCTGGCTCCGTTGAATATGAGCCCACAATCTGCCGAAAGAATTGTAAAAGCTGCGGTATTGCTCCACAACTTCGTAAAGTTCCACGATCCGGTATATATACCATTAGATTACGTAGATCGTGTCGAGAATGACAACGTGGTTCCAGGTCTGTGGCGAAGGTACTACTCCATTATCTAAAACAAAACGGATATTTTCTAACAATGCATCCAGAAATGCATTCACATTAAGAGATGAATTAAAAGACCATGTTTTCAATTCAGTTGTGTAGGTTTATTGTAATAAATAAAATAAATAAATAAAATCTTTGTTTGCTATAACATAAAATTTGCACTTCAATTTAAAAAAAAAAACAACATTCACAGAAACAAAAATTGCACACAAAAGGAACAAAACAAAACTTTCAAACAAAACATTCAAAAAAGAAACATACATTCATTTCGCGATACTTTCATACATCAGGCTATATAATTGAAATTTTACTTCTTATTTTTTTTCATCAGGATCCTTCTCAAACATTTTTTCTAAATTAGAAAAAAACCCTGCGCTCTCAGTCGGTTGTGTTCGTGCGAAAATAATTTTCTCCACACAATCCACCAGCCTATCAATTCTTTCGCCAGTGTCCGTCTTTTTTGCACGCTTTGGCGGTGGCGTAAATGATGACACGGGGCTGGGACTGGTAACTGGTACTGGGTCGTAAGTGTACGAGCACTCGCTGTCGATCCAGGAAATGCCAGGTTCCTCATTATAGGCGTCCGTTGAGCTGCTGCCTTCAGCTTCCCACGACAAGTTGGAGAAACTCCTAAAGGTAATAGAAAAGATATGTATACAGTACATTAAAGTTTTGATAACATACATGCCTTCGGGGTGCTACATGTTCTTTAAGGAAGTCCATGGCATCGTAATGAATCCATATGGATTCTGCTGATGCAGCGCTTCCAGAAGCCGGCTTTTTCGCCCTTTCCCGAACGTACCGATTCCTGAGCGATCTCCACCTTTGCTGACAATGTTCAACTAACATGTAAGAAAATCATGTATAAGTAATTGAAATAGAATAGAATTTTAACAAATAGTTTACCACCTATGCCAACAACAGCCGCCACCCTCTCCCAATCCTTCTGCTTCACAATTTTGTTTCTATATAAAGGTTTTTTTTTGTCGTAGAGAGAAATATGGGACTTAATCGCTTCTATTAATTTTGCCTCTGTCATCTATTATAGAAAATACATAGTGAAATATATATTGTTTTAAAAAATATTCACATACAGACCTTTGTTTGTTTTATCTTAATTTCAAACCTTTTTCTTCTGCAACTCCAACGGACGATTTGAATGTGAAAAAAAAAATATTACACGTCAAAATTTGGTTGTCAACGCTGAAGGAGAGAGAAAAGTGAAAAGTTGAGCAACTCCTTCCGTTGCGTCAGCGTTAGCGTTGGTCTATGTACCACTTCCCATATAAACGTATGTATTTAATGTATCTGTCAAAGTATCGCTGACGCTGACGCAGCTAACGTATTCTATGTGCCGGAGCCTTTACTCCCATTTGCGTTTCAAAATCGCTCGACATATATTTGCAATCCCAAACATAGGAAACATTGCTCTCATACATTGCTTTCAATAGATTCACAACTTTAGTTGAAACTCACAAGAAACATTTTGTAGAATAATGCATTACGATCAATCGGGTCGAAAGCAGCTCGAAAATCTACAAAAAATGCATATAGTTTCTTCTTTTTGCATATAAAGCTATCGGCAATGTGGAATAAGGTGAATATCTGGTCAACAGTAGAGTGGTTTTGTCTAAAACCAGCTTGGTACACGCTGAGTATGTTTTTATTGTTTACCCATTCTGTGAGACGTTTAAAAATCAATGAGCTGAATAACTTGACTGAAGAATTCAAAAAAGAGATGCCCCGGTAATTCGTAGGGTTATCGTATGCACCTTTTTTTTGCAGGGGGTAAATAATTGATTTTTTAAAACAGCTTGGTATATCTGCATTTTCGAATATCTTATTAAATTCTTTGGTTAATAACAGCAGGATCTCTGAGGTACAGTTAATATAGAACTCTGAAGGAATCCTGTCATCTCCTGGTGCCTTTCCGGTTTTTGTACCCTCTAATCCGCACTTCCTCAACTGAAAACGGCGAATCGAGGAGCTCGTCTGTAAAAAGTGGTGCTGCATATTGGGGGAGGGGTGAATCCTATTTGGCCTTCCGTTAATTGCTTTGGCGGCTTTCCAAAATTCTGCAGAGGACATCGCCGAGTTTAAGTTTTCTATACACCACTACAGTTAATTTTATGTTTTTGTACTATTTTCTGTAATGTAGCGGGACTTTTATCGACTATTTTGACTATTGCTCTTATTGATTTGTTATTTAAAAATTGCTTAGTAATCAATTTTTTCATGTCAGTAGAAAGTTCCTTTTCTCAAGGCGCCATCTTAACAATAAGCAATAAATCTATTTTCACAGGACTTTTAAACTAACTCACACAATACAATTCGCAATTTCAAAGGAGAAAGAAAATAAGTGACTATTTTATTGGAAAAGGCACTCCACAATATTGCAGCTGTATACTTACTTTTGGGACGAAGTTTTTTCTTAACCGTTATCTTTGCTTTTAGTTGGAAGTTCAATTACGTAAGGAAAATGTGATGACAGTGATGTAGAAATATTACTAGCACTTTGCATTTTGGTCGCATTATTTGTGAAGTTGATGAAGTCTCCACTTACTTTTGGGACTAACTGTATATAAAACTGAAACGAGGGTGGAATTGAAGACCAAATTAGAGCAAGAGGACTTTGCAGCATTTTTCTAACATTGAGAGGAGTACATTACGTAATACGTAACTACATGTATATAGGCAGTGGAGGGGATAAAATGAAGTAAGAAACATCAATCAAGCTTATTTGATTTGATCATAAACTGTTTCCGTTCAACTCAAACAGAAATAACACCTTCTCCAAATCTTCAAAGTTGAATTGAAAATAAAAGTTTAGTGAACAACTTTAAAATGGACTCACAACAACATACATAGATATATCAAGGTAGGACGGTATTTCTGATTAGTCGCCGACGTTAAATAGCCGCAGACGAATATTTTAAAACCCGCATCGCTTATATGTGTACAATTTGAGTTACCATTACTTTTCTATAATTGCCAAGTAAATTAAAAAATGATATTAAAAAGAAGGCGTCTTTAAATTGTGCTCATAATTTAATGACGAATAAGTTGCTGTTAATCGCTTCTCTTGCCTTTTTTCCGAAACAAAATACTATTTGACTAGTTAAGAATAAACCAAGATCACGACTCACGTAAAAATTCTGCAAACCTTATGTAGGAAGTAGACAGACCACAGACGATACAAACGCACCCTTGCCATTAAGCATAGACAGACGAACGGACGAGCAAATGGACGAACGATAAGAGATTACTGAGATAGAGAAATAGGTACGCAGTCGCAATCAAACTGCTGAAGAAGGACATCATTAGGTTGTTGTCTTGTTTTATGCAAGGATTTGTTTTTGTTTTCTTGTTTCTTTAATTTATTATCAAAGTTCAATAAAATTTAATTTTTTTTTTAAATAAACATTTCTATATTTGTAAAATGTAATTCTTTATTTACAATTTTATTTGTGTCTTAGAAATATATAATGTAATAATTAAAAATATATAATGTATATATTAAATTTATTTTTCAGATGAAAATTATAAGAAACAAGTACCTAAGAAAATTGTGTCTCAATGGCAAGACTTCATACCAAATCATCTACTTTCCTCAGTCACTGCACAATCTAAGAAACACCTTCCCGTTGGTAGATTTAAACGCATTATCGGTTTGCAATCATTATTAGAATGGTAATATACGAGTATGCGACAATCCTAGATCACTTCTACACTCCTATGTATGTGCCTTCATTGTTATAATTTTTTTTTAAATAAAATATTACCACATTAACAGATCGTCCCAACTTTTAAGAACATTTTTTTAGACAAAGAAAAGAGAAAAAAAAAGAAAATTGCTTTTAGTTACCAGGGGTGGAATCTCAACAAATACACAACATACCCCTGTTAACTCAAGCAATGCCCTGAATTCGATTCTGTTACGGTAAAAACAACTACTTTTCCACCCATCTTTGCTGGTTCTTAAAGTCCGTATGTATGACAATAGTTCCAGCTGGAAAAACAGCACTTCAGTGCTTGGGTCATCATACTAAGAACACATAAAGCCCGAAGGGATTGTCACTTAATTTGAAATGAGATGAAATTAGACAGTCTGGTCGCAGGTGTAATATTCTACACTGTCCTCACCACTTAAATTCAATTTCAATTCAATTTATTATTATTAGTATAAAGGTACAATAAGACATGAGTCTTTTATAGTACTAAGTTGTGAAAAATTCAGAAAGTTATACAATTTTTCATATGACTTAAAACTAATAGTATAAAAAACAAAATATAAGGTTCTGGGAAGGGGGCTCAAGGAAGGGAAGAGAAGTGTCGGAAAATGGCATGTTTAAAGCGCTTGGCATTAGAAATTGTTCTTATGTGATTTGGTAGAGAGTTCCAAAGTTTAATAGCATGAATGTAAAAAAGTCGCGATGAATTTAAATAAAGATGATGAGATGGTATAAGAGTATGTGTTCTGATATATCGACCAAAATTAAGTTTGTTATTAAGATACGATGGAGACTTGTTGACAATTATTTGATGCAGAAAATGATCTAGGGAAATTCCCAGTAAGTATTTACTATACTGAGATACATGATCGAATCTTCGTAGTCCATATACATATCTGACCGCATCGTTGAGACAGTGAATCAACTTTACTGTATACTACTTCAGCATAAGTAATTAAAGGAAGAATGAGGGTTTGGACAAGTTTTTTTCGTGTATCAAGTGGAGTGTAGTAAGAGGTCAACCATAACTTGCAACCATATACTCTTCTAATATATACTCTTCTAATAACGAAATTTGTGTGGTCGTATCCAGACAGCTTTGAATTGACAATAAAACCTAAACTGGTAACAGTATTAACTACTTTGAGTGTATCACCACCCAGTACTATACTCGGCAAATTATCGAAGGACACAGTCGAATTGGAAACAGGAATTACCTATGACCTCTTCGGATTCAAATGCAATCCACTTTTTTGAGACCAGCTGTGGATATTGAAAAGCTCTTTATTAATTAAAACTTTCAATTCACCTACGTTGTCAGGACATTTTGGTAAATAAAATTGCACATCATCAGCATACAAATGGACAGTGGAATAATTACATACAGACGGAAGATCGTTGATAAACATGGAGAAAAGAATAGGTCCCAGAATTGAACCCTGGGGTACACCTACTTTAACTGGCAAGAGAGCAGAAAAATTAAGGGGTTCGATAACAACTCTTTGGAACCTACCGGATAGGAAGCTTGAAATAAGGCTTACAGCTGTAAGAAATCAAGTAAGCAGATAAGTGTAATCTGTTTTTTGTCATAGTTTCGCCGTATATCTTCTACGATGTTAACCATGGCAGTAGAAGTACTGTAATTAGCTCTAAAACCAGATTGTGCTTCATACATTAGGCTATTACGAGATAGATGTTCAATCAGCTGCTTTGCTATGAGTTTCTCTAAAACTTTTGAAAAGCAAGGTAGAATGCTGATGGGTCTAGAGTCTGAAGGAGAGGATGGATTTAGTCGTTTAGCAATGGGTATAACTCGGGCTATTTTCCATGATCTAGGAAAAGTTGATGAAATAATACAGTGATTAATAATATGGGTTATGTGGGATACTATAATAGGGAGGATTATTTTTACAAATTTCAAAGGAACTTCATCTTCCCCATCGTATCTCCCTGAATGCATTAATCACCTCAATTTCAGTGACGGCTTCCACTTCAAAGGGTCTTAAGTCCGTGTGACTTAAAACATTAGCAAAGTTGCAACAAATCTCCTCAGACTGGCTTTCAAGAAAGAAGTTGTTGAGAGTATCTGGGTCAATCACACATTTTCCATTATGCTTGCTATCAGTTACTCCTATGCGTCGTAGGTTGTTCCATAGCTTCTTAGGGGGAAGTGAAGAACTCAGCTTAGAAGCATAGAATAACCTTTTAGCATTACGTACAGTAACAGCTGATTGGTTTCGCACTATTTTATAAGCATTCCAGTTGAAATCCGAAGGACGTTTTTTCCATTTAGTATAGACGCGGTTGCGCAGTTTAATACTATTCATTACTTCAGTAGTAAACCAGGGACAGCATTTGTTACGAATCTTGACAGTCTTCAGCGGTATATGTTGTTCAAATAGATTAACTAGTATATTCTGAAAGGAATTAAGTTTGTCATCTATACTAGAGCTCAATCGACAACACAGCCATGGGGCGTTCAGAGCAGCTAATTCAAGCACATCTCTGTTTAAAGACTTATAGTCTCTGTATGAAAAGGTTTGAGGATTTACAGTATGCTCAAACTGTAAATTGTAAGTGAAAAAGATGAGGTCATGAACAGAAATGTAGTCTAATGAAAGCTGGTCAAAAAGAAGAACAGATGATGGGTCAGAAACTATAGCTAAATCAAGAAGATTGGGTCTGTCACCTTTAGCAAAACGCGTGGGGTACATTGTATTATACATTGTAAAGGGGTGATAGTCTATAATCCCCACCCATACTCATGTCTGTGGAAATTTAGATCCAATATTAAATAAACACCACGTTCCATTGACAGTTTCGGCGGTTTTACTCTAATTAAATAATAATTGTTGAAGCGACAGTCGATGCCTAACTTGCTCATCAACTACTCGGGTTTTGCGCGTAACTGTTCTCTCACGAGTAGAAGGGACCTACAGTTTTTTGCCGACTCCGAACGCCGAAGTTTGAGAAGCTTTCTTAGGCAGATATTTCCCTTTGAGTGTTGTTCAGCCGAGAATCGAACCTAAACCCTTCGGCGTGTGAGCGTCGCACTCTACCCACCACGCCACGGCGACCACAACTACTCTAACTGCCCCTAACTGTATAGAAGTGAACATGCTTTACAAATAACATGCTAGTATATGTTATGAGTGAGAATGAATGAGAGCTAACTAAATTCGCTGAATTTTCTACAATATCAGCTTGCTCTCACATCCAGTACCCTACCAAAAATATCTCTCACAAAACCACAATCAACTCAGAGCTTAGGGCTTCGTTATAACCGTTCGCAGCTTTCACAAACCGCAATCCTTACAAACCGCAACCCTCTCAGCTATTCCATATGATAAGGAAACCGAAAGCAAACGTAATTTGGAAAGCCGGTATGGCGTTAAGTAAAATCATGGATATCCGCAAGTCCTTGTTGAAAATTTAATCGATTTTCTATGTGGGAAACAATCCCAGGAATGAGTTAGCATGTTCAACCAAACCACATAAGCTTATTGATCACCGTTCTCATGTGTGCTGTATGTTTTGACCAGAATGCATGCACATTTTCCTGCTGGTAGCGAATTCGTTCGCTCATACCATAAACATTCTCCCTTTAGTCTTGCACGAACTTTGAATCACACAACCAGAAACCCGAACTTGCTAATACACCTAATTGGCGATGAATATTTAATGCCCTGGATTCTGGTTCAGTTATCTCTTGGTTTAATGAACCTCTCTGCGGGTGCCTGCTACTAACGCACAACCATAATTAACATCATAGTAACGGTTGCGATGCATCTTTCCTCGCTAAGCATTCGTAACGCTGCAAGGTTCTTCATACTCCCTCTGTGGTGATGGTGAGACATTGTCCGGGCATGGTGGGAGCTATTTCCTTTGTCATTTATCTGGAGTGCTAATCGAGAAGAATGAATTTTAGCACTTTCCGCTTTAATACGAAGGTAAATCCCTCAAGGTGCGTAAAAGTTCAATGTGAAACCCACTCGCCATCAATAAGCTGTGTGACTCCCATATTTTCAAGCTCCACAGACTGTGAAACTCGAGCATGACGGCGTCCATATTTCAACTCCACGTGCTTGCCCAGAAGTTTCAAAGAACTTCTTATTCATTGCGCACTTTGTCACGCCAAAGAAAAGAATACATCTATAAATAGACGACACACCAGCTTCACGGAAGCTATCCGCCTCTCATCTCCAGGTAACCGCAGACCAAATACGAGATACCGATCCCATTCACGCCTACTAGTATCATAAGTGTGAAAAAAAGGACGAATATCTCAGAAATACCTTGTGTTTCTTACCCACTAAGCGAACGGCACACAATGGCCATCGTATGGTTTCACTGGACCGTTTGTTCACTGTAAGGGCTCAGATTCGTTTAGTCACCTAAATAAATTATCCGTCCCTTGGCTTAGTTAGTTCACCCCTTATCAAAGAGAATATCTATCACTGTTCGGGCCGAGTCATCTCCTAGTGGGGGACATGAATTGCCATACTTTTAGCATTTCCCTTGTAGCACGCACCGTCGCACTATGGGGCAGCTCTATGGCAGGAGCGGCGAGAAGTCGATTTTTAAAAAAGTAACCGATCTCAATAAATGTTACCTTTTCGGTTAGCTGATAATATGGGCCATAATAATAATAATATGGGTTTTGGGAAATTTTTTTTTCCAATAAGTGGCTTAATCGCTCAGCGTTTGACATCAAAGTTGTAAGAATGGGGAAGTTGCGTTCATTCAAAAGTACTTGACGAAACTTTGTTCAGTTGGTACATTAAAAAACAAGTGTTTGTAACAAATGTTTTGGATTGAATTTATTAATTAGAATATGTTCTTTGAATACAATTAGTTTTCACTTGGTTATAAACATAACGTACCGGGCTAACGGTACGCCCAAAACAACTGGCGGATTACAAGAACCTAAAAGTTGTTTTTAAACAACGGCACTTTTTGAATAGGCAAACATCGAGCTAAAGTTGAACTTAATTTTTTTAGCTTTATCATTTCTTTACTGAAAACCGAAGTCAATAGCCGATGTTTGCCTAAACTGAGTGGTATTCGTTCAATATTGAGAAAATCATTTCACTTCCCGACTCTGAACAATTTTTATCATTTGGAATATCCGTTCGTCACGCGTGGATAAGAATGTTTGAATGCTTGCTCCACGTTGCTTATAAGTTGCCTGTTAAAGAATGGCGTACATCTAAAGCTACAGAAGATTGTGTGACCTAAAGCAAGTCTCGCATTCAAGAAGTATTCGAAACGGAATTGGTATTGAAAATTGATCGATCAAAGCCAGGATATGGCAATACGAACACTGGAAATGTGGCCAGACGCTTCTTTAAAAACACAATCAAATCAAGCGAAATAACAGGTATAGACGTAAATCTGATAAACAAATTTCACATCATTTTGCAGTGCTCATCCAGCGGATTTAATATAAATTTGCTAAAATTTAAGAATTATTGCCTTGAAACTGCGAGATTGTTTGTATCGCTGTATCCTCGGTATTATATGAGTACTTCAGTTCACAAAATATTGATACATGGGCATGAAATAGTTTCCCAGAGTGTGTTACCAATTGGTGAATTAAGTGAGGAAGCATTAGAGATAAGCAATAAGGATTTTAAAATGTACAGAGAGAATTTTCGTCGAAGGACATCTAGACAAGACACTTTTACAGATATAATGAATAGAATGTTAATATCTTCAGATCCATTTATTACAAACCAGAGAGTAAGGAAGCCTGCAAAAAAAGTTCAATTTGATACTGAAGCTATTGATATGTTCTTGCAACCCGATTTAAACAAACAACCCCAAATTAACTGCGATTACTTTTCGGACTCACAATAATTTGTAAATTAAATCTTGAAAATATAAATAAAATGTTTTACTTTTATTTAAAACCCAGATACACAAAATATTTTATTTTCAGATATTCCAACTTTAATTTGTCTCAAAGTAAAGTTATACTGTTCTTCCAAAATTTTAATTTAAAAAGTATATAAACTTTTAATTTATTTTATAATTTTATTTTAAATTGACTGCAGAATAAACAAAAATAATACGTCTTATATTTACTTTATTTTGTAAATCCAACCCCTCGCTTCCCAAAAATTACCAAACAAGCACCATTTTTAAAATGTTATAACGGTTTTTTTCGGAAATCTAAGCAGTTATAGTTATTTTGACTTAGGATTTGAATTCAGCACACCCAAATCCTTTAGAAAAATATATTTCAACTAAAAGGCTCATAATTATCACCGTCAAACGGCCATTTCTGCCCCACTGTTCGTCGCCACAGTTGTCGGGAATATGCCTTTGTAGTGCGCCCGTGCGCAGTGGCATTTAATTTTAAACATTTATTTATCCTCCTCTAATTAGATCGGAAAATTGCTTTACAGCTCCCATTTCTTTGTTTGCTTCCCGCCGGGAGAGTCATAAGAATTAATTTCATTTTTCTCTTTATTGGTCTCCTCGGGATCTGAAGGAGGCGTACGCGATGAAAATGCAAATTATGTCGTCATCAGTGATGTCCTTGGATTTGTTAATTATTCATCATTCGGAAGCTCGGGGCTCTTGGTCAATCTAGGCCCATCTTCACCGGTTGACTTTTATAACAACGAACCGAACATTGTTCTAAATCGAATTTTTCTTTCCCCCGACCACCACATCACTTTACAGTGAAAATCTAACAGAAAAGTGTGTAGCATGTCAAGAAATGGCGTCAGCATTAAGGAAATTTGCGGCGCGTACAATGTCTTTCGAATAAAGATAAGGATTTCGGAAAAAAAGCTTAATGATATCAGGGAGGTCCTGCTTATCGGAGCTCAGCATTTCAGGTGTTCAGGAGGTGAAATGAATGACTAGATGAATTCAATTGAGATTGTGCAAGCCCACCTAAGCCGAATTTATAATGGATACACAACATCCACAACCGCGTTGGCCTGGAATGAATTTCGAATATCCGTGCTATTATTTCTTACAACTTTCGACGTGGATTAACTCAACAACAGTGCATCGATGAACTTAATTCAATTTTTGGCAATGCAGGTCCATCAAGGACCAGTGTTTATCGATGGTGAATTCAATTAATTAATTAATTAATTAATGCTGTGCACTAACTGATTTTGCAAGATCGTCATGTGACCTATCGTGAGATTGAAACAATCTAAGGCATTAGTGGGAGCAGCATATAGTCAATATTGCATGATCATTTGACCGTCAAAAAAATTGGTTAGTGTTGGATCCCACACAATTTGTCAATCGCTAAAAAATAAGGTTCGTGTCGATTGGTCGAAAGAATTGCTCCAAAGATACGATCGCGGTGCTTCGAAACACGTCTATGACATCGTTACAGGTGATGAATCGTGGATTTACGCGTATGAGCCCGTAAGTAACAGCAGTCGACTGTATGGGTGCTTCAAATTGAGCCAAATCCAACAAAAGTTGCTCGCGTACGAAGCACTTCCAAGCAAATGGTCGCCTGTTTTTTTCGGAAAAACTGGACATGTCGCAACCGTACCATTAGAACAACGCAGAACAGCCACTTCTGAGTGGTACACAACCACTTGTTTGCCAGTTGTCTTCCAAGAAATCAGAAAAACCAACCGCCAAAGACGGGTCACTGTTCTCGCTCTCACAAATCGGCTCAAACAACTGTACTTTTGAGCACTCAAAACATCGATTTGATGAGTCATCCGCCGTACAGTCCCGACTTGGCACCGAATGACTTATTTTTATTCCCATACACAAAAAATAAAATTAGATGTAAAGGGTTTTCGACAACTGAAGAAGCGGTTGATGCGTTCAGAATGCATGTTTTGGAGATACCTCAATCAGAGTGGTAAAAGTGTTTCGACAATTGGTTCAAACGCATGCAAAAGTGTATAAATCTCAATGGGGTATATTTTGAAAAGCAATAAAGCTATTTGCTATGATTCATATTTGTTTTTGTTCTCTAATCCCGAAATAGTTAGTTAGTTAGTTTGACTTTTATTTTCAATAAATGTTTTACAATGTAGAGTTTAACCTAAGTTACCTATGGTTTGGCCTATGGCCGCCTACCATGTTGACAAAACACATACTTAAGTTTTACATTAAAAATCTCTATCTATGATAACTTTTCATAACAAAGTGCTGCTACTGAATAATCGTATAAGGCCTTCCATCTTTTTCTCTATTTAAAATTAACATTACTTAACATTCGTCTAAAACATGTTTTTCGAAAATTGTTAGTCGAAATTCTTTTAGAATCGGACCAACACCAAAAAATGTAAGATGTCTTCTCTCTTCCTCATGTTACATAGGTTACAAATAATTGGTAAATCTGGTCTGTGGGGGATAAAGTTTAACTGAACGAGTTCTCCTCTTAGTTTAAAAATTGTGCTATTTTGTCGATTGAGTGACTGTCAAGGAAGTATGTTTTTTTTTATTTAAAAAATGGTTTAGTTTACTGTAGAAGTTCCTAAACAATGAAGATTCAGCTTCTTCGACATATTGGTCATATGTATGTCTACCGAAATTCTCCAAAACTGAGTTAATTTTTTTTCTTAAAAGATGAGGAGGTTCGTCCGCCTCAATAGACAAATTTAAACCGCATCCAGAAGCTGTTTTTTTCCATTCCTCGCAAATGTATCCGTTTGTTCTAATTATACTTCTTAAAACTACGTTTGGTAATCTGCATTCGCTCATCTCTAGTATTTTCAAAATATAGTTAAAGTGCATTTTGAGAGTATACAAGAGCAACGGAGAAGTTCCCATTTCAATATGTAGCACATAATTGGGGTTATATTTTAAATATTTTATTAAAAAAGTAGTGAACGAATTTTTCCACAGCATCGTAGCCTTTGTAACCCCATACCTGAGCTCCGTAGAGCATTATAGAAGCTGCGGTTAAGTGGAATAAAGTTTGTTTTGCACTTTTCGAAACATATATATTTTTGAAGCAACGAAATCCCGAAATATTAAAGGCAAACCTTGTATAAAATAGGTTTCGACAAGTTAGAGCGGCGTTGGGCTGATTGTATCACTCTGGAAGGAATCTATGCTGATGAATAAAATGTGTTTTTATTGGTTAAATGTGTTTTTATTGGTTAGTCCAGGCACTTATTGAGTGATGTGTTACATCGCTTTAAATGGTCTTTCAATTCTTGGTTAACCCAAGGTTCTTACACCATAATATGGTCTGAGTGATGCCCAAATCTTGGGAGCGTCGAACGCTCTACCACCTGCTTTTAATTCATAAATATTCATGCACAATTAATACGATCAATAATTCTCTCTGTCAGCCTTCATTATATTGATGTTAACGCTCTTAATGTTGCGATCACCTTATCGGAATTTTTGATGGAAAATGTTTATATATAATATTTATGTACAGACGCTGTTTAATGTTTACCGTTGTAAACTATTTAATTTACTTAATTAACCGCCTGCAACAGTTTGATTATTAGTGAAAGAGTGCGTTCAAAGAATTGATTTACATTTGTTAAGTCTCTATTGGGAAACCATTTATTGAGATTAAGCAAAGAATTGAGAAGAAACTTGTTCTTTATTTTATTTTATTGTGTTGTTTCTAAGCACAGTTTTTATCTTATCCATAAATATAAAACTTAAAAAATTAGCTGAATACAAATAAAGCGGTTGAAGTTAACACATCGCCAGTGACAATGACCGCCTAATGTATGACCTTGATCGCGTATTGCATCAGCCAGTGAGCAATGGATATGCTGACACAACATGCACGCGCTTCTGACCAAATAACAACGTTCAGCGAGTGCACTTAAATATGATCCGCGACATGGGTACCGAACACGAGCATGGGAGCCACCGGGATGCATGGGAAACACCTGTATCAGCATATAAGCGATGTTCATGCGAGGTATCGCCGGGGGAACAGCGACTTGGACTGGGCAGTCACTAGGCGGGATTAGTCGTAATCGAATTAAGAACAAATTGTACATAAAAAGTTATATTGCGTACTTCATTCTGTAAGTCGAACATTTGGGCCAGCCTGAAGGTTGGTGTTCGCGTTTTTTTTGGATTCCCCTTCCTGTATTCTTTTAACTTTGATATGACTGCAACCACCAAAATAAGTACTGACCGTTATCGCTTCCCGTATTAAGACAATCAAAATTTAATTTACTAATCCAGAGTCTTGCGACATTCACTTTGTTGAACACTATTTTACGCATCATATGAAAGACCAATAGGCATTTCTCAGCATTCCGGATTAAGCAAATTGAGGCAAAGTACATGAACGCTTCCTGGGAAATGAGGCTTCACCTTTGTGGTAATTCACGTATACATCTATGAGGTAGTAAGAGCTAACCACAAATTTGTTCTAAGCTTATTATCAATTATTCAACTTATTAAATTTTATGTTTTGTACGTTGCTTCTCGTATGTCCTAATTTTTTCATCTTTGAAGAACTCACGTTAAACCACACACGATGCCCGACACCATAATTGGCTGCTTGCAAAACACTTTAACGTTGGAGTGGAGGCAGGTGTTACTTTCCAGCTTTCTTATTTTGAGATCATTCCCTTAAATTAAGTGTAACTTTAATTTAGTAGTAGATTTTCAATTTATTTGGCCTAAGTCGTAATCTTGCTCAAGTAGGCTAAGAGTTTTAAGTGGTTCGCTAAAGGAAAGTGTGTAAAAGTAAGGCCATCTGACCAGATTGCATCTAACAAATCAATCTGTTCCATATAAAACGAACCTACATACATGTGCTCGTCTCATGGGTATACCAGGTATATCGGTATGAATTAAAAATAATACACTAATTATTAATGGGAAAGTAAAAATATTTTATTCAAAGTATTGACCATTATTTTCTACTCATTTTCACCACCTTTCTGGCAATTTGTGAATACTACGCCAATAAAATTGTTCGTCTTTTAAAGCAAACCAATCAGACACCCAATTTTCGACCTCCTCGTAAGAATCAAAGTGCTGCTCAGCCAATGCGTGTCCCATCGATGAAAACAATTGGTAGTCGGAAGGAGCCAAGTCTGGTGAATACGGCGGGTGGGGTAGCTGCTCCCAGCCAAGTGTTTTGATTGTATCCTGAACCGGTTTTGCTTTGTGTGCAGGTGCATTGGCATGGAGCAAAATTACCTAGTCGTGTCTTCTGGCCCATTCTGGTCGTTTCTCGATCAATGCATGGTTCAAATTGAACATTTGTTGTCGGTAGCGATCAATATTAACGGTTTTACCAGGTTTTAGGAGCTCGTGGTACAGCACACCTTTCTGGTCCCACCAAACAAACAGCATTGTTATCTTGCCGAATGGATCTGGTTTTGCAGTCGATGTTGATGGTTGTCCCAGATTAACGCATGATTTTTTCCGTTTAGGATTCTTAAAATTAATCCATTTTTCATCGCCAGTAACAATCCGATGAAAGACCGATTTTCCTTCGTGCCTTTGAAGCAAAATTTCACAATTGTTTTTTCGGTTTCCCATCTGTCTTTCATTTAATTCATGTGGCACTCTTTTTCCACACTTTTGGATCTTTCCCATACCTTTTAAATGGTCAGAAATTGTTTGTTGTGCAACATTTGACATTGCTGCCATTTGCCTTTGACTCAAAGTGTCATCTCCATCCAATATCGTTTGCAATTCGGCGTCTTCAAACTTTTTTGGTGGTCTTCCACGTTCTTCTTTTCTCACATCAAAATCATCATTTCTGAACCGTTGAAACCATCTTTTGCATGTTGCTTTTGATAGAGCATCATCACCATATGCCTCGACAAGAATTTAGATGCGACTCGGCAGCACTTGTCTCTAAAAATTAATGCTTTCAGCAAGTCATCACTTTCTGGTACAAAATTCGACATATTTAACACGATGAAAAATATGATGTTGTCTGTTCAATGACTTGATGTATACTAAATATTTTTCAGAGATGCCATAGCAAACAAACAAAAAACATAACAAAATAGGGGCTCGTTCACAACAAATGTCCCCTATCATATCTTGACGCTCACTTCATACTGGTGTACTCATTTTAAGCATTTCATTGAGTACATTTGTGTTCATTAAATTAAATTATATTTGAATGGGCATTGACGCTGATCCATAATGCTGTCACAAATACAGTTTCGACAAAAAGGGGGCTAACCGCCGCTATACCGAGATGACTGTTAAAGTTCATTGAAATCTAACTACAAGTAGATCATTTTAAAGAAGGACAAAGATAAGCTCTCATTTAGAAACCACTTGCTTGCCTGTCCCAAGACCCAGTTAATTAACTTGAAATAGTTCTGCTGCACAAGTTCTCGTGTGAGTAAGCATCGACTATTGCAGACATTGCTCGCGCCCTGTGGGTAATTTATTTTGACAACCAAGTAAAGAATGGCTGTGTGCAAATGAAAGACAAACACCGCAACAGATTGCAATCCTCGGCGTTATTTCAACTGTGATTGTCCTGTAATGGCTGTACCCTTCATTCCGCGGGGACTCACCTTAAAGAAGCGAGCGTACATTTGAATGTAAACGAGTTCCCATCTTGATTGACTAAGCATTTCCTAAGTGGGCTAGGAGTTTCCTCTTAAATGTCTCAAAATATGACGAAAACTCTTTGAACCTTAAACTCATACCAGACGAAAACCCCACAACTAAACACGAGCTCCACAACGACATTGTCTCCGGCAGACTTCTGAAAAAATGTAAATCAGTGTCTGGTTCAGCTGCTTCGCACTCAAAGAGGGATGTACTTTGCATAGAAGCAGACAAACCCAGTCAAAGACGTCTCCTTCTTCTTGTTTTTTTTACTTTTTTGTTGACGATTAATTCAAAGCTGTAGTGGTTGGGTAAGAAATACTTTCCCCTGGGGTTTAACATTCTCGAAATTTAAAAGTTTTTCTTTGAGGCAGTAAGAAGGAATTAATTCAATAGTAAAACTTAAAGTAAACGGAAAGGGCGGCAACTAAGACAATCGATCGCTTTTTGAAGGTTGGCTGTTTAAAAGTGGACGTGGGTGTGAAAACAAGCGCACACACAAATACAGGAATCGCCCGACATCTTCGATGGTGAGCGTTTTAAAGGACAATCATCAGAGTCCCTATCACTGCCACCCCGATGCGGTCATGTTCTTCCGCTGTCGTGTGACAGTTTGCAGGAAACAGCATCCTGGTACGAATGCCTATTCCACATCATGAGCGACTATGCCGACAAACACTCAAGATAGAAAAAAATATAGAGTCCCGCAGGATACGTGTGGCTTGGTGAATGGGAGAGAATCAATTCCGCTGGGCATTGCAACAGAACAAGTGGTGGACCCGACCCACAGGTTGCAATACGAAAATGGACTGGTATTCGCTTCCCCTTATTCACACGTGCACTTGTATTGAAAGCTATCAGGTGAAGTCCTTGTCGGGAGCACAATTATCTGTCGTCGTGTAGCACAGAATCTATTGAAATTTGTTGGGCGACGGATACCCCTTGAAAATGGTTTGTATGTACCATCGGCAGTTGAAAATGTTACGGAAAATAATTCATTGCTACGAGGTGTGTCTGCGTTAGGCGTTGCTGTCTAAGCGCTCCAGATAATGGGTCACAACGAATTTTTTTTCCCTTCGGACAACACATCTTTGAGTGACATGGTCGCGCTTGGACGATGCAAAAGTAAATCTGTCCTGTAATGAACATTTTGGTGACAGAGTGTTTTTTTGCAAGTGATACATTTTCTGACGGTTGACAGCTGTAGTTGAATAACGGTTGGAAACGTTTCGATTCTGAAATATACATCGCATAGGCTATGAAACTTTACACAATCCAGTGCAAGTCTAACTGAAAAAATTTAGAGCCATTTCCACTTTCAATACTGTCGCAATTTTTTTTTATATTTTCTATACCTATACAGTCACAAAATCAACAAATCGTTCCCAAGGCATTCGTCTTTCATTCCAAAGAAATCTGCCTGTGACAGACAAATATATGTCCTTAGACCACCACCACAAAGTGCTGCAGACCGAGGCACGTCAGTATTCCGTAAAATTTTAAAATCGATGAAGCTGTCGATGTACACATATGCAACAATCCTTCTTTGTGGACACACAAATATGTTCACTGCTCGATATGTACACACGATCTTGTAAACATTCCTTTAAATTCAGAAACTGCAGAAATCTGTTGGTTCTCTCCAAATACGCTTAAAATTTAATATAGAATATCGCAATGGGCACTACTACGCGGAAAAATCAAACACCAGTCTTGTCTTGTAATTATTCCGATAATCGTTGGAATTCGAACTAAATCGGCCAAACTTTTGGTCAAAAAATTCTATGAGAACAAAATAATGTTGCCTCTTTTTAGCGTATGGCATCATATGCGCACAATTTATTAAAATATAAATTACAGGAAAAGACAAAAGGAACCAGTTGAAAAAAGTGTCTTAGAACTGAGGGACAGCATTTTCATTCTCACATCAAGTGTATAACTTTCGTCAATCCATCAAGCACTTAACCGAAAGGACGAACATTCACAAACAAGAATGGCTCCACTTCAACTGTGCACTAAATCCCATGGAACGGAAACAGAATGCTGTCGCACGCGGTGAAGATCCTATCACACGTGAGTAATTTTATAATCTTTCATCCCCGTGCTAAGAAGTATCCCCGCCACTCCATCAGTGGCAACAGCTATAAAAAGAAATAATCAACCTCTGCCAGACTCCCGTCTCATATTTTATGGACACTTCACTCTGATTTGCACCCATCTGGCAATTCCCAGAGCCTACCAGAAAAAAGGACTCTATTCAGGAAAACTAAAAAACACACGAAAAAAACGAAATTGCTCAAAACCACGTTGCTCCTAGCAGCAACTTTTGTTTACCGTGTGAAAACAATGAAGATAACACTGAAGAAAGCCGGGTTGGGGGAGGGGAGTTTGGGTGGCACCGAACTGAAAAGCCTTGCTTTTCTTCGTTTGATAATCGAGTGACTCACTGCACAGACGCACTAACACTAACAATGACACGACGATGAGGACAAGAAAAAACTGCGAGTCGGGCACACGGCCACAGGTAGTATGACACACACCCACAGAGCTGCGTTATACGCGCTGGGGGCTACTGTGGGACTGTTTCCTTTAATTCGCGAAAGGGGTGACGGTTAAGACGACTTACTCGCAACAGACGTGTGGAGAGTAACTCGGAAGCGGAGCTCACAGTACTTTCTCCGGTGACAAGCAGGCTGCAATTGACAATAGCGAGAGGGAACACGACTAAGCACGGTCCTGCCGGAGCGAGGTATGTACACGAGTCAGCACGACGCCGCCGGAGCGAGGTACTCATGAGTTCGGCTGTGGTGAAGAATTTGGTTGTGTTGGTGTAAGTGGTGTCAGTAATGGCTCTCTAATGGGGCTAAGTGTGGTGAAATTGAAAGATTGCATACTTTTCGCTGTTCGAACACAGTTTGGGGAGATTTGTGAACGACTAAGTATGTTTTCAAGAGCTTTGCTTGATTTCTACAAATGATTCTACAAATGACTACGTGTAACACACTCAGCCTTTCTGAAGGTAGAATGAGCCACTTTATGTTGCCAACCGACTATAGAATTGAAAGACAGAATTTACGCACAGTTTCACAAATATCTTTTATAACTGGAAACAAGTGCGGCACGGGAGAAATCTCATGCACAGAAGAAAAGCCAAATTGTACGTCTGAAAAACGTTTTTTTTAAGCGCCTTTGTTTTTAACCACCTTTGTTTTTTCACAACCTCTGAGCTCTGAATTTTGAAGAGGCAAGACAATACAATATACAGGGCTTTAATACGAACTTCAAATATTGGGGAGCAAGCTCTATGAATGACGCCTAATCCCTTTAAAGTTTGTAACTAGTTCACAGAGCAGCACTTCCAAATCAGGCTATGCTATGGTAGAGTGGAAAGAAATAAGGATGTTTTAACTCCAATTAGTAAGGCAGTTTTTCCGCTTAGTTTAAATTCAAATTATTCAAAATTGAAATGATTAAAAAAAAATACTGAGATTCTAGGATTTATTAATTTAATAAAAAAAAAACGAAAAAACGCTTCTGTGTGTGTCTCTGATTCAGTGATTGTGGGCTCTATATAAGATCACGCAGTTATATAATAATAATGTTAGATAACGTTAATATTTTTTTTTTTTTTTTTTTTTATAATTGACGCGTGCAAAAGGGGTTGCGAGTACCCTTAAGTGACCAGGTCAAGTCACAGCACGGGCCGAAGGTATAGAGGAAGAGAGGGAGAGGAGATACCGATGCACATTGGTTTTAAATGCCTGTGGATTGTAATGAGGAGGAAAAATCGAACTGGGAAGAGCATTCCAGATTCGTGTAGTGCGGCTAAAGAACGAGTCTCTGAATTTGACTGTACGTCCGAAAGAGGGCTTGAGGGTGAATTGGTGGGCATTCCTAGCTAGGCGTGTATTGCGGGTGAATTCTTGAAGGGGAGGAATGCAACTGGCTAATTCATCTGAGCATTTTTTGTTAAAATAGCGATAAAAGAGTGACAACGACGCGACATTACGTCGGTGTTCTAACGAGTCAATCGACTTCGCAATATTACTGTCACCTATAAGTTTTATCGCTCGCTTTTGAATTCTATCCAGCAGGTGCAGGGAGGTCTTAGGAGCACCTGACCAAATAGGAGCGTTATACTCAAGTTTTGGGCGTATGTAGGCCTTGTATATAGTAGCCAGATCAGAAGGGGTGAAGTACTTCTTGCATCGTTTAAGGAAGCCTAGACATTTCGCAGCATTTTTGGCGACCTCAAATATGTGATCGTTCCAACTAATTGTTGGGTTGATACACATACCGAGGATGGAAAGTCTTTCGGTTTCAACAACACAAGTGCCGTCCATGGATAACGGCTGATTATTTTGTGATCGCTTTAACGACAGTAGACAGCACTGTGTTTTGGAAGCATTAAATTCCACTCTATTCTTATTTCCCCAATCGATTATGCTGTCAAGGTCGGAATTTAATGTGCTTAACATACGCTGCCGTTCCGAGTCTAAGGCCGAAGTTGAGGGACGTGAGCCAAGGAACGAATATGAAAAGCTGAGGGTACTGTCATCAGCGAAGGAATGAATAGGATTAGAAGAAACAGACAAGAGATCATTTATAAAAATGAGAAAGAGTGTCGGAGACAAAACAGAGCCCTGGGGAACACCAGCATTAATATAGTGGATATCAGACTTGAATCCATCCAAAACGACTTGTATTGAACGATTCGAAAGGTAATTTCTAATCCATTGAAGAAGAGACTCATCGATCCCAAAAGCACGCATTTTCGACAAAAGAGCCTGATGCCAGACCCTGTCAAATGCCTTTGAAATATCAAGCGCAACAATCTTGCTTTCTCCTAAATTGTGCAAAGATTGGTTCCACTTTTCAGTGAGATATGCCATCAGATCACCAGTGGAACGGTTGCTTCGGAAGCCGTACTGCCGGTCATTAAGAAGCTTCCGGGACTCAAGATATTTCATAAGCTGACGGTTGATCAGCGTTTCCATGACCTTGGAGAGAAGGGACGTTAGTGCTATGGGTCGGTAGGAGGTGGGTGACGAACTTTCGCCCTTTTTAGGGACGGGCTGGACAAATGCAGTTTTCCACTTACTCGGAAAGAGCCCTGAAGAGTAGGACAGATGGAAAAGCTTACGCAGTGGTTTTGCCAGCGTAGAAGAACACCTCTTCAGAAGAACAGGGGGTATACCATCCGGGCCAGCGGATTTGTGTATGTTTAGATCTTTAAGTACTCTTGCTACTGTACGAGTGCGAAAATGGATTTGCCCCATGGAGAAATTTACGCTCTCAAGTACAGGCGGGGACAAAGTGCTATCTGGCAGCGTTGAGCTAGCTGCAAAGTGTGCAGCAAGCAGATTAGCTTTGTCCAAAGAGCTGACAGCTGGAATGTCATTGCAAATGAGCGTTGGGATCGAAGACGAGGCTGAATTCCTTATGTTTTTTACGAAAGACCAAAAGCTTCTGCTACCCTTGGGGCATTGTAGAACTTTTTGCCTCAACTTTTGGTCAAAGGAGAATTAAACACGTCTAAATAATGCATTACAGTCATTACGGATCCGTTTGAACTTTTTCCGGGCTTCCTCAGAAGGGTTGGCTTTATAATCCCGGAAACTCAACTCTCTCATCCTGATAGCCTCTTTGCAGCTCAAGTCAAACCACGCGTTTGCCTTAGGCTTGATGCTCTTCACTCTGTGAGGAATGAAGGACCTCATGACCAGCGAAATAATGTTTGTGATCGCATCAGTAGCGGCATCCACGTCACTATCGAGGAAGCATAGTGACCAGTTAAAATTCCTAAAGAAGTTGTTAAGTCCGCTCCAGTTGGCTTTCTCGTAGAGCCATACTGTTCTTTTCGGAATTTGTTCTCTAACTGTGTGGGAGGAGTACGAGAATTTGGCTGACACGACACAGTGGTCGGACGAGCCTAGAGGCGACAATATATCAATTGAATATTTTTCCGGATGAGAGGTGAGAAACAGATCCAAGGTGTTAGCGGTATGATCTGCAATGTCAGGTATTCGTGTTGGCTCATTCACAAGCTGGGTTAAATTATTTACCTCAGCGAAGATTTCAACATACCTTCCTTCGGGTGTTGTCTGGCCTGAATGTCGAAGCCAAGTAGAATTGTGGACATTGAAATCGCCCGCAATAGCGATTTCAGTGTGAGGATACAGGGATACAATTCTTGTAATGGAGTCGGACAGCGCATCAAACTCGTTATAAGTTGAGTTGCTGTCCATGTTTGGACTTCTATAAACAAAGCAGTAGTGGATTAAATGCTTACGGACAAAGAGTTTTAACCACAGAAAATTAAATTCCGGATTGGAACAGTGGCCATATTGTGGTTGAATTTGGTAAGCAACATCACTACGCACATAAATGGCGAGACCGCGGTGTAAAAAGAATAAGGGCACCAAGCTATATCCAGGCAGGTTCAAATCCGATAAATCGGTATTCTCACCCACCTGTGTTTCACTCAGCGCCAAGACAGCTGGTTTATGGCGGGAGAGGTGGACGTAAACGGCAAAGAGATTAGTTCTCAGTCCGCGAATGTTGCTCACGTCAACACGAAATTGCCCCCTCATATCAGTCTTAGGCATGTGAAAACCAACTCCGACAATGCAGTTGGTGAAAGTGAGCAGAGTTCAGAAGTGTAAATTCTGCGTTTAGCTTCGCAAAACAAATCAATGTAGGTGTTATGCCCGTACATTGACTTGAATTGGTCCACTAACAAATATTTACACTTCCGAATCCGTTATGTCAGATGTTAGGCAGACTCGGACATCGCCCCAGCCCGTCTGGTAGATCAAACGGGAGTTGCGACCGAGAATGCCCAACAGTGTTTTGTGAAGGAGTGGGAGAGGGGGGAGCGGACCGCGTGTGCTCTACCAATGCACTTCACTGCACTACACTGCACTTTAAATTAGGTTTTCGTTTTTTTTTTATTTTTTTTTTTTTTTTTTTTGTTACACTCGCGGAGGTGTTGGGCGGACCGCGTTAATTGTTGTTTGTGTTTTTCGGCGCGAGGAATAAACTGAACTTTTTTTGATTTGAGTGCATGCAGCGACGACACGTCTGCATGCGTCGGAGGATAACACGGCACTCCTATTTTTCTGCAGTTTCGTCACCTTAGAAAGTAAGTGCTATAGGTCGGTCGGAGGTGGGTGATGATGGTTCGTTGAAGAACACCTCTTCAGAACAACGAGGGCCTGTTTCCATGCTTCTTGTAAATGCCCGAGTCAGACGTAGCCGCTGAGAATTGTCCCAACATAGTCGGGAACAGCACACCAAATGACTTTAAACATTTCGCCGTTTACTCCGTCCATGCCGGGAGACCTCTTTCCTCTGATTCGAGAGACAGCATAGCTGATCTCCGTGCGTGCAACTCAGATGGTGGAGTCCCAATTTCTGAGGAGGCATCCGGGGTTTCAGTAACCCCTGCACTAGGAAAGAACTCCCCTCGCACCTTCATGCATTCAGTCCATGTTGTGATCAGTTCCCCATTCCTTGTGAGGCTACTTCGCCTGCAGATGCGTCCGAGATGCCCCCAGAGGTCATCCTTATTAGTGTGCGCAAATGCCCTCCAATGGTCTTCTTTGACCCTGAGGAGGAGTCGCTTGTACTCAGCAAGGCATGTCCTAAGATCCCTGGAGCACTGGTTCAGATTTGCTGAACCGTCTCTACGGCATCTCTGGACTCACTTTCTTAAGCGGCGAACCAGTCTCTTCTGGGTCTCCAATTCTGGGGACTATCATCTGACGCTGTATGGTAAGAAGAGGCGGCTTCTCTCAAACATCTGATCACAGATTCTTTTGACAGAACCAGTAATCAGACGAACCTGTTCGTTGATCGAAAGGTTTGAGAAATCCCGCAGCGGCATTATCGTGACCGTTTCCTTCAGCAGAAAACTAAAGGTACGCCAGTCCGCTCGTGCTGTTTTTCAGCGTTTGAGGATCGATTCCTCGACGGCTCCATTCGTCTCACTTTGCAAGGACATGGCAATCCTAATTAGGCTGTGGTCGCTCACATCAGAACTGGTGACAGACCAGTCGTATAGAAGTGAGCGGCGGGCTGCATCATTCACCAGGGTAACATCAATGTCACTATGACCCCTGGGACCACTAAATGTGTAGGTGAGGCTGGGTTGGTTCAGGAACGTTGCGTTCTGGGCTAACGACCAATCGCTCAGTAAGACTCCTCCATGCAACCGTTGGTGCGAGAATGGGAGCCTACTGGCACATTTACTGTGTCACACTGTGGACGATGCGTTCGCATCTATACCGACCAATATGGGTACACTGCCTGCTAGTTGGAACAAATCACTCATGAACTCAAGAACCGAGTCGATTTTGTGACTGTACTGGCAGTAGACACTGGCCAGGAAGAATTTCCCCGCCCTGCCTTGCACACCAAGAGACATTCCCAGTCGTTGGAGCCGCTGAAGATAATCGCTGCATTTCCCCTGATATCCGTGAAGGAACGCATGTGCGCCGGGATACCGACAACCTTACCATCTTTAGCATACGGCTGCTGGACAACGGTGAAATCGCATGACGATGACAGCATGGATTGGCCCAGGCTGCACAGCGCTGCATACATTCCCTGTGAGTTGTTTTGGATGAGGTTGAACATATTAATGTTTGGCCTCTCTCCTCAACTTCTCCGCCATGTAAACGGGGCAATCACTGGTCATCACCTTGTGATGATGGTCAGTGAAGCCCTCCTTGGCACAGACTTGACAGTCTGGGGGGAATCCAGAGCGTATAGCATGATGACCTTCCCTTCCGCATCGCCAACATAATTTTTCATTTTCGGAACATTGGCTGACCCTGTGGGCGAGAGACAGGCACCAGAAGCAGCCCATAACGGGTTGGAACTCACCTACTCTAAAGGACTGACAGTCAATGTAAGCTCGTCCCGCCTTGAGGAGTGTGTCTATGCTCCCCTGACTTGCTTCAAGCACCACGTTTTTATGTCCCTCAGTATGTTCCCAGATTGAAACAATTATCTGCGCGTTACAGTCGAAACTTTCCTTTGGGTGACACCTTTAAGGTTCTTCTCGTACAGCTCGGTGAGAAAGAGGGATGTTTTTGGATACGCGATGTATCACCACACTCCGCCCGGGTTTCTTCAATTGCCTAGCCTCTAAACCGGCAGCCTCAAACTTCCCTGAGAGGAGGAGCTTCTTCCTTTCCTCTTCAGTGGGGGTGCTGATAAGAGCACCACTTTCCCTGCTTGGCTTTGAGTCGTATATACGAACACCAGTGCTCGGACCTACTTCATTTAAAAATTTCTTTATAATCTCTTTTGGTCACATACCGACTTTTCCCTTGATAAGTACCCCGAAGGTTGGTGGTAAAATCTTAGGAAGCGGCAGAACTCTCCGTGGAGGAGCGTGGGTCGTGCTTGCAGCACACACTGCTGCGACACAGGCCTTTGTGCTGGGAGCTTTGAAGCCGGAGCCACACCAGTCGCCGGCGACTTTCCAGTCACCTGTGCCTCTATGGACGCCATGCCGGGCACTTCCACTTGAACTATCTGTGGGGTCGCAGGCTTATTTTACCTTTCCAAAGCAGGGCGAGGCATGCCGCCGCTCATAAGGATATCCAGCCGACCCTTATATCTTTCTCCTTCAGCGAGAGCCGTATAGTACGACCTCTCGTATCTGCCGATAGACTTCATGACGAAGGCCTTCGCTTCGTAGCTCATCCCTACATTGTCCTGGAGGATGAACTCCACCAGTTCCAGCGAAAACTTCCTAATGCTCTCCACATGCTTCGCATGCTCGCTGAGGTTTGGTGGGGCACTTATACATACTTCTTCTTTTTTGGGGGTCTCTACATCCGCACCGTTTTTGGTACTTCCTATGATCTTTGAGGCTTCTTCCCTAATCTCTTATTCCTTCTATATCTTTTTTTGCCCTTTTTATCTTCTTCTTCTTTTTTGCCTCGAGGATTTGACGACTAAATAATCACCGTCAGATTCACACCCTACATCCTTCCTCTTAGAGGCTGGAGAAGTCCGAAATTTCTCCTTCTCCTTGGGAATTTACACCATTCTTTCTTCTCCCTATAGTAGGGCTTTCCCCTTGTCACCGGTCGCTTCCTTTTGCCTGGATTTGTGAATGCTCTTGCGGCACTGACACACAGACACAGCACAATTTCACCAATAAAATCCTTATATTATTATTATTTCCGCAATAATATGTTAGGCACAATTAATTAATGACCCTTTTTATGGTTCTATTATAACTTCCGCTATAAAACACGCACGCACGCGCACAATAGTAATAAAGCTTTATACTGTTTGTCACTAAATGAAACACAACACCACCAAAATATCGCACAATTCTTAGTTTCTGTGAAGCGCACGTCCGATCCCTTAGGCTGTTCAACACAGAATCGCTTGCGGACACAGCAAATTAAATTCCGGATTGGAACAGTGGTCGTATTGTGGTTGAATTTGATAAGACACAGCACTACGCACGAAAGAAGTGAAACCGCGTTGTGGGAAAAACAAAGGCTCTAAGCTATATCCAGGCAGGTTAAAGTCCGACAAGTCAATATTCTCACCTACCTGTGTTTCCCTAAGCGCCAAGAGAGCTGTTTTATAGCGGGAGAGGTGAACGTAAGCCCACGAACGTTGCTTACATCAACCCGGAATTACCCTCTCATAACAGTCACAGACATTCAGAAACCAACTCCGACTATGCAATTGGTAAAAGCAGAATTTAGAAGTGTAAGTCCTTGCTTCAGCTTCACAACAAAAATCAATGTAGGTGCTATGCCCTTACATTGAATTGAATTGCTCCACTAACAAAAATTCACACCTTATAATCCGCTACGACAGATGCTAAACAAACACAGTCATCGCCTTAGCCCGTCTGAAAAACAAACGGGAGTTGCGACCGAGAATGCCTAGCAGTGGCTTGTGAGGCAAGTCGCGGAGGAGGAACGGGACCGCGCGTTCTCTACCAAATCACTTCACTGCACTTCACAATATTTTTGGACTTTGATTAATAAATAATTGTTGGCACAACAGTCCACAGAGGGACCAGGGCCTAGCTTGCTCATCAACTACTAGTGTTGTGTGCACTACTGGTCTCTCACGAGTAGAAGGGACCTAAAGTTTTTTGCCGACTATGAACGGCAGTTATTACTCTTTGAGTGTTGTCAGCAGCTTGAAAGAAGTGGTGGCTTAAAAAATTCGAGATGTTCAGCCGGGTATCAAATCTAGACCTTTCGGCGTGTGAACGTCGCACACTACGCCACGGCGGCCACTTTGGACTTTGATTATTTGTTTTACTTATTTTTAGTATAATTTTCTTATTGTCCAAGATGATTCACTCGCGACGAGGAGGAGACAGATTGTAATTGCGGCACGAGGGATTGTTTTTTCGGTTTTATTTATTTATTTTTATTGAGGTGAATGCGGCGGCGGGACGTGTACATTCGACGGAGTATGACTCGTTACCAGAAAGCTTAAAATGGAAGTTCTCGAGTATACATATGTGATATTATTTGGTATCATTTTGTTTTGGTGGATGTTTTAAACTTTTTTATATGTTTTAAGGAACATTAACTTCATAACTTTATAAGGTCACAGACGTGGCGATGATGCAGGAATACTGTTGGAAAACTTTAAATTGGGGTAAACAAAACGATGATTTCACCACCATTCATTGGGACTGCATTGTGTTGGCAGCATTTGATCGTTCAAGTACCTTTGAACATCTGCAATAGCTACTGCTCTGGACGATTGGACGGCTTGTATTGTTCTTTTTATATTGTCGACATCATTCCAAAAAGATATGTTAATAGATCCTTGTTTATGAACATCCGCGGTAAGCACTGATTCTGTTGATTTTTCTATTTACTATTTTCTAATACTATAATATTTCAGCAATAGTATGATCAATCACCTTTCTTTTTGCAGCCAGAGGTGCTGCTAAGCTCAATATAGTTCAGCCTTTTACAAATTCCGTCTTTTATTCGGTTGCCTATTTGTTTAGCGATGTGATGCAGTGTTTTATTATATATCTTATGTTGGTAGATATTTATTAAAATTTTGTTATATAAACTTACAAGACTTGCCATAAGGTAGCGCCCTCCACTTGTTTATTCTGTGACTTCTCTTAGAGGTTTTAGCACAGTGCATAGATCATTACAAAGTGTCCACTCCTCTAAACTTACGCCTGGGAGAGAAGCACTGCTGCTAATGCCAAATATAGCCAAAGTACTTCTGGTTGCTTTCTTCAATAATATTGCTTTCTCACGCATGTGGTATATTGAGTTCCACCTAGTAGACACATCAATAAGTGCTTTATTTGATTACATTTAGTATTTTATAATCTTTTCAGTTGCTGTAGTACTTCGTCTAAAATGGCTCACTATGTTACTTCATTTCAAAAGAAAAAGCTTAACTTCTGGAAGTGCCAATGCATTTTTTGCGACCAAATTAAATGTGTGGACGAAGCTCCTTCATGGAATTCTGAACATTAGGAGCTATATCTGCCACAACCAAACGTATTTTTCTCTCTAACTCTCATTGCCTTATTACTCTTTGTAAGTCCAGGGGTCTAATCACGGATGACGACTATCAATAGATTAAAACGACTTCGACAGAACGATATCATTCTGGTTGCTTCATGCACTCTCAAAACTGCCAATCGCTATCGTAAGGACGATCGGTTTTAGACGATAGCTATTTCACTATCGTTTTGCATCGGGCTGGCATGCATGTGGTGAAAATGTAAAGAGAAAGTAAGAAAAATAAATTTAAGCAGTTATTACAAAATTTTTTGGATATAATCCTCAGCTTTTGGAAGTATGAATGTACATCCAAACTCATTGAGAAAAATACTCCTTGAAATCAAACTTCATAGATTTTATGAGCACCACTCGCACAGTCTTTCGTTCATTCGTAATGTGTACATACACAACAAAATGATGAAACTATCAGGCAGTCGTTATTCACTTTTTTTTTGTGTGTGTACAATTATGACAAGAGATAGTTGCGTTCATTAGCGCTCAAACTGTGTATAAAATGTGATGCAAATTATCGACAAATCGTTTTGGCTGATAGTTAGAACGATAGTCGCTCGAAAGCCCCTCTCTCCAGAACTCGGCATAGGAAAAGGATTGATTGAACATCAAGATTGTTGTCTAGGTAGTGAGCAGTTACAGCAAAATAGCCTTCTTGTGCATGAGATGTCCAGCTGTTTGTAGTACGACAAGTCGCTTTAAATTGGTTGAAACGCTCTCTTACCTCAGGTTCGCATTTTTGCTACTCAGAATTCAGTATGAGATTTCAACGCTCAGCTGGGAAATGAGGACATCTTTGCTGGAGTCATCGGTAAACACAGCCTGCACGACAACACATCTGGAAACGGACTCAGGCTGTTAGACTTCGCCTCGGGGCGAAACCTCTGTGGCTAGCACGCGGTTCCCACACTTGAACATTCACAAAGGAACCTGGCGATCTCCTGATCAATCAACCGTCAACCAGATTGATCACGTTGCGATCGACGTCAGACACTCCTCCAGTATTCTCGATGTCCGAACCTTCGGAGGTGCAAACATTGACTCGGATCATCACCTTGTTGTAGCCAAGGTAAGAACCCGGATATCGAGAGAGCAACGGAGTCGAGAAAGGCCAAAACGGTTTGACGTCGAAAAGCTACAATCGCAGCTGATTGCTGGGAACTTTGCCGACCGAGTCTCCCGGAAACTCGCCCAGAGTTCGACGCTTCCTGCACTAAGCATAGAAGAAGAATGGAAACGTTGTCAAGAAGTCATCAAAGATGCTGCCACTGATGTGCTGGGTTTCACGTCACCACCCAGAAGGAACCCATGGACGACTTGTGCAGGCAAGCGCACGCAGCTAAACAAGACGCCTATAAAGCGACGCTGCATCGAACAACGCGAGCTGTTCGTGAACTCTACGAACAGAGAAGAAGGGAAGAGCACCGGCTTCTCAGAAGGAAGAAGAAGGAACATGAGAAGCGCGCGGTCGAGGAAATGGAAAGGTGCCTTGGCAGGAATGAAGTCCGAAAGTTTTACCGAAAGGTAAATCAGCTATCCGGAGGGTACACGGTTCGGACCAAGGCCTGCCGGGACCAAAATGGACAACTAGTAGTAGAGTCGCAGTCTGTGCTGTGAATCTGGAAGGATCATATCTGCAGACACCTAAACGGCGATGACGACCCAAATCCCGCTGTTATTCAGAATGTTCCACTCAATTTGGACGATGATAGACAAGCATTCCGTCCCCCCGACTTAGACGAGGTGAGGATAGCAATATCCAAGCTGAAGTCGAACAAAGCTGCTGGAGCGGACGGACTGTCCGCAGAACTATTTAAAGCAGCTGGAGATGACCTGGCTGGGCGCATGCACCAGCTCATCTGTAAGATATGGTCGGAGGATAGCATGCCCGATGAGTGGAATCTCAGCGTCGTTTGCCCGGTCCACAAGAAAGAAAACCCCTTTGACTGCGCCAACTACAGAGGGATTAGTCTCCTGAACATCGCATACAAGATCCTCTCTGCCGTATTGTGTGAGCGTCTGAAACCATTTGTCCATGACCTGATAGGTCCCTATCAGTGTGGTTTCAGGCCAGGGAAGTCCGCAATAGACCAGATCTTCACATTACGGCATATCCTGGAAAAGACCCAAGAAATGCAAATTGACACTCACCACCTATTTGTCGATTTTACGGCCGCATTTACAATGTGCATAGAGAAGAGCTATACAGTGCCATGTCTAGTTTTGGCATTCCTACCAAACTCGTCAGATTGTGTAGGATGACGATGGAGAACTCTCGCTGCTCCGTCAAGGTCGGTACCGAACTCACCGAGACCTTCAATGTCAAAAAAGGTTTTAGACAAGGCGACGCACTGTCATGTGACTTCTTTAACATCATCCTTGAGAAGATCGTGCGAAACTCACAAGTTAACACCAGAGGCACGATCTTCCACAAGTCCGTTTAACTTCTAGCTTACGCTGATGACATTGACGTGATTGGACGAACACAGCGAGCCGTCAATGAGGCGTTTGCTGGCATTGAAGCGGAAGCGGCTAAAATGGGTCTTGCGGTAAATGAGGGCAAAACGAAGTACATGCTGTCATCAAGGAAGGACACACAACATCGACGTCTCGGACGGAGCGTCACACTAGGCAGCAGAAACTTCGAGGTAGTCAAGGACTTCGTCTACCTCGGCTCCGCGGTAAATAGGGACAACAACATCAGTACCGAAATCAAACGCAGAATCACTCTTGCCAACCGCTGTTTCTTTGGGCTTAAGAGGCAATTGAGTAATAAAGCCCTCTCCCGAACGACTTTGTGACTTTGTACAACACCTTGATCATCCCAGTCCTGCTTTACGGCGCAGAAACCTGGACGCTACTAATAGCGGATGAGGAAGCCATTGGTCTCTTTGAGAGAAAAGTTTTGCGTGCGATTTTTGGTCCTGTTTGCGTTGATGGCATCTGGAGGAGAAGATTTAATGACGAACTCTATAGGCTGTACAGCGACATGCGCCTGGTTAAGCGTCTACGGATACAACGCTTAAGATGGCTAGGCCATGTAGAGCGTATGGACACCACTGCTCCAGCCCGAAAAGTCTTTGAATCCGTGCCATTGGGACAACGCAACAGAGGACGACCTAGACTAAAGTGGCGCACACAAGTGGAGAAGGAACTCAACCAACTTGGAGTGCGCAACTGGAGACAGCTGGCGAAAGATCGTGCTGGCTGGAGAGGCATGTTGGTTGAGGCCCAGGTCCACCCCGGACTGTAGCGCCACAAGAAGAAGAAGAAGAATTCAGTATAGCATTACAAATATGTTTTCCACTTGGAAGCTGGTATGCAAGTACATCCTTGCATTGTGCTTGTGCTTCTTTTTTGGTCTTGGAGTATCGAAGTAAAGTTGGTTGATGAAGACTTTTAGAAGTGCACGGTTATTGACTGCAAAGTTCTCCTGTAGAGATTGAACTTTTGGGATTGCAGGATGGACAGGGGTTATTGTTATTTCCATTTTTGGATAAATTTGATTGAATAACAGATGGAGTTACTGATAAAACCAAATCGGTCTGGTTTCGATTGAATTGTCTTGTTTGGGTGTGCTGCACAGTTATTAAATGCTTAAATGTTTATTAAAATTTAAGACAGTTCCCCTAAACCTTAGCCTTGCATAACAAATGTTGCACTGTGCAGTTCTAATTTCTGCTGAATACACTTTAAAATAATTGCAAAGCTCACTCATTCGTGTGCGCTTCATAATTATATTTTTGATTTTATTTGAATCTGATGAAGAGGTGAGGATAGCAATATCCAAGCTGAAGTCGAACAAAGCTGCTGGAGTGGACGGACTGTCCGCAGAACTATTTAAAGCAGCTGGAGATGACCTGGCTGGGCGCATGCACCAGCTCATCTGTAAGATATGGTCGGAGGATAGCATGCCCGATGAGTGGAATCTCAGCGTCGTTTGCCCGGTCCACAAGAAAGAAAACCCCTTTGACTGCGCCAACTACAGAGGGATTAGTCTCCTGAACATCGCATACAAGATCCTCTCTGCCGTATTGTGTGAGCGTCTGAAACCATTTGTCCATGACCTGATAGGTCCCTATCAGTGTGGTTTCAGGCCAGGGAAGTCCGCAATAGACCAGATCTTCACATTACGGCAGATCCTGGAAAAGACCCAAGAAATGCAAATTGACACTCACCACCTATTTGTCGATTTTACGGCCGCATTTACAATGTGCATAGAGAAGAGCTATACAGTGCCATGTCTAGTTTTGGCATTCCTACCAAACTCGTCAGATTGTGTAGGATGACGATGGAGAACTCTCGCTGCTCCGTCAAGGTCGGTACCGAACTCACCGAGACCTTCAATGTCAAAAAAGGTTTTAGACAAGGCGACGCACTGTCATGTGACTTCTTTAACATCATCCTTGAGAAGATCGTGCGAAACTCACAAGTTAACACCAGAGGCACGATCTTCCACAAGTCCGTTTAACTTCTAGCTTACGCTGATGACATTGACGTGATTGGACGAACACAGCGAGCCGTCAATGAGGCGTTTGCTGGCATTGAAGCGGAAGCGGCTAAAATGGGTCTTGCGGTAAATGAGGGCAAAACGAAGTACATGCTGTCATCAAGGAAGGACACACAACATCGACGTCTCGGACGGAGCGTCACACTAGGCAGCAGAAACTTCGAGGTAGTCAAGGACTTCGTCTACCTCGGCTCCGCGGTAAATAGGGACAACAACATCAGTACCGAAATCAAACGCAGAATCACTCTTGCCAACCGCTGTTTCTTTGGGCTTAAGAGGCAATTGAGTAATAAAGCCCTCTCCCGAACGACTTTGTGACTTTGTACAACACCTTGATCATCCCAGTCCTGCTTTACGGTGCAGAAACCTGGACGCTACTAATAGCGGATGAGGAAGCCATTGGTCTCTTTGAGAGAAAAGTTTTGCGTGCGATTTTTGGTCCTGTTTGCGTTGATGGCATCTGGAGGAGAAGATTTAATGACGAACTCTATAGGCTGTACAGCGACATGCGCCTGGTTAAGCGTCTACGGATACAACGCTTAAGATGGCTAGGCCATGTAGAGCGTATGGACACCACTGCTCCAGCCCGAAAAGTCTTTGAATCCGTGCCATTGGGACAACGCAACAGAGGACGACCTAGACTAAAGTGGCGCACACAAGTGGAGAAGGAACTCAACCAACTTGGAGTGCGCAACTGGAGACAGCTGGCGAAAGATCGTGCTGGCTGGAGAGGCATGTTGGTTGAGGCCCAGGTCCACCCCGGACTGTAGCGCCACAAGAAGAAGAAGAAGAATTCAGTATAGCATTACAAATATGTTTTCCACTTGGAAGCTGGTATGCAAGTACATCCTTGCATTGTGCTTGTGCTTCTTTTTTGGTCTTGGAGTATCGAAGTAAAGTTGGTTGATGAAGACTTTTAGAAGTGCACGGTTATTGACTGCAAAGTTCTCCTGTAGAGATTGAACTTTTGGGATTGGAGGATGGACAGGGGTTATTGTTATTTCCATTTTTGGATAAATTTGATTGAATAACAGATGGAGTTACTGATAAAACCAAATCGGTCTGGTTTCGATTGAATTGTCTTGTTTGGGTGTGCTGCACAGTTATTAAATGCTTAAATGTTTATTAAAATTTAAGACAGTTCCCCTAAACCTTAGCCTTGCATAACAAATGTTGCACTGTGCAGTTCTAATTTCTGCTGAATACACTTTAAAATAATTGCAAAGCTCACTCATTCGTGTGCGCTTCATAATTATATTTTTGATTTTATTTGAATCTGATGAAGTCCTTCAAGCAGTGCAATGAACTACAAAATGTTTGATTACTTGCAACGTTAACAGATATCCAAAATTCTATGAATGATGATGTGAATCATAAATCACAATGCTTGAAGTAAATGCCAAATTTTTTTAGTTATAATATTTTTAAAACAAATTACTCCAATTCCAGCTTGCTTATAATTTTTTTTTCTCTTAATTATGAAACACAATCTTCTGCAGAAAAGCTTCTATGGCTTCGCGGAAAATCAAACTGTACATCCATTTCTTTCCCCCTTCATGTTCCCATGCCATTCGTACACATATCCGCACGAGAAGAGAATAACGTTTGTACTACTAATGGATTCCTTCCA
Source organism: Eristalinus aeneus (assembly GCA_955652365.1). Classification (NCBI taxonomy): domain Eukaryota; kingdom Metazoa; phylum Arthropoda; class Insecta; order Diptera; family Syrphidae; genus Eristalinus; species Eristalinus aeneus. Next base: position 87,656,963 of record OY019131.1, on the reverse strand, counting down.
AAGTATAAGTATATTGAGCGGGAGAAGCGTGTGTGAAAACGATACTTCAGAAGCGTATATCTGATGAAAATTGAAGATATCATTATATCTGAGATATAAACATGTAATATGTAGAAATATTAGTATTATTTTGAGGAATACTAATATATTCTCTCCATCTCTAGTGATGATCAGTGATCTTGATATCAAATACTTCTGATTCATAAGCAGTAGTACTGTTGTTATGCAATCTTATGAAGATAACCAAGTAATAAAAGCCTAAAGACGATTGAACCGCCAACAAATTATCAACGTCAGAAGAACTAGATATGACATTAACATTAAGGTTTCCCGAAAGGCTTTGGTATTTGTATTTCGCGGAATCAAAGAACTCAGACAATTCAACTAAGAATGCATTTACAGAGGATGAGTGCAATCTGTACATACCAACAAAACTACATTGAACACCATATAATTGAAAAGTCAAAGGAATTAAATCAGCAATAACTTTTTTCTACGTTAAAATTATGAGAATTTAATAAAATTGTGTTATTAAAAAAAATCCCCAAATTATGCTACATACTTTATGTACATTGTCATCTTCTCTTCTTTTCAATAAAAAAGGATAAATTCCTTAAACATTTATTTATTTACTATTTTGAGCCTTAAGCTGTTCGGTTTGTTGAAATTGCTCTGAAATGCAAGTTAACACTTCGATCCACTCGTAAAGAACGCTGGACAAACAGGAGGAAAAGCGAGCTAAAATAAAACGCGTGCATTCCCTTCAATGGCGATTAACAGAGTGTCATTATTTTTTCGTTTTCCCTGTTCTTGTTCTTGGTTAAATTTAAATAAAATATTACCACCCATATTTTATTTATATTAAAAAATATGAAATTAAAATTTTAGCCCAAATAATTTCTTCTTTCAAATTTAGTTTTTAAGTTTCACCAATTTTAATGTGTACTGTTTTGAGGTTTTTTTTTTTTTATAGTGGTTCTGCTTTGTTGAAATACTTCTTCTTCTTCTTCCTATGGTGCTACAGTCCTGCTACAGTATGTTGGGGTGGACCAACATACCTAACCAGCCAGCACGATCTTTCGCCAGCTGCCTCCAATTGCGCACTCCAATTTGGTTGAATTCCTTCTTCACTTGCATGCGCCGTCTTAGCCTAGACTATCCTCTATTAGGTTGTCCCAATGGCTCTGATTCGAAGACTTTTCGAACCGGAGCAGTCGTGTCCACACGATCTACATCTTAAGCCATCTTAAGCGTTGTTTCCGAAGACGCTTGAGCACGAGCATGTCGCTGTACAGCACATAGAGTTCGTCGTTAATTCTACTCCTCCAGACGTCATCAATGCAAACAGAACCAAAAAATCGCACGCAAAAACTTTTCTCTCGAAAAGGCTTCCTCATCCGCCTTTGGTAACGTCCAGGATTCCGTGCCATAAAGTAGGACTGGGATGATCAAGCTGCTATAAAAAGCGAGATAGGCCCTCAAGGAAGTGCTTTATTACTCAACTGCCTCTTAAGACATGAGAAACAGCAATTAGCAAGAATGATTCTGCATCTGATTTTGGTACTGATGTTGTTATCCCAACAGATGAAGTTCTTGACTACCTCGAAGTTTCTGCTGCCTAGTGCTACGGTCTGTCCGATACGTCGATGTTGTGTGTTTTTTGATGACGGCATGTACTTAATTTTGCTCTCATTAACCAACAGACCCATTTTAGCCGCTTCCGCTTCAATACCAGCAAATGCCTCATTGACGGCTCGCTGTGTTCGTTCAATCACGTCAGTGTCATCAGTGTAAGCTAGGAATTGAACTAAATTTTGGAAGATCGTGTTGAAGGACTGCTGTCTTCAATTTTTCATTTCTGTGTTGAACAGCCGAAGAGATCGGACGTGCGCGTCGCAGAAACAAGGAATTGAGCGATATTTTGGTGGTGTTTCAGTTGTGTTTTATTAGTGACAGACATTATAAAGTTTTATGACTTTAAGTTGCTATTGTGCGCGTGTGTGTGTGATTTATAGAGGAAGTTGTAAAAATCATAAAAAGGGTCATTAGTTAGCAGTGCGAAATATTATTATTGCGGATACAATAATAATTTAAAGTTTTTATTGGTGAACTTGTGCTGTGTCTGTGTCAGTGCCGCAAGAGCCTTTAACATCCAGGCAAAAGAAGTGACCGGGGACAAGGGGTGAGTCCTAGTATGGGTAAAAGAAAGAAGGGTGTAAATACCCAAGAGGAGGGAGAAGTTTCTGACTCCTCCGTAGGGGCGACAGCCTCCAAGAGGAAGGATTTAGAGATTGAAACCGACGATGACTATTCAGTCGTAAAATCGTCGAGAAAAAAAAAGAGAAAAAGACAAAAAAGGAGAGAAAAACACTAAAGGAATTAGAGCTTAGAGAAGAAGCCTCGAGGGTAATAGAGAGCAGCAAGAACGTTGCGGTTTTAAAGACCCCTAAAAAGAAGAAGTAGGGATAAGTGCCCCACCAAACCTCAGCGAGCATGCGAGGCAGGTGGAGAGCATTAAAAAGATTTCTCTAGAACTGTTGGAGTTCATCCTCCAAGATAACGCAGGGATGAGCTACGAAGCGAAGGCCTTCGTTATGAAATGTGTCAGCAGATACGAGAGGTCGTATTTTACGGCACTCGCTGAAGCTGAAAGGTACAAGGGACGTTTGGATATCCTTATGAGCGGCGGAATGCTTCGGCCTGCTTTGGGTAGGCCAAATAAGACTGCGACCGCTCAGGCAGTTTCAGTGGAAGTGCCCCGCATGGCGTCCATAGCGGCACAGGTGACTGGAGAGTCACCGGCGACTGGTGTGGCACCGGCCCCAAAGCTCCCAGCTCAAAGGCCTGTGTCATACGCAGCAGTGTGTGTTGCAAGCACGACCCCAGCTCCTCGACGGAGAGTTCTGCCACCCCCCAAGACTGTATCATCCACCTTCGAAGTACTTATCAAGGGAAAACCCGGTATGGGCCCAAAGGTCCGAGCACTAGTGTTCGTTTATACTATGTAAAGCCAAGCAGGGAAGGTGGTGCTCTTATCAGTACCCCCACTGAAGAGGAAAGGAAGAAGCTCCTCCTCTCAGGGAAGTTTGAGGCTGCCGGTCTAGAGGCTAGGCAAGTGAAGAAACTCGAGCCGAGGGTGGTGATACATCGCGTATCTAAAACCATCTCTCCCCAGAACTTTTTCACCGAGCTGTACGAGAAGAACCTTAAAGGTGTCACCCAGAGGGAAAGTTTCGACTGCAACGCGCAGATATTTGGTTCCCTCAGGGAACAGACTGACTTACATAAAAACGTGGTGCTTGAGGCAAGTCAGGGGAGCACAGATGCACTCCTCAAGGCAGGACGAGCTTAAGAAAGAGAAAAAATATGTTGGCGATGAGATGCCGTAGAGACGATTCAGCAAATCTGAACCAGTGCTCCAGGGATCTCAGGACATGTCCTGCTGAGTACAAGCGACTCCTACTCAGGGTCAAAGAAGACCATTGGAGGGCATTTGCGCACACTAATAGGGATGACCCCTGGGGGCATCTCTACCGCATCTGCAGACGAAGCAGGAAACATGTTGGGATCAGTAGCCTCACAAGGAATGGGGAACTGATCACAACATGAACTGAATGCATGGAGGTGTTCCTAGGGGAGTTCTTCCCTAGTGCAGGGGTGCCTCCTCCCCCAGATGCCTCCTCAGAAATGGGGACTCCACCATCTGAGTTGCACGCATCGGAGATCAGTTACGCTGTATCTCGGATTAGAGGAAAGAGGTCTTCCGGCATGGACGGAGTAACAAGCGAAATGTTTGAAGCAATTTGGTCTGCTGTTTCCGACTACGCTGGGACACTTCTCAGCGGCTGTATCCAACTCGGGCATTTTCCAGAAGCGTGGAAACAGGCCCGTGTAATCGTGCTCCTAAAGTCTCCTGACAGGGTAAGGAACAATCCGCGGTCATACAGAGGGATAAGTCTGCTATCCTCTCTAGGTAAGGTTCTTGAACGAATAATGGTGGAAAGATTGGCTGCCAAAACGGGTGAGACCATTTCTACCCAGTTTGGTTTAAGGCACGGTACTAGCGTTGAGGATACGTGGGTCCATACAAAAAAGTGTGTCATGAAGTCACAAGCCAAGTACGTGTCGTGTCATCCTCCGACGCATGCAGACGTGTCGTCGCTGCATGCACTCAAATCAAAAAAAGTTCAGTTTATTCCTCGCGCCGAAAAACACAAACAACAATTAACGCGGTCCGCCCAACACCTCCGCGAGTGTAACAAAAAAGAAAAAAAAAAAACGAAAACCTAATATAAAGTGCAGTGAAGTGTATTGGTAGAGCACACGCGGTCCGCTCCCCCCTCTCCCACTCCTTCACAAAACACTGTTGGGCATTCTCGGTCGCAACTCCCGTTTGATCTACCAGACGGGCTGGGGCGATGTCCGAGTCTGCCTAACATCTGACATAGCGGATTCGGAAGTGTAAATATTTGTTAGTGGACCAATTCAAGTCAGTGTACGGGCATAACACCTACATTGATTTGTTTTGCGAAGCTAAACGCAGAATTTACACTTCTGAGCTCTGCTCACTTTCATCAACTGCATTGTCGGAGTTGGTTTTCACATGCCTAAGACTGATATAAGGGGGCAATTTCGTGTTGACGTGAGCAACATTCGCAGACTGAGAACTAATATCTTTGCCGTTTACGTCCACCTCTCCCGCCATAAACCAGCTGTCTTGGCGCTGAGTGAAACACAGGTGGGTAAGAATACCGATTTATCGGATTTGAACCTGCTTGGATATAGCTTGGTGCCCTTATTCTTTTTACACCGCGGTCTCGCCATTTATGTGCGTAGTGATGTTGCTTACCAAATTCAACCACAATATGGCCACTGTTCCAATCCGGAATTTAATTTTCTGTGGTTAAAACTCTTTGTCCGTAAGCATTTAATCCACTACTGCTTTGTTTATAGAAGTCCAAACATGGACAGCAACTCAACTTATAACGAGTTTGATGCGCTGTCCGACTCCATTACAAGAATTGTATCCCTGTATCCTCACACTGAAATCGCTATTGCGGGCGATTTCAATGTACACAATTCTACTTGGCTTCGACATTCAGGCCAGACAACACCCGAAGGAAGGTATGTTGAAATCTTCGCTGAGGTAAATACTTTAACCCAGCTTGTGAATGAGCCAACACGAATACCTGACATTGCAGATCATACCGCTAACACCTTGGATCTGTTTCTCACCTCTCATCCGGAAAAATATTCAATCGATATATTGTCGCCTCTAGGCTCGTCCGACCACTGTGTCGTGTCAGCCAAATTCTCGTACTCCTCCCACACAGTTAGAGAACAAATTCCGAAAAGAACAGTATGGCTCTACGAGAAAGCCAACTGGAGCGGACTTAACAACTTCTTTAGGAATTTTAACTGGTCACTATGCTTCCTCGATAGTGACGTGGATGCCGCTACTGATGCGATCACAAACATTATTTCGCTGGGCATGAGGTCCTTTATTCCTCACAGAGTGAAGAGCATCAAGCCTAAGGCAAACGCGTGGTTTGACTTGAGCTGCAAAGAGGCTATCAGGATGAGAGAGTTGAGTTTCCGGGATTATAAAGCCAACCCTTCTGAGGAAGCCCGGAAAAAGTTCAAACGGATCCGTAATGACTGTAATGCATTATTTAGACGTGTTAAATTCTCCTTTGACCAAAAGTTGAGGCAAAAAGTTCTACAATGCCCCAAGGGTAGCAGAAGCTTTTGGTCTTTCGTAAAAAACATAAGGAATTCAGCCTCGTCTTCGATCCCAACGCTCATTTGCAATGACATTCCAGCTGTCAGCTCTTTTGACAAAGCTAATCTGCTTGCTGCATACTTTGCAGCTAGCTCAACGCTGCCAGATAGCACTTTGTCCCCGCCTGTACTTGAGAGCGTAGATTTCTCCATGGGGCAAATCCATTTTCGCACTCGTACAGTAGCAAGAGTACTTAAAGATCTAAACATACACAAATCCGCTGGCCCGGATGGTATACCCCCTGTTCTTCTGAAGAGGTGTTCTTCTACGCTGGCAAAACCACTGCGTAAGCTTTTCCATCTGTCCTACTCTTCAGGGCTCTTTCCGAGTAAGTGGAAAACTGCATCTGTCCAGCCCGTCCCTAAAAAGGGCGAATGTTCGTCACCCACCTCCTACCGACCCATAGCACTAACGTCCCTTCTCACCAAGGTCATGGAAACGCTGATAAACCGTCAGCTTATGAAATATCTTGAGTCCCGGAAGCTTCTTAATGACCGGCAGTACGGCTTCCGAAGCAACCGTTCCACTGGTGATCTGATGGCATATCTCACTAAAAAGTGGAACCAATCTTGGCACAATGCAGAAGAAAGCAAGATTGTTGCGCTTGATATTTCTAAGGCATTTGACAGGGTCTGGCACCAGGCTCTCTTGTCGAAAATGCGTGCTTTTGGGATCGATGAGTCTCTTCTTCAATGGATTAGAAATTACCTTTCGAATCGTTCAATACAAGTCGTTTTGGATGGATTCAAGTCTGATATCCACTATATTAATGCTGGTGTTCCCCAGGGCTCTGTTTTGTCTCCGACACTCTTTCTCATTTTTATAAATGATCTCTTGTCTGCTACTTCTAATCCTATTCATTCCTTCGCTGATGACAGTACCCTCATCTTTTCATATTCGTTCCTTGGCTCACGTCCCTCCACTTCGGCCTTAGACTTGGAACGGCAGCGTATGTTAAGCACATTAAATTCCGACCTTGACAGCATAATCGATTGGGGAAATAAGAATAGAGTGGAATTTAATGCTTCCAAAACACAGTGCTGTCTACTGTCGTTAAAGCGATCACAAAATAATCAGCCGTTATCCATGGACGGCACTTGTGTTGTTGAAACCGAAAGACTTTCCATCCTCGGTATGTGTATCAACCCAACAATTAGTTGGAACGATCACATATTTGAGGTCGCCAAAAATGCTGCGAAATGTCTAGGCTTCCTTAAACGATGCAAGAAGTACTTCACCCCTTCTGATCTGGCTACAATATACAAGGCCTACATACGCCCAAAACTTGAGTATAACGCTCCTATTTGGTCAGGTGCTCCTAAGACCTCCCTGCACCTGCTGGATAGAATTCAAAAGCGAGCGATAAAACTTATAGGTGACAGTAATATTGCGAAGTCGATTGACTCGTTAGAACACCGACGTAATGTCGGGTCGTTGTCACTCTTTTATCGCTATTTTAACAAGAAATGCTCAGATGAATTAGCCAGTTGCATTCCTCCCCTTCAAGAATTCACCCGCAATACACGCCTCGCTAGGAATGCCCACCAATTCACCCTCAAGCCCTCTTTCGGACGTACAGTCAAATTCAATCAATCAAAACCAGCTCGATTTTTCCTCCTCATTACAATCCACAGGCATTTAAAACCAATGTGCATCGGTATCTCCTCTCCCTCTCTTCCTCTATACCTTCGGCCCGTGCTGTGACTTGATCCGGTCACTTAAGAATACTCGCAACCCCTTTTGCACGCGTCAATTATAAAAAAAAAAAAAAAAAAAACGTACTCGGCATTTTTGTCGACTTGAAGTGAGCATCAGGAATTAACGTTCGAACAGAAGTATTCTGTGGATGCCCACAAGAATCCATCTGTGGACCCTTTATAAGGAATCATTGATGGATCCCCTTCTTGTAGAAGTAGCTAGGATCTCCAATGCCGATGACCTGCTCATTTTTGTAGAAGGTCAATCCCGTTCTGAATTTGAGCGACTGGGCGTTGATTCAAAGGACCTTGTTCATTGGTGGAACACTAGTGTTGGCGTGGAAGTAGCGTTGAACAAGACCTGCATGAAGATGCTCAAGGGAAGGCTGTCCACAAACCGTAACCCATCCGTACGTGTTCTCAGCACTTCACTGTGACACAATGGTGTGACTTAATTTAACGTTTTTCAGGCGGAAATGCATTAAAAAAACGTTGAAATATTTTTTGTAAAATTGCGTTCACTTATATTCAATTTTTTTTAATTTTTTGTTAACGGAAAAATCGAGTTGAAATAAAATGCGTGCGTTCCCTTCAGATGAAATTAATAGACTGCCATTATTTTTCCGTTTAACCTGTTTGTAATTTTCACGTGGTTGAATTTAGTTAAAATATTCAAATTAAAAAATATAAAAATAACAAATTAAAATAAAAATTTTATATAAAATAATTTCTTTTTCTTTTGTGACATAATCATAATAACTCATTACAATTTTTTAAATTTAGTTTTTAAGTTTGTTTTTATTGTGACACCGGTATCGCTGGAGATTTGCTGCCTTTAGTTTTGCTCAGGTAGAACCGCGAGCATCGAGTCCCTACCTACTCCACTCGCATCTTGACGTCCTCTCCTGCGATGACTTGAACCACGGCGAGATTTGGTTGCTCTTACACCCAGCTGCTGCCTTGTTGTAGGCCGGCACCTTGCAAGGATGAACGTATTGATAGGAAAGGCGATGGAATCATCTATGGCCAAGCTGTTTGCAATGAGAAAAAGAAGTTTATATTACGGTTGGCTTCCATGGATTTTTTCATTATAGTTCAGTTTTTTAAATTCAAATATTCTCGAAAAATGGAATATGCTCCTTGAAGGTAGTTATGCAAATCTAATATTTATTTTAAGAAGTACTAAAAACACAATATTTTCGGGTTACTACCTCCAGGGGTTCTAATCGACTCATAACTCCATATAAAGGCAATAGACAATAAACAACCTCACAAAGAAATATCAATATTAGACTAAGTTGTTGACGTGTAGCCATAGAGCATTTATTCGGAATTCTTAATCAACGATTCCAACAGTTGTATTATTGCAAGTTATGTGGTGTAAAAACTATATTCCACTTTGCAAGAATCTGCATTGTGGTGCACAACATTGCAAGCGACGATGACTAAGACTTCACGGTCAAAGAAGAAGAGGAGATAGTTGCTGGCCTTGTTGCATATGTTACATATGCATTCATGTTAGGGTAAAAAAAAAGATTTCCCCTTTCTCTGCAAAATGCCCATTTATTGCCGACTTTAGTTCTTCATCATCCGAAAATCTTTTCCCACGAAGACATTTTTTCAAATCCGGAAAAAGGAAATAATCACTAGGAGAAAGTCTGGACTATGGGGTAAGTGTTGGATTTCTTCGAAACAACAATCTCGGTCAGCAGCCTTGGAAACTCATTCCGTGTGAACAGGAGCGTTGTCATGAAGAAGCAACACGCCCGCTGCGAGTTTACCCCGTCCTTACTTTTTAATTTCCCCTTGCAAATTATGCAAAGTGGAAGTGTAGGACTGTCGTTGATGGTTTCACCTTTTTTTTGTACTCAATGAGCAGGAATCCCTTTGAGTCCGGAAAAACTGTTGCCATGAGCTTCCCGGCAGGAGGAGTGACTTTGAACTTGTTCAGGGGGTCTTGTTTGCTTTCAAGGTCATAGTAGTGAACCCATGTCTCGTCCCCAGTAGCAATTCGATGCATAACACCGTCCGAGTTCTCACTACACATCTCCAAAAGCTCTCTACAGCATGCGATTTTCACCTTTTTCTGAGGCATTATGAATATGTTATTATGTTATGTCACAAAAGAAAAAGAAATTATTTGATATGAAATTTTTATTTTAATTTTTTATTTTTATATTTTTTAATTTGAATATTTTAATTAAATTCAAACACGTAATAAGTACAAACAGGTTAAACGAAAAAAAAAGACAGTCTATTAATTGCAACTGAAGGGAACGCACGCATTTTATTTCAACTCGATTTTTCCGTTCACAAAAAATTTAAAAAAAATGTAATATAAGTGAACGCAATTTTACAAAAAATATTTTAACGTTTTTTCAATGCATTTCCGCCTGAAAACCGTTAAATTAAGTCACACCATTGTGTCACAGTGAAGTGCCGAGAACACGTACGAATGGGTTACGGTTTGCGGACAGCCTTCCCTTGAGCATCTTCAATCAGGTCTTATTCAACGCTACTTCCACGCCAACACTAGTGTTCCACCGGTGAACAAGGTCCATTGAATCAACGGCCAGTCGCTCAAATTCAGAACGGGATTGACCTTCTATACAAATGAGCAAGTCATCGGGAAATGCACAGAGTTTGGAGATCCTACCTAATTCTACAAGAAGGGGATCCATCAATGATTCCTTATAAAGGGTCCACAGATGGATTCTTGTGGGCATCCACGAAATACTTCTGTTCGAACGTTAATTCCCGATGCTCACTTGAAGTCGACAAAAATGCCGAGTACGTACGTTGCCTTGTGACTTCATGACACACCTTTTTCTATGGACCCACGCATCCTCGGCGCTAGTAACCTGCCTAAAACCAAACTGGGTAGGGATGTTTTCACCCGTTTTGGCTGCCAATCTTTTCACCATTATTCGTTCAAGAACCTTACCCAGAGAGGAAAGCAGACTTAACTCTCTGTAAGATCGCGGATTGTTTCTTATCCTGTCAGGAGACTTTAAGAGCACGATTACACGGGCCCTATTCCACGCTTCTGCAAAATGCGTGGGTGGATGCGGAGTTGGACACAGCCCCTGAGAAGTGTCCTAACATATTCGGGAGCGGCAGACCAAATGGCTTTAACCGTCCATGCCGGGAGATCTCTATCCTCTGATTTGAGAGACAGTGTAGCTGATCTCCGATGCGTGCAGCTCGGATGGTGGAGTCCCCATTTCTGAGGAGGCATCCGGGGTTGCAGTTACCCCTGCACTAGGAAGGAACTCCCCTAGGAGCACCTCCATGCATTCAGTCCATGTTAAGATCAGTTCCCCATTCCTTGTGAGGCTACTGATCCCAACATGTTTTCTGCTTCGTCTGCAGATGCGGTAGAGATGCCCCCAGGGGTCATCCCTATTAGTGTGCGCAAATGCCCTCCAATGGTCTTCTTTGACCCTGAGCAGGAGTCACTTGTACTCAGCAAGGCATGTCCTAAGATCCCTGGAGCACTGGTTCAGATTTCCTGAACCGTCTCTACGGCATCTCTGGACTCGCTTTCTTAAGCGGCGAATCAGTCTCTTCTTGGTCTCCAATTCTGAGGACCACCATCTGACGCTGTATGGCAAGGAGAGGCGGCTTCTCTCAAACATCTGATCACAGATTCTTTCGACAGAACCAGTAATCAGACGAACCTGTTCGTTGATCGAAAGGTTTGAGAAATCCCGCAGCGGCATTGACATTACCGTTTCCTTCAGCAGAAAACTAAAGGTACGCCAGTAAGCTCGTGCTGTTTTTCAGCGTTTGAGGATCGATTCCTCGACGGCTCCATTCGTCTCACTTTGCAAGGACATGGCAATCCTAATTAGGCTGTGGTCGCTCACATCAGAACTGGTGCCAGACCAATCGTATTGAAGTGAGCGGCGGGCTGCATCATTCACCAGGGTAACATTAATGTGACTATCACCCCTGGGACCACTAAATGTGTAGGTGAGGCTGGGTTGGTTCAGGAACGTTGCGTTCTGGGCTAACGACCAATCGCTCAGTAAGACTCCTCCATGCAACCGTTGGTGCGAGAATGGGAGCCTACTGGCACATTTACTGTGTCACACTGTGGACGATGCGTTCGCATCAATACCGACCAATATGGGTACACTGCCTGCCAGTTGGAACAAACCACTCATGAACTCGAGATATGATCGATTTCGTGACTGTACTGGCAGTAGACACTGGCGAGCAAGAATTTCCCCGTCCTGCCTTGCACGTTAATGCAGACACCGTATCTATCAGAGCACACAAAAAGACGTTCCCAGTCACTGGAGCCACTGAAGATAATCGCTGCGGCTCCTGGATGACAGCGAAATCGCATGACGATGCCAGCATGGATTGGCCCAGGCTGCACATCGCTGCATACGATCCCTTTGAGTTGTTTTGGAGAAGGTTGAACATATTAATGTTTGGCCTCTCTCCTCAACTTCTCCGCCATGTAAACGGGGCAATCACTGGTCATCACCTCGTGATGACGGTCAGTGAAGTCCTCCTTGGCACAGACTTGACAGTTCGGGGGGTATCCAGAGCGTATAGCATGATGGCCTTCCCTTCCGCATCGCCAACATATTTTTTCTCTTTCGGTGCATTGGGTGACCCTGTGGGAGAGGGACAGGCACCGGAAGCAACCCATAACGGGTTGGAACTCACCTACTCTAAAGGACTGACAGCCAATGTAAGCTCGTTCTGCCTTGAGGAGTGGGTCTATGCTCCCCTGACTTGCCTCAAGCACCACGTTTTTATGTAAGTCAGTCTGTTCCCTGAGGGAACCAATTATCTGCGCGTTGCAGTCGAAACTTTCCCTCTGGGTGACACCCTTAAGGTTCTTCTCGTACAGCTCGGTGAAAAAGTTCTGGGGAGAGATGGTTTTAGATACGCGATGTATCACCACCCTCGGCTCGAGTTTCTTCACTTGCCTAGCCGCTAGACCGGCAGCCTTAAACTTCCCTGAGAGGAGGAGCTTCTTCCTTTCCTCTTCAGTGGGGGTGCTGATAAGAGCACCACCTTCCCTGCTTGGCTTTACATAGTATAAACGAACACCAGTGCTCGGACCTTTGGGCCCATACCGGCTTTTCCCTTGATAAGTACTTCGAAGGTGGATGATACAGTCTCCTCTCTCCGTGGAGGAGCTGGGATCGTGCTTGCAGCACACACTGCTGCGTATGACACAGGCCTTTGAGCTGGGAGCTTTGGGGCCGGTGCCACACCAGTCGCCGGCGACTTTCAAGTCACCTGTGCCTCTATGGACGCCATGCCGGGCACTTCCACTGGTACTGTCTGTGGGGTCGCAGGCTTATTTTGCCTTCCCAAAGCAGGGCGAGGTATGCCGCCGCTCATAAGGATATCTAAACGTCCCTTGTACCTTTCAGCTTCAGCGAGGGCCGTATAATACGACCTCTCGTATCTGCTGACACATTTCATAACGAAGACCTTCGCTTCGTAGCTCATCCCTACATTGTCCTGGAGGATGAATTCCACCAGTTCCAGTGAAATCTTTCTAATGCTCTCCACCTGGTGGGGCACTTATCCCTACTTCTCCTTTTTTGGGGGTTTCTACATCCGCACCGTTTTTGCAGCTCTCTATTATGTTTGAGGCTTCTTCCCTAAGCTCTATTTCCTTCTGTATTTTTCTCTTCTTTTTGTCTTCTTTTCTTTTTTCTTTCTAGACGATTTGACGACTGAATAATCATCGTCGGTTTCAATCTCTAAATCCTTCCTCTTGGAGGCTGTCGCCCCTACGGAGGAGTCAGAAACTTCTCCCTCCCCTTGGGTATTAACACCCTTCTTCCGTTTACCCATATTAGAACTTACCCCTTGTCCCGGTCGCTTCTTTTTGCCTGGATGTTGAAGGCTCTTGCGGCACTGACACACAGACACAGCACAATTTCACCAATAAAATCCTTATATTATTATTGTATCCGCAATAATAATATTAGGCACAGTTAACTAATGACCCTTTTTATGGTTCTTTTATAACTTCGGCTATAAAACACGCACGCACGCGCACAATAGTGACTTAAAGTAATAAAATTTTATAAAGCTTGTAACTCAATGAAACATAACACTGAAACACCACCAAAATATCGCACAATTCTTTGTTTCTATGACGCACGTCCGATCCCTTCGGCTGTTCAACACAGAATTAGTATGAGGAGTATTGTAGAGTATCCATTCTCTTACCACATGAGCAGTATGTTTCGTACATCTTCTGGATGTCACCGGCAGATGTGAACTTTTTTGGGCCAGTCATTAAATAAATAAATGTTCCATCAACTGAGTTGGCTGCCGCATCAAAGACTACCCGGAGATTCGTTGTGGAACTTCTTGCTTTTAACACAACATGGTGTTTTAAAAAATAGCGGTGTGGTGTTGTGAGTATGTGCATTCAGTAAAGCACCTTCTATATTCTTCTAATAAATTATGCTTCACCCGGAACCGTCCCTCTTGATGGGAAAACCTCCCCTTAGGACCTTGTCTCCAGGCTCAGAGTGCCGAACAGCTTCACACCGATCAAATACATTTGTTGAGTAGAACCACACCATCTAAACTTAAAAAAAATATTTTTGAGATAAAATAACTACTTTGAATTCAAATATTGATAACTATTGTGAATTGCCATAGAAAACTAAAAACTATATATTTCGTATAAAATTTAAATTTCCCGCCTTACCGGCCATATTTAATTTTAATAAAACACATTTAACATGTATGAGCATAAAAACGGAAAATAAAAATTCACTCTGTCAATCGCAACCAAACTGGCCGCACGTGTTTCATTGAATTCGTTGTATTTTTTTGCCGATCCCGAGAAAGTTAAAAAAATTCAAAAATCGATCTACACAACAAATATCGTGTAAATTTTTCAACATTAGTTGAGTCCTTAGTTTAATGCGTTTTGAAGGGGACATCTTCCATCTCCCAAAGGCGTTTCAGCTGTCTGCCTACATCTCCAGGTGATGGGACTGGATCCTATGAATCACATGATTCACAAATCACATTGAACAGCCGAAGAGATCGGACGTGCGCGTAGCGAAAATTAAAGAATTTGTGCGTTTATTTTGGTGGTGTTGTATGTTTTGAGTGACTGACATTATAAAGTGTGCGCGAATAAGAATTTATAAAGAACCATCAAAAAAGTTGACAAATCTGAAGAACTCTGCCTAAAATAATATTATTTTTGCGGAAACAATAATAATATAATGGTTTAATTACATGAATTGTGTGTATTAAAGTGCTAGTGCAGAAGCAAAAGCCTTCAAAAAAAAAAACAGGCATAAGGAAGTGACCAAGGACAAGTGATAAGTCCTAATATGGGAAAGAGGAAAAAGGGTGTTAATGCCCAAGGAAAGGGAGAAGTTTCTGACTCCTCCTTAGGGGCGACAGACTCTAAGAGAAAGGGCGTAGAGTGCGAGTCTGACGATGAGTACTCTATCGTCAGATCCTCTAGAAAAAAGAAGGAGAAGAAGGAGAAAACACCAAACAACCACAAATAGGAGTGCACCTTACGAACACCTCTAGGTTAGACATCAGCTGATGGACTCCTCCTTTGGTAGTAGGAAGGTGAATACTGTTATTTGAAATATTCAAAATAAACGTAAAGCAAATCGTATCTCTTGTGTATTTAACAGCCAATAGATTTTGAAAAAAAGAACTGAACTTGCAAAACTGAAGTGCGTAGTGGGCTGCAGTACATTTGAGGATACATTTGGTATGAAAGATGCCCATGTGTAAGTATAGCATGTCTCCAAATGTTCATTTCTATTATCTCTATTGTGACAACAATGCAACAGCGGCATTAAATGGATTTTCTTCGACTGCCCTTATTAGTTTCTTTTAGGTTTTCTTAAACTTTTCAACTAACAACAGTTTTTTCTAAAGTTATGGCTTTTTTGAATATTTTTTTTATTAATTCTTATTGATGTGTATTGATGATGTTGAAAAATCATTTTACTCCAACTGCAGTGGCCGGCATGCTGTGCTTGGCTTCACATAACAAAACTACGGACCTTTCTGTGAGCATGCAATAAGATCTCATTATATGTTTGGTAAACTATGCAGGAGTTCAGACAGGTGGTTTTCTTCGGAGTAGCACTCCACAACAAAAAGAATTATATGCTATATTTTATATGTATTTTTCTTTAATGAAGCATATTTCTAAAATGCTACAGCTATTGAAAATACTTAAAATATCTAATTGAATAGCTTAAACTTAACATGCATTTAATATTTTTCTAATTTTTGTTGTTTGCTAGGATTATTGTTTTTATCTTTTAACAGATATTTATTTAGTTAAGTGGCAGAAAAAGATTCTTAAAGCCTGCTGATTAATTTTATATTAGCCTAATCTAACTTAAACTACCGTAATCTAACTTACTCTTTTTATTAACAATTTAAATGAGCTTGGAGCTCAGTTCGCGCTCTATATATTTTGTATTGTTGTAATTAAATGTGTTGTTCCTCATCCTGACGTTGTGGTCGGTGATATTGTTCTGTCTGTCCACTATTTCCCTTGCATGGAATAAGTGTTCGATGTGGTTAGTACTCAGGAAGTAGTCCGAAGTTTCAGCTGCTGTTGCCGCTACTTCAGCTATGATGTTGTTGGGGATGTTGGGAAGGTTCTTGATGAAATTAATGGAGAGCTGGGGGATTCGTCTGTCAATCCGATCTGTTCCTGTTTGTCTGTATACGGTGGAAGACTTGATGAACTTCTTGGAGTTTGGCTGCCTGTGTAGATTGCTGATGAATCTGAAGCACTTTCTCTCGAATATCCGAAGTTTTTCCATTTGGGCCGGTGGTAAATGCAACCAAATCGGGCATGCATATGTTAGTGATGGTCTAATGATTTGCTTGTACACGATTTGCTTGATCCTTTTGGACAGTGCATTGGTTCTCCACATGATCTTCCGGCAGTGGTTGAGTTGTATTTTGGCAATCGAAATGCGGTTTTCGATATGTTTGACAAACGAAAAATCCCTGTTGAATGTTACTCCGATGTATTTCATTGCTATAACGGGCTCGATTTTTGCATTGTTGATTTTAATCCGTATTTTGTTGTTTCCTCAACGTATTTCTGGAACCCTCGTTGATGGGACCTTTGATGACCAGTTCTTGGGTTTTCCTTTCGTTGGGCCGGATCTTCCGTCTATCGAAGTAGTCCATGAGCGATGAAAGGTATATGTTGAGCAGCCTACTACTGAGGACTACGGAACTGAGTGTGAGCATAGACCAGGGCGTCGTCCGCACAATTAATGATATTGACTTCCGACCTTGGAGGTTGAGGGATATCCGCTGTAAAAATAATATATAAAATTGGCCGCTGTATTGAGCCTTGAGGGACGCCAGCGGTTATAGGGAAAATAGAGGACAGAGTTTCGTTTATTTTAACGGCAAATTTTCGGCCGGTGAGATATGATTTTATTAGCAGGCATGTGTGCAGGTTTATATAAAAGAGGTGGTGCAATTTGTATAGCGGCTCCTCGATCTAGACGCAGTCGAAGGCTTTGGAGAGGTCTAGAGAGACGCAGACAGTGGATGGTTTTCTATTAAGATTCGCAATTGCATCCTGTGTAAATTTATACAGAGCATGACATGTGGAGTGTTGTGGTCGGAAACCAAATTGGAATTTCGGATTGCTGAGGTTTGAGAGAATTTTGCATTCAAATAATTTGCTTGCTGTATTAAACAGTGAAATGGGTCTATAATTGGAGGGATTGCGTGATTGTCCTGCTTTTTTAAGGGGATTAGGATAGCTGTCTTCCAACGTGAAGGGAAGTGAGAAGTGTAAATGCATTGATTAAAAAGAATTAAGAGTGGAGTGAGGTTAACAGGAGTGATATTGTTGTAAAAACTACTGGGGATCATATCCGTTCCGGTGGATCTTTTATTTTTTCTGGAAGTGATGAAGTGTTGTAACTCTCCCATTGTGATGAATGAGTTAGAGTTATTCGGGAGCGAGGCTTTGTTCAGTATACTGAATTGTGTAATATACCTGTTACTAGGGGTACCTGTTACTACCGTACCTGCTGTCGAAACTCATTTGAAAACAGATTGAGATCTTGGTTGAGGGTTTGAGCGAAGTGGCTGCCCAGAAAATTTGTCAAATCTAGGTCGGACTTTGTAGCAGAGTTATTACCATCAAGGAGGTAACTTATTTCGACCTCTGAGCTTGTTTATGTTATTAAAGAGGGAGCGGTCAGGCTTCATTTCTTGAAGAGTGGCGGTGTAGGATTTTTCTACAAATAATCTTAACTGTTCGTTAATGAGGATGGTCAAAAGATTAACTTCAGACTTGAGGAGAGGACAGAAGTTCATAAAGACTCTGCGTTGAAGAGTTTTAAAATTATTTGCATGCCTGAGTTTACTTGAGAAAAAATTTAATAAAAATGGAGAAAAAGTGCAATGAGTTAGAAAATATAATACGCGATAAAGACCTTCAAATCCCTTTTTTTAGAAAAATCAATTCAAAAAAAAAATAAAGAACGTAATAAAAAAAAGTGCCGGAGACCTTTGCCAAGTCGTCCCGAAAAATATAGAAACTATTGAAGGTAATATTAGGCAGACTAGTAAATTATTAAGTAAAGACAATGAACTGAAATTATTTGCATTTTCATCCGCCCGGGCCGAGAGTGAAGGTCGGACTTATTGGACAGCTCCCTCCTTGATCGGAAAAAAACACCCATCTTGCACTCCTTTGTATTCACTCATTCAACACTATATAACAATATCGGTGCTGTTTTGCATTTCGCTTTTGTTTTGTTTTGTTTTTTTCTATTTCGTCTTGATCGCATGTGCATATCGTGCCGGCTGCAGTGTGAAGTTGTGCGGTAATTTCTTTTTCTCGTTCTGTGTCGCGTGCTGTGTTTTAGAAATAATAATTAGTCAGGGGATGAATTTCACAAAGGTAATTTTGTTAAATAATTTTTTGTTATAATATTAATATATTTGTTTATTTGATGTTGACTTATCGTGTGTTTTACTATCGGGATTTTTTGTGACGCCGAGCCTTAACGGAACGCAGATCCGTTCAAAAGCTGGGATGTGTATACAAATACTTGTGTTCATGTGTATATATGTGAATATATTGTGGTTCAAGTTCGCTGTGTAGTACCTGATGAAAAGAAACTTAAAATGTCAATTAGTGAAATGTTTTTTTTTGTTTTTGATTTGTGGTGAGAAATGAAAGTGCAAATTGATTTATTTAACACATAGTAATAATAAAAAAAAAACTTATTTCAAAAAAACAGTACGGTTATATATTACAAGTACAAAATGACGAACACGACTAGGCCGTCCAAAGACTGGATCTCAATTGCTTTTTGAATGATGCTGCTCGGAGTAAGTCACCTCGGTATGTGAAATTTGTTTGTTAATAGTAGTTTGTTTTTTAATAATAGTAGTTTGTTTTTATTGTAATTGTATCTAGTTAAAAGAAGAAATGAAATTAATTGTGGGGCTATGCCAAATTCGTGAATGTTGTTGTATAATGCTTAGTTATCATATGTGGCGTTGAACTGCAGCACACAGATTTTTGTTATTGGCCGTTTTACCTGAACATTTGCCGTTCGTAATGTAACTACTCGTACCAAATTGTCTCTTCCTGGGTGCATGTAGATGGTGCGCTCCAAGCTCCATTTGGCTGGAGGCAAATTATCGTCCTTGATTAGAACTAAGTCTCCGACTCGAGGTTTGCTTTCCACCCGTAACCATTTTGGTCGCCGCTGCAAACGGGTGAGATACTCCGACGTCCACCTTTTCCAAAATAATTGTTGCATTTTTTTTTTGCAGGTGCTGCCACCGTTGTAAAAGTCCAACTCGGGTGTCGGTGATGTTTGCTTCCGGAACTGTGTTAAAAGCTCGACCGATAAGGAAGTGTCCCGGGGTTAGTGCGGTGAAGTCATGCGGGATGCCAGTCATATGGCATAGAGGTCTGGAGTTCAGGCAAGGTTCAATTTGTTGTAAGAATGTGCTTAGCCCCTCGTATGTATATTCTTCTTCTCCCACAACTCTTTTCAGGTAAATTTTCACCAACTTCACCCCGTCTTCCCATAGTCCGTTGAAATGAGGAGAAGCAGGATCGATGAAATGCCACTCTATTTCTTCGTTGGCGGTCATGCAGGCCATGGTCGTCCACCCGAAGTCTGTTTTAGCGAATAATCTTTTCAGCTCCTTGTTGGCTCCTACAAAATTTGTGCCTTTGTCGCTGTAAATGTGCGAACACACCCCTTTTCGTGCAACGAATCGACGCAATGCCACAATGTGTCGTTAAATCGATGACCAACTTTGGTAGCCAGATACACGAACGCTGCAAAATATGCCTTGAGTGTTTTGGTTTCTAGTCCTTTCCAAGATCTTATCTCAATTGGTCCCGCGTAATCCACTCATGTGTGAATGGATGTGAGATACGGATCCATAGTCCTGGCAAATTACCCATGCATTGAATTTTGGGTTGGCACCTATGTAAGATGGTCTTAACTGAATTTTTAAACTTTAAAATCCAATATTTGTTTCGTAGGAACGCTGTGGTTTGGTGTAAGGTTCCATGCAGTTTCTTCCAATGAGCATCTGCTATCAATAACTTGGTGAAGTGAGGATCACATTTGACAGTGATCGGATGGCGTTGGTTGTAGAACAATTCAGCCTGCTGTAACCTTCCTCCTACTCGTAGGATACCGTCTGAATCGTACAAGGGACAGAGCACGTTTGAAAGGTTGGTTTGCGATGAAAACATGTCCGTTTGTACCAATTTGACCAACACCAATGTAGTGGAGGGGCGAGGGCGTTCAATATATTCTCGGCATCGATATAAAGGAATATGCGAATTCAATTTAAAATGTTTTTATTTTTCAATATAATCTTTCCTAACATCAATGCATTTGTTACATCTTGAGATAAGCTTTTCTAAGCCCTCAAAAAAATAAATTTCCCCTTTCTCTGCAAAATACCCATTTATTGCTGACTTGATTTCTTCATCATTCGAAAATCTTTTCCCAGGAATACAGTTTTTCAAATCCGGAAACAGGAAATAATCACTAAGAGAAGGTCTGGACTATAGGGTAGGTGTTGGTTTTCCTCGAAAAATCAATCTCGCTCAGCAGCCTTGGCAACTCATTCCGTGTGAACAGGAACGTTGTCATGAAGAAGCAACAAACCCGCTGCAAGTTTACCTCATCTTTTCTTTTGAATTTCCGCCCGCAAAATATGCAAATTGGAAGCGTAAGATGTGGCGTTGATGGTTTCAACTTTTTTTTTGTACTCAATGAGCAAGATTCCCTTTGAGCCCCAATAAACTGTGACCATGAGCTTCCCGGTAGAGGGAGTGACTTTGAACTTCTTTGGGGGGACTGTTCCTTTTTTATGCCACTACATGGACTCTTGGTTTCTTTCAGGGTCATAGTGGTGAACCTATGTTTCGTTCTTAGTAATAATTGAATTCATTGCACCGTCCGCGTTCTCACTACACATCTCCAAAAGCTGTTTACAGCATGCGATTTTCACTTATTTTTTTAAGGCGCTGTGAGTATTCGTCGCACCCACCTACCACTGACCTTTGAAATGTAAAGATAGTCATGAATAATGGTGTCAATGGTACCAGTTGAAAGCTTGGTGATCTCTGCCATCATTTTCACTTTTATTCGGGCATCCTCAAGAACAAGTTTTTTGACTTCTTTGATGGGGGTCGTCTTTAATGCTCTCTCTACAGCTCTTGAACTCACTTGACCACTTTTGCACAGATGATAATGAAGGTGCGGAACCCTGGTAAGCAGCCACCATCTTCATGAATAGTTTTTTGACTTTTTCCTTATTTAGTGAGAAATTTAATTACAGCGCGATGCTCAATTTTCTCCATCATTGTCTCAGTTGCCATTATGATTCTGTTTAGCTAAATATAAAACGCGAATTAAAAACCACATTTATATGAAATTTTGCATGAATGCACTAAAATAATAGTATTACATGATAAATAAGTCAATTTATATACATAATCACAACTTCACCCCGATGCCGAGGATATATTGAATGTTTCAGTGGCTCCTTACCTCCCGTGGTACCAGAAGCTTCCGGTCGAGCTTCGCAACTATGTTCCTCTCGGTAGGATTCCTTAACATCCAGGACCGATGTCTTTATATTCCTACTCTAACCTAACTATAAGCTGCCTAGCAAAACCCCTGATGGTGTCTGTACTCTGTCTAGTCTGGAGAACCAGGCTGACATCATAAGTCACGTCAGTGCAAGATATGTTCATAGCTCCAAGGTCCCGCATGTCATCATAAAGAGGACATTGACACAACACGTGCAACCAATCCTCAGAGCTATACCCGCACAAGCAGGCCTCTGAGTCGCTTATGGACCGCTTGAACAAGAACGAGGGTTCAGTAAGCAAGTCGCTCAGATGCATGCTCAAATTAAAACCCCCAATGGACTTAACGAGTGACACATCGGAGCTATATGACACCCTTGCCATTTTCGTCTGAGCAGCTGATCTAGGAGGTCTTCACTCTCGTTAAGAGGTAGGCCCTAAAAGTCGCTAGAGTAGATCCCTCCAGCACTTGGTGCTGGGATGCCTCTCTGTAAGGCGAACAGGATGCTTCTTTGGGTAATCTCTAGACCAAGTGGCAGTATACCCATGAGCACCTGAAGAGCCTCCGTAGAGACAGTATGGCAAACTGGAACACACGCCAGAAGGCCAACCCTCAAAGATAACTGAATTCGTCTCATACCCCTAGCAGTATTCAGAATGTCACACCATATAGGCATAATACGTTGAACAGGCAACAAACATGCCAGCGTATATAATGCGTGCTGCTGTTCCGCTCAGTCCCCAGTCACCCTTGAGCACTCGCCAAAGCTTCCCTGTAAACTTCACTAGTCCCTCAGTTTATGCACATAAGGGAGAAAGTTCATTCCCTTTCCAACGATGATAACGAGTTATTTAACCTCGCTCACCGTTCGCAGTGAAGTGCGGAGAACACGTACGGACGGGTTACGGTTTGCGGACAGCTTTCCTTTGAGCATCATCATGCAGGTCTTGTCGAGTGCTACTTTTACGCCAACACTAGTACTCCAGCAGTGAACAAGGCCCATCGCATCGACGACCAGCCGCTCTAGTTCAGAGCGGGATTGGCCCTTGATTAAAATGAGCAGGTCATCTGCAAATGCACAGAGTTTGGAGATCCTACCTAGCTCTACAAGAAGGGAATCCATCAATGATTCCTTATAAAGGGTCCACAGATGGATCCTTGTGGGCATCCACGAAATACATACATCGAACGCTAAGTCCTGATGGTCCTGCGATGCTTGCACTCCTGCAAGAGAAATAACTCTCCCAGAGATCAATTTTGTTTCAGCCAACATTTTTGCGACAGTCGATGATGTTCCTCCAACTAAGGTAATCAAATGCGCCCTTGAAGTCAACAAAGATACCAATCTTTCCACCATTATCCCCTCAATAACCTTACCTAGAGAGGATAGCAGACTTATCCCTCTGTAGGATCGCGGATTGTTTCTTATTCTATCAGGAGACTTTAAGAGCACGTTTACACGGACCTGTTTCCACGCTTCTTAAAAATGCCCGAGTCGGACACAGCCGCTGAAAAGTGTCCCAACATAGTCTGGAACAGCAGACCAAATGGCTTTAAACATTTCGCCGGTTACTCCGTCCATGCCGGGAGATCTCTTTCCTCTGATTCGAGATACAGCGTAGCTGATCTCCGACGCGTGCAGCTCAGGAGATGGAGTACCCATTTTTGAGGAGGCATCCGGGGTTTCAGTAACCCCTGCTCTAGGGAAGAACTCCCCTAGGAGCACCTCCATGCATTCAGTCTATGTTGTGATCAGTTCCCCATTCCCTGTGAGACTACTGATCCTGACATGTTTTCTGCTTCCTCTGCAGATGCGGTAGAGATGCCCCCAGGGGTCATCCCTATTGGTGTGCGTAAATGCAATCCAATGGTCTTCTTTGACCTTGAGCAGATTTGCTGAACCGTCTCTACGGCATCTTTGGACTCGCTTCCTTAAGCAGCGAACCAGTCTCTTCTTGGTCTCCAGTTATGAGGACCACCACCTGACACTGTGTGACAAGGCGAGGCGGCTTTTCTCAAACATCTGATCACAGGTTCTCTCGACAAAACCAGTAATCAGAGTAACCTGTTTGTATGGGAAACTTCAATAATATTTTATTTTCATTAAATTACTTTAATAAACAATGGAAATTTTCACAACATGCTCCATCTTATCGCGATCAATTCAAAAAACCAAAAAAGAAACAGAAAGAGATAGCGAACAATTTATAGTTATGGGAAAAAGGGAAAAATACTAGATTATTGCAAGCAATTAGGAACTGTAGTAGATGAGATAGTCATTAGAGCTTAGGGCGAATATACATTTCATAGTCAAGAAAAAAAGGAAAGTAATATTACAAAGCAATCTCAAACATCCTGCCCGGTTGGACCATCAGGTTTAAAAGCTTCCACAAGTCGGCATAGCCCCTGCATTGCCCGGGTACAAACTCCATCTGCCGTCTTCACTGTTGCCTTGCGAACCAGGCCATCGCTGCCCGGATGGAGGTTCGTAATCTGGCGCAGTCGCCACTGTGTTGCTGGAAGATTTCAATACCGGATTATTAAGATGTGGTGGCTGGGTTATGTAGAAACAGGGTAGGCACTGATTGGTATCAACCTGTCGATGCCCAGCTGCTGTAACTGTCTTCCACACACTAATTGTGCTTATTCTACCTCGTCGTTGGTAGCCATCGGGTACTGGGTATTGTTCACCCGAACTCAACCTGCTAAACCTATACATGCGACCCCCGCCCAAGAGGTATAAAAAAGGGCCTGGTCCTCCAGGTTGGGGGTGTGCGTCGGGGTAACTGCCCGGCCACATTAAAAATAACCAGTTACGAAACAACCGAATGCCTCGGATATGGATAAATTCACTGTTGACGACCCACGCAAACGAAAAAAGGATAATGCTCTACGGATATGCACGTGGAATGTGAGGTCCGTTTACAGACCACGTGCAGCCGATGAACTTGCGGAGGCCCTGGACTGTTATAAAGCAGACATAACCGCAATTCAGGAAATGCGGTTGGATGGGCCGGGCAAGAGAAGGGTGAAAATGCGACATATATCACGGCCACTGCTACCGGGAAAGAGGGAAACGCTTATTTGGATGCGGTTTTGTTGTTCGAGGCAGACTTATGCAAATAGTCTTAAGCTTCCAATACATGAGCGAACGCCTCATAACAATCCGCATCAAGGCTAAATTCGGGAATGTAAGCCTCATGTGCGCCCACGTCCCGACAGAGGAAAAAGATGACAGCAGTAAAAAAGACTTCTATCAACTCCTAGGAAAAACATACGATCGACGCCCCAGCTACAACACCAAGAGCGTTCTAGGAGATTTCAACTTTCAGCTGGGAAGAGAAGAAGACTTTGCTAAAGTCATCGGAAGTCACAGCTTGCACGGGGTGATATTGCAGTAATGACGTCCGAAACTTCTACCGCAAGATAGAACAGTTATCCGGGGGTTACAAACCTCAGACAGAAGTCTGCCGGGACCAAAATGGACAACTGATGGTAGAGTTGCAGTCGGTGCCGAGGATCTGGAAGGATCATTTCTGCAGACTCCTAAACTAAAAAATCCCGCTGTTAGGCAGAATGTTCCACTCAATTTGGACGACGATGGACAAGAATTCCGTCCCCCAACTTCGACGTGGTCAATATAGCAATATCGAGACTGAATTCGAACAAAGCTACTGGTGCGGGCGGACCATCCGCAGAGCTGTTCAAAGCGGCTGAGGATGAGCTGGTTGGGTGCATGCACCAGCTCATCTGTGGGATATGGTCGGAAGAAAGCATGCAAGACGAGTGAAATCTCAGCATCGTTTGTCCGGTTCACAAGAAAGAAGGCCCCTCCGACTGCGCCAACTACCGAGGGATCAGTCTCCTTAACATCGCATATAAGATTTTCTCTGCCGTATTGTGTGAGCGCCTAAAACCGTTCGTCAACAACCTTATCAGTGTTGTTTCAGGGCAGGGAAGTCCACAATTGACCAGATCTTAACACTGCGGCAGATCCTGGAGAAGTCCCAAAAAGTACAAATCGCCAGCCACCATCTATTCGTCGATTTCAAGGCCGCGTATGACAGCGTGCATAGAGACGAGCTATACAGTGCCATGTCTAGTTTCGGTATCCCTACCAAACTCGTCAGATTGTGTAGGATTACGATGAACAACTCTCGTTCGATGTCAAAAGGGGATTTAGACAAGGCGACGCGACTTCTTTAACATCATTTTTGAGGGAATCGTGCGGAACTCACACGTCAACATCAGAGGCACGATCTTCCAGAAATCAGTTCAACTGCTAGCTTATGCGGATGACATTAACGTGATTGGGCGAGCACAGTGAGCCGTCAATGAGGCGTTTGCTAGCATCGAAGCGGAAGCGGCTAAAGTCTGACTGGTGGTAAACGAGGGCAAAACGAAGTATATGCTGTCATCGAAGAAGGACGCAGGACATCGACGTATCGGACAGAGCGTCACTATGGGCGGCAGACACTTCGAGGTAGTCAAGGACTTCATCTATCTCGGCTCCGCTGTGAATGTGGACAGCAACAACAAGCGCAGAATCACTCTTGCCAATCGCAGCTTCTTTAAGCTTAAGTGACTTTGTACAACACCTTGATCATCCCATGTCACTACTAAAAGCGGATAAGGAGTCCCTTGGTCTCTTTGAGAGAAAAGTTCTACGTGCGATTTTTGGTCCTGTTTGCGTTGATGGCATCTGGGAAAGAAGATTCAACCACGAACAGTATGAGCTGTACGGCGGCATGAGCCTAGTCAGCCGTCTACGGATACAACGCTTAAGGTGGCTAGGCCATGTAGAGCGCATGGACAGCACTGTTCCGGCCCGAAGACTTTTCGAATCCGAACCGCATGGACAACGCAACAGAGGACGTCCTAGACTGAGATGGCGCACACAAGTGGAAAAGGACCTCAACCAATTTTGAGTGCGCAATTGGAGGCGGCTGGCAAGAGATCGTGCTAGGTGGAGAGGCATTTTAGTTGAGGCCAAGGTCCACCCCGGGCTGAAGCGCCATCCGAAGAAGAAGAAGAAGATTATTACGATGTCACCCACCTTGATGTTTTCTGAGCGCTGCTGCCACTTGCTTCTCGTTTGCAACGTTGACAAATACTCGTCACTCCAACGGTTCCAAAAGTGTTGATGAGTTTGCTGCAGCCACTGCCATTGTTTGAGGCGATTGGGGGGTACTTCGGTGAAGCTGGGCTTCGGAATGGCCACGAGTGGTGCGCCGATGAGAAAATCCCCTGATATTAGAGCGAATTTATCTTCCGGATCATCGTGTAAGGGTATGAGCGGACGGGAGTTAAGGCACGCCTCGATGCGTACTGCCAAAGTATGCAGTTGGCTGTACCACAGTTGTTATCCGCCAACCAACCGGACCAGATGTCGCTGTAGCTTCCCAAAGTCCACTCTAATGAGAAGCACTCGGAGTGATGAAATGGCACCTCGTACTCTAGTTCGGCAGAGCTTGTTGATTCTGTTCGCTGCTCCAAGCTGCCACGCTCGAAGCATCCGGTAAGACCAACAAACGCTGTCCCGTTGTCACTGTAGAGGTCTTGCCACGGTCCACGTCGACCAGTAAATCTACTAAAGGCGTCCAAAAAGGCCTGCGATGAGAGATCATCCACCTCAATGTGTACGGCCTTTGTAAACATACATATGAAGATATGATATGCGAACAGTGAGTAAGGTAATATGAGCAGGTTCGTTCGGACGAATAGTTCTCAAATCGATAACAGCTGCATATGCCCGTGAACTGGCATCACAAAAGCTAAGGATTGATGTAAAGTCCCCACTGGACATACCAAGCCATCTTTGCACTCGAAATTGGTTAAGCGCCTGCAGTCCGTTCCGGAACGTAAGACACGTTTTAAGTAGCTTTTAAGTAGTAGTTGAGGTAAAGGAGCGTCCCAAATCAACCCTGCTGATCAAAGAGATTGAATGAGAATCTTACCAGTAATGATGATCGTTGCGAGCAGTTTCGTTGGATCGAACAGTTGCGCCACCTAGCTGATGCTCTTCGTAGTGGATTTACCCGGTTTTGCGATCCCTACTGGAAAGAACAACTCGTCGCTAGCTGGATCCCATCTTAGTCCAAGCACTGAAGATGTAGGGTTGATGATGTGCTCAGAAGCTGGAGCTGTTCCACTTGTGATGTCAGAAATCACTTGTAGACTGTTCGAGTTCCATTTACGAAGTTTGAAATGACCGGTAGACAGGATCTTGTTGAGGTTTGTAGCCAATAGCACTGAATCTTGTACGGAGTTGCAACTTGTCAAAAAGTCGTCGACGTAGAAGGATTTCAATATAGAATCCCGCGCTGCTAACCCCTGGACTGGATCTACTATCTCTCCACAATTGTCGTATGCACACTGGTGTAAAGTCCTAACTGCACTGAATGGGCTGCAAACCATCCCAAAAGTGACCGTCGTCAGCTGGTAAATGCCTAAGTCCCTCTTCGGCGACTCCCTTCACAGGATGCGCTGGAACCGACGATGTTCTGGAGCCACCAGCTTCATTTTTTTTTTTCATTTCATTTATTAAGTTACATTGTTAACATAATGCTACAACATATATATATCCTTTAGGAACATAGAAAAGAGATAACATAAAAAAGTTACATACATAATTAAATTTAATTTACAGTTACAGAGAGGAACATAAGTTATATAATAAAGTAAAATGAGATGGAAAGGTAAACGCTTACTTATCTTGTGATATTGTTATTACTTACATATGAAAGCAGTTTTCTGTCGAATTCGGTCATTGAATTAATCGTCTGCAATTCATGCGGAAGACAGTTCCACATGCGAATTACAGAAACCAAAAAGGATTGTTCTCCAACACAATGTGCAAAACGAGGTGAAATTAATTTCGGGTCAACTGAAGAATATGCAAATGTTAGAAAGTCTCGTAGATAATTAGGACATTTATGATGAATAATTTTGAATAATTTCAAACTTAACGATACTTCAGAAAATCTACCAGATTTACACCAAGAACATTCGTTTTTAAATGAGTAACACTACAATATCTGGGAACATTATAAATAAAACGAACACAGTCATTAAACGCTACACTCAACCTTTTATAACACTCATAGTCAACACAAGGATACACAATTGTAAGTTAAAAATGGCATTAACAGACTTTTAAAAAGACGAATTTTCAATTGCTGGTTTAAAAAGTATGATGACTGTCGCAGGTATCTCAGGCCAGCGTAAATGTTTCTGGTGGTATTTCTGACTGCATCACAACACGTAAGGGTGGAATTGATATAATATCCAAGATATTTAACACTTGTTTCAGTAGAAATGATATTTCCATTCAGAACTATAGGCGAAAGCTCACTTATATCAACAGTACTTCGTGCGCATATGAGACTTGTAGATTTCAGTGGGTTGGGTTTCAATTTATTGATTGCCGCCCACTCTCCAATATTACGAAGATCTTCATTGATTCTTGCAATACAGTCCTCACTTAAACCTATCGGTCGTGCCAAATAAATTGACACATCATCTGCATACATATGCACGTTACAATTTTGTACTACCTGTGCAAGGTCATTGTTGAACATTGAGAACAATAGAGGTCCTAACATAGAACCTTGTGGCACACCTAAACTGCTGTTAAATGGGTCACGGACACCATTGTCTGTAATCACCTTTCAGACACGGTTGTGCAAATACATTTCTAGCAGTCTTGATGACGATGAAGAAAAGTTTAATTTTTGTTTAAGTTTCATAATCAGCAAGGAATGATCTATGTAATCGAACGCTTTTGAGAAATCAAGGAAATCTAAAACTCCAACATCGCCATTATCTAATGATTGCCTGAGATCTGTAATTACCTTCATTACTGCAGATTCACAGCTATGTTTATTTCTGAAGCCAGATTGCTACCTTGACATTAAGCTGTTTGCATTAATGTGTCCAATAATCTGATTGGCAAGAATCTTTTCTAAAGCTTTGGATAAGAAGCACAACATACTGATTGGTCGAAAATCTGAAGGAACAAGTGCATTGTTCTTTTTGGGTAAGGGAGTAATATTAGCTACTTTCCATTTGCTTGGGAACTGGCCACTATAAATACAAAAATTGAAAATATGCGTTACATAAGGGAGTATATGAGGAAGAAGAATCTGTAGAAATTTTGGATTAACTAGATCTGGACCCGTGGCTTTTGACTTTATAGAAGTAATGGCTTTAGCTACATCATACTCGTTAATGCACTCAAATGTGAAAGTACCAGGCACATCTGTGGCTATTATACTATTAAATAAGTCAGTATCAGATGACAGTTCAGAAATTGGCTTAAATACTTTGCTTACTTCATTCGGATACAACATAGATTTATTAGATTTGTTATTTTTTATTAAACCCAAGTTCTTAAGACTATTCCACAATTCCATAGAGTCCTTTTTGTGGTCGAGTTTGCTGCAAAAATACGCGCGTTTGGAGTTTTTGATAAGTAAATTAACCTTATTACGAGCTAAACAGTGCCAACGTTTATTGAG
The DNA here is from genome assembly GCA_955652365.1 of Eristalinus aeneus. Lineage (NCBI taxonomy): Eukaryota > Metazoa > Arthropoda > Insecta > Diptera > Syrphidae > Eristalinus > Eristalinus aeneus. Next base: position 87,626,854 of record OY019131.1, on the reverse strand, counting down.
CATTGTAGGATTTCTCTTATATCGTCTGTAAAATAGTTCCCTTTCTTGTATCAGGACTTTGTGAGTACCAAGAACATTGTTTGGGCTTAATCTGTACAGTTCTAATGTATATAAAAAATCGAACAAATACTTTACAAAGTTATTAAAAATGTCTTCTTTTGTATTAATGTCAGATGTTAGAAATATGTTATTCTTAAATGACCTAAAGCTTAAACTATTACCACAGATGTTGCGCTTTACATTAAAATTTATTGAACAGAATATAAAGTCATGTAAAAATTCGCTAGTAGGTGTCAATTGGTCGATACACAGTACACTAGATACTTTGTTAGTGAAAATCAAATCTATTAGTGAAAGGTTAGTGAGAGATTGAAAGCATGTGGGGTACTTATTATTTACTAGCGAAAGTCCGGTTTTATCACAGAAAAATTGAAATAGACTAGATGTGTTATTGCTCATTAAATAGTTGACATTTAAATCACCACCGAATAGAATATCAGCATACTTTGAACTGACATCCATTAATATATCTTCAAGCTCTGTTATGTTTTCTACTCTAAATTTCTTAGGGTGGAATAAACAACAACTAGTAAAATCTTTTCAGTATCATTATATACTTCTACACAGAGAAATTGGATAACAGATTTACTAGACATATAAACACATTTTGCTTTGAGACAATTACGAACGTACATGCCTACACCACCAGAACAAATCCGGGTAATTGAACACTCCGCGAAGATTTCCAACCAGGAAGCCAGGTTTCAGAGATCATGAGAACATCAATCTTGGAGCAACTAAATATTTGATAAAGTATGGTAAATTTAGAGTTTAGGCTTCCAGGATTTACATGGCAAATATTCAGACCTGTTTTTAGTTCATACATTGCATTTAGAACAGTCATAATATTGTCAAGATGGCTTGTGAACATTGTCAAAGATATATTTATAGAAGTACTGACCGAAAACTCCGTATAATAACTGGCGAAACATTTTCTTAATGTCTGCAGTGAAAAGAGAAAACGACGAAACCGGAAACCGATGTTCAGCAGAGAGTCCTGTATTGTAGGTCCAACGAGATTCCAGTACTCGTACGAGCGGATGCGTTGAATACAATTCTTAACTTGAAGGTCACATCATGGTGTGGAATATATTGTAGTAACTAACTTCGTGCTCTCCAGGTATTCATGCGTAAACACAATATATTTCGCCTTTAATTCCAAGTCTGCTGTCAATCGACGCTCAAGGGATTGAAACTGCGGCAATGCATACCTCACCGTGTCTCCAAGCTGTGGGGCATTACTGGAGAATGGAATGCTGACGATGTAATGTCCCTCTCTGGTTCGAGAGTGAGTCGATACAATGAACTGCTCACATTCATCGTTGAAAGGACCATCCTCGGGAACCTCCTCCAACTTCCAAAACTTTCGGACGAGCTCTTCCAAATTGAGCTCACTCTCAGACACCTAAGCACGGAAAGTGCGGATAGCTGGCGCTGGTCCGGGTGCTATTGAGACTGGACCAAAAACAACCCATCCGAATTGGGTACATTGTGCGTGTGGTTCATCTTTCTTGGCATAGATAATGTCGCCTATGACCACCAAGCCCTTAGACATCTGATCCGATGAGAAGGTCTATCCCACCAGGTGTACCAAAATTCGGCTCAGCTAATTCCAGTCCAGACAAATATTGCCACTTGGTAATTTCGACATGCATCGCTGGAGTCGTTGACGTAATCGATGAAATTACAAAGGCGTTGATGTCCAATGAAAAGGCTCCGTAATTGGATGACAGAATAAGTGAAACACTGCCTCGAGTGCGCGTATGAGCGAATGCACCAATACCTTCGACAGCGACGTCACACTTGCTTCTGCGAAGACCCAAAAAATTAGCAAAACGGTCTGTAACAAAACTTACCTGCGATCCAGGATGGCAGAGGATACGAGCTAGGAGCTGTTGTAACGTATCACCACTGGCATAAGCACTCGCTGTTGCAAGCAATATCATCTGATCGCCTCGGGTTATGCATGTTGTCACTGAATGGATTGGTCACAAAGGATGATAGGTAACTGCTGGCGCAGGTGTTAATATTTTCGACCGCGCTGCTGCTGCTGATGTAGCCAAAGGTTGAGTACTGCTATTACGGCAAAACATGGTGTAGTGTTGAAGACCACACTAACGACATCCACCTGACGAATACTGCTTTGATGTATGTCCGCTTTTTATACAGTTGAAGCATAAACCGGAAATCTGCAATGCCTCGAAACGTTGTTCCGGTTTCAATGACATGAGAGTCTGACATTGGGAGATCCTATGTGGACCGTGGCAGTAGCAACACTTTGCGTTTTCCGCTGCAACCACACAGGACTTGACAGCACTCTGATGTCTTGGACGTTGTTTAATCGATGGTAAGTCCGCACTCTGCGTGTTGCGGATAATCTCTGTACAGAGGCTATGAACTTTTTTCTCCAGAAAGGTAAATAGGTCGTGTAACGCTGGAATCTGGTTCGAGTCACAATGCAAGTTCCACTCTCGTCGTGTGATGCCAGGTAACTTGGATATCACCCTAGGGCATCCCACTGGCCGACAGGAAGCTTCATGACCCTGAGTGAGAGAGAGACGTAGGCCGTTTCTTGTTGTCGAAGCGATTTTTCAGTGCTGTCCACACTTCTTTATATCCACCGGAGTACAGTCCACCAATTACCGGCACTACGCGAGAGCTAACGGCTTGTCTGAGCTTACTAAGTTTGTATGCCTCCGGAAAATCAGCATTGTGCACTAGCGGCTCGTACAAGTCATTGAATGCAAGCCAGTTTCAAATCGAAGGTAGGCGCGACATTTGCATATGTCGATTTCTCCGACTCAAGCGCTGTAGAAGGGGGCGCGGGGGCTCTGCACTGCAACAGCATTCGATTGAGGGCGACGCACGTCTGGTTAAATGTATCCTCCACCTGGGCCCATAAGAGATCATGGGTGGACAGCTGCACCTTCAGCTGCACCAACCAAACACTCATGAAGTTGCACGAAACGCGTGTAATGTTTTTCAATCGTTCTGAGCTCCTGCTCGATTTGGAGAACGTCACACTGAGCCGATGTTGCACCACGTACACGTTCACTAATGCGGTTAACAGATGTGACTGCAGCCAATCTTTGATTTAATTCCGACATTATGGGAACAGAAGGTTTGTAGGAGTTCACGAAAATTTAGACACGTTGTTCACAGCATGATTTAAAAGTTTAAAATTTGATCTGACCGCATTTGAGAGATCGTCAAACAAAAGGGCAATTCCTCACAGGAGACACCAAATTCCATGTATGGGAAAGTTCAATAATATTTTATTTTCAATAAATTACTTTATTAAATAATGGAAATTTTCACAACATGCTCCATCTTAACCCGATCAATTTAAAAATCCACGAAAAAAACAGGAACAGATAGCGAACAAATTATAGTTATGGGAAAAAGGGAATAGTACTTGATTATTGCAAGCAATTAGGAACTGTAGTATATGAGATAGTCATATGTACATTTTATAGTCAAAAAAAAGGGAAAGTAATATTACAAAGCAATCTCAAATACTGTTCGTTGATCGAAAGGTTTGAGAGGTCCCGCAGCTTCATTGTGGTTACCGTTACCTTTAGCAGAAAACTAAAGGTACGCCAGAAAACTAAAGGTACGGCTCTATTAGCCTCACTTTACCAGGATATGTCAATACTAATAATACTGTGGTCGCTTGCATCAGAACGGGTGACAGATCAATCGTATTAAAGTGAGCGGCGGGCGGCGTCATTCACCAGGGTAAAGTCAATGTCACTCTCACCTATAAAACCACTAAATGTGTAGGTGATGCTGGGTTGCCAGGAACATTGAGTTCTGCGCTAAAGCCCAATCGCTCAGTATAACTCCTCTATGCAACCGTTGGTGAGAGGATGGGAGCCTACTGCCACACTTACTGTGCCACGCTGTGGACGATGCGTTCGCATCAATACCAACCACTTTGGGTTCACTGCGTGCCAGTTGGAAGAAATCACTCAAGAACTCAAGATATGAGTCAATTTCGTGACTGTTCTTTCAGTAAACACTGGCGAGGAAGAATTTCCCCGCCCTGCCTTGCACGTTAATGCAGACACCGTGTCTATCAGAGCACACCAAGAGAAATTCCCAGTCACTGGAGCGACTGAAGATAATCGCTGCCTTTCCCTTGGTATCCGTAAAGGAACGCATATGTGCATAGCGACAATCTTACCATCTTTAGTATATGGCTCCTGGACGACGGCTTTCCCAGTATGGATTGGCCCAGGCTGCACATCGCTGCATACGATCCCTGTGAGTTGTTTTGGAGAAGGTTGAACATATTAATGTTTGGCCTCTCTCCTCAATTTCTCCGCCATATACACGGGGCTATCACTGGACATCACCTCGTAGTCAGTGAAGCAATCTTAGGCGCAGAATTGACAGTGTGGGGGGAATCCACAACGTGCAGCATGGTGGCCTTCCCTTCCGCATCGCCAGCATAGCGTCTCCTTTTCGGTGCATTGGCTGACCTTGTGGGAGAGGGACAGGCACTGGAAGCAGACCATAACGGGTTGAAACTCTCTTACTCTAAATGACTGACAGCCAATGTAAGCTCGCCCCGCCTTGAGGGGTGCGTCTACGTTCCCCTGGCTTGCCTCCAGCACCACGTTTTTTAACCCGTCGGTCTGTTCTCAGAGGGAACCAATTATCTGCAGTCAAAGTGTTCGTTCTTAGTGGATCCTGGATCCTTTAAGGATCTCTTCATATAGTTCTGTGAGGATGTTCCGAGGGGAAATATTTTTGGACACACGATGTATTACCACCCTCGGCGCAGGTTTCTTCACTTGCCTAGCCTCTAGACCGGCAGCTTCAAATTTGCCTGTGAGAAGCAGCTTCTTTCTTTTCCATTTTAGTGGGGGTGCTGATAAGAGCACCACCTTCCATACTTGGTTTTATATCGTGAATACGAACACCAGTGCTCGAACTCACTTCACTTAAGAATTTCTTATTGACTTCTTCCGATCCCATACCAACTTTTCCCTTAATCAGTACCCCGAGTGTTGGTGGTACAGTTTTGGGATGCGGCAGAACTCTCCGTGGAGGAGCGGGCGTCGTGTTTGCAGCACACACTGCTGCATACGACAAAGCAGCCTTTTGTGCTTGGGGCTTCGAAGCCTGTGTCTCTCTTGTTGCCGGTGCCTCTCTAGTCGCCTATGCCTCACTGGAAGCCATGATGGGCGCTCCCGCTTGGACTGCTTGTGCGGTCGCATTCTTAGCTGGCTTTCCTAGAGCGAGGCAAGGCATGCCACCACTCAGCACATCTAGCCGACCCTTAAACCTCTCAGCTTCGGCGAGAGCCGTTTAATACGACCTTTCGTACCTGCTGATGCACTTCATTACAGAGGACTTCGCTTCGTAGCTCATCCCCACATTGTCCTTAAGGATGAACTCCACGAGCTCCAGCGAATTCCTTCTTATGCGCTCCACCTGCCTCGCATGCTCGCTGAGGTTTGTAGGACACCTACGCCTAGCTCTCCTTTTTTTGGGGCCCCTACTTCTGCACCGTTTCTATTATTTTCTATAATTTTAGAAGCTTCTTCCCTGATATCTGACTCCTTCTGGAGTTTCTTTTCCTGTTTCTCTTTCTTTTTTTTTGAGGATCTGATATAGTGCTCATCGTTAGACTCGCACTCTACGCCCTTCCTCCTAGAGGCTGCCGCCCCTATGGAAGAGTCAGAAGCCTCTTCCTCTCCTTGGGCATTCACACCCTTTTGTCTCTTTTCCATATTAGGACTTACCCCTTGTCCCCGGTGACTTCCTTTTGCCTGGATTGTTTGTTTCCGCAATAATAATATTATATTAGGCACACCTCAAATTTATGACCCGTTTTTTTATTTCTAACTTCCACTATAAAAACTTTTCACGCACACTGTCACGCAACCGCGGACAATGGTGGTCCCAATGGACATCCCTTTGCTCGGCTGGGATGGCTCCCTAACGACCGCTACCACAACCGACTTCCGTTGGAGTTTATGGGGATTTGAAATATTGGCTTCGGTTCGGCGAATCTGCGCCCGCACGTGATCCTCGAAAGAACCACCAGGCTCGGTGGCCATCTTCCCCGAACACACTAAAGACATCACAACAGACAACAACACTAAAGTGGGATTAACAGGTCGAGGGTGACGCCGAAGCCTAACCGACCGCGTGGTACGGTACTCGTACCGAAACAACTACGGAACTTCTATGCACGAACACGAGCAGCCTTTTGCTGCGAAACTCCGCATTCTCGAATCCGGACGCTGACACGACTCACTCACTTGTTTAAATTGTATTGGGCCCAGAAGATTATCCCACAAAACTACGCGCAATATAACTGTTCTAACTGTCGCGTAAGGTTCCCACGGAGTCTCCCCACGACATGAAAAATTCACACTTATGTATATATATATACATTCAATAAAAAATTCCCCCAAGGGGTACTTATCCGTTTCGTTTTCCTTCTCCTTGTCGTGTCCTTCCGCTCTCCGCAGCTGACTTCCTCGTCCTCGTCCTATTCCTCGTTCTGCCGATCCCGTTTTGTCCTTCTTTACATTTTTTGATTTTGTTTTTTTTGTTTTCCACTACACTTTTTGTTTCCCGTTTTCTTTTTCTTTGTTCGTCTTTCTATATTTAATTTTCACTTTCATATTTAAGTTTCACTTCAATTGCCAGTCAAAAAATGAATCGGAATGCTTTCTCCACATTCCTCAAATACCACACCGATCATGCACGCCTTCCACTCATTCTCCCATTCATCTCTCTCATCCGTAACATTCCCTCTCACTGGAAACATACCCTGCCATGCGTGTGCCGATGTCATCCATACATTATGCCATCGTACACACATGACCACCAGTGCAAAGGGAATCGCATACAATGCACCCGTAATCGCTCTCATTTCCGCAAACATTCACACTTCACCCTATGGTGTTGATCTTGATTGCTCATGAAAAGAGACTCTCTTCCAGAACATGAGCAATCTCCCTCACTGCCTTTCTGTTTTACCTGTTTTATATTTTGTTTCCAATTTTCCACCTTCACATATGACGATTTCTACCGACTTGACCTTGTCGTTCGTGGTGGGTTTGGAGGTAAGGCAACTCGGAAGGAATTTTCGGAGTGTCCCGTGTTTGCATTCTCGATCTTATATTAGTTTTTATTTTTATTTTTTTCTTTCAATTTGTTCGTGGAAACCATTGATACTTATCCGGAGTAAAACATTATTTGTTTTACTCCGGATAAGTATCCCTGGTTTCCGGGAGCCCTATCATCGCCTCAGCGTCAGTGCAGACTTTCTTTTCAACAGGGAACGATCATCGATGGGGCTTGAGGATTTCCTTTACCTCGCTTTGGGGATGGGATTAAAGCGAAAAATACACATTCTTTTGTAGCGTGCAATTCTCATGCGACAAACCACCCTTTCCTCCGAGAAATTTCTTTACATCCGCATTCTTTTTCGTTCTTTCGCATTTACGCTCTCTTCGTCATTCCGATATCTACGTATCGCGGTATTGCTTTAGGTCCTTGTCGTGCCAAGTCCCTCGTTCCTTTCACCCTTCGTCGTCAAACACGTATGTCCATAGGAATACTCTTTTCCGTATTTTAAACGGCCCTACGTATTTCGGCCCTAATTTTGCCGCGTAATAGTCCATGCCATGACAGCACCATATTTCGCCGCCATACTAACTCGTTCGGCAGGTATAGCGCATCCCGCCGCCTCAGGCAGTATTGGCTCGAATTCTTTTGTATGGCTACAGCCAACTTCTTACCAATATCAGCCCTGAGCTCTCGGAATCTCCTGCCAAGTTTCGCCATTTTCCCCCTTTGGCGTTCAGTCATCCCCTCTTCCTCCGTGACCATGTTATTTGACCCGTTCACGGAGTCAACGTCGCGCCGTCGCCGTCGTTTTTATAATTTGGTTAATCCGCCCGGCTTGTAGATGATAATGCGCGATATAACTCGTCCGTGTGTCATACGTCTGGCATAACCGCTTCAAAAAAAAAAGTAAAATAGTTAAGCCTTTAAGTTTTTTTCCTTTTCTTAATACATAATGCGTCTTAGAATAAATCAATGTTCTTATAGTAAATAATAAAGTCGTTGAAAAACAAATAAATTTAGGTTAGTCTTAGAGAGCCTGCGAAGGGCCAGTAAGATTATGATTACACAATGTTAAGTGAACTAGCTTTAAGTATTTTTGTCTAGGATTTAAGTGTCTCTTTATGACATAATAAAATGCAAGAAAAAAAAAACCGCTTCAATTCTGCTCCCCGGAATTGAGGCCCGTTATCGCATACCAGTACCGCTAATACCCCGAACAAGAGAAAAACGTTGTCCTAGTTTTGCTTCGCGACCAATTTCGACGTCGCTGTCCTTAACGGAAACAGAAGTGGAAACTTGTTAAAGTAATTTTTGGGGAAATAAAAGACAAGTTAAACAATTCTTAAATAAAATATGTAATTCACACGAATGATAGTTTACAAAAAGAAAAAGAATAAATCGATGTTCGATTGTATATATAATAGCAAATATGAATGCGTTTAACGAAAGAGTATAATTCATATGTAATTAATATTTAACGCAAATATGCATTCAATAGTTATGACATAGCGTTGCCATCTATTACATAATTCAACACATTCCCTCAATTCTATGTCAAGCTATAATAGTACAGACTTACTGAGTTAAACCTAGCATTTCTAAAAATTTCATATGTATTATTCATATGTTTCATATGCAAGCATTTCTTCACTAGGCAGGTACCGCAGATCAATAATATTCTTTTGATAAACTTCTTGGATGTGGTGATATCGTATGTGTATATGTTTGCTTCTTTTGTGGTACACAGGAACGGCGGCTGTTCATCGTAACAATATGCGTAAATTCAGACATGCCCGTGATTGATGGGTAATTATGATACAGACTAAGTCATAACTAAACGTTAATCATACAGTCCGCGAAAAAAATAATAGCACAACATGTAATTTCATAATTAGTTTTAATAGGATAATGGTTAATGACCTATATCCTTTTTTTTTCTTATACCTCTCTGCGCCCCAATAAAGCCACAGTGGTTTTGTACTGCATGTACTGCATACATTGATGCGCCCAAGTTGGATTGAATTTGGGCTTAACAGCTCGCAAAATCGCTGAACAAGCGGGTGTCACAACCAATGTAAGAAACGTCCAAATACTATTGAAGAAGTCTCCAGTTATTCAGTGCAAAAAAATTAAGAAGAAAGCACCACTTACGGTAATTCACAAGGATGACAGGGTAAAATTTACCATGGAGCTTATTCATTGGAAAAACGATGGCGTCGGGTATTATTCACGGACGAGAAGAAGTTTAACCTCGACGGTCCCGATGGCCTGGCATATTACTATCACGACTTAAGAAAAGAGGAGACTATAATGAGTCGTCGGCAACATGGTGGAGGAACTGTTATGAGATGGGATGGAATAGGATACCATAGTAAAAGTGATATAAGGTTCGTACCGCAAAGAATGGACAGCAAAAAGTACCTGGATTTGATTGCCGATGAACCAACAGAATCAACTGGTGAAATTACGGACTTGCCGCTTAATTCTGCAGCAAGACAATGCTGCGGTGCATACGGCGAAGCCAGCACGATCGCCAGATATAAATATTATTGAAAACTGTTGGGGTCTTCTTGCCAGGGCTGTTTATGCTGAAAACAGGCAACGCGAAAGTGTTAATGAGCTTAAGCAAATCATTTTATCAAATTGGCGCAAATTACCACAAAATACATTAAAAAATTGTTTAAATCTTTACCAAACAGAATGGCATAAATAATAAATAAAGTGGAGGAACCACTCATTATTAAGAGTTGAAAGAAAATTAAATAGTAATACATATGATATTTTTTTTAAACCAAATGCTGCAAATGTGCTATCTTTTTTTCGCACCAATATTTGATATTTTTTTATTTCCTCTGTATTGCATTACTTTACTCAAAAAAACTATACATGAATAAGAAGTATTCCAATTTGTGTTCAAAGAAAAATTTACTGTTTGTTATGTGTACAAAAATAAAAAAATGCTCTAAAAATAAATGTTGCTATATTTTATTCGCGCACTGTATTTGTGAACAATTATGACGTTGTGAATAAATCCCGCAACTAATTTATTCATGACTAACGTTTAGTCAAATTTCTTTATTCATTAGTCACTATGTTATTTTATGCCCAACTCCTCCAACTCCTCCTATTTAGTACGGGAATAGTTTATTTATAACGCTCCAAAGCAGCCGGATCTTAACCCTATTGAACATCTATGGCACGAAATAAAAGTGCGGGTTAAAGAAAGTACCTGCTCTAATAAGCAGAAGATAAAACCTTAAATTCAGGCGGCTTGGGAAGGGATTCAGCCATCTTTTACTGAAAAACTGGCAAAATCCATGCCACGGCGGTTACAAGCTGTCATACATGGTGAAGGAGGTGCCACGCGTTACTGAAATTTTATTTGAAACTGTTTTTGTTTTGTGATTTAGTCGTAACTCGAATTTACTTTAAGTGTATGCTCAATTTTGTGTGTTAAAATGAAATGCCTTTTTTATTTTGCTTAGAAATACATTTTTTTTTTAATTTTCATATTTTTGTTTATGGTTTTTAGCAATTGATATATGCCAATTCGAACTGCATTTAAGTTTTATTAGCTAACTGCTTTCTGTAAGGCGAAAAAGATAAAAATATGCTTAAGCTGTGAGTGTATGATCAATTTTGTGAGGTTCTGTATGTATAAAGAAGATTGATTAGATTCGTAAGTTTTTTCTTAGTATTATATAATAAAGAATCCAGAATTTTAATAATTAATCTAAAATAAAAGATACGACGCGTAAAGGCAGTCATATTAAATAGTAGAATGAACTTAGAGCGCCCGTATAGGGTCTTACTTACCCTTATTCATTCTATAACTAGCTTAACTATTTTTATCTCTAAACTTAAGAAATCAGAAAATAAAAAAATAGCTTTGAATAAAACAAAATTCTGATAGACTAAGAAGTAAGGCTGGCTCCCTTAATTCCTGAATGAATCTAACACAGTGATTCTTAACCGGTGCTCCGCGGAGCACTAGTGCTCCGCAAGATTGTCGCAGGTGCTCCGCGAAACGAAAGCTAAACTCATATAGTATAAAAAAATATACATATAAATTTATTAGAACAAACTTTCAAATATATGTATATGCGGTATGTACTTAGTTATGAACAAAAATTTAAATCAAGCAGGCTGCATTTCAAATATATGTACATATATGCGGTATGTACTTAGTTCAAACAAAAATTTAAATCAAGTAGGCCGCATTTCAAATATACAAAGTACATGCAGTAGTACTTAGTTATAAACAAAAATTTAAATCAAGTAGGCTGCACAAAAAAATTCTGATCAAATAATATGAAATATTTTAGTGTTGTGTTGGACGTAAACCAATGTGTTTTCAATAATTATTTGATTAAATTTGTGCCAAAAAAGTGAAAAAATTTATTTCAGTAAGTATTACGTTATAATTGTAAATTAACATTAATTTAAAATAAAAAATTAAATAAATATGTGTACATACATATTTATTGTATTTATTTATTTAAATAAACTTAATATCAATCTCCTATGTTTTCATAAACTTAATTTTCTTATTCTGCATTAAACACTTTTGAAAAATACCTCTATTTACGCGTATATATATATGTATGTACTTATTCTTATTCCCAATTTATTTAGCCATGGACAAGTTCTTGAAACGAAAATGTAATTCTGAGTTCACAAAATTGTCTAATGAACAATTTTGGATTTCCGTCCAAGATGAATACCCATCTTTATCTAAGAAGGCAATCGCAATATTATTACAATTTGCTACATCATATCTCTGCGAACTTGGATTCTCAACATTAACAAATATAAAAACTAAAAAACGAGAAAGACTTCTCGATTTAGAAGAGGAAATGAGGGTAGCAATATCTTTTATTAGACCCAACATTGGCGAAATATGTAAAACTCACCAGGCTCAAATATCCCATTGAATTTGTATTATATTTTAAGTCATTTTGAATTTGTAACAATTTAGTTTTGTTAAATATATTGAATATATTTTATTTTTTGTATATTGTAGTTATTTGAGTTGAATAAATAAAAAAATAAAATACAAATTACTAGAATCAATGTTATTTGGTAAGGTGCTCCGTGAAGGTTTCATGTAATTAGAAGTGCTCCGTGAGCTCGAAAAGGTTAAGAACCACTGATCTAACAGGTTTCCTCGAAGTGGTGGCTAAGAAGAAATGGGCTAATCGGCCTTGATCCGAACCTTGCCACCTAATGAAAAAGGAATGCGTCTACAACAAATCGCAATGATTTTCGGAATTCGGATAGCCTTCAGCCAGCGCGTTGCACGCCCAATACACTCGAGGACGTAGTGATATCCCCTGCAAGTGGACAATAGACCCGGCATTTTCCATGTCCACGACCAGCCGTTGCGATAGTTCTTATTGGTGGATGCACCTTGCTACGTTGACACTCACGGCAACTGTTGGTCCTCTTATCGATGTCTGCGTTCATGAAGTGATCGATGACACACAGGATTAAGTTTTTGGAGACGGTATTCGAAAATTACTAGAGAGATAGTAAATAGTAGTCGTTTCTGACGGACAATACTTTGAGTGATGTTTTTGTTTATATATTTTCAAAAAAAAAAAAATTATTGAATTGAATACTGTTCTTGGAAACAATTTTATGACACCGAAGTTCGGAGAACAGGGCAGAACCAACTGTGTATCATCAGAACCAACTCTGAATTACACCCAAGGTTACGGTTGTTGTCCTTAGTAAGCAGATGCACCACGGCACTATTATAAACAATATCTTATGCATATGTTGGAGGACAACTTTTGTGATGTAATACCAGCCTTCTAGTGCACTTTTTTTAACATTCGTTTCTTCTCAAGGGGTACAAACACGTACAAATTGTGTAAAATTTGGATATAGACGCACAACGTAATTGTAAGATCAAATGCTAACCCATTGCGGATTGATCCCTTAAAATAGCACGGTTTACATAATATATGTTCCCTGAAAATCTGTCCTTCTTTTTGTCAATTGGCAATAAAAGATTTACCATAACGGATTATGTATATGTATTTTACAAAAACGCCGTCAACGTTCTTGGGGAACGTAGTGTTTATTTTGTAATCCAATCACATTTAAATGATTTTCCTTTGTCATGTGCCTTTATCGCCTAAGTACCTAAAATATGTTTTATATTCATCTTCAAATTCTTCTAAGCTCTCCCCAGCATACTTCTTTGCCTTTCCGTTGTGTGCCGTCACATCCTGCCCCAACTCGTCTCTATCTAAACACCGTTCAGATGGTGGTGGGGATCAAACATTTTATCAAAAATTATCCTTTTCCCTTTCTCTCGACTGACCATCTGTCATCAACTCGCAAGCCTTGTTAACTTCGCACCGTCCTTCTTCAACTAAGACAATCACCATTTAACTCTGTTGTGGTTCATTAAATGTCCCTTAGGGTCCTTTGGCATTCTTTTAAGAAATGAAGTCATTGTCTTAAGTGGATGATTTCATGGCGTAACAGTCGGTCAAATTTCCTGAGGAATAGCGTGTTTGTTTTAATATGAAGCCAGAGAGAGAAGTGGAATAAATACTCATTTCGTTAAGATAAATTAATGACAGGGAGCTGGAGTAACTACCTCTTTCCTCTGTGTTTTAATGGATTACAATTTTGTTAAAAAAAGTTAACAAGCTGTCAGTCTAAAGGAGGATGTAGACACTCGATTATCTAAAAAATTAAACCCAACCCGAAAGAATGTACGAGTGCTTCAGTTTCCAGTGAGTGGGTAAAGTGAATCCCATATTCAGGATTCATAATTTCCCCACTTTCTCCCTACGCCACACCTTTCCCCGGTCTACACTTGGATGTATATAACTCACTCGTTTAACATCGCTTTGCCAGTAGCCCCTTTACACCCCAAAACATCGGCCAAATGTCAAGCACATGGACCAAACTACACAAAAATGAGTCTGACTTTCACTCAAGGAGATGGCTCACTTAGGTTAATGGCTGCATTCCGTAAACGACGGTTATGGAATGCCCATCAATGACGTATCGAAGTGCCCTTTGGGGATGCTTAACACACGATGAAGAAGTTTACGAAGGTCACTGTAGTAATTGATACATTTGCCTGTCCGCAGCAGAAAACAAAGGAATCCCGGAAAGACTCTTAAAGTTATAGGTTTGAGGAAATGAGTGGAGATGTACTGATTAAAATACCTACCGAATGGGACTATGAAGGCAAGGTATTCGGGTGGAAAGTTTAAGTTTAAATGTGCATTTTGAGAACATGATAAAGGACAAGTAGAAGAGTTCATGAACTACCAAGAGGCTTCAATTTATTTTATATTTCATGAAATAAAATTTCATGCTTAAGTGCAGAGTAGGTTCCTTGGAAAGGCATAGGTAAAGTTTACTGAATGTATTGGATATGGATTCAACTCAAACGATTTAATATAGCGAGCCAAGTATGTTATACTTGTATACTCGTACACCTATGTATCCCCATTTTTAGCGAAAAGCTAGTCAGTTCTCTTTTAACCAGAAACCTACAAATTTCTTTCTTTCTAAATAATTTTGAAAAAAAAACAAAATGTCTTTATTTAAAATAATTTTCTATTAAATACAGATTGATCATTTTTAGCGAAAAGCTGGTCAGTTCTCTTTTAACCAGAAACCTACAAATTTCTTTCTTTCTAAATAATTTTGAAAAAAAAACAAAATGTCTTTATTTAAAATAATTTTCTATTAAATACAGATTGATCATAAAGAAAAGTGTTCTTATTTTCATGATAGCCTCGTAACCCCATCTACCATATGTATGTGAAAATTCTGTGGCCAATCACTATAAAATATTACTGAGTATTTTCAATAATTCTTTTTTTTAATGCGCTTTGGAGCAAAAGTACAAAGTACACAGTTCAAGTACAACCAGAGTCACCAAGGAAGAGCACACAGCATCGACTTCTCGGACAGCGAGCCATATTTATGTTGCAGAAACTTTGAGGTAGTCGTCCTTCTCGGCTCTACACTAAATAGGGACAACAACACCAGTACCAAAATCATATGCGGAAATTGTCTTCGGATACAATTCTTGAGATGGGCAGGCAATGTAGAGCGTATGGTCAAGTGAGTTCAACAGAGGCAGAGAGAGAGAGAGTCCTTTTATCCTCCCAACGGACCATCGCCTCACCAGGTTCATAGTGAATCATTTTCATTGACGCCTAAGCCACCAAAACAATAACACAATCGCTACCTGATTCAACGACGCTTTTGGGTACCAATTATTCGAACAGCTGTCAAAAGGGCAAGAAGCAATTGCTTGTTTTGTCAAATTCGGTCCGCCAAGCCAAGTCAATGGCCGTGATATTCCGAACCACACTAGATGCAACAACGACACGAATTTCATCGAGGCAAAGAAGGAGGTGTTGAGTGCAGATATTTTTGACACCGAAACCATCAAAGCTAAACTTTCGTCAAAGGGCACCAAGTGGTTGTTTAACTGCCCATCAAACCCACATGCACGCGGTTGTTGGGAGAGGTTGGTACAGTCGGTGAAAAAAGTTCTTTCACATACTCTCTGCAAGATTGCA
This sequence comes from Eristalinus aeneus, assembly GCA_955652365.1. Classification (NCBI taxonomy): domain Eukaryota; kingdom Metazoa; phylum Arthropoda; class Insecta; order Diptera; family Syrphidae; genus Eristalinus; species Eristalinus aeneus. The sequence continues at coordinate 87,611,132 of OY019131.1, read as the reverse complement.
CCAAGATTTGAGACGCCTTAATAGAGGCAGAAAATATTATTAACCGACGTCAACCATGGGCATGGGCCTGTGCACGCGAGGTAACGTCGTTGATTATGCTCAACATGGCGAGCTGCCAAAGCTATCCTCGTTAGTTCACAGGTCAAGTTGACATACAGCCTCCACGCGGCGCCCCCTGGGTAGCCATCACAACACCCGAACCAACGTATACAGCGAGCCCCTCTGCTCGAGGGTTTAAATAATGGGCCTGGCCTACCAGTCTGTGGGTTGTGCGTGAGGGTAACTTCCTTACCACGTAAAAATCATATAGTTCAGAGAACCCGATATGCCTCGGATAAAGAAGGATCAACTGTGGACGACCCCAGTAAACGTTTTAAGGACAATGATTTTCGGTTTTGCACGTGAAATGTGAGGTCCCTTAACAGACCACGTGCAGCCGAACAACTTGCGGAGGCCCTTGACTGCTACAAGGCAGACATGACCGCCATCCAGGGAGTGCGATGGGATGGGCCTAGCATAAAAACGATGAAGATCTGCGATGTCTACTACAGCAATTGCAATAGAGAGAGAAGGCAGCTTATTCGGATGCGGATTTGTTGTTCGAGGCAGACTTAGGAAAAAAGTATTGAGCTACGACCCCGTCAGCGAACGCCTCGTGACAATCCGCATTGAGGCTAAATTCGGGATCATCAGCCTAATATGCGCTAACGCCCCGACAGAGGAGAAGGATGACAACATCAAGAACATACGATCGATGCCCCAGCTATGACACCAAGTTCGTTCTATGAGAATTCAACGCTCAGCTGGGAAAGGAGGACATCTTTGCTGGAGTCATCGGTAAACACAGCCTGCACGATAACACATCCGGAAACGGACTCAGGCTGTTGGACTTCGCCTCAGGGCGGAAACTCTCTGTGGCTAGCACGCGGTTCCCGCACCTGAACATTCACAAAGAACCTGCCGATCTCCTGATCAATCAACCGTCAACCAGATTGATCATGTTGCGATCGACGTCAGACACTCCTCCAGTATTCTCGATGTCTGAACCTTCCGAGGTGCAAACATCGACTCGGATCATCACCTTGTTGTAGCCAAGGTAAGAACCCTGTCGAGAAAGGCCAAAACGGTTTAACGTCGAAAAGCTACAATCGCAGCCGTTTGCTGGGAACTTTGCCGACCGATTCTCCCTGAAACTCGCTCAGAGTTCGACGCTGCCTGCAATAACCATAGAAGAAGTCTGAAAACGTTGTCAAGAAGCCATTAAAGAAGCTACCACTGATCTGCTGGGTTTCACGTCACCACCCAGAAGGAACACATGGTTTGAAGACGAGTGCAGGCAAGCGCACGCAGCTAAACAATATGCCTATAAGGCGACGCTGCTTCGAACAACGAGGGCTGTTCGTGAGCTCTGCGAACAGAGAAGAAGGGAAGAGCACCGGCTTCTCAGAAGGAAGAAGAAGGAAAAAGAAGGAGCATGAGAAGCGCGCGGTAGAGGAAATGGAAAGGTGCTATGGCAGGAATGAAGTCCGAAAGTTTTACCGAAAGGTATCCGGAGGATACAGGTTCCGGGGCCAAAACGGACAACTGTGCTGAGAATCTGGAAGGATCATTTCTGCAGACTCCTAAACGGCGATGACGACCCAAATCCCGCTGTTAGGCAGAATGTTCCACTCAATTTGGACGATGATAGACAAGCATTCCACCCCCCCGACTTAGATGAGGTGAAGATAGCAATATCCAAGCTGAAGTCGAACAAAGCTGCTGGAGCCTACAGACTGTCCGCAGAACTATTTGAAGCAGCTGGAGATAACCTGGTTGGGCGCATGCACCAGCTCATCTGTAAGATATGGTCAGAGGAAAGCATGCCCGATGAGTGGAATCTCAGAGTCCTCAGAAAGGAGACCCCTTTTGACTGCGCCAACTACCGAGGGATTAGTCTCCTGAACATCGCATACAAGATCCTCTCTGCCGTATTGTGTGAGCGTCTGAAACTGTTTGTCCATGACCTAATAAGTCCCTATCAGTGTGGTTTCAGGCCAGGGAAGTCCACAATAGACCAGATCTTTACATTACGGTAGATCCTGGAAAAGACCCACGAAATGCAAATTGACACTCACCACCTATTCGTCGATTTCAAGGCTGCATGTGACAATGTGCATAGAGACGAACTATACAGTGCCATGTCTAGTTTTGGCATTCCTACCAAACACGTCAGATTGTGTAGAATGACGATGGAGAATTCTCGCTGCTCCCGCAAGGTAGGTAGCGAAGTCACCGAGACCTTCAATGTCAAAAAAGGTTTTAGATAAGGCGACGCACTGTCATTTGACTTCTTTAACATCGTCCTCGAGAAGATCATTCGTAACTCACAAATCAACACCAGAGGCACGATCTTCAAGTCAGTTCAGTTGCTAGCTTACGCTGACGACATTGACGTGATTAGACGAACACAGCGAGCCGTCAATGAGGCGTTTGCTGGCATTGAAGCGGAACCGGATAAAATGGTTCTGGCGGTAAATGAGATCAAAACTAAGTACATGCTGTCATCAAGGAAGGACACACAACATCGACGTCTCGGACGGAACGTCACACTAGGCAGCAGGTAGGTCGAGGTAGTTAAGGACTTCTTCTACCTCGGCTCCGCGGTAAACAGGGACAACGACATCAGTACCGAAATCGAACGCAGAATCACTCTTGCCAATCGCTGTTTCTTTCGGCTCAAGAGGCAATTGAGTAATAAAGCCCTCTCTCGAAGGACTAAACTCGCTTTATATAACAGCTTGATCATCCCCACCCTACCTTATGGCGCGGAATCTTGGACGTTAGAAAGGCGGATGAGGAAGCCCTTAGTCTTTTCGAGAGAAAAGTTTTGCGTGCGATTTTTGGTCCTGTTTGCGTTGATGGCATCTGGAGGAGAAGATTAAATGACGAACTCTATAGGCTGTACAGCGACATGCGCCTGGTCAAGCGTCTACGGATACAACGCTTAAGATGGATAGGCCAAGTAGAGCGTATGGACACCACTGCTCCGGCCCGAAAAGTCTTTGAATCCGAGCCATTGGGACAACGCAACAGAGGACGACCTAGACTGAAGTGGAGCACACAAGTGGAGAAGGACCTCAACCAACTTGGAGTGCGCAACTGGAGACAGCTGGCGAAAGATCGTGCTGGCTGGAGAGGCATGTTAGTTGAGGCCCAGGTCCACCCCGGACTGTAGCGCTACAAGAAGAAGAAGAAGAAGATAAGTTATAGCATACGATAGTAGGATAAGATAATAAGATTTGAATAATTTCCCACATTAATGTAAATATAAATAAGCAAAATAATTGTGAACATTAAAATATAATAATAATATATGATTGATAGTAAATAATACGCCTCATAATAACATATACATTTATATATAACAAACTCTCATTCAAATAAATTTTGTTATAACAAATTCTGTAGGGAAGTATTTCCACTCCTTGATTCAGAAATTTTGAGGCCCTGTTTTCCATTTTTAAATATTCAGAAACTATTTAAAACATACATTTATTATGACAGGAGGGAGTTTTGGCCGCAGCAATTGGGGATAGCAAAATTGTTCAAGACGGATATGGTTTGTGACAAACATTTTTCAAACAAAATCCGCTTGAATGCAAAGGCTGTTCCTGATATACTGTGCGCTCCTAACAACAGTTGCTTTGACGAAGGTGTCCGCTTTACTGCACACTTACAGCAGGAAGAGCGTGCTCAAGTCTGTGTCAGTATTAGGGATGAAGATGTTGAAAACGAAGATGAGGTCAAAGTTAAAGAAGATTCAGAAATGGAAGAAGTTGTAGTGAAAGAAGAATTTTTAGAGCAAGAAGATTTAGTGGAAGAATATTTGGTGGAAGAAGATTTAGTGGAAGATTTCGTTGAAGAATATTTGGTAGAAGATGTAGTGTAAGAAGATTTAGTAGAAGAAGATTCGGTGGAAGAAATTTCTTATTCTGTAGAAGAAGACTTAAGTTGTCTTAAGTATGAAAGTGCCGAGAAAGGATCCCAAACGAGTGAGTATTTAAGAAACAGAACTCCGAAAAAAGTACTAATTCGTCAACGATTATACCAATCGGAGATGAATTTATTAAAAACGGAAGGCAAGTGTCGCGAGCAACAGGTTTTAATAGAAGACCAAAAGAAACAAATATTTTTCTTGGAAGAACAAGTTAGAAAACTAAAAGAGTATACACTAGCTTACAGTTCAGAAAGTATTTGTAATTGCCATAAAAATTTTACAAGGCACATAAAAACCATTGTCTCTAATATTAGACAAAATAGTAACGTTTGTACCAGGGGTAATAGGTTTTCCAATGCATTGCAACTAATGGCACTTTCAATTCATTTCACTTCTCCTGTTACATATAGGTTTTTAAGGTCATCTTTGAACTTGCCTTCGGTCACAACCCTTTGTCTTTTTATTTCGTCGTGGCCAAAAAGTCCGGGCAATATTGAGTTTAACGTAAAGACATTAGAGTTGAAAGTCAGTCAGCTATCTTCAAATTATAAATACTGATCCATTTCCGCTGACGAAATGTCGTAAAAGAACACGTAGATTATTGTAGAAAAAATGATATACTTGTAGGATTAGAAGATTTTGGTGAAGGTGATTACCGATCAAATTGGTTGGCTAATCATGTTTTAGTCTTTATGGTTCAAGCATTGGAAACATCCAATCGCTTATTATTTTGTGCGTAGTAGCTGCGTACCTTCACTTTTAAAGAAAAAACTGTTTGAGATCGTTCGCGCTCTTCGTCGGAGTGGTTTGTTTCCTGTCCATTTCGTATCCGATCAGGGAGCGAACTTTAGGGCCTTAGCTAAATTATTAGAAGTAGAGGCGGAAACGCATTATTTCGTCGTAGACGATCATAGGGTTCATTACTTCTTCGACTGCCCCCATCTTATTAAAAGCACGCGAAACTGTTTGATGAGTAATCAAATAATGTTTGATGGCACTGCACGTGCCTGTTGGAAAGATTTAGTCTTCTTATATAACGAGGACTGCAAACTAGGAATCCGTAACGCCCCTTAACTGACGGAGGCACATAGACGCCCTAACACTTTTCAAAGAATGAAAGTGAAATATCCCACTCAAGTATTTAGCCATACGGTTTCGTTAGCATGCTTTACTTATTTCAGTGGAGTCGACGAGAGTGATACAATGTTAGGTACTGGTCAATTTTTAGAATTTTTTATTAATTTGTTTGATATTTTTAATTCTTCAAACACATTTTCTGTAAATTCATTAAGAGTGGGTTTTCGTGAAAATGATATGCAGAGGTAATTTTTACAAGAAGCCGTAAAGCGCATCAATACCATGAAAGTGCTCAATCCTCAAGGCAAAGATGTGACAGACAAATTCTATTTTTTGAAGGGGTGGCTTTTGAATATTTCGTCACTTACGTCTTGTGGCAGTCTCTTTCGCCATGCCAGTTCAAATATATTTTGACAAGGCACCTTAATCAGGATTGTTTAGAACAATTTTTCGGAGAAGCAAGGAGTGCGGGAAAGTGTAGCGGTAGCCTAACTGCTTTACAATTTAAAAGCGCATTCAAGAAGCTTTGGGGACTGCAATACTTAAAGATTGCACGAACCGGCAATTGCGAAAGCGTCAATACTGAGCGATTACATTCGATTAGTAATCAAGCTCTTGTAAAGCAGCCGTCTTAGATACCGGCCAAAGTAGATCATCAAATCAACATCATCAACGGAAATTTTACCCGCAGATATAAACACAAACGATTTGCTTAGAGAAAACAGTTTCGTTTATGTTTGTGGTTATATTTTCCGAAAATGTTACGAAAGTCACAAATGTAGTTCAACATGGCCAACATTGAATACAGCAGCACCATCCGCTGATTTAACATTTTCATCGTTCAAACAATTTGAAAACTGCAATCTTGTTGCTCCACCACCAAGCTTCGTGGAATATATACGATATCTCGATGATCTATTTTGCGACCATTTTAATGAATGTTACTACGTTAAAGGTGTAGCCACCCGCCTATCCGAATTGCTTCACACGGAAAATCCGTATATTTGTTGCGAGAACTTGCCTCAGCATTTAATTTTAAATTTATTTTATTATTATTTTATTTTATTAGGTTACGTATTTACTTTTTTTTTTTGTAGGTTACGTATTTACTTTTTTTTTATTAAGTTTTGGAATAGGGATCTGGCTAACTCAAGTTTCACGAACAAGCTTTTACGCGTATCACATTTGTAGCACTGAAAATTCCACATCAACTTGTCTTCCATTTTTTTATAAAACATGTAATATGAATTGCTTATAAATGTTTTAATTGTGGAATTAAAAATTAATTTTTACTTTTAGTTGCCTCCAGAGGAAACCGAACACCCAGTAAAAAAAGAAAAAACGGTTAACACACCAACGAGCATACAAGGGTGGTGTGGAATTACTCATAATTTTTGTCCTTACAGAATCTACAAAATACTACTACTAGATCTACAATCTACAAAATACTACTACTAGATCTACAATCTACAAAATACTACTACTAGATCTACAATCTACAAAATACAACTACTCGTAACAAATGCAGCAACCCAGGGAACAGAACTTCATCACATATAGTGACTCCAATATATGGGAAAATATTCATAGAAATAAACCTAGGACTAGTACAGAAATCATGTATACATATTTTTATTCTGCGTTTACCATTGAGAACAATTGAAAAATAGAAAACAACATAAGAATTTTTAACAAAATAAAGTACAATGTTATTCACAAGCGTAGAATTTGAACCACCCAAAAGTATTCTACTTTGAATCCGTGCCATTGGGACAACGCAGCAGAAAACGACCTAGACAAAAGTGGCGCACACAAGTGGAGAAGGACCTCAACCAACTTGGAGTGCGCAACTGAAGACAGCTGGCGAAAGATTGTGCTGGCTGAAGAGGCAAGTTGGTTGAGGCCCAGGTCCACCCCGGACTGTAGCGCCACAAGAAGAAGAAAAAGATAGTATTCGCTCACACTCACAATAACTTAGTTCTTAATCAAATTATTGGGCCACCTTTATTACTAATAATGTGAGCTAGTCGATTTGGAATAGAGTCAAATAGTTTTTAAGTTACATCAGAAGCAATATAGTCCAATTTTGGAGCAAAATACAAAGAATCATAAAATTCGAAATAAAGTTGATTTGAAAACCGATTTGATAACTGAATGGGACATAATTTCGTTAGCTGTAACTTAAAAACCAAATGACTATTCTAAATCGATTAACTCACAGAATTAAAAATAAAGGTGGACCGACAAAGTATTTGATATGTAAAGAACTATATTATTTTGAGTGCCACAAGAAATTTCGGTTTAAAATTAAATAAAAGAAACATAATTAACAGTTAGAGATTCGCTGGACGTATTCACAGTTCACTTATTATAATTGCTTATAACATTTTTGGGATTTGATACTGAGTTCTGATGGTCTCATAATTTGCTGTGCCGTTTTTGTGATCTCAGGGTGGACTAATTATTCGTCTTCGATGTTGACTTCTGTACGGACAATTCTCGTTCCATCCATATTGCAATAAGATCCTGTTCTGAACATGTTTAACATGAACAATCTAAAACCACATTTGTGAATTATAATTTAACTTATTATTAAAGTAATATACCTGGTTGTTTAAACTAACTTACACCAACTTCTTTCAAAACAATGCATAATATGGTCTTTCCAATCCGCTTGATATTTGTAACTATGATACATGTAAATACGTTTTTCCTTAGGCGTAAAAAGTTATCCGAATCAAAATTTACTGAATTTCATGTTCTTTATACTCACTTCAATAGTTTGCGCAGGAATGTTATTAGCTGTTCATGCAACTCACACGTATTCTCTGTCAAAATAAAAAAAACCTTGTATGTGAATCAGTTGTTAAGGAGGGGAAATGTTATAAAAAACGCTGTCAAAATGTATTCAAGGGCGGGAGACGAGGGAGTTGACTGTCTCCCTATTGGTCTCTGGTGTAAAGTAGAGTACCTCACAAATGTGAGCATACACTCACAGCTTTAACATATTTTCATCTTTTTGGCCTTACAGAAAATAGTTAATTAATAAAACTTAAATGCAGCTCGAATTTGATTATTTTAATTGCTTGAAAGCCCTAAACAAAAATATGAAAATTAAAAAAAAATTGCAATATAAAAAAAGGCACTTCATTTTAACACACAAAATTGAGCATACACTTAAAGTAAATTCGAGTTACGACTAAAACACAAAACAAAAACAGTTACAAATAAAATTTCAGTGCGTGGCACCTCCTTCTGGATCTATGACAGCTTGTAACCGCCGTTGCACGGATTTTACCAGTTCTTCAATAAAAGATGGCTGAATCCCTTCCCAAGCCTGCATTTTATCTTTTAGCTCCTGGTTATTGGAGAAGGTACTTTCTTTAACCCACACTTTTATTTCGTGCCATAGATGTTCAGTAGGGTTAAAGTCCGGCAATTGTGGGGGTGGTTTTAGCTGCTTTTGAGCGTTATAAAGCAACCATTCCCGTACAAAATAGGAGGTGTGATTCGCAGCATTATCTTGTTGGAAGTAGAAAACGGAAGGTAGACCTAATTTTACTGCGGAACTTCGTAAATTTCGTTTTAAAATATTCAAATACCAAATTTCGTCCATAGTATTTTCTATAAATTCGAACTTTCCACAGCCTTTGAAGCCATACAACCCCACAGCAGCTCAGAGCTCCAAACGATTTGTTTGCCATCAGACCCAAATAAATTTATTTTTGTTTCATCTGAAAATAAAACACCTTCCTAAAAGCTTTCCGGGTTGTTTACATATTGTCTAGCAAACTCCAATCTTTTCTTCGTATTAACAAGGGAAATGTAAGGCTTTCTTCGGGAGATCCTACCATTTAAATTATTCTTTCTCAAGACTCTGCGAACGGTTTCCACTGAAAGAGGCTTATTAATTACGGATGGCACCTTAGCCGTCTACTTTGGAATGCTAAATTTTGGATTGGACTTGACTGTCCGAAGAATATACCGCTCGTTTTGTTCTGAGAGCAATTTTTTTCTTCACCTTCCAGGTCTGTTTTTAGTGTCCCTTTATATCTATAATTGTTTATTATTTTTTGTACCGTTACATGCGATCGCCCTACAATTTCTCCTATTCTTCGCATCGACTTCCCCTCGCAAAATATCTTAATTATGAGCATTCTCATTGACAAAGTAGTTTGCTTTCGCATGTTTACCATATTTTCGCACAAAGAAGAGAACATTGGTATTTTCAGTTCAAAAGCCTGCGCAGAAATGATCATCAGGGACATTAGTTGCTCCATTCCTGAACAAATTTGCATGGATCGATGTGTTGCGAAGCTTGTGTATAGCGCACACACACGAACGACTGAGAAGAAGATTGCGCAATAGCATGTAGTTTTTTCTCATAAGCTGCTCTGCTGACGTCATGGGAGACAACTGATTTGACAGCCGCTTATCATTGTTCATTGTTCACATTGAATTGTTAGAAGGGAAATTTGTGAACTCTTTTTTAATAATAAAAATTGTGCTGTAAAACCATTTTAATAAGAAAATACATTTCAAATATACTGTCTACTAAATTTTGTAGACGTTTCCATTACTTTGTTTTATTGAAGTGGAGAATTATAGTGCTGTGAAACGAATAATAAAAAAAGTCATACAGTTTGGTATTTCTTTTTAATGAATTATTTTATTTAGTTTCCTTTTTCTTGTGTGTTGGTGTTCTAAAATTTCTTTGTTTAATTTACGTAAACGGAAATACATTCGCGCTCTGAAAAATAGTTTTTTAACACTGTCTTCGCAATTAACATTATGTTTTTAAAAAATTGTTCGAAATGAACAAGTCGTCTCCGTTGACTCTGTTAAAAATTTCCTCCAGTTGCTGCATATGACTGACTAGAGTTGCTGTTGGCTTCGAAAGGCCTCCTTCACTTAAGTGATTTACCCAGGTAAAGGATGAGTCATTCGAAGTGTCAGATTTTAAATCGGGAATCTGGTCCCCCAATTTGTGACATATGTACCTTTACCCAGCCAAATTGTCGAGTCCATCGTGAGCCAATGTTTCCAACTCCACGTCCTCTTCATTATGAGTGCATACACTCTCGGGGTTTATTGAAATGCTTTTCAATATTGTACCTGACAGGAAAAGGCGCAATTAGTACAATACTAACTATAATAATCGAAAATTTACCTGTAAGTGTGCAATCATAATCTAAATCCGGAGTGTCATCTATACCAACATTTGCGTTGTTCGTTAGGGCACCTTCATTATATCCCAGGATATATGACCGTAGCCTGTATTTGAATTCCTGACGATCAGGATGGTCATGATGGCCCCATTTGCTCCTAATGACACCGAAAAAATTTTCCAGTACATCCTGATTCAGGCGATACGTCAGTATGTACTTTAATTGGAAACGGTTTTTTTTATATCTTCCAACATTAATTTTAATGCATTATTTGATTGAATAATGCCTGAAAAAAATATCAAAGAATGTATTTAGGAAATTATGGAAATACTGCTATATGTTTACCTTTTTGGAAGGGTAATAAACTCCCCCTGCCGATGACTCTCATATTCTCCATGAGGTTAGTCATTGCATCCAAAATTTCATTTTGGATGTCTGGAGCTAATCCATATGCATGCGTACGCTGCCTAGCATCTGGAACCGGCACTCTCACGTTTCTAATATCGAACCAGTCATTCGTCTAAAAGCAACCATCCCCGTACGAAATAGGAGGTGTGATTCGCAGCATTATCTTGTTGGAAGTAGAAAACGAAAGATAGACCTAATTTTACTGTGGAACTTCGTAAATTTCGTTTTAAAATATTCAAATACCAAATTTTGTCTATAGTATTTTCTATAATTCGAACTTTCCACAGCCATTTGAAGCCATACAACCCTACAGCAGCACAGAGCTGTATTTGGTTCCCTCCAAACGATTTGTTTGCCATCAGACCCAAATAAATTTATTTTTGTCTCATCTGAAAATAAAACACCTTCCTAAAAGCTTTCCGGGTTGTTTACATATTATCTAGCAAACTCCAATCTTTTCTTCTTATTAACAAGGGAAATGTAAGGCTTTCTTCGGGCGATCCTACCATTTAAATTATTCTTTCTCAAGACTCTGCGAACGGTTTCCACTGAAAGGGGCTTATTAATTACGGATGACTTATTAATTACGGATGCTTCATTCCTGAACAAATTTGCATGTATCGATGTATGTTGCGAAGCTGTAGACCGAAATGGGCAAGAAGGAGAGGTCCAAAGCCCTGGCTCAGCAGCTCTGTGATGAGTTCCAGACTCGTTGCAGGCGCCTGGTCCATGAATTTGGACCTGATTTCGCGTCCATCTGCCACCAAAGGCTGGGTAATTGTGGACAACTTTCCGATCCACTACCGCCAGCAGCTGAGGAGGATGAGATTCATGAAAACGATATGTCAGAAACTATTTCTGACATTGAGTTTTCCGACGAGGAGGTAGACAAGAGTGAGGAGAACAGCAGGGACGATAACCTTCTCTCTGAGGAGGAGTATCCTGCTCTAAGTTCTAAGAGAAGGAAGACGTCTGGATCTCCCCCACCTTTCTCACCAAAGGCACAAGAAGCATTTGGAACCTCCGCAACCACTTCGGTAGCGGCACCAGGTACTTCAGCAGCAGCTTTGAAGATTTCACCAGCACCAACAGTTTCAGCAGACGCGCCATCAACTTCGACAGGTATATCAAAAAAACCGAACCCGGAAACCCCGACACCAAGAGGACTACCTGCTCCAACCGCATCTACAACAAAGGGATTAAGAGGCAATCAATCATGCCCCCAATAGTTTGTTTCCGGCTTAAAGTGGTAGATATGGGAAAGTACGCAAGTACGGCCAAAATTGGGTACATCCTAAATAATTTGAGCACCACCAAATCCGTGATCCTAACCAACAGTAAGGAGGATTACGAAGAGTTGAGGATGTACTTGAAGAACCAAAAGACGGAATTCCATACGTATACGCCGAAAGAGAACAGGAAAACTCTTCTCACGTTAAAGGGTGTTCATAACTCATATGACGCCGGAGAAGTGGAAGAGGGTCTCAAGGCTGAGGGAATCCAGGTCTTAAAAGTGTCTTCTTTCAAGTCAAACAAGACCGACAAACGCTTCAACAATTATGTTGTTGAAGTTAACAAGGAGGCTGACTTACCCTCCATCTATAAGAAAACACTCATACTGAACCAAAAAGTGCACTGGGAGAAATTCCAGACCAAGGGAATAGGGCAATGTAGGAATTGCCAAAATTACGGCCACGTTGCAGCTAACTGTGGCAAAAAGTACCGATGCGTAAAATGCAAGGAGGACCACGGACCACTTAGCTGCCCAAGAACGAATGGAAACAAGCAGGATTCGAAGGTATACTGCGTCAACTGCAAAAAAGAAGTCTACCCAGCAAACTACCGTGGATGCCCATATTATAAGCAGAAGCTGGAAGAAAGGAAAAGGCCGCTGAAAAGAAGAAGGCTCAACATCAGTTTGCGGCCGCATCAGCGAAATAGCAAATCACCGCTGGACTAAGCTTCGCCCAAATAGCGGCTCTTAATAACAGCTCTAAAAAGCCCGAGCAAAAGGCAACAACTACAACTACAAGGTCCAAGGCATTACATCAAACTGCATTGCAGAAGAAGACTTCCCCGGAAAATCGTCCACAAACTCCATCTTTTTCGAAGAATCCCGAAGATTCTTCGGAAAAGAATTATCCGATGTCGTGTCCAGCCCGAGGAAGCTAGTTCCACCGAACTATCTCTCTCTATCGGATAACGAGAAAAAAGTAGTACTGTGTAACTTAATTTTTACACTATGTCTGCAATAAATACACTTAGTGTGTTCACTTATAATGTCAACTCGATTTACCCGGTTGGCAAGAGGAGCGCACTAAGCCTTTATATAAAAAATAAAAAACTTGACATTCTTCTCTTACAGGAAACTAACATCAGTGCACGCAACCTGTACAACCCGGAGGGATATACGGTCATCAGGGAAGATAAGTCATCCTGGAAACGAGTAACAGCAGTCATATTAAAGGCAGCTCTGGAGTATGGACGAGTGAACATCAGAGGGCTGCAATGGATGGAAGCAACTGCCATTGTATTGAACATCAATAGGTGTGAAACTCTGATAGTTGCTTCCATCTACAACCATAATCAAGCTGCTGCCGCCAACATTCAACATGACCTGACAGTGTTAAATAACGTCTGCAGTCGATACACCTACTGCATAATAGGAGGAGACTTCTATGCACGGAACACGCTGTGGCAAGATGATATCACCAATAGTCAAGGAGCGAGTATACAAGCGTGGTTGGATGATAACTATCTTCTACACACCCTTGTAGTTATCTCGCAGCCCCGGAAATCCTACCCAAGAACACTCTCGATGTTGGATTTCTTCTTGATCTCGTCGAATTTGGTCAACATCCTCCCAGATTTTCAGAACTACTCTTGTGTAGCACACGATAGCGATTCTGATCATTTGGCTGTTGAAATGAGGATGCGGCTCAACCAACGGATCTGCCTACGCAGACCCGTTCCTGAGCTGCATACTGACTTCAACAAGATGGACTGGGCTAGATTCAGGTCCGAGGTCGAGGAGGAACTTCAGCTGCCTAGGGAGGATATAAATCTGACTAATGCTGACATCGAAGACTCCATTTCGCACTTTTAGGCGGTTGTTAATGGGGTGATGAACAGGCAAAAAAGATCAAGGACCACCAAGGATAAATACGGATACCTTCCGCCACACATATAATTGTTGGCGCTACAGTCCAGAGAGGACCAGGGCCTAGCTTGCTCATCAACTACTCGTGTTGTGCGCGCTACTGCTCTCTCACGAGTAGAAGGGACCTACAGTTTTTTTCCGACTCCGAACGGCGAAATTTTAAAAGCTTTCTTAGACAGTTATTACTCTTTGAGTGTTGTCAGCAACTCGAAAGAGGTGGTGCTGTGAAATATTCGAAAAATTGGTGTTGAGTTGGGAATCGAACCTACACCCTTCGGCGTGTGAGCGTCGCACTCTACCCACTATGCCACGGCGGCCACACATCCAAGCCATATTTAATCACCGACAGCGACTTCGGAAGCGCCTTCAAAGGATTTTGCAAAGGACGTGGAACACGGAGAATGACGAGTACAGAGCTACTCAGTCCCAACTCAATTGTACAAACACAATGTTCCAGCGAGTCGTTAAAAATTACCACGAGGAGGAGTTCCAAAGAAGACTAGAAGACATAAAACCGGGTCCCGATGTTTTTCGCCACATTGGACGAATTACGGGTAAAAGGAAAAGTCTACCAGACACCATTACCCACAGAAATCGGAGTGTCACTACGGACGACGACAAGGCGGAAGCATTTGCAGCACACTTCCAAGCTGCCTTTAAAGACCGGCCACCCATACATTTACCTGGCTTCCTTAATGAAGTCGACTCGAGGGTATCCGCGGTGTCTGATCTCAACGAGAGCATTACATCTTTCAATGAGACCAACACATCCGCGATGCCCATAAATGACGACACATTCACAACAATTGAGGAAGTCAGGGACATCATCAGTTCTGGTAATGCGAAGAAGTCGTCTGGTAAAGACCAAATCTCCAATTTCTTACTAAAGAAATTGCCGAATTTGGCGCTGTTGCTGCTGACGATTGTCTTCAACAATTGCCTGAATAATAGCTACTTTCGAATTTCCTGGAAAGTAGCCAAGGTGGTTGCAGTCCCAAAAAAAGGCAACCACACATGTGTGGATGGATATCGTCCTATCGCCCTACTTTCTGGCGTAAGTAAGGTGTTGGAATCGATTATCCTTAGGAAAATCAACGTGCTAAGCGAAGAACTCCGGATTCTCCCACCTACATCCTACATCCTCTGCTTAGGCTACACAGCGACATCACTCGTGGACTAAACAATAAGGAAACAACGGCAGCATGTCATGGGACCGGAAATCCTACCCAAGAACACTCTCGATGTTGGATTTCTTCTTGATCTCGTCGAATTTGGTCAACATCCTCCCAGATTTTCAGAACTACTCTTGTGTAGCACACGATAGCGATTCTGATCATTTGGCTGTTGAAATGAGGATGCGGCTCAACCAACGGATCTGCCTACGCAGACCCGTTCCTGAGCTGCATACTGACTTCAACAAGATGGACTGGGCTAGATTCAGGTCCGAGGTCGAGGAGGAACTTCAGCTGCCTAGGGAGGATATAAATCTGACTAATGCTGACATCGAAGACTCCATTTCGCACTTTTAGGCGGTTGTTAATGGGGTGATGAACAGGCAAAAAAGATCAAGGACCACCAAGGATAAATACGGATACCTTCCGCCACACATATAATTGTTGGCGCTACAGTCCAGAGAGGACCAGGGCCTAGCTTGCTCATCAACTACTCGTGTTGTGCGCGCTACTGCTCTCTCACGAGTAGAAGGGACCTACAGTTTTTTTCCGACTCCGAACGGCGAAATTTTAAAAGCTTTCTTAGACAGTTATTACTCTTTGAGTGTTGTCAGCAACTCGAAAGAGGTGGTGCTGTGAAATATTCGAAAAATTGGTGTTGAGTTGGGAATCGAACCTACACCCTTCGGCGTGTGAGCGTCGCACTCTACCCACTATGCCACGGCGGCCACACATCCAAGCCATATTTAATCACCGACAGCGACTTCGGAAGCGCCTTCAAAGGATTTTGCAAAGGACGTGGAACACGGAGAATGACGAGTACAGAGCTACTCAGTCCCAACTCAATTGTACAAACACAATGTTCCAGCGAGTCGTTAAAAATTACCACGAGGAGGAGTTCCAAAGAAGACTAGAAGACATAAAACCGGGTCCCGATGTTTTTCGCCACATTGGACGAATTACGGGTAAAAGGAAAAGTCTACCAGACACCATTACCCACAGAAATCGGAGTGTCACTACGGACGACGACAAGGCGGAAGCATTTGCAGCACACTTCCAAGCTGCCTTTAAAGACCGGCCACCCATACATTTACCTGGCTTCCTTAATGAAGTCGACTCGAGGGTATCCGCGGTGTCTGATCTCAACGAGAGCATTACATCTTTCAATGAGACCAACACATCCGCGATGCCCATAAATGACGACACATTCACAACAATTGAGGAAGTCAGGGACATCATCAGTTCTGGTAATGCGAAGAAGTCGTCTGGTAAAGACCAAATCTCCAATTTCTTACTAAAGAAATTGCCGAATTTGGCGCTGTTGCTGCTGACGATTGTCTTCAACAATTGCCTGAATAATAGCTACTTTCGAATTTCCTGGAAAGTAGCCAAGGTGGTTGCAGTCCCAAAAAAAGGCAACCACACATGTGTGGATGGATATCGTCCTATCGCCCTACTTTCTGGCGTAAGTAAGGTGTTGGAATCGATTATCCTTAGGAAAATCAACGTGCTAAGCGAAGAACTCCGGATTCTCCCACCTACATCCTACATCCTCTGCTTAGGCTACACAGCGACATCACTCGTGGACTAAACAATAAGGAAACAACGGCAGCATGTCTGTTGGACATTGAAAAGGCCTTCGATACCGTATGGGTCAAAGGGCTTGTTTACAAGCTCCTAGGTTTTGGTTTTCCGACCCATCTGGTGAAGATAATCCACAGTTTTCTGAAGGACAGAACTTTCTCTGTGCAGATCGCCTAAGCAAAATCCACGATGAAGGCCATCAACGCTGGAGTTCCACAAGGCTCGAGAATGGGACCAGTGCTGTTCAACCTATTCACAGCTGATCAGCCAATAAATGGAAGTGGATGCAAGACTCTTCTATATGCGGATGATTCCCTGTCATACGCTACTTCACTATCACCTGAAATAGCGGCTAGAAGGATACAACAACGGATCCATGACCTTTGGGACTACTTTCTCAAGAGGGGACTGAAGGTGAACAGCAGCAAGACAGAACTCATCTGTTTTAGGACGCCAGCATCATCAAGACGAAACTTTGCAACGATCTGCAACAACATCGCGATTTCACTCCCGGACAATACAACAGTGACTGCCAGAAATGATGACAAGTACTTGGGAATCAACTTTACGAACAGATTCAAATTCAAAAACCATGCGGACATCACGCTGAAACGAGCAACATTTGCGCTTCATTCAGTGAATCCACTACTAAGGAGGAGAACTGGTCCTAGCCAAAGGACAAAGCTGCTTATTTATAAACAGCTCATAAGACCAGTAATCACTTACGGGTTAGTTGGGTTTACTATAAACCAACAGCCATGAAGAAAATCTGCTTGTCTGAGAAGAAGATTCTCCGGATGTGTACTGGACAGTACCGAATTCCATCGAGCTTTAAGTATATCCCCAATGAACAACTTTACCAGGAGGCAAGGATCACCCCTTTGGACCAATATATCCTACAATTAGCCAAGAACTTTCTTGGCTCCATCAATGACCATCCGAACCCGGAGATACAGGACATTTTAGAACAGCCTATGGAGCGCAGTCAGCGATACCTGCATGTGAGAGCAATTTCAGACTCGAGATTCCAGGAAGTTTTCAACCCAGCTGCAACATTTTATGCAAAGAACACTTCGGGAAACTACCGAGGTTCAGTCTTAAATAAAATTTGTATAACCTCCCCCCCCCCCCCCCCAAAAAAAAAAAACCGTCAGAAATATATACCTTCATATATATTTAAACCCCCACCACACATATAAAATTAGCACGCCAAATATATTATAATTGTTATAATAGTTTTAAGACAATTAATATACGTTGGGCCCGTTCTGTTGAGCCGACACTTTCTTGAACTTAGATATAAGTCTAGCTATAAGTCATATTGTAAATAGTACGACGTCGTATGAATAAAGCTAATTAATTAAAAAATTATGTTGCGAAGCTTGTGTATAGCGCACACACACGAATGACTGAGAAGAAGATTGCGCAATAGCATGTAGTTTTTTCTCATATGCTGCTCTGCTAACGTCATGGGATACAACTGATTTGACAGCCGCTTGTCATTGTTCATTGTTTACACTGAATTGTCAGAAGGGAAATTTGTGAACTCTTTTTTAATAATAAAAATTGTGCTGTAAAACCACTTTAATAAGAAAACAAATTTCAAATATACTGCCTACTAAATTTTGTAGACGTTTCCATTACTTTGTTTTATTGAAGTGGAGAATTATAGTGCTGTGAAACGAATAATAAAAAAAGTCATACAGTTTGGTATTTCTTTTTAATGAATTATTTTATTTAGTTTCCTTTTTCTTGTGTGTTGGTGTTCTAAAATTTCTTTGTTTAATTTACGTAAACGGAAATACATTCGCGCTCTGAAAAATAGTTTTTTAACACTGTCTTCGCAATTAACATTATGTTTTTAAAAAATTGTTCGAAATGAACAAGTCGTCTCCGTTGACTCTGTTAAAAATTTCCTCCAGTTGCTGCATATGACTGACTAGAGTTGCTGTTGGCTTCGAAAGGCCTCCTTCACTTAAGTGATTTACCCAGGTAAAGGATGAGTCTTTCGAAGTGTCAGATTTTAAATCGGGAATCTGGTCCCCCAATTTGTGACATATATACCTTACACAGCCAAATTCTCGAGTCCATCGTGAGCCAATGTTTCCAACTCCACGTCCTCTTCATTATGAGTGCATACACTCTCAGGGTTTATTGAAATGCTTTTCAATATTGTACCTGATAGGAAAAAGCGCAATTAGTACAATACTAACTATAATAATCGAAAATTTACCTGTAAGTGTGCAATCATAATCTAAATCCGGAGTGTCATCTATACCAAAATTTGCGTTGTTCGTTAGGGCACCTTCATTAGGGCATCGGCACTCTCACGTCCATAATATCGAACCAGTCATTCGTCTAAAAGAATAATTTAAAAATTGTTTCCTACATATGTATTACTGAATGTATATCTAACAATTTTGAACAATTTGGAGCATTCTTCCCAACTGCAATTTTTAAGAAAAGACTTAATGTTATTTTATGTATAATATAGATAGAAAAAACAATATTCACCAAGGCTTATCTATAGTCACTTCAAGGTTTTTAAATAAACCCCCCTCCTAAGCCGCTAACAATGGCAACAACTTTGTAGTCATATGCCTGTTTCCTATAAAGAATGTTTGTTGTCATCTGGCAGTTGAAGGAGTAAAATATAGGCTGTTTCCATTTTGCAATTAATACTAGGTTAGTTAATGGTTATGTTATGTTAGTTAATGACAATGTACATAAAAATAAATGATTTTACTTTTTAACATTGCAACTTGAACGTAGCTTACTGGTGCTAACGTAGAGTCTGAAGGCCTATCGTAGCAAAACGCTTTTCGAATCTTCATTTCATCAAAACTCATGACACAGGTTTTTTGGTCTTCAGTAAGTTGAGTTGCAGCAGCGAGTGTTTTAACAACTGGCTCTTTAACTCCCGGTGAAATGTCCACCTTGTGTGCCCAATATTGCAGTGTTCGCATAGCGGGGAACGGAAAACTTTTCTGACGCAACAATTTGTACGCCTTTGCACTAGTTGAGTACAGTGTAATAGACTGTGAAATGTCCGCTTCCGACCACTGAGATCGTTTTGCACCGGTTTTTAATTTATTTACCTGACCTGAAATGCGGTATATTTTATTATTTTTTATGTTTTTATTGATTTTATTGATCTGTATTTTACCTTTTGTAAAGATTTCTTGCAACATATTTTCTATATTGCTACGTTCACTCTCGGATTTCTTAATTTTTTTCTCTAGTGAACGTATTTGAATTTGGTAGCCTTTCTCCGTTTCCAGTATGAGGCAATTTTTACGTTTTAATCTATCTCTGCAAATAGTCACATTTATGATGATATTTATACTTATTAACATGAACTTACATTTCTTGGCTTAAATTTTCAATGTATGTCCTTAACGCAGTGAGGTCATTATCGCTGTCACACACAACGTTGTTGTTTACTTCAACAGCTTCCTCAGGTTTAGTTGTTTCAAGGACGATTTCAGGTGATAGCGTTTCTTCAAGCAGGTTTTTAATTAATATCTGCTTTGTTTTTGACACCATCCTCATATAGCTGGATGAAGGCTCAACTTTTGTTTCCTGTCGAATGGTTGAAATAGCTCCTGGTTTTAAATTGTAACCATTCCTCTCACAAAATCCTTTAATTGATCACGATTAACATTTTGAATTAAGTATTATATGTAATAACTCACCCATTTCAAATTGAAGGTTTCTTTCGAAATCGGTTGCAAAGAAATGTGCCGAGCAAGTCCGCGACGTTTTAGGAATACAATTTTAGGAATAAAATGAATCCATTGCTTCCGAACTTTTGGATATTTCGGAAAGCAATAAAAGTGCAGATTCGATTTACCTTTATTGTTTTTATTGCAAATATATATTGCACACCTCATTTTAATAACTTTTATTTTAATTTAAATACAATTTAAATTCACAATCAAATTTAAACTTCACGATTCCAGTAAATTCCAATTAGAAATCAAATTTCGCGCGCGGAAATTGACGGCAAATCCTACTTCCGTATTATAGAATTAAATATACCCATGTCTCCTGTGGCATGGCAGCTGATATATAAACAAACATGGCGGACGAGTGGATTGCCTAATCTGTAATACATCATTTTTGGCGAACACATGACATCTGTATGCTCAATTTTGTGTGTCGATTTCAGGGGTTATTTCCTTTTTCATGCGAAAAGTAAAAAAGTACCGGTAGGAAGTCGCCTGCCTGTGAATTTGGCATATACATACTCTTGTTTAAGATATGTATTCAGTTATGATTGTATACCAAAAAAATAAAAGAAAAATATGGTCGGCCTTAAAACAGCACGAATATGAAGTAATGATAGGCTCAATTTTGTGAGGTACTGTATGTCATTAACAAAATGTCATATCTAAAATGTCAGATACATTCCTTTGAATTATTTCAATTGTGAGTTTTAGAGTGTTGCGAAAACAATGGAAAATTTAAAAAATATTACAAAAAGATTATTGTGGAATATGATAGCAAACGAAGACGACGTAATAGAATTAATTATTAACGAACCGAGAAAAGGGGGAAAAATTGTTACTCGCGGTCGTACCTTTATCTAGATCGGAACGAACGTGACTGAGAAATTATTTAGAAACAGTTGTTTTACTCTATTCCAAAAAGGAATTCATAACACACTTTCGTATAAAAAGATCAATGTTTGAAAGCCTGTCGGGAAAATTTGAAGCATCGGCTTTCTAAGCTGATCTATGGTACGATAAAAGGTGCAGCGCTCGAAAGCACACTGCATTTTTTCTATGGTTCGCTGGGCACGAAGCATGCAGCTTTCGATATTTAGCCGACCGTTTCGATCTTTCGTTGTCATCTGTTTCACGTACCATCGGCCGGTATATCACGATCAACAACGATTTCGTCAATTATATTACTGCAAGCTGAGAGGGATGAAAACATATGCCATTTTGTAAGAGCTTCTTACGTTCTACATAACATTGCAAACGAAGATGATAAAGATTTTATAGAGGAGAGCAATGTAAGCAATAGTCTGGTGTTTGTAAAATTTGGCGAAACTGCTAGAGGAAATGCTGTTAAAGATGTCATTTTACAACAGCAGAATATGTGAATTGAAATAAAAAAAACTGCTTAAGGAATTCATTGGGTTTTTGATTAAGTTTTTGTGTTGTAAATATAATTTATAAGAACAAAACATAAAAATCCATTGCACAAATAATGACTTTATAGTTTCATAACGATAATTTTAAATAAATAATGTTAATAAAATAATTATTAATGTTTTTGGAGAAGCACCTTCAACAACTCGCTCCTCTCGCTGTCAATTTGAGTCTTTGTTTCAAGGTATTCAACAACCTTGGTGTGGTATTCAGCCGATTCCTTTCCAATCTCATCTATCCTTCGCAGGATTTTATGTTAAGCGGGTTCCCTCCTTTTTGAAATAGAACCGCATGCGTTGTCTGTAAAATTAAAAATTTTCTGTATTATTTAATAAAATTTGAAACAATAATTGTATGCTCAACCTGAGATCTACGATATCCTCAGTTCTGATGAACTTTCATCGTCCACCACCTCGTCCCCTCGTTTTAACCCGTACTGAGTTAAACCGTACATACTCCGGGTGTATCGCCTTTTTATTTGCGAGAACTTGATCCAACTCACTGAAACAAACGTATTAAGTTTGTCATTTTAATGAAATAATTTCAATAAATTTACCTTTGATAGGGACAACTCTCTCTGTTTCTCCCAGTGTTTTTGTTATGAATTTTTGTTTCCTTATACCGCCGTTTCAGACTTCTGTATTTGCTTTGCACTAGCGCCAAGGTAAAAGTGTTTCCCTTATTAAAAAGTTTCTTTTGTGTTACCTGCCACATTTTGGTTTTATTTTTCTGGTTGAAAGTTTTCCCCACTTTTGGCCGGAGATCTTCCACCATCGTTGGTGCCTCCAACTAAACATCTTTCTGTGGTTCAACTACTGCTTCATTTGTGGGTCTTATTATAATATTTAGTGTTAAATCAATGTTCTAGGATATCATAACTTGTTGTGTGAACAAGTCCCGGTATTTCTCCTCTACAAACAAATGTTGTTGTTATTTATTTATTTATTAATTAACAATTTAAATTGAAATACCTGTTTCTAAATGAAATGTTTTTGGAGAACACTCCCATTCCAAATTTTCTTTGTTATATCTCTCCATATCAATGAATAACGTATGCGCGGGAAACCAATTTTAAATTTTCATATATTTGACAGAAAACCAACGACCTACCCACAAACATTTTTTGTTTTAAAATGGGAAGGGTGGGAAAATATTTTACTCTCTCGAGAGAGCGCTTAATTGACCTCAAACCTCAAATATTTTCGGAATACGGGAAGCAGAGACCAATAGGGAGACAGTCAACTCCCTCGTCTCCCGCCCTTGAATTCATTTTGACAGCGTTTTTTATAACATTTCCCCTCCTAAACAGCTGATTAACAGACAAGGTTTTTTTCTTTTGACAGGGAATACGTGTGAGCTGCATGAACATATGATAATATTCCCGCGCAAATTATTGAGGTGAGTATAAAGAACTTCAAATTCAGTAAATTTTGATTCGAATAATTTTACGCCTAAAGAAAAATTTATTTATATCAAATTTGCAATTATCAAGGGGATTGGGAAGACCATATTATGCATTGTATTGAAAGTAGTTGGTGTAAGTTAGTTTGAACAACCAGGTATATTACATAAATAATAAATTCAATTATAATTCACAAATATGGTTTTAGATTGTACTATGGATGGAACGAGCATTGTCCGTACAGAAGTCAACATCGAAGACGAATAAATAGCACATTCTGAGAGCACAATAAAGGCACAGCAAGTGAAGAGATCATCAGAACTCACAGTATCAAATCCCAGCAATTTTATAATCAATTATAAGTGACATGTGAATACGTCTAGCGAATCTCTAAGTGTTTATTCTGTTTCTTTTATTTTAACTTAAACCGAAATTTTTTGTAGCACTCACAATAATATATTTCTTAACATATCAGATACTTTGTCTGTCCACCTTTATTTTTAATTCTGTGAGTTAATCTATTAAGAATAGGCATCTGGTTTTTAAGTTACAGCTGATTCCTTTCATTTTGTTCCAAAATTGGACTATATTTCATCTGGTGTAACTTAAAAACTATTTGACTCTATTCCAAATTGACTGGCTCACATTTTTAGTAAAAAAGGTGGCCCAACAAAGTATTAAATTAAGTTATTGTGAGTGTGAGCGAATACTTTTGGGTGGTTTTAATTGTACGCTTATGAATAACATTGTAGTTTATTTTGTTAAAAATTCGTGTGTTGTTTTCGTTTATTCAGTTGTACTCAATAGTAAACTCTGAACAAAAATGTGTATAAATGATTTCTGTACTAATCCAAGTTTTATTTCTATAAATATTTTTCCATTGGAATACTTATTGGAGTCACTATATGTGATGAAGTTCTGTTCCCTGGGTTGCTGCATTTGTTACGAGTAGTTGTATTTTTCAGATTCTGTAAGAACAAAAGTGAGCAATTCCACGCCAACCTTGAGGTATGCTCGTTGGTGCGTTAACCGATTTTTTTACTGGGTGTTCGGTTTCCCCTGGAGGCCTATTGCACCCAAACTAAAAGTAAAAATTAATTTTTAATTGCACAATTAAAATATTTATAAGCAATTCATATTACATGTATTATAAAAAAATGGAAGACAAGTTGATGTTGAATTTTTAATGCATATTATATCTACAAATGTGATACGCGTAAAAGCTTGTTCGTGAAACTTGAGTTAGCCAGATCCCTATTCCAAAACTTAATAAAAAAGTAAAAACGTAAGCTAAAAAAAAGTAAATACGTAACCTAATAAAATAAAATAATAAAAAAATTAATTTAAAATTAAATGCTGGGGCAAGTTCTCGCAACAAATATACGGATTTTCCGTGTGAAGCGATTCGGATAGGCGGGTGGCTACACCTTTAACGTAGTAGCATTGATTAAAATGTTCGCAAAATAGATCATCGAGACATTGTATATATTCCACGAAGCTTGTTGGTGGAGCAACAAGACTGCAGTTTTCAAATTGCTTGAACGATGAAAATGTTAAATCAGCGGATGGTGCTGCTGTATTCAATGTTGGCAATGTTGAACTACATTTGTGACTTTCGTAACAGTTTCAGAAAATACATATAACCACAAACATAGACGAAACTGTTTTCTCTAAGCAAAGCGGATTTTGTTATTGTTGGCAAACATTTTGTTTGAAAAATGTTTGTCACAAACCCTATCCGTCTTGAACAATTTTGCTATCCCCAATTGCTGCCGCCAAAATTCCCTCCTGTCATAATAAATGTATGTTTTAAATAGTTTCTGAATATTTAAAAATGGAAAACAGGGCCTCAAAGTTTCTGAATCAAGGAGTGGAAATACTTCCCTACAGAATTTGTTATAACAAAATTTATTTGAATGAGAGTTTGTTATATATAAATTTATATGTTATTATGAGGCGTATTATTTACTATCAATCATATATTATTATTATATTTTAATGTTCACAATTATTTTGCTTATTTATATTTACATTAATATGGGAAATTATTCAAATCTTATTACCTTATCTTACTATCGTATGCTATAACTTATCTACTTGATAAACAATGCGCCACTTTAAGAACAAAAAAGAGGGGATCTTAAAAGTCGCAGAACGGGTGCGTAGGAGGTCTCAAAAATCAGGAGAGTGTGGCTGAAAAGTAAAAATACACATCGTGAAAATATTAAAAAGCAGAAAACCGACAAATACCAATCAAAAACACTACACTTTTCAAAGGGCAGACAGTTTTTGGGTATGCGTGCGAACAACATTATTGTTCATTCGGAAATGAAATACTTATGCATATAAATATAAGTATGATGATATTAAAGCATAGAGTGGACACAGTAGTTACAGAAAAATAGATTACGAGTAAAGAACAGAGGAAGCATTTTATATTGTAATGAAATTTACTTTAAAATATGTACTCACATAGTTTCGTTCTTCGCCTTGTATGTATGGCGAATGCCTACACATCCCATTACACACTTCTTCTTTGACTGCTTATTTTGCTCCATGTTATATATCTACCTGGTCAGTTAAATTTATTAAACAATTTAAAATTTCAGTATCAAATTAGCAATTGTAGAGTAAAGTAATGAAAACATTTTGCGATAATATTAATAATAATTTTTGGTGCTACAGTCCACAGGACCTAGCTTGCTCGTCCACTACTCGTGTTGTGTGCGCTTTTGTTCTCTTACAAGTAGAAGAGACCTTCAATTTTTTAATTCGAATTACAATTTCATTTTATAAATTTTCTATCAGTATCTTTTAAGTATCGTATTCGTAGTCTGTATAAATAAATAGATACATGTGGAAATAAAAAACCAACAAACAAAAACCGAACAGTAACAAGTCCTCTTGGAACAACACCAATGGAGGCACTGCGAGCCGGAGCCGGATACTCATAATTTAGTTTATTATCCACAAGAAGAGCTTTCAACATAGGATGCAAGCATTAGCAGATGAACTAGATCCACTTCACGAATTAATGCTCTGCATCCAACCGATCATTAGAAGGCAAAATAAATTAACATCACCGATGAAACGTATAGCAACAATTGTGGCTTCTTGCAATCAGGGTCAATCAGAAGGACACATGTTAAGACCAGATCGCAAACTACCATGGAAAAGGCTTTTAGTAACACCAAAACTGCTACATCACATCACTCGATATAGCCGGATATACAAATGTATGAATTCATCTAGTCTTGTTCTATGTAAATATTAATGTATTTAAATTGTAAATACAGAAGTATTAACGGCATAACATGGCTTACCTTATAGAGTCCTTCAATTCACTTTAAACACTTAAACTTAATTGTTTATAAATAAATAAATAAATTTTAAATTTCAAATTTAAATTGGAGAAACTTTTCCGCTCAGATGTCTGTTCTTATTGGACAATTGATTTTTCCACCACGAACAAATAACTGATGATGGGTGGTTCAGAAATAACATATGTAAGGCAGAAGTTACATCAGCAAAGGGATAGTTGTTAATTTTATAACTAATTCAGAAAGTATAAAAAAAATTTAATAAATAGTTTTTTTTTAAGTTATAAATATTACTAAACGCTCAATAGCTGCTGCTGATTTTGAATTCTAACACTGGTGTTCTAAAAATGCTCTTCTCTCATAAAACTGTTGTAAACATATATAATACTAAATAAAACAATAATAATAATAATGATTGTTGGAGCTACAGTCCAAAGGGGGACCAGGGCCTAGCTTGCTCATCAACTACTCGTGTTGTGCGCGCTATTGTTCTCTCACGAGTAGAAGGGACCTACAGTTTTTTGCCGACTCCGAACTGCGAGATTTGAGAAGCTTTCTTAGACAGTTATTACTCTTTGAGTGTTGTCAGCAGCTCGAAAGAGGTGGTGCCGAGAAAAATTCGAAAAATTGGTGTTGAGCTGGGAGTTGAACCTAGACCCTTCGGCGCGTGAGCATCTCACTCCACCCACTACGCCACGGCGATCATACTGTACTTGCCGCGTCAAAATTGGTTCCTGCCATATAATGGAACAGGAACAAGACGCAATATACCGAGGCCTGCCTTGTTGACTTGGAAAAGGCATTCGACACCGTCTGGTTAGAAGGCCTCTTCCTTAAGTTGAAGAGGTTGGGTATAAGCAAAGAACTGCTTTACACGATTTACAATATGGTGGCAGGTAGAAAGTTTGTTGTCAAGAGTAGCAACAAGGTTTCTACTAATGTCTTTTACATAACAAATGAGCTCCAACAGGGCGATTTTGCAGCAGGGCGATTTTGCGATGACTGGAAGTTGAAAATCAACTTCTAGAAGTGTGAAACCATTCTGTTCCGAACTCCGTTGTACAGGGCTTCAAGGGACACGAATGTAAACTGGCGTAAGTTCGGCATTTTGGACCCACAAAGGCGACCATTAGCTGTGAAGAATGTGGTGAGATATTTGGGCATTATGTTGTTCCATTTTCTGTACGAAAATATCTATGCAGCAGCTGGTCTGGCAAAAGCCAGAAAAGCCTTTGCTATGGAAAGTAGGTTGGGTGAAGCTAGGGTGAAGGTTATCTGCTACACGTCTCTAGTCCGACCTCATGGTATACGGCTGTCCGGTGTGGTTCAACTTGAGTCCTTCTCAGATGGAAAGGATGGGGGTCTTCGAGAGACAACGAACCCCAGAATCTGAGTACAAGAACTTATATTCCAATAAAATCTTGTACAACGCAGCAAACGTGAACAGAGTGGATAATTTTATTATTAAACTGGTTTGAAGGCATGTTGCAATATCAATGACCTCAGAAAACGATTTGATATTCGGAGCCTACTACCCAAACGATTCATATCACGAGAGCGCACGCCGGAGTGGATTCACTCCACCGGAAGCGTTCTTGTACCTGGACCGACTTGGCTTGGTGCAGGATGCAGAGCGATGTCCACTTCCCTACCATATCATGAGACGGAGGGTGGACAAGTGGCTGCTCTACGAGAGCAACGTAGGAACCGCAAATCCGGGTGATCTTAGTCTCAGCACATCCATCCCTATTCGCAACATTAACGATCGGGAAAAGGATAGGCACATTTACTGGTGGCCCAGCTGCCGTCAGCTGAAGCTTATATTTAGGATAAGGTAGAATAAGTTAAGATTATGTATAAATTATGATATTACAAGAAAAAAAAATTGTTCATTTTTTTAGATTAAGATAGTAGGTTAAGTGTTTTAATTAGGATAAGATAAAAATATAAATTAGTTTGCTAAGTTTTTTATACAAGTTTTCTTAGTATTAAGCTATCTAGAATTAAGTAAATACTATAAACATTTGTAAAAGAATAATATCACGAAGCTGAAAAGCAACAGATATTAAAGACAGATTAACTTAGAGTGCCCGTCCAGGGCCAGTAAGATGGACTTATAAGTTTTAAATATATTATAAACTAAGAACGTATTTTGTCAAGATTTAAGAAAATTAACTGATGAATAAAAAATACATTTTTAAACTAAACTAAACTAGAGATCGCCCGTCGAATCGGCGGTTATGGGTTCAACCCCTATATGGGATTCGGAAAAATACTTTTTTTTTTGTGAAATTGTGGGTTTCCTTGGAACATGTCTTAGTTGTGGGGCCAGATGGTTGTTTGAGTGACATGAAGCCACTGAGGCCAGGTGTTAGGGGTCTTTCTCTTGTTGACATAGGAAACAGATATAAGGAAGTTAACCAGTAGGAGTGAATGATTGTCGAGAAAAGTGAACAAAAAATAAGGAAGTGAAACAGTAAGACGGGGATCATCTCCGAGTCATGTTCGTTTTTTTTTACTTTATTTTCATTATTATTATTTTCGTTATTATTACTTTTTATTATTATTATTTTTTTTTGTCTTGCTATAAATGGGGACTAAATCAAGAGTCGGTTTAGCTTAGGGTAGGTTAACTGACATTTTTGAATTATATAGAGTCTCCTTGATATAAGATTAGATTTAAGGGAATATTGTTAGATTAAGATAGTTGTTAAATTGGATTAAGTTAGCTAATGAATGAAATATTGTAAACGCGTATTGTATTCTTCGTCTGCTAAGGTCACCGTTAACGGATCTAGTCGCGATTTTAGGTCCGGAAAACAGTAAGAAGGAAAGAGGGTAATCGCGTGGCTCCCAACATTATCCCGAGACCTTTCTCCCAGCTGGTCGGCAAAACCCCCCTTCTGTCCCGGAGTATCTTCGTGGAAAAAA
Organism: Eristalinus aeneus; assembly: GCA_955652365.1. Taxonomy (NCBI): domain Eukaryota; kingdom Metazoa; phylum Arthropoda; class Insecta; order Diptera; family Syrphidae; genus Eristalinus; species Eristalinus aeneus. The sequence continues at coordinate 87,581,772 of OY019131.1, read as the reverse complement.
AGAGAACATTTTGGCGCCCACCGTGGGGCCCGAAAAGGAAAAAAATTAACGTAATTCAACAGAACGTCATCGTTACCATCAGTACGCGAATTTATTGCTTTAATTTTTTTTGTTTTGTGTTGCGAAGTCGTGGCGTTTAGGAAGAGTTATGGCTGAGGGGGGTGAGGAAAAAGCATTTGTGGCTGACGCTAGACACCAGGTGGTAGGCCTTCAATCTAATTTAGACGTTAAGGCGGGTATTACAGAGTGTTCCCAGGAAAACTTTCAGGTGAGAGCATCAGTGGAGCCGGAAAGTGGTTTAAGCTTTTCTCCGTCTTTAGCACGATCATCGCCGTTGCAGTTATATCTCAAGCAGGTACCGGTATATAAATGGGGCGTTAAGTTTAGTGGGGATGGTGAGCAATCGCTTAGGTGCTTTTTGGAACAGGTCAAGGACTTGAGAGAAGCTAGGGGTTTCTCAAAGGTAAAGCTTTTTCAATCCGCATTCGACTTGTTTGAGGGAAGAGCTGCTGTGTGGTCCAGGGCCAATAAGTCGAGCGTTGATGATTGAAGGAGTTTAGTTTCCAAGGTACGACCGGAGTTTCTACCTCCGGGTATGACGACAGGTTGTGGGATTGGAATCTATGTTAGCGTCATGCAGGGCTTATTCTCCAGGTTGAGTGCGGCGTGTTCCAATGATTTTATAACAAGGTGGATCCGTCGCAGCCTTTGGCCATTTTATCAGGCGCAGATGGCCTTGGTGGAAATTTCTTTGCTGCAACAACTGGTCGATGTAGGTCATCGCCTCGAAGCTACAAGGAATCTAGTCGAAGGATACGGCCACCACCGTCAAAACGTAGGGAAACCCTACTCGAGCCCGACTTAGCTTATGTAGATTTTAGAGGTAGAGCAGAAGTGGAGGCAATCACACCTTTCTCCCAAGGCACTGCAGGGACATTTTCTTGCTTTCGCTGCAAGAAGCCTGGCCACGTAGCCGCTCGTTGTCCCGAACCGGTGAGATGCTATGATTGCAAGGCTATTGGCTTCATAAGGAATCGTTGCCCACACTGTACCTCTATGCCATCCACTTCGGGAAGCCAGGCTGCAACTCAAGGGCAGGTGGGCCTTTGAGTTGCCGGAAAAACACCTCACCAATAACATTAAGGAAAAGAGGGAGTTGTAACATAGGGTTGGATTTTGTTTTGGCGGAGACTGGGAACGATAGGAAACCGTGTCTTTATGTGGAGGTTTATGGGACTGGGGCTATTAGACTCCGAAGCGTCTAGGACGATTCTGGGTAGGAAAGGTTGGGAATCGTTGAAGTTATTAGGTTGTAAATTGTCCAGGTCTGATGTAGGGAAGGTTACGGTTGCTAATGGGGACGGGGTAGATGCACTGGGAGTAATCTAAGTACCAGTAAAGGTTGAGGACGTTGTTAAGGTGATGGATGATGATTGTAATACCAGTCTTTCTGGAAACGGGATTCTGGGATTGTCCCAGATCTTAAGAAGAAGGTGTGGAATTTTTCGGAGGTGTGCGAAATAAAAGGAGACAGTTCTCTCTCAAAAGTGCAAAGACTGTGCCACGCTGTGGACGATGCGTTCGCATCAATACCGACCAATATGAGTACACTGCCTGCCAGTTGGAACAAATAACTCATGAACTCAAGATACGAGACGATTTCGTGACTGTACTGGCAGTAGACACTAGCGAGGAAGAATTTCCCCGTCCTGCCTTGCACGTTAATGCAGACACCGTTTCTATCAGAGCACACCAAAAGACGTTCCCAGTCACTGGAGCCACTGAAGATAATCACTGCCTTTCCCCTGGTATCCGTGAAAGAACGCATATGCGCCGGGATACCGACAACCTTACCAGCTTGAGTATACGGCACCTGGATGATAGCGAAATCGCATGACGATGCCAGCATAGATTGGTCCAGGCTGCACATCGCTGCATACGATTCCTTTGAGTTGTTTTGGAGGAGGTTGAACATATTAATTTTCGGCCTCTCTCCTCAACTTCTCCGCCATGTACACGAGGCAATCACTGGACATCACCTCTTGGTGACGGTAAGTTAGGCCCTCCTTGGCACAGACTTGACAGTCTGGGAGGAGTCCACAGCATGTCGCATGATGGCCTTTCCTTCCAAATGGCCAGCATAGTTTCTCCTTTTCGGTCCATTGACTGACCCTGTGGGAGAGGGACAGGCACCGGAAGTAGCTCATAACGGGTTGAAACTCTCCTACTCTAAAGGACTGACAGCCAATGTAAGCTCATCTCGCCTTGAAGAGTGCTTCTACGCTCTTGCTTCAAGCACCACGTTTTTATGTCCGTCAATCTGTTCCCAGAGAGAACCAATTATCTGCGCGTTGCAGTCGAAACTTTCCCTCTGGGTGACACCTTTAAGGTTCTTCTCGTACAGTTTGGTGAGAAAGTTCTGGGGAGAGATGTTTTTGGATACGCGATGTATCACCACCCTCGGCTCGGGTTTCTTGACTTGCCTATCCTCCAGACCGGCACCCTCAAACTTCCCCGAGAGGAGGAGCTTCTTCCTTTCCTCTTCAGTGGGGGTGCTGATAAGAGCACCACCCTCCCTGCTTGGCTTTAAGTCGTATATACGAACACCAGTGCTCGGACCTACTTCATTTAAAAATTTCTTTTGGTTCCATACCGACTTTTCCTTTGATAAGCACACTGCTGCGTATGACACAGGCCTTTGTGCTGGGAGCTTTGAAGCCGGTACCACTCCAGTCGCCTGTGTCTCTCTGGACGCTATGATGGGCGCTCCCACTGGAACTGCTTATGGGGTCGCAGGCTTATTTTGCATTCCTAGATCAGGGCGAGGCATGCCGCCGCTCGTGAGCATATCTTGCCGACCCTTAAACCTCTTTGCTTTGTTCGACTTCAATACTAATGTTATATAGTCCTAACACCACTTCTCTTGTCCCTATAATGGACAAATACCTTGATTATATTTTAATGAAAGTTTTTTATAATGGCTTTTTCCTTCAAGATGTATAAAAAGATCTGTGATATTATTGTAACCAATTTTATGAATTGTGTGGTAGTAAGGTACAATAACCATATCTCTCCAAACAAATTTTGTAAACTATAGAAATTGTTAAAATGATGCCAAATAAAATAAAACAAAAAAAAAAACCTCTCTGCTTCTGCGAGAGCCGTATAATACGACCTCTCGTATCTGCCGATACACTTTATTACGAAAGACTTCGCTTCGTAGCTCATCCCCACATTGTCCAGCGAAATCTTCCTAATGTACATCCAAAATTATTGAGAAAATTACTCTGTGAAATCAAGGGAGTATCCTTGGAAAAGGATTGATTGAACATCAAGATTGTTGTAGAGGTAGTGAGCAGTTACAGCAAAATAACCTTCTTGTGCATGAGATGTCCAGCTGTCTATAGTACGACAAGCCGCTTTAAATTGGTTGAAACGCTCTCTTACCTCAGGTTCGCATTTTTGCTACTCAGAATTCAGTATAGCATTACAAATATGTTTTCCACTTGGAAGCTGGTACATCCTTGCGTTGTACTTGTGTTACTTTTTTGGTGTTGGAGTATCGGAGTAAAGTTGGTTTAAAAAGACTTGCACGGTTGTTGACTGCAAAGCTCTCCTGTAGAGATTGAACTTTTGGGATTAAAGGATGGACGAGGGTTATTGTTATCTCTATTTTTGGATGAGCATGATTCAATAACAGATGGAGTTACTGATAAAACAGATTCGGTCTGGTTTCGATTTATTTGTCTTGTTTGGGTGTGCTGCACAGTTATTAAATGCTTAAATGTTTATTAAAATTTGAGACAGTTCCCCTAAACCTTAGCTTTGCATAACAAATGTTGCACTGCGCAGTTTTAATTTCTGCTGAATACACTTTAAAATAATTGCACAGCTCACTCATTCGTGTGCGCTTCATAATTATATTTTTGATTTTATTTGAATCTGATGAAGTCCTTCAAGCAGTGCAATGAACTACAAAATGTTTGATTACTTGCAACGTTAACAGATATCCAAATTTCTATGAATGATGATGTGAATCATAAATCACAATGCTTGAAGTAAATGCCAAATTTTTTTAGTTATAATATTTTTAAAACAAATTACTCCAATTCCAGCTTGCTTATAATTTTTTTTTCTCTTAATTATGAAACACAATCTTCTGCAGAAAAGCTTCTATGGCTTCGCGGAAAATCAAACTGTACATCCATTTCTTTCCCCCTTCATGTTCCCATGCCATTCGTACACATATCCGCACGAGAAGAGAATAACGTTTGTACTACTAATGGATTCCTTCCAAAGTATAAGTATATTGAGCGGGAGAAGCGTGTGTGAAAACGATACTTCAGAAGCGTATATCTGATGAAAATTGAAGATATCATTATATCTGAGATATAAACATGTAATATGTAGAAATATTAGTATTATTTTGAGGAATACTAATATATTCTCTCCATCTCTAGTGATGATCAGTGATCTTGATATCAAATACTTCTGATTCATAAGCAGTAGTACTGTTGTTATGCAATCTTATGAAGATAACCAAGAAATAAAAGCCTAAAGACGATTGAACCGCCAACAAATTATCAACGTCAGAAGAACTAGATATGACATTAACATTAAGGTTTCCCGAAAGGCTTTGGTATTTGCACTTCGCGGAATCAAAGAACTCAGACAATTCAACTAAGAATGCGTTTACAGAGGATGAGTGCAATCTGTACATACCAACAAAACTACATTGAACACCATATAATTGAAAAGTCAAAGGAATTAAATCAGCAATAACTTTTTTCTACGTTAAAATTAAGAGAATTTAATAAAATTGTGTTATTAAAAAAAAAAAATCCCCAACTTATGCTACATACTTTATGTACATTGTCATCTTCTCTTCTTTTCAATAAAAAAGGATAAATTCCTTAAACATTTATTTATTTACTATTTTGAGCCTTAAGCTGTTCGGTTTGTTGAAATTGCTCTGAAATGCAAGTTAACACTTCGATCCACTCGTAAATAACGCTGGACAAACAGGAGGAAAAGGGAGCTAAAATAAAACGCGTGCATTCCCTTCTATGGCGATTAACAGAGTGTCATTATTTTTTCGTTTTCCCTGTTCTTGTTCTTGGTTAAATTTAAATAAAATACTACCACCCATATTTTATTTAAATTCAAATATATGAAATTAAAATTTTAGCCCAAATAATTTCTTCTTTCAAATTTAGTTTTTAAGTTTCACCAATTTTAATGTGTACTGTTTTGAGGTTTTTTTTTTATTGTGGTTCTGCTTTGTTGAAATACTTCTTCTTCTTCTTCTTCCTATGGTGCTACAGTCCTTCTACAGTATGTTGGGGTGGACCAACATACCTAACCAGCCAGCACAATCTTTCGCCAGCTGCCTCCAATTGCGCACTCCAATTTGGTTGAATTCCTTCTTCACTTGTATGCGCCATCTTAGCCTAGACTATCCTCTGTTAGGTTGTCCCAATGGCTCTGATTCGAAGACTTTTCGGACCGGAGCAGTCGTGTCCACACGATCTACATCTTAAGCCATCTTAAGCGTTGTTTCCGAAGACGCTTGACCACGAGCATGTCGCTGTACAGCACATAGAGTTCGTCGTTAATTCTACTCCTCCAGACGTCATCAATGCAAACAGAACCAAAAAATTGCACGCAAAAACTTTTCTCTCGAAAAGACTAAGGGCTTCCTCATCCGGCTTTGGTAACGTCCAGGATTCCGTGCCATAAAGTAGGACTGGGATGATAAAGCTGCTATAAAAAGCGAGATAGGCCCTCAAGAAAGTGCTTTATTACTCAACTGCCTCTTAAGACATGAGAAACAGCAATTAGCAAGAATGATTCTGCATCTGATTTTGGTACTGATGTTGTTATCCCAAGAGATGAAGTTCTTGACTACCTCGAAGCTTCTGCTGCCTAGAGCTACGGTCTGTCCGATACGTCAATGTTGTGTGTTTTTGATGACGGCATGTACTTAATTTTGCCCTCATTAACCAACAGACCCATTTTAGCCGCTTCCGCTTCAATACCAGCAAATGCCTCATTGACGGCTCGCTGTGTTCGTTCAATCACGTCAGTGTCATCAGTGTAAGCTAGGAATTGAACTAAATTTTGGAAGATCGTGTTGAAGGACTGCTGTCTTCAATTATTCATTTCTGTGTTGAACAGCCGAAGCGATCGGACGTGCGCGTCGCAGAAACAAGGAATTGAGCGATATTTTGGTGGTGTTTCAGTTGTGTTTTATTAGTGACAGACATTATAAAGTTTTATGACTTAAAGTTGCTATTGTGCGCGTGTGTGTGTGATTTATAGAGGAAGTTGTAAAAATCATAAAAAGGGTCATTAGTTAGCAGTGCCAAATATTATTATTGCGGATACAATAATAATTTAAAGTTTTTATTGGTGAACTTGTGCTGTGTCTGTGTCAGTGCCGCAAGAGCCAGGCAAAAGAAGTGACCGGGGACAAGGGGTGAGTCCTAGTATGGGTAAAAGAAAGAAGGGTGTAAATACCCAAGGGGAGGGAGAAGTTTCTGACTCCTCCGTAGGGGCGACAGCCTCCAAGAGGAAGGATTTAGAGATTGAAACCGACGATGACTATTCAGTCGTAAAATCGTCGAGAAAAAAAAAAGAGAAAGAGACATAAAAGGAGAGAAAAACACTAAAGGAAATAGAGCTTAGGGAAGAAGCCTCGAGGGTAATAGAGAGCAGCAAGAACGTTGCGGTTTTAAAGACCCCTAAAAAGAAGAAGTAGGGATAAGTGCCCCACCAAACCTCAGCGAGCATGCGAGGCAGGTGGAGAGCATTAAAAAGATTTCTCTAGAACTGTTGGAGTTCATCCTCCAAGATAACGCAGGGATGAGCTACGAAGCGAAGGCCTTCGTTATGAAATGTGTCAGCAGATACGAGAGGTCGTATTTTACGGCACTCGCTGAAGCTGAAAGGTACAAGGGACGTTTGGATATCCTTATGAGCGGCGGCATGCTTCGGCCTGCTTTGGGTAGGCCAAATAAGACTGCGACCGCTCAGGCAGTTTCAGTGGAAGTGCCCCGCATGGCGTCCATAGCGGCACAGGTGACTGGAGAGTCACCGGCGACTGGTGTGGCACCGGCCCCAAAGCTCCCAGCTCAAAGGCCTGTGTCATACGCAGCAGTGTGTGCTGCAAGCACGACCCCAGCTCCTCGACGGAGAGTTCTGCCACCCCCCAAGACTGTATCATCCACCTTCGAAGTACTTATCAAGGGAAAACCCGGTATGGGCCCAAAGGTCCGAGCACTAGTGTTCGTTTATACTATGTAAAGCCAAGCAGGGAAGGTGGTGCTCTTATCAGTACCCCCACTGAAGAGGAAAGGAAGAAGCTCCTCCTCTCAGGGAAGTTTGAGGCTGCCGGTCTAGAGGCTAGGCAAGTGAAGAAACTCGAGCCGAGGGTGGTGATACATCGCGTATCTAAAACCATCTCTCCCCAGAACTTTTTCACCGAGCTGTACGAGAAGAACCTTAAAGGTGTCACCCAGAGGAAAAGTTTCGACTGCAACGCGCAGATATTTGGTTCCCTCAGGGAACAGACTGACTTACATAAAAACGTGGTGCTTGAGGCAAGTCAGGGGAGCATAGACGCACTCCTCAAGGCAGGACGAGCTTAAGAAAGAGAAAAAATATGTTGGCGATGAGATGCCGTAGAGACGATTCAGCAAATCTGAACCAGTGCTCCAGGGATCTCAGGACATGTCCTGCTGAGTACAAGCGACTCCTACTCAGGGTCAAAGAAGACCATTGGAGGGCATTTGCGCACACTAATAGGGATGACCCCTGGGGGCATCTCTATCGCATCTGCAGACGAAGCAGGAAACATGTTGGGATCAGTAGCCTCACAAGGAATGGGGAACTGATCACAACATGAACTGAATGCATGGAGGTGTTCCTAGGGGAGTTCTTCCCTAGTGCAGGGGTGCCTCCTCCCCCAGATGCCTCCTCAGAAATGGGGACTCCACCATCTGAGTGGCACGCATCGGAGATCAGTTACGCTGTATCTCGGATTAGAGGAAAGAGGTCTTCCGGCATGGACGGAGTAACAGGCGAAATGTTTGAAGCAATTTGGTCTGCTGTTCCCGACTATGCAGGGACACTTCTCAGCGGCTGTATCCAACTCGGGCATTTTCCAGAAGCGTGGAAATAGGCCCGTGTAATCCTGCTCCTAAAGTCTCCTGACAGGGTAAGGAACAATCCGCGGTCATATAGAGGGATAAGTCTGCTATCCTCTTTAAGTAAGGTTCTTGAACGAATAATGGTGGAAAGATTGGCTGCCAAAACGGGTGAGACCATTTCTACCCAGTTTGGTTTAAGGCACGGTACTAGCGTTGAGGATGCGTGGGTCCATACAAAAAAGTGTGTCATGAAGTCACAAGCCAAGTACGTGCCGTGTCATCCTCCGACGCATGCAGACGTGTCGTCGCTGCATGCACTCAAATCAAAAAAAGTTCAGTTTATTCCTCGCGCCGAAAAACACAAACAACAATTAACGCGGTCCGCCCAACACCTCCGCGAGTGTAACAAAAAAACAAAAAAAACGAAAACCTAATATAAAGTGCAGTGTAGTGCAGTGAAGTGTATTGGTAGAGCACACGCGGTCCGCTCCCCCCTCTCCCACTCCTTCACAAAACACTGTTGGGCATTCTCGGTCGCAACTCCCGTTTGATCTACCAGACGGGCTGGGGCGATGTCCGAGTCTGCCTAACATCTGACATAGCGGATTCGGAAGTGTAAATATTTGTTAGTGGACCAATTCAAGTCAGTGTACGGGCATAACACCTACATTGATTTGTTTTGCGAAGCTAAACGCAGAATTTACACTTCTGAGCTCTGCTCACTTTCACCAACTGCATTGTCGGAGTTGGTTTTCACATGCCTAAGACTGATATGAGGGGGCAATTTCGTGTTGACGTGAGCAACATTCGCGGACTGAGAACTAATCTCTTTGCCGTTTACGTCCACCTCTCCCGCCATAAACCAGCTGTCTTGGCGCTGAGCGAAACACAGGTGAGTGAGAATACCGATTTATCGGATTTGAACCTGCCTGGATATAGCTTGGTGCCCTTATTCTTTTTACACCGCGGTCTCGCCATTTATGTGCGTAGTGATGTTGCTTACCAAATTCAACCACAATATGGCCACTGTTCCAATCCGGAATTTAATTTTCTGTGGTTAAAACTCTTTGTCCGTAAGCATTTAATCCACTACTGCTTTGTTTATAGAAGTCCAAACATGGACAGCAACTCAACTTATAACGAGTTTGATGCGCTGTCCGACTCCATTACAAGAATTGTATCCCTGTATCCTCACACTGAAATCGCTATTGCGGGCGATTTCAATGTCCACAATTCTACTTGGCTTCGACATTCAGGCCAGACAACACCCGAAGGAAGGTATGTTGAAATCTTCGCTGAGGTGAATACTTTAACCCAGCTTGTGAATGAGCCAACACGAATACCTGACATTGCAGATCATACCGCTAACACCTTGGATCTGTTTCTCACCTCTCATCCGGAAAAATATTCAATTGATATATTGTCGCCTCTAGGCTCGTCCGACCACTGTGTCGTGTCAGCCAAAGTCTCGTACTCCTCCCACACAGTTAGAGAACAAATTCCGAAAAGAACAGTATGGCTCTACGAGAAAGCCAACTGGAGCGGACTTAACAACTTCTTTAGGAATTTTAACTGGTCACTATGCTTCCTCGATAGTGACGTGGATGCCGCTACTGATGCGATCACAAACATTATTTCGCTGGGCATGAGGTCCTTTATTCCTCACAGAGTGAAGAGCATCAAGCCTAAGGCAAACGCGTGGTTTGACTTGAGCTGCAAAGAGGCTATCAGGATTAGAGAGTTGAGTTTCCGGGATTATAAAGCCAACCCTTCTGAGGAAGCCCGGAAAAAGTTCAAACGGATCCGAAATGACTGTAATGCATTAATAAGACGTGTTAAATTCTCCTTTGACCAAAAGTTGAGGCAAAAAGTTCTACAATGCCCCAAGGGTAGCAGAAGCTTTTGGTCTTTCGTAAAAAACATAAGGAATTCAGCCTCGTCTTCGATCCCAACGCTCATTTGCAATGACATTCCAGCTGTCAGCTCTTTTGACAAAGCTAATCTGCTCGCTGCATACTTTGCAGCTAGCTCAACGCTGCCAGATAGCACTTTGTCCCCGCCTGTACTTGAGCGTAGATTTCTCCATGGGGCAAATCCATTTTCGCACTCGTACAGTAGCAAGAGTACTTAAAGATTTAAACATACACAAATCCGCTGGCCCGGATGGTATACCCCCTGTTCTTCTGAAGAGGTGTTCTTCTACGCTGGCAAAACCACTGCGTAAGCTTTTCCATCTGTCCTACTCTTCAGGGCTCTTTCCGAGTAAGTGGAAAACTGCATTTGTCCAGCCCGTCCCTAAAAAGGGCGAATGTTCGTCACCCACCTCCTACCGACCCATAGCACTAACGTCCCTTCTCTCCAGGGTCATGGAAACGCTGATAAACCGTCAGCTTATGAAATATCTTGAGTCCCGGAAGCTTCTTAATGACCGGCAGTACGGCTTCCGAAGCAACCGTTCCACTGGTGATCTGATGGCATATCTCACTGAAAAGTGGAACCAATCTTTGCACAATTTAGGAGAAAGCAAGATTGTTGCGCTTGATATTTCAAAGGCATTTGACAGGGTCTGGCATCAGGCTCTTTTGTCGAAAATGCGTGCTTTTGGGATCGATGAGTCTCTTCTTCAATGGATTAGAAATTACCTTTTGAATCGTTCAATACAAGTTGTTTTGGATGGATTCAAGTCCGATATCCACTATATTAATGCTGGTGTTCCCCAGGGCTCTGTTTTGTTTCCGACACTCTTTCTCATTTTTATAAATGATCTCTTGTCTGCTACTTCTAATCCTATTCATTCCTTCGCTGATGACAGTACCCTCAGCTTTTCATATTCGTTCCTTGGCTCACGTCCCTCCACTTCGGCCTCAGACTCGGAACGGCAGCGTATGTTAAGCACATTAAATTCCGACCTTGACAGCATAATCGATTGGGGAAATAAGAATAGAGTGGAATTTAATGCTTCCAAAACACAGTGCTGTCTACTGTCGTTAAAGCGATCACAAAATAATCAGCCGTTATCCATGGACGGCACTTGTGTTGTTGAAACCGAAAGACTTTCCATCCTCGGTATGTGTATCAACCCAACAATTAGTTGGAACGATCACATATTTGAGGTCGCCAAAATTGCTGCGAAATGTCTAGGCTTCCTTAAACGATGCAAGAAGTACTTCACCCCTTCTGATCTGGCTACAATATACAAGGCCTACATACGCCCAAAACTTGAGTATAACGCTCCTATTTGGTCAGGTGCTCCTAAGACCTCCCTGCACCTGCTGGATAGAATTCAAAAGCGAGCGATAAAACTTATAGGTGACAGTAATATTGCGAAGTCGATTGACTCGTTAGAACACCGACGTAATGTCGCGTCGTTGTCACTCTTTTATCGCTATTTTAACAAGAAATGCTCAGATGAATTAGCCAGTTGCATTCCTCCCCTTCAAGAATTCACCCGCAATACAAGCCTCGCTAGGAATGCCCACCAATTCACCCTCAAGCCCTCTTTCGGACGTACAGTCAAATTCAGAGACTCGTTCTTTAGCCGCACTACACGAATCTGGAATGCTCTTCCCAGCTCGATTTTTCCTCCTCATTACAATCCACAGGCATTTAAAACCAATGTGCATCGGTATCTCCTCTCCCTCTCTTCCTCTATACCTTCGGCCCGTGCTGTGACTTGATCCGGTCACTTAAGGGTACTCGCAACCCCTTTTGCACGCGTCAATTATAAAAAAAAAAAAAAAAAAACACGTACTCGGCATTTTTGTCGACTTCAAGTGAGCATCAGGAATTAACGTTCGAACAGAAGTATTTCGTGGATGCCCAAAAAATCCATCTGTGGACTATTTATAAGGAATCATTGATGGATCCCCTTCTTGTAGAAGTAGCTAGGATCTCCAAACTCTGTGCATTTGCCGATGACCTGCTCATTTTTATAGAAGGTCAATCCCGTTCTGAATTTGAGCGAATGGGCGTTGATTCAATGGGCCTTGTTCACCATTAGAACACTAGTGTTGGCGTGGAAGTAGCGTTGAACAAGACCTGCATGAAGATGCTCAAGGGAAGGCTGTCCGCAAACCGTAACCCATCCGTACGTGTTCTCGGCACTTCACTGTGACACAATGGTGTGACTTAATTTAACGGTTTTCAGGCGGAAATGCATTGAAAAAACCTTGAAATATTTTTTGTAAAATTGCGTTCACTTATATTCAATTTTTTTTTAATTTCATGTGAACGGAAAAATCGAGTTGAAATAAAGTGCGTGTGTTCCCTTCAGATGAAATTAATAGACTGCCTTTATTTTTCCGTTTAACCTGTTTGTACTTGTTACGTGTTTGAATTTAATTAAAATATTCAAATAAAAAAATATAAAAAAAAAATAAAATAAAAATTTTATATCAAATAATTTCTTTTTCTTTTGTGACATATTCATAATAACTCATTACAATTTTTTAAATTTAGTTTTTAAGTTTGTTTTTATTGTGACACCGGTATCGCTGGAGATTTGCTGCCTTTAGTTTTGCTCAGGTAGAACCGCGAGCATCGAGTCCCTACCTACTCCACTCGCATCTTGACGTCCTCTCCTGCGATGACTTGAACCACGGCGAGATTTGGTTGCTCTTACACCCAGCTGCTGCCTTGTTGTAGGCCGGCACCTTGCAAGGATGAACGTATTGATAGGAAAGGCGATGGAATCATCTATGGCCAAGCTGTTTGCAATGAGAAAAAGAAGTTTATATTACGGTTGGCTTCCATGGATTTTTTCATTATAGTTCATTTTTTTAAATTCAAATATTCTCGAAAAATTGAATACGTTCCCTGAAGGTAGTTATGCAAATCTAATATTTATTTTAAGAAGTACTAAAAACACAATATTTTCGGGTTACTACCTCCTGGGTGATTCTGCATAGCCGTGTTCTAATTGACTCATAACTCCATATAATGGCAATAGACATTTAACAACCTCACAAAGAAATTTCAATATTAGACTAAGTTGTTGACGTGTAGCCATAGAGCATTTATTCGGAATTCTTAAGCAACGATTCCGACAGTTCTATTATTGCAAGTTATATGGTGTAAAAACTTTATTCCATTTTGTAAGAGTCTGCATTGTGGTGCACAATATTGCAAGCGACGATGGCTAAGACTTCACATTCAAAGAAGAAGAGGAGATAGTTGCTGGCCTTGTTGCATATGTTACATATGAATTCATGTTAGGGTAAAAAAAAAATGTCCACTTTCTCTGCAAAATGCTTATTTATTGCCGACTTTAGTTCTTCATCATCCGAAAATCTTTTCCCACGAAGACATTTTCTCAAATCCGGAAACAGGAAATAATTACTAGGAGCAAGGTCTGGACTAAAGGGTGGGTGTTGGATTTCTTCGGAACAACAATCTCACGCAGCAGCCTTGGAAACTCATTCCGTGTGCACAGGAGCGTTGTCATGAAGAAGCAACACATCCGCTAAGAGTTTTCCCCGTCCTTTCTTCTTAATTTCCTCTTGCAAATTATGCAAAGTGGAATGGTATAATGTGGCGTTGATGGTTTCGCCTTGTTTTTGTACTCAATAAGCACGAATCCCTTTGAGTTCCAAAAAACTGTTGCCATGAACTTCCCGGCAGGAGGAGTGACTTTGAACTTGTTCGGGGGGTCTTGTTTGCTTTCAAGGTCATAGTAGTGAACCCATGTCTCGTCCCCAGTAGCAATTCGATCCATAACACCGTCCGAGTTCTCACTACACATCTCCAAAAGCTCTCTACAGCATGCGATTTTCACCTTTTTCTGAGGCATTATGAATATGTTATTATGTTATGTTACAAAAGAAAAATAAATTATTTGATATAAAATTTTTATTTTAATTTTTTATTTTTATATTTTTTAATTTGAATATTTTAATTAAATTCAAACACGTAATAAGTACAAACAGGTTAAACGAAAAAAAAGGCAGTCTATTAATTGCAACTGAAGGGAACGCACGCATTTTATTTCAACTCGATTTTTCCGTTCACAAAAAATTTAAAAAAAATTGAATATAAGTAAACGCAATTTTACAAAAAATATTTCAACGTTTTTTCAATGCATTTCCGCCTGAAAACCGTTAAATTAAGTCACACCATTGTGTCACAGTGAAGTGCCGAGAACACGTACGGTTGGGTTACGGTTTGCGGACAGCCTTCCCTTGAGCATCTTCATGCAGGTCTTGTTCAACGCTACTTCCACGCCAACACTAGTGTTCTACCGGTGAACAAGGCCCATTGAATCAACGCCCAGTCGCTCAAATTCAGAACGGGATTGACCTTCTATAAAAATGAGCAGGTCATCGGCAAATGCACAGAGTTTGGAGATCCTAGCTACTTCTACAAGAAGGGGATCCATCAATGATTCCTTATAAAGGGTCCACTGATGGATTCTTGTGGGCATCCACGAAATACTTCTGTTCGAACGTTAATTCCTGATGCTCACTTGAAATCGACAAAAATGCCGAGTACGTACGTTGGCTTGTGACTTCATGACACACCTTTTTCTATGGACCCACGCATCCTCGGCGCTAGTAACCTGCCTAAAACCAAACTGGGTAGAGATGTTCTCACCCGTTTTGGCTGCCAATCTTTCCACCATTATTCGTTCAAGAACCTTACCCAGAGAGGAAAGCAGACTTATCTCTCTCTAAGATCGCGGATTGTTTCTTATACTGTCAGGAGACCTTAAGAGCACGATTACACTGGCCTGTTTCCACGCCTCTGGAAAATACCCGAGTTGGATACAGCCGCTGAGAAGTGTCCCAGCATAGTCGGGAACAGCAGATCAAATTGCTTCAAACATTTCGCCTGTTACTAAGTCCATGCCGGAAGACCTCTTTCCTCTAATCCGAGATACAGCGTAACTGATCTCCGATGCGTGCAACTCAGATGGTGGAGTCCCAATTTCTGAGGAGGCATCTGGGGGAGGAGGCACCCCTGCACTAGGGAAGAACTCCCCTAGGAACACCTCCATGCATTCAGTTCATGTTGTGATCAGTTCCCCATTCCTTGTGAGGCTACTGATCCCAACATGTTTCCTGCTTCGTCTGCAGATGCGATAGAGATGCCCCCAGGGGTCATCCCTATTAGTGTGCGCAAATGCCCTCCAATGGTCTTCTTTGACCCTGAGTAGGAGTCGCTTGTACTCAGCAAGACATGTCCTGAGACCCCTGGAGCACTGGTTCAGATTTGCTGAACCGTCTCTACGGCATCTCTGGACTCGCTTTCTTAAGCGGCGAATCAGTCTCTTCTTGGTCTCCAATTCTGAGGACCACCATCTGACGCTGTATGGCAAGAAGAGGCGGCTTCTCTCAAACATCTGATCACAGATTCTTTCGACAGAACCAGTAATCAGACGAACCTGTTCGTTGATCGAAATGTTTGAGAAATCCCACAGCGGCATTGACGTGACCGTTTCCTTCAGCAGAAAACTAAAGATACGCCAGTCCGCTCGTGCTGTTTTTCATCGGTTGAGGATCGATTCTTCGACGGCTCCATTCGTCTCACTTTTTCAGGACATGGCAATCCTAATTAGGCTGTGGTCGCTCACATCAGAACTGGTGCCAGACCAATCGTATTGAAGTGAGCGGCGGGCTGCATCATTCACCAGGGTAACATCAATGTCACTATCACCCCTGGGACCACTAAATGTGTAGGTGAGGCTGGGTTGGTTCAGGAACGTTGCGTTCTGGGCTAACGACCAATCGCTCAGTAAGACTCCTCTATGCAACCGTTAGTGCGAGAATGGGAGCCTGCTGGCACATTTACTGTGCCACGCTGTGGACGATGCGTTCGCATCAATACCAACCAAAATGGGCATACTCCCTGCCAGTTGGAACAAACCACTCATGAACTCGAGATATGATCGATTTCGTGACTGTACTGGCAGTAGACACTGGCGAGGAAGAATTTCCCCGTCCTGCCTTGCACGTTAATGCAGACACCGTATCTATCAGAGCGCACAAAAAGACATTCCCAGTCACTGGAGCCACTGATGATAATCGCTGCCCTTCCCCTGGTATCCGTGATGGAACGCATATGCGCCGGGATACCGACAACCTTACCATCTTGAGTAAACGGCTCCTGGATGACAGCGAAATCGCATGACGATGCCAGCATGGATTGGCCCAGGCTGCACATCGCTGAATACGATCCCTTTGAGTTGTTTTGGAGAAGGTTGAACATATTAATTTTTGGCCTCTCTCCTCAACTTCTCCGCCGTGTAAACGGGGCAATCACTGGTCATCACCTCGTGATGACGGTCAGTGAAGCCCTCCTTGGCACAGACTTGACAGTCTGGGGGAATCCACAGCGTGTAGCATGATGGCCTTCCCTTCCGCATCGTCAACACAGTTTTTCTCTTTCTGGCTGACCCTGTGGGAGAGAGACAGGCACCGGAAGCAACCCATAACGGGTTGGAACTCTCCTACTCTAAAGGACTGGCAGCCAATATAAGCTCGTCCTGCCTTGAGTGCGTTTATGCTCCCCTGACTTGCCTCAAGCACCACGTTTTTACGTCCGTCAATCTGTTCCCAGAGGGAACCAATTATCTGCGCGTTGCAGTTAAAATTTTCCCTCTGGGTGACACCTTTAAGGTTTTTTTCATAAAGCTCGGTGAGAAAGTTCTGGGGAGAGATGGTTTTGATACGCGATGTATCACCACACTGGCCCGGGTTTCTTCACTTGCCTAGCCTCTAGACCGGCAGCCTCAAACTTCCCTGTGAGGAGGAGCTTATTCCTTTCCTCTTCAGTGGGGGTGCTGATAAGAGTACCACCTTCCCTGCTTGGCTTTAAGTCGTATATACTAACACCAGTGCTCGGACCTACTTCATTTAAAAATTTCTTTATGACGTCCTTTGGAGCCATACCGACTTTTCCCTTGATAAGTACCTCGAAGGTTGGTGGTACAGTCTTGGGAGGCGGTAGAACTCTCCGGTGCCACACCAGTCGCCGGCGAGTCTCCAGTCACCTGTGCCTCTATGGACGCCATGCCGGGCACTTCCACTGATAATGTCTGTGGGGTCGCAGGCTTATTTTGCCTTCCCAAAGCAGGGCGAGGCATGCCGCCGCTCATAAGGATATCCAGCCGACCCCTATATCTTTCTGCTTCAGCGAGAGCCGTATAGTACGACCTCTCGTATCTGCCGATAGACTTCATGACGAAGGCCTTCGCTTCGTAGCTCATCCCTACATTGTCCTGGAGGATGAACTCCACCAGTTCCAGCGAAATCTTCCTAATGCTCTCCACCTGCCTCGCATATTCGCTGAGGTTTGGTGGGCCACTTATCCCTACTTCTCCTTTTTTGGGGGTTTCTACAACCGCACCTTTTTAACTTTACTTTGCTTTTAACACAACATGGTGTTCTAAAAAATAGCGGTGTGGTGTTGTGAGTATGTGCATTCAGTAAAGCACCTTCTTTATTCTTCTAATAAATTATGCTTCACCCGGAACCGTCCCTCTTGATGGGAAAACCTCCCCTTAGGACCTTGTCTCCAGGCTCAGAGTGCCGAACAGCTTCACACCGATCAAATACATTTGTTGAGTAGAACCACACCATCTAAACTTAAAAAAAATATTTTTGAGATAAAATAACTACTTTGAATTCAAATATTGATAACTATTGTGAATTGCTATAGAAAACTAAAAACTATATATTTCGTATAAAATTTAAATTTCCCGCCTTACCGGCCATATTTAATTTTAATAAAACACATTTAACATGTATGAGCATAAAAACGGAAAATAAAAATTCACTCTGTCAATCGCAACCAAACTGGCCGCACGTGTTTCATTGAATTCGTTGTATTTTTTTGCCGATCCCGAGAAAGTTAAAAAAATTCAAAAATCGATCTACACAACAAATATCGTGTAAATTTTTCAACATTAGTTGAGTCCTTAGTTTAATGCGTTTTGAAGGGGACATCTTCCATCTCCCAAAGGCGTTTCAGCTGTCTGCCTACATCTCCAGGTGATGGGACTGGATCCTATGAATCACATGATTCACAAATCACACTGAACAGCCGAAGAGATCGGACGTGCGCGTAGCGAAAATTAAAGAATTTGTGCGTTTATTTTGGTGGTGTTGTATGTTTTGAGTGACTGATATTATAAAGTGTACGTGAATAGGAATTTATAAAGAACCATAAAAAAATTGATAAATCTGAAGAACTGTGCCTAAAATAATATTATTATTGCGGAAACAATTATAATATAATGGTTTAATTGCATTTGTGTGTATTAAAGTGCTAGTGCAGAAGCAAGAGCTCTAAAAAAAAATCCAGGCATAAGGAAGTGACCAAGGACAAGTGGTAAGGCCTAATATGGGAAAGAGGAAAAATGGTGTTAATGCCCAAGGAGAGGGAGAAGCTTCTGATTCCTCCTTAGGGGCGACAGACTGTAAGAGAAAGGGCGTAGAGTGCGAGTCCGACGATGAGTACTCTATCATCAGATCCTCTAGAAAAAGAAGGAGAAGAAGGAGAAAACATCAAACAACCACAAATAGAAGTGCACCTTACGAACACCTCTAGGTTAGACATCAGCTGATGGACTCCTCCTTCTTTGGTAGTAGGAAGGTGAATACTGTTATTTGAAATATTCAAAATAGCAAATCGTGTCTTTTGTGTATTTAACAGTCAATGGATTTTGAAAAAAAGAACTGAACTTGCAAAACTGAAGTGCGTAGTGGGCTGCAGTACAATTGAGCATACGTTTGGTATGAAAGATGCCCATGTGTAAGTATAGCATGTCTCCAAATGTTCATTTCTATTATCTCTACTGTGACAACAATGCAACAACGGCATTAAATGGATTTTCTTTGACTGCCCTTATTTTTAGTTTTATTTTATTTATTATTATTATTTTATTATTAGTTTCTTTTGGGTTTTCTTAAGCTTTTCTACTAAAAATAGTTTTTTTAAGTTATGGCTTTTTGAATATTTTTTTATTAATCCTTATTGATTTTTTTCCCAGAATTTCTGCCTCAATGTTTTCGTGGGGTACGACCTAAGTACACCTGTTTCAAAGTGAAACTCCTCTAGAACACTCGATTAAATTCGAATACATGTGAACATGTGAAGTTCTGTTTTTTGAAATTTGTGCTTCATATTGGGTTTTCTTCTTCATATGTTTATATGTTAATTCTTAAAATCTGGAGCTCCTAGTATATGATATCCAAACTAACTGATATTGAATTTTAATTATTTTATTAATTAATTAATACCATAATTTTAATTAATTTTAACTTAATTTATTACCATACAAAATCAAATTTAAAAAAAACTCTTTAAATTAGGCTTAATAATAATAAGAGTTAATGTTTGTGTTTTCGCCAACAGTTTGTTAGTAATAAGTAAAATAGATTGTAGCATATTTGTTTAATTAGGAGAGAGTTATGGCGTCAGCATCTTGGTCTTACCATAGTTTGTAGCTACACTCGCGAAAAATCGTTTAACTACAACTGCAGTGGTCGGCATGCTGTGCTTGGCTTCGCACAACGAAACTACGGACCTCTCTGTGAGCATGGAACAAGATCTCATTATATGTTTTGTAAACTATGAAGGAGTTCAGACAGGTGGTGTTCTTTGGTGTAATACTCCACAACAAAAAAAATTATTTGCTTTTTTTTTGTTGATGATTTTTTGATAATGTTACAGCTATTATAAATATCTAATTGAATAGCTTAAACTTAACATGCATTTAATATTTTTCTAATTTTTGTTGTTTGCTAGGATTATTGTTTTTATCTTTTAACAGATATTTATTTAGTTAAGTGGCAGAAAAAGATTCTTAAAGCCTGCTGATTAATTTTATATTAGCCTAATCTAACTTAAACTACCGTAATCTAACTTACTCTTTTTATTAACAATTTAAATGAGCTTGGAGCTCAGTTCGCGCTCTATATATTTTGTATTGTTGTAATTAAATGTGTTGTTCCTCATCCTGACGTTGTGGTCGGTGATATTGTTCTGTCTGTCCAATATTTCCCCTGCATGGAATAAGTGTTCGATGTGGTTAGAACTCAGGAAGTAGTCCGAAGTTTCAGCTGCTGTTGCCGCTACTTCAGCTATGATGTTGTTGGGGATGTTGGGAAGGTTCTTGATGAAATTAATGGAGAGCTGGGGGATTCGTCTGTCAATCCGATCTGTTCCTGTTTGTCTGTATACGGTGGAAGACTTGATGAACTTCTTGGAGTTTGGCTGCCTGTGTAGATTGCTGATGAATCTGAAGCACTTTCTCTCGAATATCCGAAGTTTTTCCATTTGGGCCGGTGGTAAATGCAACCAAATCGGGCATGCATATGTTAGTGATGGTCTAATGATTTGCTTGTACACGATTTGCTTGATCCTTTTGGACAGTGCATTGGTTCTCCACATGATCTTCCGGCAGTGGTTGAGTTGTATTTTGGCAATCGAAATGCGGTTTGTGATATGTTTGACAAACGAAAAATCCCTGTTGAATGTTACTCCGATGTATTTCATTGCTGTAACGGGCTCGATTTTTGCATTGTTGATTTTAATCCGTATTTTGTTGTTTCCTCAACGTATTTCTGGAACCCTCGTTGATGGGACCTTTGATGACCAGTTCTTGGGTTTTCCTTTCGTTGGGCCGGATCTTCCATCTATCGAAGTAGTCCATGAGCTATGAAAGGTATATGTTGAGCAGCCTACTACTGAGGACTACGGAACTGAGTGTGAGCATAGACCAGGGCGTCGTCCGCACAATTAATGATATTGACTTCCGACCTTGGAGGTTGAGGGATATCCGCTGTAAAAATAATATATAAAATTGGCCGCTGGATTGAGCCTTGATGGACGCCAGCGGTTATAGGGAAAATAAAGACAGTGTTTCGTTTATTTTAACGGCAAATTTTCGGCCGGTGAGATATGATTTTATTAGCAGGCATGTGTGCAGGTTTATATAAAAGAGGTGGTGCAATTTGTATAGCGGCTCCTCGATCTAGACGCAGTCGAAGGCTTTGGAGAGGTCTAGAGAGACGCAGACAGTGGATGGTTTTCTGTTAAGATTCGCAATTGCGTCCTGTGTAGATTTATACAGAGCATGACATGTGGAGTGTTGTGGTCGGAAACCAAATTGGAATTTCGGATTGCTGAGGTTTGAGAGAATTTTGCATTCAAATAATTTGCTTGCTGTATTAAACAGTGAAATGGGTCTATAATTGGAGGGATTGCGTGATTGTCCTGCTTTTTTAAGGGGATTAGGATAGCTGTCTTCCAACGTGAAGGGAAGTGAGAAGTGTAAATGCATTGATTAAAAAGAATTAAGAGTGGAGTGAGGTTAACAGGAGTGATATTGTTGTAAAAACTACTGGGGATCATATCCGTTCCGATGGATCTTTTATTTTTTCTGGAAGTGATGAAGTGTTGTAACTCTCCCATTGTGATGAATGAGTTAGAGTTATTCGGGAGCGAGGCTTTGTTCAGTATACTGAATTGTGTAATATACCTGTTACTAGGGGTATGAGTTATGTTCTCTGTTATATATTGGAGTACCTGCTGTCGAAACTCGTTTGAAAAAAGATTGAGGTCTTGGTTGTGGGTTTGAGCGAAGTGGCTGCCAGAAGATTTGCCAAATCTAGGTCGGACTTTGTAGGAGAGTTATTACCATCAAGGAGGTATTAACTTTTCGACCTGTGAGCTTGTTTATGTTATTAAAGAGGGAGCGGTCAGGCTTCATTTCTTGAAGAGTGGCGGTGTAGGATTTTTCTACAAATACTCTTAACAGTTTATTAATGAGGATGGTCAAAAGATTAACTTGAGACTTGAGGAGAGGACAGAAGTTCATACAGACTCTGCGTCGAAGAGTCTTAAAATTATTTGCACACGTGAGTTTACTAGAGAAAAAATGTAATAAAAATGGGGAAAAAGTGCAATGAGTTAGAAAATATAATAAAAAATAAAGAACGTAATAAAAAAAAGTGCCGGAGACCTTTGCCAAGTCGTCCCGAAAAATGTAGAAACTTTTGAAGGTAATATTAGGCAGACTAGTAAATTATTAAGTAAAGACAATGAACTGAAATTATTTGCACTTTCATCCGCCCGGGCCGAGAGTGAAGGTCGGACTTATTGGACAGCTCCCTCCTTGATCGGAAAAAAATACCCATCTTGCACTCCTTTGTATTCACTCATTCAACACTATATAACAATGGCGGTGCTGTTTTGCATTTCGCTTTTTGTTTTGTTTTGTTTTGTTCTATTTCGTCTTCATCGCATGTGCATATCGTGCCGGCTGCAGTGTGAAGTTGTGCGGCAATTTCCTTTTCTCGTTCTGTGTCGCGTGCTGTGTTTTAGAAATAATAATTAGTTAGGGAATGAATTTCACAAAGGTAATTTTGTTAAATAATTTTTTGTTATAATATTAATATATTTGTTTATTTGATGTTGACTTATGGTGTGTTTTACTATCGGGATTTTTTGTGACGCCGAGCGTTAACGGAACGCAGATCCTTTGAAGAGCTGGGATGTGTATACAAATTGTTGTTATGTTCATGTGTTTCTCTGCAGTCTGTACATAAGCACATGCTGAAGATCATTATGTTGTTCAAGTTCGCTGTGTAGTACCTGATGAAAAGAAACTTAAAATGTCAATTAGTGAAATGTTTTTTTTTGTTTTTGATTTGTGGTGAGAAATGAAAGTGCAAATTGATTTATTTAACACATAGTAATAATAAAAAAAAAAACTTATTTCAAAAAAACAGTACGGTTATATATTACAAGTACAAAATGACGAACACGACTAGGACGTCCGACGACTGGATCTCGATTACTGAACCGTTCGACGTCTGGATCTCAATTGCTTTTTGTAGGATGCTGCTCGGAGTAAGTCACCTCGGTATGTGAAATTTGTTTGTTAATAATTTGCTGAGTATAAATTATACTTTATGTAGTTTATTTTTATTGTAATTGTATCTAGTTAAAAGATGAAATGAAATTAATTGTGGGGCTATGCCAAATGCTTAGTTATCATATGTGGCGTTGGATGGGAGCACACAGATTTTTGTTATTGTCTGGTTTACCTGAACATTTGCCGTTCGTAGGGTCACTACTCGTACCAAATTGTCTCTTCCTGGGTGCATGTAGATGATGCGCTCCAAGCTCCATTTGGCTAGAGGCAAATTATCGTCCTTGATTAGAACTAAGTCTCCAACCCGAGGTTTGCTTTCCACCCGTAGCAATTTTGGTCGCCGCTGCAAATGGGTGAGATACTCCGACATAAACCTTTTCCAAAATAATTGTTGCATTTTTTTGCAGGTGCTTCGGGTATCGGTGATGTTTGCTTCTGGTACTGTTTTCAAAGCTCGACCGATAAGGAAGTGTCTCGGGGTTAGTGCGATGCAGTCATGCGGGTTGTCAGTCATAGGACATAGAAGTCTCGAGTTCAGGCAAGCTTCAATTTGTTGTAAGAATATGCTTAGTCCCTCGTATGTATATTTTTCTTCTCCCACAACTCGTTTCAGGTGATATATAGTGATAGGTTGTATCACTGCTGGAGAAGAAGTGATATGGCTCGCAAGCAGAAGATGTCGGGGGGAAAATTTCTTCGTTAACATGTTGTGTGCATTGAGAAATCGTTGTTCAGGGACTGAGCTCCTTTAGTTCCTGACGATTGGGTTAGGATGGATTTCAGTTTCGCATAACTGCTTCTTGGGAAGTCGCACCAAGAACTGTTGCAGGGGGATGATTCGCGATTTTGTGTAGAACTTCTTGTTGCTATGATGTTTTAACCGGTCCTTGTCAAAGGTGAGACCGGTGCAGATTCGTAGTATCTTCCTTTCGAAGACCGATAGTTTCTTCCTGCTGGTCTTGGAGATGCTGTACCATACAGGGAAGCCATACGCTGTAATGGGTCGTATGAGCTGCTTGTACAGTAATAACTTCGTTTTTTCGGCAAGTCCGTTCTCACGTCGCATCAATGGGTAGATGCGATGGAAAGCGAAACTGGCCTTTTGAAGGGCCATTTGGAGTGAGGATTGAACTTCAACCTCTCAGTGAAGTTCACTCCAAGATACTTCGCCTTGTCCGTTGTCGTTAGTGCTGTCCCATTGAGTAACACTACCTTAATGCTCCGGCATTTTCCGGCTGTTCGGGAACCTCGTCGTGTTGGTCTCCGTAGACACATGAGGACCGATTTATTGGTATTGATGCGGATGCCCCACTTCTGATAGTAGAAGTAGAGCTTCTCCATTTGTTGCTCGATCCTCCGCACTGCTATGTGCGGTGATGGCGAAGTTGAGTATATTGACGAGTCGTCCGCGAACAGTCAACAGTTAACAGATGGCGGTTGGTTTGCGGTGTAGATGTTAAACAGTATAGGTCCCAGTCGCGATCCCTGTGAAACGCCTGCCTGGATGTTCCTTGTTCTTGATTTCCTTCCTTCTATTTCCACATAGAATCTCCTGGCTTAAAGAAAACTGTGGATGATTGCGATGAGGTTAGAGGGAAATCTCATTAATTTGAGTTTAAAGATGAGACTTTCCTTCCAAACCGTGCCGAAGGCCTTCTCAATATCCAAGAAGCATGCCACGGTGACTTGGTGATTGTTCAAACCAGCCACGACATCGTGATGAAACTTCATCAAAACATGCAGAGTCGAGTGTTTTTCCCGGAATCCGAATTGGATGTCTGGGATGATGTTCGACTCCGTGCAGTGTTGCTTAATTTTCTGGACTAACAACCTTTCCAGGATTTTGCTCATATTGCTTAGCAGCGATATGGGTTTATATCCGGTCACGTTGTTAGCGTCCTCTTTCTTGGGAATTGCAACAATTTTCGCCATTTTCCATCTGCTTGGGAAGTAGCAGTTGTGTTTATGCAATTGTTGATGATGTTAGTCAGGAGTGTCATCACGATGTGTGGCATCCGCTTAAGGACGAAGTTGGAAATTTTGTCCGGTCCGGCCGATATCTTTACCGCACTTCCATGTATGATTTCCTCGATTTCTTCTGCTGTTGCAAGCTCCTGGTTGTCCGTCGGGTCATAAGCTGGGTTGTCTTCGCTGAAGTCGACTGTAGCTGCATATGGGTGTTGGATGCTGCTAACGTAGTCTCTCACTTCTTCCACGAAGCTCTGATCTTCCGAGGGCTTTGCCTTGAAACTGCTCTCAAAGTGAGATGCGAAAGCTTCTGCTTTCTCCTTTGGGGTCGTCGCATCTACTCCGTTTGTTTTCATGATTGGTGGCAATTTCTTCCTTTTTCCGAAGATCTCGTTGATTTTTTTGAAAGTATCTGGTCCCGGCCTTATTGCTCTAAGTTTATTTTTCAGAACCGTGTTATGGTGGTGTTGAACCGTATTACGAAACATGATATTTGTGCAGTTCAACTTGCTGAGAACAGTCCGGTATTCGCCATTTATCGTGTTCAGTTCGCGGCGGTAGATTCGCTGCAAACGTTTCCTCAATCTTTGCCTATGGTGGTAGAGATTCTGGATATGAACTGGTAAATGGCTGTACCTGTCCCTATTTGTTCTTGGTCGCTTCTGCTGTTCTAAGGCGTTCTTGATTGTGTCCTCCATTCCATCGATAGCAGCGTCGATTTCCGTATTGGTGAGATTCCTCGTCGGTGTTGGTATTTGGATATTCCCCAGGATATCCTCGTGTAGTTTTCCCACGTCCAGCTTATGATAGTTGATGACGTCCTCTTCTAATTGGTTAATAGCAAATACTGGCTGTTAAAGGTTTAAAACCAGCAGCACCGCCTCATGGTCGGAATCGCTTCTCACGCACGACTGTGAAGGAAGAAGAAGTTCTTTATTTCTGGCAGAATATTTACCAGATTGGACGTCCCCAGGAAGAAGCCCAGTGTCGATGGCGTTCTAGGGAAGGTTGGCGTTGGTTGTGAGATCACAACGTGGCAGTTGAACCTCTTGTCGGTTCCCTTTGTGGATTTTATCGCCGATACTTTAATGGCGGGGATACCTTCTTTTATGAGCTCCCCCTTGATCTCCTCATCGAAATACGAAGAGTGTATATTTTTAACCACTGGGATGTTCTTCCTATCGGCTTTTGGCGTATAGGTGAAGTGCTTGATGCACCTTTCTTTCAGGATTTCCTTCATCAGCTAGAATTCTTCGCATGTCTTCACAATAATGACGGTTTTCCCGGTATTAAGGTTCTTAATTGTTAAGGTTATTTTATTGGCCCTAGCGTACCGTTGTATTTCGGCTACATTGGCCGAAAAGCAAGTGATGGGGGGCATTGCGGAGGTCCTGTTGATGGTTGTTGGCGAAGTTTCCTCTATTGTGGTTGAGATAAATGTTGCTGTGGCTGTGTTGGTTCCGCAAGTGTCTTCTTCTTTTTGGGCCTGACTGGTTTCACGGGTGTGAAGGTTTTGTCATTCGTTGTTGGATCCTTGGCTTCTTCCTTTTCTTGGGTGGTGACGTTAGGGGCTTCTTCTGTCCTGGTTTGGGAGATGCACGCTGGTTGTCTGTGCTTTTGCCAATGGTTGTTTTCTTGGGTCTCTTTTTACTTCTTGGGTTAAGGACAACACCTTAACCTTCTTGGGCAACTTCTTTCAAGATTTCCCTCGCTAAGGAGGGAAAAAGTGGTGCTGTTGCGCTCTTCAATTTCTAGAAAAAAACAGCAAGAGACAGCAAACAATTTATAGTTATGGGGAAAAGGGAAAAGTACTAGATTATTGCAAGCAGTAGTAGATGAGATAGTCATTAGATCTTAGGGCGAATATACATTTTATAGTCAAGCAAAAAAAAGGAAAGTATCGGAGTAACTGCCCAGCATCGGAGTAACTGCCCGCCCACATTCAACAAATACCAGTTACGAAACGATCAAATGCCTCGGATACGGATGGATGAACTGTTGACGACCCTCGCAACCGTACAAAGGATTATGATTTACGGATCTGCACGTGGAATGTGAGGTGTGACAGACCACGTGCAGCCGATGAACTTGCGGACGCCCTCTTCTGCTATAAAGCAAACATTACCGCAATTCAGGAAATGTGGTGGGATGGGCTAGGCAAGAGAAGAGTGAGAAACTGCGGCATATACCACGGCGACTGCTACAGGGAGAGAGGGAAACGCTTATTTGGATGCAGTTTTGTTGTTCGAGGCAGACTTAGGCAAAAAGTCTTAAGCTTCCAATACCTAAGCGAACACCTCATAACAATCCGCATCAAGGCTTAATTCGGGAATATAAGCCTCATATGCGCCCACGCCCCGACAGAGGAAAAATATGACAGCAGTAAAGAAGACTGCTATCACCTCCTAGAAAGGACATACGATTGTTGCCCTATCTACGACACCAAGACCGTTCTAGGAGTTTTCAACGCTCAGCTGGGAAGAGAAGAAGACCTTGCTAAAGTCATCGGAAGACACAGCTTGCACGCCAACACCTCCGGAAACGGATTCAGGCTAGTTGACTTCGCCTCGGGGCGAAATCTCTCTGCGGCACCACGCGGTTCCCACACCTCAACATTCATAAAGGTGCCTGGCGATCACCTGATCAATCAACCGTCCACCAGATTGATCATGTCCGAACCTTCCGAGGTGCAAACATCGACTCGGATTTTTCCTTGTTGTACCCAAGGTAAGTACCCGGATATAGAGAGAGCAACGGAGCCTAGACAGACCAGAACGGTTTGACGTCAAAAAGCTACAATCGCAGCCGATCACTAAAGCCTTTACCGATCGATTCTCCCTGAAGCTGTCTCAAAGTTCGACACTGCCTGCACAAACAATAGAAGATAAGTGGAATCGTTGTCAAGAAGCCATCAATGAGGCCAACACTGATGTGCTGGGTTTCACTCCACCAACTAAGAGGAACCCATGGTTTAACGACGAGTGCAAGCAAGGTTTAACGAAAACAAGAAGCATACCAGGCAACGCTGCATTGAACAACGAGAGCTGTTTGTGAGCTCTACAAACAGAGAAGAAGGGAAGAGAAACGGCTTCTCAGAAGAAAGAAAGAAACAGCACGAGAAGAACGCGGTCGAGGAAATGGAGAGGTGCTATGGCTGGAATGACGTCCGAAATTTTTATCGTAAGATAAAACAGTTATCCGGCGGTTACAAACCTCGGACAGAAACCTGCCGGGACCAAAATGGACAACTGGTGGTAGAGTCGCAGTCGGTGCTGAGAATCTGGAAGGATCATTTCTGCAAACTCCTAAACGGCGATGACGACGCAAATCCGGCTGTTAGGCAGAATGTTCCACTCAATTTGGACGGCGATGGACGAGAATTCCGTCCTCCCGACTTGGATGAGGTCAAGATAGCAATATCGAGACTAAATTCGAACAAAGCTGCTGGCGGGGACGGACTATTCGCAGAGCTGTTCAAAGCAGCTAGGGATGAGCTGGTTGGATGCATGCACCAGCTCATCTGTAAAATAAGGTCGGAGGAAAGCATGCTCGAAGAGTGGAATCTCAGCATCGTTTGTCTGGTCCACAAAAAACGAGACCCCTTTGACTGCGCCAACTACAGAGGGATAAGTCTCCTGAACATCGCATACAAGATCCTCTCTGCCGTATTGTGTGAGCGTCTGAAACCATTTGTCCATGATCTGATAGGTCCTTATCAGTGTGGTTTCAGGCCAGGGTAGTCCACAATCGAACAGATCTTCACACTGCGGCAGATCCTGGAGAAGTCCCAAGCAGTACAAATCGACACCCACCATCTATTCGTCGATTTCAAGGCCGCAGAAGACAGTGTGCATAGAGACGAGCTATACAGTGCCATGTCTAGTTTTGGCATCCCTACCAAACTCGTCAGATTGTGTAGGATGACGATGGAGAACTCTCGCTGCTCCGTCAAGGTCGGTAGCGAACTCACCGAGACCTTCAATGTCAAAAAAGGTTTTAGATAAGGCGACACACTGTCATCGGACTTCCTTAACATCGTCCTCGAGAAGATCGTGCGTAACTCACAAATCAACACCAGAGGCACGATCTTCAAGAATTGCTAGCTTACGCTTACGAAGCTTACGAAGTATATGCTGTCATCCAAGAATGATGCAGAACATCGACGTCTCGGACAGAGCGTCACTATGGGCAGCAGACACTTCGAGGTAGTCAAGGACTTCGTCTACCCCGGCTCCGCGGTAAATAGGGACAACAACACCAGTACCGAAATCAAGCGCAGAATCACTCTTGCCAATCGCTGTTTCTTTGGGCTCAAGAGGCAATTGAGTAGTGAAGCCCTCCCCCGAACGACAAAAGTGACTTTGTACAACACCTTGATCATCCCAGGACGCTACTAAAAGCGGATGAGGAGGCCCTTGTTCTCTTCGAGAGAAAAGTTGTACGTGCGCTTTTTGGTCCTGTTTGCGTTGATGATATCTGGAAGAGAAGATTCAATCACGAACTGTATGAGCTGTACGGCGGCATGAGCCTAGTCAACCGTCTACGGATACAACGCTTAAGGTGGCTAGGCCATGTAGGGCGGATGGACAACACTGCTCCGGCCCGAAGAGAGAGAATTCGAACCACAACAACGCAACAGAGGACGCCCCAGACTGAGATGGCGCACACAAGTGGAGAAGGACATCAACCAACTTGAAGTGCGCAATTGGAGGCAGCTGGCAAGAGATCGTGCTAGGTGGAGAGGCATGTTTGTTGAGGCCCAGGTCCACCCCGGAATGTAACGCCATCCGAAGAAGAAGATTATTACGATGTCACCCACCTTGATGTTTTCTGAGCGCTGCTGCCACTTGCTTCTCGATTGCAACTTTGACAAATGCTCGTCACTCCAACGGTTCCAAAAGTGTTAGTGAGTTTGCTGCAGCCACTGCCATTGCTTAAGATGATTGAGGGGTACTTCGGTGAGGCTGGGCTCCGGAATGGCCACGAGTGGTGCGCCGATGAGAAAATCCCCTGGTTTTAGAGCGAATTTATCTTCCGGATCATCGTGTAAGGGTATGAGCGGACGGGAGTTGAGGCACGCCTCGATACGTACTGCCAAAGTATGCAGTTGGCTGTACCACAGTTGTTGTCCGCCAACCAACCGGACCAGATGTCGCTTCGCGGATTTAACTGCGGCTTCCCAAAGTCCACCCTGATGAGGAGCACTCTGGGTGATGAAATGCCACCTCGTACCGTAGTTCGCCAGAGCTTGTTGATTCTGCTCGCTGTTCCAAGCTGCCAAGTCCTCTCGAAGCATCCGGTTAGCACCAACAAACGCTGTCCCGTTGTCGCTGTAGAAGTCTTGACACGGTCCACGTCGACTGGTAAATCTACAAAAAGTGTCCAAAACGGCCTGCGATGAGAGATCATCCACCTCAATGTGTACGGCCTTTGTAACCATACATATGAAGATAGCCAGGTAGGTTTCCACTGTAGCTCTGGATCGCTTCGTGCCAATGCGCAGCGTGAAAGGACCACAAAAGTCCACTCCCTAGGCCGAGAACGAATGAGCAACTATTACTCTGTGTCTGGGCAGTGGAGTCATCTGTTGCGTAAGAGTAGCTCCACGGTGGCGCCGACAAATGACACATTCGTGTATGAAACGCCGCACAGCTTGTCGACCATGTAGAATCCAGCAACGTCGTCGGAGAGTCTGGTGCATGAGTTTCCATGGCATGGTACCCCCAGCCTTAGGTAAGATGACGGGAAAGCGAAATTCGTATGGTACGGATGCTTTGTTTAGACGACCACCAACGCGTAGGAGACCATCTTCATCCAGGTAGGGATTAAGTGATAATAGTCGGCTAGAGAGAAGCAAATTATTTTTGCTGCGTATTTGATGTATCTCGGTTGAAAAGGCATTGTGTTGCTCCATTCGCAGAAGGACCCTCAAAGCGTTGTTTAATTCATCAGCACCGACTATACTCCTACGTAGGTAGCGCCATCCATCAACCAAGTTGGTCTGTGTAGCCACAAACGATGTTGCAAGAGTTGCTCCGCACTGATTCCGCGACTGGCGCAATCAGTTGGGTTCATGATACCATCGTTCGGGTGAGGTTAATTCTTGTATGTGCCGAACTCGTTTTGCTACGCATGGCTTCAACGTAGTTGGGTGTTTACGTAGATGTTTGAGTCCGACCAAAGGTGATACTCTGCATTCTGTAGTCTAAGTGCAGCACGAACGCTCTGGAGTGTTAAAGCCAAAAGATGCACCGCGCACAGCTCCAACCGAGGTATAGAGGCGCCCTTGAGCTGAGCTACCTTGGAGCGAGCAGTGAGTAGGGTAATATGAGCAGGTTCGTTCGGACGAATAGTTCTCAAATAAATAACAGCTGCATATGCCCGTGCACTGACATCACAAAAGCTAAGGATGGATGTAACCTCCCCACTGGATATACCAAGCCATCTTTGCATTCGAAGTTGGTTAAGCGCCTGCAGTCCATTCCAGAACGTAAGCCACGTTGTTAGTAGCTCCGGAGGTAAAGGAGCGTCCCAAGTCAAACTGCTGACCAAAGAGATTGAATAAGAATCTTACCAGTAATGATGACCCTTGTGAACAGTCCCGTTGGATCGAACAGTTGCGCCACCTCGCTGATTCTCTTCGTAATGGATTTACCCGATTGTTCGATCCCTACTGAGAAGAACAACTCGTCGCTAGCTGGATCCCATCTTAGTCCAAGCACTGAAGATGTAGGGTTGATTATGTGCTCAGAAGCTGGAGCTGTTCCACTTGTGATGTCAGAAATCACTTGTAGACTGTTCGAGTTCCATTTACGAAGTTTGAAATGACCGGTAGACAGGATCTTGTTGACGTTTGTAGCCAATAGCACTGAATCTTGTACGGAGTTGCAACTTGTCAAAAAGTCGTCGACGTAGAAAGATTTCAATATAGAGTCCCTCGCTACTAACGCTAGGACCGGATCCACTACCTCTCCACAATTGTCGTACGCACACTGGTGTAAAGTCCTCACTGCATTGAATGGGCTACAAGCCATCCCATAAGTGACCGTCATCAGCTGGTAAATGCCTAAGGCCCTCCTCGGCGACTCTCTCCACAGGATGCGATGGAGCCGACGATGTTCTTATTTCGCCTTTAATTCCAAGTCTGCTATCAATCGAAGCGACGCGACGAAGGGAATGAAACTGCCGCAATGCACACCTCATCGAGTCTCCAAGCTGTGGGGCATTACTGGAGAATGGAATGTGGACGATGTAACGTCCCTCGCTGGCTCGAGAGTGAGTCGTTACAAAGGACCGCTCACATTCATCGTTGAAAGGACCATCCTCGGGCACCTCCCTCAACTTCCAAAACTTGCGGACGAGCTCTTCCAAATTGAGCTCACTCTCAGACACCTGAGCACGAAAAGTGCGGATAGCTGGCGCTGGTCCGGGTGCTATTGAGGCTGGACCAAAAACAACCCATCCGAATCGGGTACATTGTGCGTGTGGTTCATCTTGCTTGTCATAGATAATATCGCCTTTGATCACCAAACCCCAGACATCTGATCCGATGAGAAGGTCTATCCCACCAGTTGTACCAAAATTCGGGTCAGCTAAATTCAGTCCAGACAAATGTTCCCACTTGGTAATGTCGACATGCACCGCTGGAGTCGTTGATGTAATCGATGAAATTACAAAGGCGTTGATGTCCAATGAAAAGGCTCCGTAAGTGGATGTCAGCTTAAGTGAAACACTGCCTCGAGAGCGCGTATGAGCGAATGCACGAATACCTTCGACAGCTACGTCACACTTGCTTCTGCGAAGTTCCAAAAAATTAACAAAACGTCTGACTAGGCGCTGTTGTAACGTATCACCACTGGCATAAGCACGCGCTGTTGCAAGCAATATCACCTGATCGCCTCGGGTTATACATGTTTTCTCTGAATCGGTTGGTCACAAAGGATGATGATGGGTAACTGCTGGCGCAGGTGTTGAGATTTTCGACGGCGCTGCTCGACGACCACACTGACGACAACCACCTGACGATCACTGCTTTGATGTATGTCCGCTTTTTAAACAGTTAAAGCATAAACCGGAAATCTGCAATGCCTCGAAACGTTGTTCCGGTTTCATTGACTTGAGAGTCTGACATCGGAAGATCCTATGTGGACCGTCGCAGCAGCAACACTTTGCATTTTCCGCTGCAACCACACAGGATTTGACAGCACTCTGATGTCTTGGACGTTGTTTAATCGATGGCAAGTCCGCACTCTGCGTGTTGCGGATAATCTCTGTACAGAGACTATGAGCTTTTTTCTCCAGAAAGGTAAATAGGTCGTGTAACGCTGGAATCTGATTTGAGTTACAATGCATGTTCGACTCTCGTCGTGTGATGCCAGCTAACTTGGATATCACCCTAGGGCATCCCACTGGCCGACAGGAAGCTTCATGACTCTGAGTGAGAGAGAGACGTAAAGACTCCTGCGCAGCCTTTACAGTTTCCTCTGTGGCCGCCCTCATGTTAAGGAAGCGCGAGACATGAATTTCGGCCAATAGTTTCTTGTTGTCGAAGCAATTTTTCAGTGCTGTCCACACTTCTTCATATCCACCGGAGTACAGTCCACCAATTACCGGCACTACGCTGGAGCTAACGGCTTGTCTGAGCTTACTAAGTTTGTATACCTCCGGAAAATCAGCATTGTGCACTAGCGGCTCGTACAGGTCATTGAATGCAAGCCAGTTTGCATAGGAACCATCAAATTCTGGGAACGATACTGGATCTAGTTTCAAATCGAAGGTAGGCGCGACATTTGCATATGTCGATTTCTCCGACTCAAGCGCTGTAGAAGCGAGCGCGGGGGCTCTGCACTGCATCAGCATTCGATTGAGGGCGAATGTATCCTCCACCTGGGCCCATAAGAGATCATGGGTGGACTGCACCTTCAGCTGCACCAACCAAACACTCATGAAGTTGCACGAAACGCGTGTAATGTTTTTCAATCGTTCTGAGCTCCTGCTCGATTTGGAGAACGTCACACTGAGCCGATGTTGCACCACGCACACGTTCACTAATGCGGTTAACAGATGTGACTGCAGCCAATCTTTGATTTAATTCCGACATTATGGGAACGGAAGGTTTGTAGGAGTTCACGAAAATGGAGACACGTTGTTCACAGCATGGTTTAAAAGTTTAAAATTTGATCTGACCGCATTTGAGAGATCATCAAACAAAAGGGCAATTCCTCACAGGAGACACCAAATTCCATGTATGGGAAACTTCAATAATATTTTATTTTCAATAAATTACTTTATTTAACAATGGAAATTTTCACAACATGCTCCATCTTAACCCGATCAATTTAAAAATCCACGAAAAAAACAGGAACAGATAGCGAACAAATTATAGTTATGAGAAAACGGGAATAGTACTTGATTATTGCAAGCAATTAGGAACTGTAGTATATGAGATAGTCATATGTACATTTTATAGTCAAAAAAAAGGGAAAGTAATATTACAAAGCAATCTCAAACACTGTTCATTGATCGAAAGGTTTGAGAGGTCCCGCAGCTTTATTGTGGTGACCGTTTCCTTTAGCAGAAAACTAAAGGTACGCCAGAAAACTAAAGGTACGGCTCTATTAGCCTCACTTTACCAGGACATGGCAATCCTAATAATACTGTGGTCGCTTGCATCAGAACGGGTGACAGATCAATCGTATTAAAGTGAGCGGCGGGCGGCATCATTCACCAGGGTAAAGTCAATGTCACTCTCACCTATAAAACCACTAAATGTGTAGGTGATGCTGGATTGCCAGGAACATTGCGTTCTAAAACACAATCGCTCAGTAGAACTCCTCTATGCAACCGTTGGTGTGAGGATGGGAGCCTACTAGCACACTTACTGTGCCACGCTGTGGACGATGCGTTCGCATCAATACCAACCACTTTGGGTTCACTGCCTGCCAGTTGGAAGAAATCACTCAAGAACTCAAGATATGAGT
This sequence comes from Eristalinus aeneus, assembly GCA_955652365.1. Lineage (NCBI taxonomy): Eukaryota > Metazoa > Arthropoda > Insecta > Diptera > Syrphidae > Eristalinus > Eristalinus aeneus. The sequence goes on along the minus strand of OY019131.1, from coordinate 87,546,796 downwards.
CGATTTCGTGACTGTTCTTTCAGTAAACACTTTCGAGGAAGAATTTCCCCGTCCTGCCTTGCACGTTAATGCAGACACCGTGTCTATCAGAGCACACCAAGAGAAATTCCCAGTCACTGGAGCGACTGAAGATAATCGCTGCCTCTCCCTTGGTATCCGTAAAGGAACGCATATGTGCATAGCGACAATCTTACCATCTTTAGTATATGGCTCCTGGACGGCTTTCCCAGTATGGATTGGCCCAGGCTGCACATCGCTGCATACGATCCCTGTGAGTTGTTTTGGAGAAGGTTGAACATATTAATGTTTGGCCTCTCTCCTCAACTTCTCCGCCATATACACGGGGCTATCACTGGACATCACCTCGTGGTCAGTGAAGCAATCTCAGGCGCAGAATTGACAGTGTGGGGGGAATCCACAACGTGCAGCATGTTGGCCTTCCCTTCCGCATCGCCAGCATAGCGTCTCCTTTTCGGTGCATTAGCTGACCTTGTGGGAGAGGGACAGGCACTGGAAGCAGCCCATAACGGGTTGAAACTCTCTTACTCTAAATGACTGACAGACAATGTAAGCTCGCCCCGCCTTGACGGGTGCGTCTACGTTCCCCTGGCTTGCCTCCAGCACCACGTTTTTTAACCCGTCGGTCTGTTCTCAGAGGGAACCAATTATCTGCAGTCAAAGTGTTCGTTCTTAGTGGTACCTTTAAGGATCTCTTCATATAGTTCGGTGAGGAAGTTCCGAGGGGAAATATTTTTGGACACACGATGTATTACCACCCTCGGCGCAGGTTTCTTCACTTGCCTAGCCTCTAGACCGGCAGCTTCAAATTTGCCTGTGAGAAGCAGCTTCTTCCTTTCCATTTCAGTGGGGGTGCTGATAAGAGCACCACCTTCCATACTTGGTTTTATATCGTGAATACGAACACCAGTGCTCGAACCCACTTCACTTAAGAATTTCTTATTGACTTTTTTCGATCCCATACCGACTTTTCCCTTAATCAGTACCCCGAGTGTTGGTGGTACAGTTTTGGGATGCGGCAGAACTCTCCGTGGAGGGGCGGCATGTGTTTGCAGCACACACTGCTGCATACGACAAAGCAGCCTTTTGTGCTTGGGGCTTCGAAGCCTGTGTCTCTCTTGTTGCCGGTGCCTCTCTAGTCGCCTATGCCTCGCTGGAAGCCATGATGGGCGCTCCCGCTTGGACTGCTTGTGCGGTCGCATTCTTAGCTGGCTTTCCTAGAGAGAGGCAAGGCATGCCACCACTCAGCACATCTAGCCGACCCTTAAACCTCTCGGCTTCAGCGAGAGCCGTTTAATACGACCTTTCGTACCTGCTGATGCACTTCATTACAGACGACTTCGCTTCGTAACTCATACCCACATTGTCCTTAAGGATGAGCTCCACGAGTTCCAGCGAATTCCTTCTTATGCGTTCCACCTGCCTCGCATGCTCGCTGAGGTTTGTAGGACACTTACGCCTAACTGTCCTTTTTTGGGGGCCCCTACTTCTGCACCGTTTCCATTATTTTCTATAATTTTAGAAGCTTCTTCCCTGATATCTGATTCCTTCTGGAGTTTCTTTTCCTGTTTCTCCTTCTTCTCCTTCTTTTTTTTATTTTGAGGATCTAATAAAGTTCTCATCGTTAGACTCGCACTCTACGCCCCTATGGAGGAATCAGAAGCTTCTTCCTCTCCTTGGGCATTCACACTTTTGTCTCTTTTCCATATAAGGACTTACCCCTTGTCCCCGGTGACTTCCTTTTGAATGGATTGTTTGCTTCCGCAATAATAATATTATATTAGGCACACCTCAAATTTATGACCCGTTTTTTTATTTCTAACTTCCACTATAAAAACTTTTCACGCACACTGTCGCGCAACCGCGGACAATGGTGGTCCCAATGGACTTCCCTTTGCTCAGCTGGGATGGCTCCCTAACGACCGCTACCACAACCGACTTCCGTTGGAGTTTATGGGGATTTGAAATATTGGCTTCGGTTCGGCGAATCTGCGCCCGCACGTGATCCTCGAAAGAATCACTATTGACTCAGCCAACACCAGGCTCGGTGGCCATCTTCCCCGAACACACTAAAGACATCACAACAGACAACAACATTCAAGTGGGATTAACAGGTCGAGGGTGACGCCGAAGCCTAACCGACCGCGTGGTACGGTACTCGTACCGAAACAACTACGGAACTTATATGCACGAACACGAGCAGCCTTTTGCTGCGAAACTCCGCATACTCGAATCCGGACGCTGACACGACTCACTCACTTGTTTAAATTGTATTGGGCCCCAGAAGAGAATCCCACAAAACTACGCGCAATATAACTGTTCTAACTGTCGCGTAAGGTTCCCACGGAGTCTCCCCACGACATGAAAAATTCACACTTATGTATATATATATACATTCAATAAAAAATTCCCCCAAGGGGTACTTATCCGTTTCGTTTTCCTTCTCCTTGTCGTGTCCTTCCGCTCTCCGCAGCTGACTTCCTCGTCCTCGTCCTATTCCTCGTTCTGCCGATCCCGTTTTGTTTTTCTTTACATATTTCGATTTTGTTTTTTTTTGTTTTCCACTACACTTTTTGTTTCCCGTTTTCTTTTTCTTTGTTCGTCTTTCTATATTTAATTTTCACTTTCATATTTAATTTTCACTTCAATTGCCAGTCAAAAAATGAATCGGAATGCTTTCTCCACATTCCTCAAATGCCACACCGATCATGCACGCCTTCCACTCATTCTCCCATTCATCTCTCTCATCCGTAACATTCCCTCTCACTGGAAACATACCCTGCCATGCGTGTGCCGATGTCATCCATACATTATGCCATCGTACACACATGACCACCAGTGCAAAGGGAATAGCATACAATTCACCCGTAATCGCTCTCATTTCCGCAAACGTTCACACTTCAACCTATGGTGTCGATCTTGATTGCTCATGCAAAGAGACTCTCTTCCAGAACATGAGCAATCTCCCTCGCTGCCTTTCTGTTTTACCTCTTTTATATTTTGTTTCCAATTTTCCACCTTCACATATGACGATTTCTACCGACTTGACCTTGTCGTTCGTGGTGGGTTTGGAGGTAAGGCAACTCGGAAGGAATTTTCGGAGTGTCCCGTGTTTGCATTCTCGATCTTATATTAGTTTTTATTTTTCTTTTTTTCTTTCAATTTGTTCGTGGAAACCAGGGATACTTATCCGAAGTAAAACAAATAAAGTTTTACTCCGGATAAGTATCCCTGGTTTCCGGGAGCCCTATCATCGCCTCAGCGTCAGTGCAGACCTTCTTTTCAACAGGGAACGATCATCGATGGGGCTTGAGGATTTCCTTTACCTCGCTCTGGGGATGGGATTAAAGCGAAAAATACACATTCTTTTGTAGCGTGCAATTCTCATGCGACAAACCACCCCTTCCTCCGAGAAATTTCTTTACATCCGCATTCTTTCTTGTTCTTTCGCATTTACGCTCTCTTCGTTATTCCGATATCTACGTATCGCTTTCGCGGTATTGCTTTAGGTCCTTGTCGTGCCAAGTCCCTCGTTCCTTTCACCCTTCGTCGTCAAACACGTATGTCCATGGGAATACCCTTTTCCGTATTTTAAACGGTCCTACGTATTTCGGCCCTAATTTTGCCGCGTAATAGTCCATGCCGCGACAGCACCATATTTCGCCGCCATACTAACTCGTTCGGCAGGTATTGCGCATCCCGCCGCCTCAGGCTGTATTGGCTCGAATTCTTTTGTATGGCTACAGCCGACTTCTTACCAATATCAGCCCTGAGCTCTCAGAATCTCCTACCAAGTTTCGCCATTTTCCCCCTTTAGCGTTCAGTCATCCCCTCTTTCTCCGTGACCATGTTATTTGACCCGTTCACGGAGTCAACGTCGCGCCGTCGCCGTCGTTTTTATAATTTGGTTAATCCGCTCCTCCGGGTTGGCTTATGGTGCTTCAATTCTGCTCCCCTGAATTGAGGCCCGTTATCGCATACCAGTACCGCTGGTACCCCGAACAAGAGAAAAACGTTTTTCTCTACTTGCTTCGCTACCGATTTCGACGCTGTCCTTAACTGAAACAGAAGTGGAAACTTGGTGAAGTAATTTTTGGGGACATAAAAGATAAGTTCAACAATTCTTAAATAAAATTTGTAATTCACACGAATGATAGTTTACAAAAAGGAAAAGAATAAATTGATGTTCGATCGTATACTGTGAGCGTCAAAAGTGAGTAACCAAATATCTGATTACTGTATAAAAATGAAAATTGAGTCAAAACAACAACAAAACTCAAATTCCATTGATACACAAAAACAGCTTTATTCAATGTGATCAATTATTCAAAAAATAAAGTACGGTAAAAACAAAAACGAATACATTTTTTTAATGAAAATTATAACTACTTCATATATTACGAGTCAAAGGTGAGTAAACAGTATACATTTCTATCAGCAAATGTACTTATTTATTGCTTAAAAAATTAAATTTAGTACTCTGTTGGTCCTCCTTTAGACTTTATTACTTCCTTGAGTCTACGTGGCATAGACATTACACAGTTTATTGGTAATATCGGGGAACATTTTTGACCGTTCTTCTGTTATAGCTTTTTTCAGGTCTTCCTTGTTGTTAATAGTACTCTGTCGAATCCTTCTATCCAAATGCTCCCATAAGTGTTCTATTGGGTTAAGGTCCGGTGATTGCGGGGGATGATCAAGCTGTAAATCAACCATTTCTAAACAAGACGTGAGGTTTGCTTAGGATCATTGTCTTGCTGAAAGATCCAATTCCTAGCTAAACCTAATTTGTCTACGCTCGGTTGCAAGTTGGTCCTGAGAATATTTAGATAATCTTCCTTCCTCATTGTACCATCAATGAAAACAAGATTACCGACCCCATATGCTGCTACACACCCCCACACCATCACTGAATTTCCCCCATGTTTACGACCGGCCTAATATTTTTTTCAGTAAATTCTTAATTTTTTTATTCATCTGGCTCTTAAAAATTTCGAATTTGCTTTCATCACTAAATAAAATGGTTTGAATAATTGATCACATCGAATAAAGCTGTTTTAGTGTATCAATGGAATTTAAGTTTTGTTGTTGTTTTGACACAATTTTTATCTTTATACAGTAATCAGATATTTGTTTACTCACTTTTGACGCTCACAGTATGTAATTAATAAGTAACGCAAATATCTATTCAAAAGTTATGATATAGGGTTGCCATCTATTACATAATTCAACAACTTCCTAGCCTATGTCAAGCTATAATAGTACAGACTTACTGAGTCAAACCTAGCATTTCTAAAAATTTCATATGTTTATTTTTTTGGATGTTTTTGGCCAATATATCAGCAGGCATTTCTTTACTAGGCAGGTACCGCAGATCAATAATATTCATCGGCGGCTGTTCATCGTAACAATATGCGTAAATCCAGACATGCCCGTGATTGATGGGTAATTATGATACAGACTAAGTCATGACTAAACGTTAATCATACAGTCCGCGAAAAAAATATAGCACAACATGTAATTTCATAATTAGTTTTAATAGGATTATACCTCTCTGCGCCCACAGTGGCTTTGTACTGGGTGCGTGAAGAATTTTCTAGAAAATCCTTAATTATAAGAGAAAACTGTAGATAACACCCCGAAAAAAAGATAGCACATTTTCACAAAAAAGGAATTTTAGTCGCGGTTTGGTGAACTTTGTGTAAACAGCTGTGGAGGCAATCAAAGAAAAAGGGCCATTCTTTGATTCTGTTTTTTAAGAGAGCCAAAAGTTGTAAAAAAAATAACTAGTGCCGAAATAAAGGTTATTACAAAACTGCACCAAGAACAAATTGCAAATATTCAAATTCAAAATTCCGTGTATTTCCGAAAATCTGGAAAGAAGCCGAAAAGTGATTTCAAATTTCCTCGAAAACCCTGAAAATTACGGCAAGAAGGGTAGCCCAAGGCGTCCAAGGGCTATCAGTGACACAGATCGGGGCGCAATTCTAAGAGTTGGATTGAATTCGGGCTTAACAGCTAGCAAAATCGCTGAACAAGCAGGTGTCACAACCAATGTAAGAAAAGTCCATATACAATTGAAGAAGTCTCCAGTTATTCAGTTCAAGAAGAAACCACCACTTACGGCAAAACACGAGGATGACAGGGTAAAAGTCGCCATGGAGCATATTCATTGGATAAACGATTACAGGCTGCAAATGTGCTATCTTTTTTTCGCATCAAAATTTGGTATTTTTTGTTTCCTCTGTATTGCATTACTTTATTTAAAAAAATAACTATACATGAATAAGAAGTAAAGTTTGTTTAGTGTACAAAAATAAAAAAAAATGTTCAAAAAAATAATTGTGCTATATTTTATTCGCGCACTGTATGTGTGAAAAATTATGACATTGTGAATAAATCTCGCAACTAATTTATTCATGACTAACGTTTAATCATATTTCTTTATTTATTAGTCATTACGTTATTTTATGCTCAACTCCTCCAACTCCTCCTATTTAGTACGGGAATAATTTATTTATAACGCTCCAAAGCAGCTAAAAACACCCCCCAATCGCCGGATCTTAACCCTATTGAACATCTATGGCACGAAATAAAAGTGCGGGTTAAAAAAGTACCTGCTCCAATAAGCAGGAGCTAAAAGCTAAAATTCAGGCAGCTTGGGAAGGGATTCAGCCATCTTTTACTGAAAAACTGGTAAAATCCATGCCACGTCGATTACAAGCTGTCATAGATGCTGAAGGAGGTGGCACGCGTGATTGAAATTTTATTTGTAACTGTTTTTGTTTTGTGTTTTAGTCGTAACTCGAATTTACTTTAAGTGTATGCTCAATTTTGTGTGTTAAAATGAAGTGTCTTTTTTTATTTTGCTTAGAAATACAATTTTTTTTTAATTTTCATATTTTTGTTTATGGTTTTTAGCAATTGAAATATGCCAATTCGAACTGCATTTAAGTTTTAATAGCTAACTGATTCCGTAAGACGAAAAAGATAAAAATATGCTTAAGCTGTGAGTGTATGATCAATTTTGTGAGGTTCTGTATGCATAAAGAAGATTGATTAGATTCCTAAGTTTTTTTCTTAGTATTATATAATATAGAATTCATAATTTTAATAATTGAACTAAAAAAAGATACGACGCGGAAAGGTAATCATATTAAATAGTAGGATAAACTTAGGGCGTCCGTATTGGGTCTTACTTACCCTTTCTCATTCTATAACTAGTTTAACTATTTTTATCTCTACACTTAAGAAATCAGAAAATAAAAAAATGCATTTGAACAAAACCAAATTCTGAATATTCTGGTTGCAAAAAGCGCTGGACGTAGTCGTTGCGGATTTAAACGTGAAATGAAGGATTAAGTTCTTTTGGTACAAAGATAGTAAGACTGGCTCCCTTAATTCCTGAATGAAGTTAACAGGTTTCCTCGAAGTGGTGGCTAAGAAGAAATCTCCCGGGAGGCGTAGCTCTTTGCCATACATTAGGTGCGCGAAAGTGGTGCCGTATTCATTGAACATTGAGCGGAGTCCTAGAAGAAGAGCTGGAAATACAGGGATCCAACTTCCAGAGGAGTGCGCGATGACTGCGATGCCATCGCTCTACCACTCCATTGGCCTGCTGTGGTGTGTATACCTTCACATCTCAGGACATGGGCTACTCGGCCTTGATCCGAACCTGGCCACCTAATGAAAAAGGAATGCGTTTGCAAGAAATCGCAATGATTTTCGGAATTTGGATAACCTTCAGTCAGCTCGTTGCACGCCCAATACACTTGAGGACGTAGTGGTATCTCCTGAAAGTGGACATCGTGGATATCGATGTCCACGCCCATACGTTGCGAAAGTTCCTATTGGTGGATGCACCTAGCTACTTTGGCACTCAAGGCAACTCTTGGTCCTCTTATCGATGTCTGCGTTCATTGATGGACGAAAAAATGAAGTACAATAGCTTTTCTAGAGGCTCTTACGCCTGGGCCCGGTAGCGTGTCAGCATTGAGTTGTTATCGGAGTGATAAATATAACCATTCTTCAATCTCATGCATAGATATATGAGGATCCGTCTCAAATAATGTGTTGAACGTTGCTTATTAGTGAATAAAAAATAATCTGAATTGACTTTGCTAAACCAATTTTGACATTGTCATTCTTCCTTGTCCTCTGTTAAGCAACCTGTTGTGCGTTTTGTCTTTTAAGAAAATAATAATGTAAAATATGACGAAAATACTTACTTTTGGACTACATTTTGAATTTTAAGCCAAATAAACAACTACACCTAAACCAGTTTCTAAAAAAAATCATCTCATTGTCCGAAGCCGTTCAAAGAAATTTTCAAAGCCACTTGCATAATAAATCTGTGATTACTTAGGAAACAACCCAATATATCAAACAATGGATAATCTGCAAAAACCATAAATATTTTATTGAAAACTGGAAAACACTCAATGTAGTTCTCCAATTTACACATTTTCAGTTACTGACAAGACTCAAGGTGTACTTTTTGTTTTGTACAAAAACTTGCACTTTGAAGTCGGCAAAAACAATAGGCCCATTCTCAGTCGTAAAATTATGCGAGCATGCATATATTAATGGCCTTGCCCGAGCCTGTCATACTTAAACTTCTTTAATCCGTCTGAGAAATAAACAAAAAACAGTGTTATTCGCCTCATCAAATATTTCCAGAGTTGGCTTGAATAAGCATAATTTGCAGGAAGTTTGGATTATCTTTCTAGTTGGATCACCATGTTTGTGGAAGTTTATTGTGAATCTGCTCCAACTAATGCAGAGAGTGGCTTTAACGCTTTAAAAGTGGTGATTTAAGTGCTAGAGACAATAGTGCTTAGGCTAACCTGTATCAAGATCCGTGACAAACGGAAACTGAACTCGCAGAATCGTAGGGAGTGCCATTGCAAAAGATGGAGCCAAGAGATCTCGAAATTAAACTTTTTATGTTGCATCGGATCGTGAAGAAGTGAAGAAAACTGAATATACGCAAGGAGAAAAAATACCATGCAAAGCTTTGTAAACCCGTTAAACTACTTTCTACATCGACTCTCCTCGATATAGGAGGTCTAAGCCCACCCACTTCTTCAGACTTAGCTTCTTCCAACTACTGGACTCTTCAAATAATGCAAAATGATTTGCAGGATTGGAGTCATCGAAGAATGCCTCAATGAAGTAATCGATGCCAGACAGGATTAATTTTTTAGAGACGGTATTCGAAAATTACTACAGAGGTAGTAAATATTAGTCGCTTCTGATGGACAATACTTTGAGTGATGTTTTTGTTTACATATAGTCAAAAAAAATTAATAGAATTGAATACTGTTTTTAGAAAAAATTTTATAACATCGAAATTCGGAGAACAGACCGCTGGTGTGTATCAGCAGAACCATGTTTCCAAAGTCCACTCTGAAACATTCGCAAGGTTGCGGTTGTTGTCCTAAGTGAGCAGATGCACCACGGCTCTATTATAAGCAATATCTTATGCACTTATTGGAGGACAACTTTTGTGATGCAATATTAGCCTTCTAGTGCACTTTTTTAACATTCGTTTCTTCACAAGAGGTACAAACACGTATAAATCGTGTAAAATTTTGATATAGACGCACAACGTAATTGTAAAATCAAATGCTAACCCATTGCGGATTGCTCCCTTAAAATATCACGGTTTACATAATTTATGTTCCCTGAAAAGCTGTCCTGCTTTTTGTCAATTGGCGTGCTCTTTATAAAAGATTTGCCACAACGGATAATGTAGATGTATTTTACAAAAACGCCGTCAACGTTCGTGGGGAACGTAGTGTTTATTTTGTAATCCAATCACATTTAAATGAATTTCCTTTGTTATGTGCCTTTATCGCCTAAGTACATAAAATATGTTTTATATTCATCTTCAAATTCTTCTAAACTCTCCCCAGCATACTTCTTTGCCTTTCCGTTGTGTGTCGTCACATCCTGCCCCAACTCGTCTCTATCTAAACACCGTTCAGATGGTGGTGGGGATCAAACATTTTATCAAAAATTATCCTTTTCCCTTTCACTCGACTGACCATCTGTCATCAACTCGCAAGCCTTGTAAACTTCGCACCGTCTTTCTTTAACTAAGAACCATTTAACTCTGTTGTGGTTCTTTAAATGTCCCTTAGGGTCCTTTGAAATTCCGTTCAACGACGTAGCATTCTTTTAAGAAATGAAGTCATTGTCTTAAGTGGATGATTTCATGGCGTAACAGTCGGCCAATTTTCCTCAGAAATAGCGTGGAGCTTTGTTTTAATATGAAGCCGGAGAGGGAGGTAATACTCATTTCGTTAAGATAAATTAATGACAGGGAGCTGGAGTAACTACCTCTTTCCTCTGTGTTTTAATGGATTACAATTTTGTTATAAAGAAGTTAAGAAGCTGTCAGTCTAAAGGTGGATGTAGACACTCGATTGTCTAAAAAAATAAACCCAACCCGAAAGAATGTACGAGTGCTTTAGTTTCCAGTGAGTGGGTAAAGTGAATCCCATATTCAGGTCTCAAATATCTTACGATTAGCCCACTTTTTCATTACGCCACGCCTTTCCTTGGTCTACACTTGGATGTAGGAAACTCACTCGTTTAACACCGCTTTGCCAGTAGCCCTTCTACTCCCCAAACCAGCGGCCAAGTGTCAAGAACATTGACCAAACTACACAAAAGTGAGTCTGACTTTCATGCAAGGAGATGGCTCACTTAGGTTACTGACTGCATTCCGTAAACGACGGTTATGGAATGCCCATCAATGACGTATCGAAATGCCCTTTGGGGATGCTTAACGAACAATTCTACAGTCAAATGGCCGGCTGTCCAAGCGGATGAAGAAGTTTACGAAGGTCAGTGTAGTAATATATCCGAAGCAGAAAACAAAGGAATCCCGGGGAGAATCTTAAAGTTATAGGTTTGAAGAAATGAGTAGAGTTGTACTGATTAAAATACATACCGAATGGGATTATGAAGGCAGGTGATTGGGGTGGAAAGTTTAAGTTAAAAATGTGCATTTTGAGAACATGATTGTTCAATGTTTGTAATATGCTTTTCTGTGTACCTAAATCTGCATCCACACAAAATATTGTAGTTTTCCAAGAAACACCGCGAACGCTGTTTAAATAGGGAAAAATATTCAAAAATAAAGAAGAGAATAAATTATAACGTTGAAGGGTGAAGACGTGTTTAATTTTGGTGTTCGAAGTCATAGGTGCTGGACGACGGTTTTAAAGGAACTCCTAGGTGCTGGACCAATGTTTTAAAGGAAGTCCTAGGTGCTGGACACAAAGCTACGGAAAGTGCGTTCATTGCTCCTTTCGAACCGGATAAGAGTGAAGAAAAAATATTAAATAACTTATTTGTGATTAAAATTATTGAGGAATTATTAGCAGAGGAAGAAATGAGGGTAGCTATAGAGAATCGCTATTTTGGTATAAAAAGTTGACTTTCGAGGCAGATTAGGCAGGCATCGCAAAGTTCTCCAGAATTGGCGCAGACATCGACTCCAACACGTCCATCAGAAGAGTTGAATCAGACATAAAGGCAACTGGCTGATACACAAACTCACATAGCAACTGCCCTAACAAGTTTGTCTGAAGCGGGCCGGTTGAATAGAAGTGCCAATGTTCCGAACGAGCCAAAATTGCCTGCCATATCCTTGCCAGTATTCTATGGTGATTTCAAAGAATGGCCCACCTTTAAGGACTTATTCACGACAATTGTTCACCAGTCCTGCAGTTTGTCAAGGGCCCAAAAACTCCAATATTTGAAGCTTTCGCTAAGGGGAGATGCAGCGTCTGTGTTGAAACACATTAATATCTCAGACGCAAATTATGAACAGGAGTGGTCAGATTTAAAGATCATGTACGATAAAGAAAAAAAAATCGTGGAAGCCCATATTAAAACATTAATGGATCACCCAAACGTCGGAACCCAAGCAAACGCTATCAGCATAAAACGCCGGGTTAGGATACATTTCAGCGTCAAGCAACTTGCACTGCAGTTCCACTAGCGTGCTCATTATGTAAGGACAACCACTTTTTAAGTGCATGCCGCCAATTTTAAAGTTTAAGCTTAAACGACAAAAGACAATTCGTGGCACAGAATGGAATCTGCTACAATTGCTTAAATATCGGACATTCGGTAGCATTTTGTAAGTCTCAGCCATGTAGAAAGTGCAAGGGGAAACATCACACTCTAATTCATTTCGAAGCCAAAAATCAGTTAAAAAATGAGCAAGCTATGGGGCAGCGTGTAGATCACTCAAATGATCAAAAGGTTCCGGAAGTGATTAGAAGTGACAAAGAAGTCCACACATCAGGTCTGCAAGGTCATACAAACTCAGTTAAGAAACTAAACTTGCTACCAACCGCAGTAGTACTGGTAACGACGAGGTGAATTCAAAGCATGCAGGGCTTTAATGGACTCAGGTTCACAGGTGTCTCTAATAACGGAATCCTGTGCTCAATATTTAGGATTAGCCAGAAATAAATGCAACATTATTATTGACATAGTGGGACGGAACAAATCTAAGACACGTGAATCAGCCTCACTGATCATAAAATCAAGGTTTTCGGAATTTTGTATTCCTACAGAAGCAGTAATTTTAAGTAATCTCACCAAGCAATTACCTCCAAATAAAGTAGCTTATAACACTCAGATACAATTGGGCAATATTGAGTTGGCTGATCCAAAATTCTTCAAACCTAATGCAATAGACATTATATTAAATTCAAATGTTTTTATGAGATCATTGAGCAAGTATAAGATCTATTACAGCAGTAATAAGATCATAGCCCAAAGTACGGAATTCGGATGGGTTTTTGTTAGTGAGGATACTGATTGTAATGTAAATCATATGGTATCATTCCATGCAGCAGGATACTTAGAGCGTATGAGCTATGAGCGTTTCTGGGAAATAGATGAACCGTTGCCGTATAATCAGCAATTGCATGACAACCACCCATGCGAGGTTCACTTTAAGCAACATTTCAAAAGAGCTGATGATGGGCGCTATATAGTAAACCTTCCATTCAAAAACTAGGTGGAATTATGTGGGGATTCTCGGAGAACGTCTTTTGTAAATGGAGCCCAAATTTATAAAGGATAAAGATTTGCGTGAGCAATACCAGGAGTTTATGGATGACTACCAACGATTAGGTCACATGACTGAAATTGTAAGAAAGTCAAATATCACATTGAAAACACAGTACTACTTACCTCACCATGCCGTCATTAAACCAGAAAGCAGTACAACACGGTTGAAGGTAGTTTTTGATGCATCGCGCAAACCTCCCGGTGGACAATCCTTAAACTCACAGTTGTTGACAGGACCAGTTCTACAAAAGGATCTTACACTTATCTTGTTACAGTTCTGTATCAACCCGATAGCATTTAGTGCAGACATTGCTAAAATGTACAGACAGATATAGGTAGAAGAATCTGATAGACGTTTCCAACAAATCTTGTGGAGAATACATCCTACATAGCCCATAAGGGTATTTCAATTAAACATAATAACTTATGGTACGACACCAGCATCCTTTTTAGCTACAAGAGCTTTGGTACAACTGTGCAAAGGACGATGTTGAAAAATATCCTGATGCGGCTGAGATGATATTAAATCACTCCTATATGGAGGACTTTTAGCCAGTTGTGTCAGTGAAGAAGAGGTTAGAAGATTAGTGCCGGATTCAAGGGGGTTTTAATTTAAGGAAATAGGCCTCTAACTGCAAGGATTTACTGAATGAAATACCTGTTGAAAAAAGAGAACCATCATGAACATGGTCATTGGAAAACGACCAACCACTTACGACACTGGGACTTCGTTGGCATCCTGTAACCGATTTGTTTAGTTTTAAGGTTGAAAAATGAGAAATATCTTGCTATACAAAGCGTAATCTCTTATCGGAAACAGCAAGAATCTTCGATCCATTGGGGTTCTTGTCGCCATATATTCTTAATTATAGAATTTTATTGCAAAGATTGTGGCAAGAAGGAGTTGATTTGTACGAGCAAATTCCTATAGGATTCATAAAACGGTGGGATAAGATACGCAATGGTTTGGATGAAATAGGTCAGTTGGATCAAGATACAGTCCAAACAATAAGCAGACATTGGAAATACACGGTTTTTCAGATGCCTCTGAAAATGCAGCGGTGAGCTTCGTGACGACAAATACAAAGGTTGCTCCATTGAGTGCACTAGTGTCCATGTGCGCTGCACATTTACTTGCCAAACTTGTAAGTAAACTTCGGGAAATTCCTGAGTATGAACGGATAAATGTTTTCGGATGGACCGACTCCGAGATATTTCTGCAATGGATAAAAGGCCATCCTCGGAAATTTACAAACTTCATTGCCAATAGAGTTTCAACTATAACACAAATAATTGCTTCTAACAACTGGCACCACATCAGGGAGGAGTCAAATCCTGCGGATGGCGTGTTTAGAGGCATATCTAGTAGCCAATTGCATAATTACGACCTCTGGTGGAAAGGACCGAATCTAATACGTATTGAGGCTGTATACTATAAAAATTTTATGGGTTATTTGGGTGATCAAGGAATTTTGGAAGAAAGAAAAGTTGTACTGACAGCAAACTTAGGCAATGCCAATTTTAATCTGATAAACTTGTATTCATCTTTTCCAAAGTTGAAATTGCATGGATTCTACACTTAAAAGAAAATTGTAATTCAAAAGGCAGTGGGCAAACAACTGGATTATTGACAACAGTTGAATTAAATAAAGCTTTAACCAGTTTGGTTAAATTAGTGCAAAGGAACCATTTTGAAGAGGAAATTTTTACACTACAAGGGCAGAGACAATTATCTCCGGGTAATAAAATCACAAAACTTAACCCATTTCTGGACAACGAGGGAGTACTGCGCGTTGGTGGGCGGTTGCAAGAAGCAGCTATGGGATTTGGAAGAAAACACCCTGCAAGCATACCTAAGCAAAATCCATTGACCGAACTTATTATTATGAACATACATCTTCGGTACCTACATGCCGGCCCGCAACTGATGTTAGGTTTAATTCGGCAACAATTCTGGATCCTTGGAGGCAGAGATGCTGTTCGTAAAATCACGCATCGGTGTGTTGTTTGTCAGCGATTTAAGGCAAAACCAATAGAGCAGCTAATGGGAAATCTTCCATCATCAAGGCTTAAAGTGGGAAGGGTCTTCTTGAACACGAGCGTATATTATGCTGGACATTCATGGCGGCTTCACATAGGAGGAGAGGTTGCAAAGGGCAAAAGGTGTATATGGCACTATTTATATGTATGAGTACGAAGGCATTGCATTTGGAAATGGAATCTGATCTGACAGCTGAGGACTCTATGTCAGCTTTGCAAAGGTTTGTTGCTAGGAGGGGAAAACCAGTAAACCTATACAGTACAAATTTTGTTGGTGCTAAAAGGACACTTGGGGAGTTGAAAAAATTTTTAAGAAAAGCGGAAAATCAGAAGATTCTAAGCACAGTAGCCAGCGATGAAAGAATAAATTGGCATTTTATTCTACCATCTGCACCCAACTTTGGCGGACTTGGGAGGCGGGTGTAAAGTCTGCCAAGTTTCACATGCGACGGGCGTTTGAAAGTTCTTTGCTATCCTTTGAAGAGTTTAACACCTTACTATGTCGTTTGGAAATGTGCTTGAACTCCAGACCATTGACGGCTTTATCCAACTATCCTGATGATTTTGAAGTCTTGACCCCGGCGCATTTTTTAATTGGGAGTTCTCTTGCTGAATTTTCAGAACCTGATTACACCGAAGAAACTGTTAATCATTTGTCTCGTTTTCAGTTCTTTAGCAGATTACAGCAATCATTTTGGAAACGGTGGCAAAGTGAATACATTAGTTCGTTACAGGAAAGAACTAAGTGGAAGCAAACTCAAAGGAACTTGGAAGAAGGCGACCTGGTTCTTATCCGAGATGATAATCAACCACCCGCGAATTGGTTAACTGGCCGAGTCAATGAAGTTCATATGCGACCTGATGGCCGAGTTAGAGTGCCAACATTAACGACAAAAAATGGTGAATCGAAACGAGCTATATGAAAAATTTGTCATCTTAACTTGAATTAATGGTTTAATTGGTTGGTTTAAATGGCTTGTTTTTAAATGACTTAATTTTGAATATGAATTCTTATATGTATTTTTGTGTTTGTATTTACTGTAACTTAATTTAATGAAGTACGATAGTTAGTAATTTTATTGAAGTTTTATATTTCAGGTGGGCGGTATATTCAATGTTTGTAATATGCTTTTCTGTACGCCTAAATCCGCATCCACACAAAATATTGTAGTTTTCCAAGAAACATCATGAACGCTGTATAAATAGGGAAAAATATTCAAAAATAAAGAAGAGAATAAATTATAACGTTGAAGGGTGAAGACGTGTGTAATTTTGGTGTTCGAAATCCTAGGTGCTGGACGACGATTTTAAAGGAAGTCCTAGGTGCTGGACACAAAGCTACTGAAAATGCGAACAATGATAAAGGACTGATGATGAAGCGGCTTTCAAATTTGTTTTGAGTCAGGATAAATGTTATGACATGTAGAAAAGTTCATGAACAACCAAGAGGCTTCAAGTTGTTGTTTATTTCAAGAGGACTTTCACAAATGTTCATGAAATAAAATTTCGTGTTTAAGTGCAGAGTTTTAGGAATACAAGTAAAACGGTTTCTTGGAAAGACATAAGTAAAGTTTAGTGAATGCATTGGATTTGGATTCAATTCAAACGATTTAATGTAGCGAGCCAAGTATATTATACCCGTATACTCGTACACATATTTATCCCCATTTTTTGCGAAAAGGGCGTCAGTTCTTTTTTACCCAGAAACCTGAAAATCGCTTTCTTTCTCAAAAATTTTGAAAGAAAAACAAAATGTTTTTATTCAGAATAATTTTCAATTGAATACGGATTGATCATTCTTAACAAAAAAGTGGTATATCAATAGTATCAAGGTAGTGGCACGATCTTACGAAATCCAGTTCAATACTGACGTCATTGGAAAAACACAGTGAGCCCCAAATAAGCTCTTTGCTGACTTTGAAGCGAAAGCGGTCAAAATGGTTTTTGGAGCAAAAGTACAAAGTACAGACTACAAGTACAAGCAATCACCGAAGCGGGATCCATGAACTTTGGGACTACTTTCTCAAGAGGGGACTGAAGGTGAACAGCAGCAAGACAGAACTCATCTGTTTTAGGACGCCAGCATCATCAAGACGAAACTTTGCAACGATCTGCAACAACATCGCGATTTCACTCCCGGACAATACAACAGTGACTGCCAGAAATGATGACAAGTACTTGGGAATCAACTTTACGAACAGATTCAAATTCAAAAACCATGCGGACATCACGCTGAAACGAGCAACATTTGCGCTTCATTCAGTGAATCCACTACTAAGGAGGAGAACTGGTCCTAGCCAAAGGACAAAGCTGCTTATTTATAAACAGCTCATAAGACCAGTAATCACTTACGGGTTAGTTGGGTTTACTATAAACCAACAGCCATGAAGAAAATCTGCTTGTCTGAGAAGAAGATTCTCCGGATGTGTACTGGACAGTACCGAATTCCATCGAGCTTTAAGTATATCCCCAATGAACAACTTTACCAGGAGGCAAGGATCACCCCTTTGGACCAATATATCCTACAATTAGCCAAGAACTTTCTTGGCTCCATCAATGACCATCCGAACCCGGAGATACAGGACATTTTAGAACAGCCTATGGAGCGCAGTCAGCGATACCTGCATGTGAGAGCAATTTCAGACTCGAGATTCCAGGAAGTTTTCAACCCAGCTGCAACATTTTATGCAAAGAACACCTCGGGACACTACCGAGGTTAAGTCTTAAATAAAATTTGTATCACCTTCCCCCCCCCCCCCCCCCCCCCTCACAAAAAACCATTAGAAATATATACCTTCATATATATTTAAACCCCCACCACACATATAAAATTAGCACGCCAAATATATTATAATTGTTATAATAGTTTTAAGACAATTGATATACGTTGGGCCCCTTTTGTTGAGCCGACACTTTCTTGAACTTAGATATAAGTCTAGCTATAAGTCATATTGTAAATAGTACGACGTCTTATAAATAAAGCTAATTAATTAAAAAATTATGTTGCGAAGCTTGTGTATAGCGCACATACACGAATGACTGAGAAGAAGATTGCGCAATAGCATGTAGTTTTTTCTCATATGCTGCTCTGCTGACATCATGGGAGACAACTGATTTGACAGCCGCTTGTCATTGTTCATTGTTTACATTGAATTGTTAGAGAGGAACTCTTTTTTAATATTAAAAATTGTGCTGTAACAACATCTTAATAAGAAAATAAATATCAAATATATTGTCTACTAAATTTTGTAGACGTTTCCATTACATTGTTTTATTGAAGTGGAGAATTATAGTGCTGTGAAACGAATGATAAAAAAGTCATACAGTGTGGTATTTCTTTTTAATGAATTATTTTATTTAGTTTCCCTTTTCTTTTGTGTTGGTGTTCTAAAATTTCGTTGTTTAATTTACGTATACGGAAATACATTCGCGCTCTGAAGAATAGTTTTTTAACACTGTCTTCGCAATTAACATTACGCGCGAGTTCTAAAAATGTTTTTAAAAAATTGTTCGAAATGAACAAGTCGTCTCCGTTGACTCTGTTAAAAATTTCCTTCAGTTGCTGCATATGACTGACTAGAGTTGCTGTTGGCTTCGAAAGGCCTCCTTCACTTAAGTGATTTACCCAGGTAAAGGATGAGTCTTTAGAAGTGTCAGATTTTAAATCTGGTCCCCCAATTTGTGACATATATACCCAGCTAAATTCTCGAGTCCATCGTGAGCCAATGTTTCCAACTCCACGTCCTCTTCATTATGAGTGCATACACTCTCAGGGTTTATTGAAATGCTTTTCAATATTGTATCTGATAGGAAAAAGCGCAATTAGTACAATACTAACTATAATCATCGTAAATTTACTTTTAAGTGTGCAATCATAATCTAAATCCGGAGTGTCATCTATACCAACGTTTGCGTTGTTCGTTAGGGCACCTTCATTAGGGCATCGGCACTCTCACGTTCATAATATCGAACCAGTCATTAGCCTAAAATAATTAAAAAATTGTTTCCTGCATATGTATTACTGAATGTATATCTTACAATTTTGAACAATTTGGAGCATTCTTCCCAACTGCAATTTTTAAGATAAGACTAAATGTTATTTTATGTATAATATAGATAGAAAAAACAATATTCACCAAGACTTATCCATAGTCACTTCAAGGTTTTTAAATAAACCCTTATTTCCTCCTCCTAAGTCGCTAACAATGGCAACAACTTTGTAGTCATATTCCTGTTTCCTATCAAGAATGGGACTTATAATGTTTGTTGTCATCTGGCAGTTGAAGGAGTAAAATATAGGCTGTTTCCATTTTGCAATTAGTACTAGGTTAGTTCATAGTTATGTTATGTTACTTACCTCTTAACATTGCAACTTGAACGTAGCTTGAACGCTTTTCGAATCTTCAAAACTTATGACACAGATTTTTTGGTCTTCAGTAAGTTGAATTGCAGCAGCAAGTATTTTAACAACTGGCTCTATAACTCCCGGTGAAATGTCCATCTTGTGTGCCTAATATTGCAGTGTTCGCACAGCGGGGAACGGAAAGCTTTTCTGACGCAACAATTTGTACGCCTTTGCACTAGTCGAGTACAGTGTAATAGATTGTGCAATGTCCGCTTCCGACCACTGAGATCGTTTTGCACCGGTTTTTAACGTTCACTCTCGGATTTCTTCAGTTTTTTCTCTAGTGAACGTATTTGAATTTGGTAGCCTTTCTCCTTTTCCAGTATAAGGCAATTTTCAAGTTTTAATCTATCTCTGCAAATAGTCACATTTATGATGATATTTATACTTATTAACATGAACTTACATTTCTTGGCTTAAATTTTCAATTTGTGTACTCAACGCAGTGAGGTCATTATCGCTGTCACACAACGTTGTTCTTTACTTCAACAGCTTCCTCAAGTTTTGTTGTTTCAAGGACGATTTCGGGTGATAGCGTTTCATCAAGCAGGCTTTTAATAAATTCCTGCTTTGTTTTTGACTCCATCCTAATATAGGTGAATGAAGGCTCAACTTTTGTTTTCTCGAATGGTTGGAATAGCTCCTGGTTTTAAATTGTAACCATTCCTCTCACAAAATCCTTTAATTAATCACGATTAACATTTTGAATTAAGTATTATATGTAATAACTCACCCATTTCAAATTGAAGGTTTCTTTCGAAATTGGTTACAAGGAAATGTGCCGAGCAAGTCCGCGACGTTTTAGGAATACAATTTTAGGAAAAAAATGAATCAATTGCTTCCGAACTTTTGGATCCTTCGGAAAGCAATAAAAGTGCAGATTCGATTTACCTTTATTATTGTTTTTATTGCAATTATATACTGCACACCTCATTTTAATAACTTTTATTTTAATTTAAATACAATTTAAATTCACAATCAAATTTAAACTTCATGATTCCAGTAAATTCCAATTAGAAATCAAATTTCTCGCGCGGAAATTGACGGCAAAGCCTACTTCATTATTATAGAATTAAATATACCCATGTCTCCTGTGGCATGGCAGCTGATATATAAACAAACATGCCGGACGAGTGGATTGCGTAATCTGTAATACATCATTTTTGGCGAACACATGACATCTGTATGCTCAATTTTATGTGTCGATTTCAGGGGTAGTTTCCTTTTTCATGCGAAAAGTAGAAAAGTACCGGTAGGAAGTCGCCTGCCTGTGAATTTGGCATATACATACTCTTGTTTAAGATATGTATTCAGTTATGATTGTATACCAAAAAGAAAAATATGGTCGGCCTTAAAACAGCACGAATATGAAGTAATGATAGGCTCAATTTTGTGAGGTACTGTATGTCATTAACAATATGTCATATCATCATCAAAATGTCAGATACATTCCTTTGAATTATTTCAATTGTGAGTTTTAGAGTGTTGAGAAAACAATGGAAAATTAAAATAATATTAAAAAAGTTTATTGTTGAATATGATAGCAAACGAAGACGACGTAAAAGAATTAATTATTAACGAACCGAGCACTGAGGAAAAATTGTTGTTCGTGGTCGTACCTTCGTCTAAATCGGAACGAACGTGACTGAGAAATTATGTAGAAACAGTTGTTCCACTCTATTCCGAAAAGGAACTCATAACACACTTTCCTATAAAAAGATCTTTGTTTGAAAACCTGTCGGGGAAGTTTGAAGCACCGGCTTTCTATGCTGATCTACGGTACGATAAAAGGTGCAGCACTCGTAAGCACACTGCAGTTTTTCTATAGTTCGCTGGGCACGAAGCATGGAGCTTTCGAGATTTAGCCGACGGTTTCGATCTATCGTTGTCATCTGTTTCACGTACCATCGGCCGGTATATCACGATCAACAACGATTCCGTCAATTATATTACCGCAAGCTGAGAGGGATGGAAAGATATGCCATTTTGTAAGAGCTTGTTGCGTTCTACATAACATTGCAAACGAAGATGATAAAGATTTTATAGAGGAGAGTAATGTAAGCAATAGTCTGGTATTCGTAAAATTTGGCGAAACTGCTAGAGGAAATGCTGTTAGAGATGCCATTTTACAACAGTAGAATATGTGAATTGAAATAAAAAAACTGCTTAAGGAATTCATTGGGTTTTTGATTAAGTTTCTGTGTTGTAAATATAATTAATAAGAACAAAACATAACAATCCATTGTACAAATAATGACTTCATAGTTTCATAACGATAATTTTAAATAAATAATGTTAATAAAATAATTATTAATGTTTTTGGAGAAGCACCTTCAACAACTCGCTTCTCTCGCTCTCAATTTTAGTCTTTGTTTCAAGGCATTCAACAACCTTGGTGTGGTATTCAGCCGGTTCCTTTCCGATCTTATTTATCCTTCGCAGGATTTTATCTTAAGCGGGTTCCCTCCTTTTTGAAATAGAACCGCATGCGTTGTCTGTAAAATTAAAAATTTTCTGTATTATTTAATAAAATTTGAAACAATAATTGTATGCTCAACCTGAGATCTACGATATCCTTAGTTCTGATGGACTTTCATCGTCCACCACCTGGTCCCCTCGTTTTAACCCGTACTGGATTAAACCGTACATACTCCGGGTGTATCTCCTTTTTATTTGCGAGATCTTTATCCAACTCACTGAAACAAGCGTATTAAGTATGACATTTTAATGAAATAATTTCAATAAATTTACCTTTGATAGGGACAACTCTCTCTGTTTCTCCCAGTGTTTTTGTTATGAATTTTTGTTTCCTTATACCGCCGTTTCAGACTTCTGTATTTGCCTTGCACTAGCGCCACGGTAAAAGTGTTCCCCTCATTAAAAAGTTTTTTTTGTATTACCTGCCACATTTTGGTTTTATTTTTCAGGTTGAAAGTTTTCCCCACTTTTGGCCGGAGATCTTCCACCATCGTTGGTGCCTCCAACCAAACATCTTTCTGTGGTTCAACCACTGCTTCATTTGTGGGTCTTATTATAATATTTAGTGTAAAATCAATGTTCTCGGAAATCATAACTTGTTGTGTGAACAAGTCCCGGTATTCCTCATCTACAAACAAATGTTGTTGTTATTTATTTATTTATTTATTAAAAATTTAAATTGAAATACCTGTTTCTGAATGGTGAAATATTTTTGGAGAACACTCCCATTCCAAATTTATAGAGATACTTGTTCTATAATAAAAATAAAGATTATTTATTTCCGTTGGTATTTACTCAATAAAATAACTTACAATATTCTATGTACATTAATTATTCTACAAAATATCAAATAAAAATAAAAATTTAAAAACATATTTGTCTATTAAACAACAAACACCTTGCCATGCCAAATATGTATGTGTTCCTACAATTCACGTTTATATAAAATGAGAGTAGGAATTGTATTACCTAGCTTCTATAATTGTAACTTCGAGCAACGATGGATGGCAATTATAGTACCTAAATCCAATAAGTTAGTTTGAAAAATTGACATTTTTACAAATATTAGATCCTTTTCAACCATTATTTTATACAATTAGTATTTAAATTTATGTATTGTTTTATTTAGCATAATATATGTTTACAACAGTTTTATAAGAGAAGAGCAGTTTTAGAACACCAGTGTTAGAATTAAAAATCAGTAGCAGCTAATGAGCGTTTAGTAATATTTATAACTTAAAAAAAACTATTTATTAAATTTTTTTTTATACTTTCTGAATTAGTTATAAAATTAACAACTATTCCTTTGCTGATGTAACTTCTGCCTTACATATGTTATTTCTGAACGTACCCATCATCAGCAATTTGTTCGTGGTGGAAAAATCAATTGTCCAATAAGAGAAGACATCTGAGCGGAAAAGTATCTCCAATTTAAATTTGAAATTTATTTATTTATTTATAAACAATTAAGTTTAAGTGTTTAAAGTGAATTTAAGGACTCTATAAGGTAAGCCATGTTATGCCGTTAATACTTCTGTGTTTACAATTTAAATACATTAATATTTACATAGAACAAGACTAGATGAATTCATACATTTGTATATCCGGCTATATCGAGTGATGTGATGTAGCAGTTTTGGTGTTACTAATAGCCTTTTCCATGGTAGTTTGCGATCTGGTCTTAACATGTGTCCTTCTGATTGACCCTGATTGCAAGAAGCCACAATTGTTGCTATACGTTTCATCGGTGATGTTAATTTATTTTGCCTTCTAATGATCGGTTGGATGCAGACCATTAATTCGTGAAGTGGATCTAGTTCATCTGCTAATGCTTGCATCCTATGTTGAAAGCTCTTCTTGTGGATAATAAACTAAATTATGAGTATCCGGCTCCGACTCGCAGCGCCTCCATTGGTGTTGTTCTAAGAGGACTTGTTACTGTTCGGTTTTTGTTTGTTGGTTTTTGATTTCCACATGTATTTATTTATTTATACAGACTACGATACGAATACGATACTGATAGAAAATTTATAAAATAAAATTGTAATTCGAATTAAAAAATTGTATGTCTCTTCTACTTGTAAGAGAACAAAAGCGCACACAACACGAGTAGTGGATGAGCAAGCTAGGCCCTGGTCCCCCTGTGGACTGTAGCACCAACGATTATTATTAATATTATCGCAAAATGTTTTCATTACTTTACTCTACAATTGCTAATTTGGTACTGAAATTTTAAATTGTTTAATAAATTTAACTTACCAGGTAGATATATAACATGGAGCAAAATAAGCAGTCAAAGAAGATGTGTGTAATGGGATGTGTAGACATTCGCCATACATACAAGGCGAAGAACGAAACTATGTGAGTACATATTTTAAAGTAAATTTCATTACAATATATAATGCTTCCTCTGTTCTTTACTCGTAATCTATTTTTCTGTAACTAATGTGTCCAATCTATGCTTTAATATCATAAATTTATATTTATATGCATACGTATTTCATTTCCGAATGAACAATAATCTTATTCGCACGCATACCCAAAAACTGTCTGCCCTTTGAAAAGTGTGTTGTTTTTGATTGGTACTTGTCGGTTTTCTGCTTTTTAATATTTTCACGGTGTATTTTTACTTTTCAGCCACACTCTCCTGATTTTTGAGACCTCCTACGCACTCGTTCTGCGACTTTTAAGATCCCCTCTTCTTTGTCCTTAAAGTGTCTTAACATACCAGAGCGGAATGCTGCCGCATTGTTTATCAAGTAGATAAGTTATAGCATACGATAGTAAGATAAGATAATAAGATTTGAATAATTCCCCATATTAATGTAAATATTAATAAGCAAAATAATTGTGAACATTAAAATATAATAATAATATATGATTGATAGTAAATAATACGCCTCATAATAACATATAAATTTATATATAACAAACTCTCATTCAAATAAATTTTGTTATAACAAGTTCTGTAGGGAAGTATTTCCACTCCTTGATTCAGAAATTTTGAGGCCCTGTTTTTCCATTTTTAAATATTCAGAAACTAAAACATACATTTATTATGACAGGAGGGAATTTTGGTGGAAGCAATTGGGGATAGCAAAATTGTTCAAGGCGGATAGGGTTTGTGACAAACATTTTTCAAACAAAATGTTTGCCAACAATAACAAAATCCGCTTGAATGCAAAGGCTGTTCCTGATATACTGTGCGCTCCTAACAACAGTTGCTCTGACGAAGGTGTCCGCTTTACTGCACACCTACAGCAGGAAGAGCGTGCTCAAGTCTGTGTCAGTATTAGGGATGAAGATGTTGAAAACGAAGATGAGGTCGAAGTTAAAGAAGATTCAGAAATAGAAGAAGTTGTAGTAAAAGAAGAATTTTTAGAGCAAGAAGATTTAGTGGAAGAATATTTGGTGGAAGAACATATAGTGGATGCTTTGGTGGAAGAAGATTTAGTGGAAGAATATTTGGTGGAAGAAGATGTAGTGGAAGAAGATTTAGTAGAAGAAGATTCGGTGGAAGAAATTTCTTATTCTGTAGAAGAAGACTTAAGTTGTCTTAAGTATGAAAGTGCCGAGAAAGGATCCCAAACGAGTGAGTATTTAAGAAACAGAACTATTAAAAAGTACTAATTCGTCAATGATTATACCAATCGGAGATGAATTTATTAAAAACGGAAGGCAAGTGTCGCGAGCAACAGGTTTTAATAGAAGACCAAAAGAAACAAACTAGCTTACAGTTCAGAAAGTATTTGTAATTGCCATAAAAATTTTACAAGGCACATAAAAACCATTGTCTCTAATATTAGAAAAAATAGTAACGTTTGTAGCAGGGGTAATAGGTTTTCCAATGAATTGCAACTAATGGCACTTTCATTTCATTTAACTTCTACTGTTACATATAGGTTTTAAGGTCATCTTTGAACTTGCCTTCGGTCACAACCCTTTGTCTTTTTATTTCGTCGGGGCCAAAAAGTCCGGGCAATATTTAGTTTAACGTAAAGACATTAGAGTTGAAAGTCAGTCAGCTATCTTCAAATTATAAATACTGATCCATTTCCGCTGACGAAATGTCGTAAAAGAGCACGTAGATTATTGTAGAAAAAATGATATACTTGTAGGATTAGAAGATTTTGGTGAAGGTGATTACCGATCAAATTGGTTGGCTAATCATGTTTTAGTCTTTATGGTTCAAGGTATAGCAAAGCATTGGAAACATCCAATCGCTTATTATTTTGTGCGTAATAGCTGCGTACCTTCACTTTTAAAGAATAAACTGTTTGAGATCGTTGGCGCTCTTCGTCGGAGTGGTTTGTTTCCTATCCATTTCGTATCCGATCAGGGAGCGAACTTTAGGGCCTTAGCTAAATTATTAGAAGTAGAGGCGGAAACGCCTTATTTCGTCGTAGACGATCATAGGGTCCATTACTTCTTCGACTGCCCCCATCTTATTAAAAGCACGCGAAACTATTTGATGAGTAATCAAATAATGTTTGATGGCACTGCACGTGCCTGTTGGAAAGATTTAGTCTCATTATATATCGAGGACTGCAAACTAGGAATCCGTAACGCCCCTAAACTGACGGAGGCAGATATACGCCCTACCACTTTTCAAAGAATGAAAGTGAAATATGCCACTCAAGTATTTAGCCCCATACGGTTTCGTCAGCATGCTTTACTTATTTCAGTGGAGTCGGCGAGAGTGATACAATGTTAGGTACTGGTAAATTTTTAGAATTTTTAAATAATTTGTTTGATATTTTTAATTCTTCAAACACATTTTCTGTAAATTCATTAAGGGTAGGTTTTCGTGAAAATGATATACAGAGGCAATTTTTACAAGAAGCCGTAAAGCGCATCAATACCATGAAAGTGCTCAATCCTCAAGGCAAAGATGTGACAGACAAATTCTATTTTTTGAAGGGGTGGCTTTTGAATATTTCGTCACTTACGTCTTTGTGGCAGTCTCTTTCGCCATGCCAGTTCAAATATATTTTGACAAGGCACCTTAATCAGGATTGTTTAGAACAATTTTTCGGTGAAGCAAGGAGTGCGGGAAAGTGTAACGGTAGCCTAACTGCTTTACAATTTAAAAGCGCATTCAAGAAGCTTTGGGGACTGCAATACTTAAAGATTGCACGAACCGGCAATTGCGAAAGCGTCAATACTGAGCGATTACATTCGATCAGTAATCAGGCTCTTGTAAATCAGTCGGCCATAGGATACCGGCCAAAGTAGATCATCAACTTTTGGTTGCGATTACGGAAATTTTACCCGCAGATATAAACACAAACGATTTGCTTAGAGAAAACAGTTTCGTATATGTTTGTGGTTATATCTTCCGAAAATGTTACGAAAGTCACAAATGTAGTTCAACATAGCCAACATTAAACACAGCAGCACCATCTGCTGATTTAACATTTTCATCGTTCAAACAATTTGAAAACTGCAATCTTGTTGCTCCACCACCAAGCTTCGTGAAATATATACGATGTCTCGATGATCTATTTTGCTAATATTTTAATAAATGTTACTACGTTAAAGGTGTAGCTACCCGAATATCCGAATTGCTTCACACGGAAAATCCGTATATTTGTTGCGAGAACTTGCCTCAGCATTTAATTTTAAATTTATTTTATTAGGTTACGTATTTACTTTTTTATTAGGTTACGTATTTACTTTTTTTATTAAGTTTTGGAATAGGGATCTGGCTAACTCAAGTTTCACGAACAAGCTTTTACGCGTATCACATTTGTAGATATAATATGCACTGAACTTGTTTTCCATTTTTTTATAAAACATGTAATATGAATTGCTTATAAATATTTTAATTGTGCAATTAAAAATTAATTTTTACTTTTAGTTTGGGTGCTATAGGCCTCCAGGAGAAACCCATTAAAAAAATCGGTTAACACACCAACGAGCATACCTCAAGGGTGGTGTGGAATTGCTCATAATTTTTGTCCTTACAGAATCTACAAAGTACTACTACTAAATCTACAATCTACAAAATACTACTACTCGTAACAAATGCAGCAACCCAGGGAACAGAACTTCATCACATATAGTGACTCCAATATATGGGAAAATATTCATAGAAATAAAACCAGGATTAGTACAGAAATCATGTATACATATTTTTTTTCTGTGTTTACTACTGAGTACAATTGAATAAAAGAAAACAACATAAGAAATTTTAACAAAATAAACTACAATGTTATTCACAAGGTTACAATTTACTGTAGTCGTAGCTTTATTTTAGTTTAGTTTTTTTTCTTAGTAAAATGGTTAAGCTTTTAAGTTTTTTTTTCTTTTCTTAATAGATAATATTTATAAGTATGAACTAATGTTTTTATATTAAATACTTAAAGCTGTTGAAAAACAAATTAAAGTCAGTTAATATTAGAGAGCCTGCGAAGGCCCAGTAATATTATGATTATAAAATGTTAGGTAAACTAGCTTTAAGCATTTTTGTCTAGAATTTAAGTGTCCCTTTGTTATAATAAAATGCACAAAACCAAAAGCAATAACACAATTTAAACCACCCAAAAGTATTCGTCTCTGAATCCGTGCCATTGGGACAACGCAAAAGATGACGACCTAGACTAAAGTGGCGCACACAAGTGGAGAAGGACCTCAACCAACTTGGAGTGCGCGACTGGAGACAGCTGGCGAAAGATTGTGCTGGCTGGAGAAGCAAGTTGGAAAGAAGAAAGGAAGGAAGAAGAAGAAAGTATTCGCTCACACTCACAATAACTTAGTTCTTAATGAAATTTTCTTAATTAAATTGTTGGGCCACTTTTATTACTAATAATGTGAGCTAGTCGATTTGGAATAGAGTCAAATAGTTTTTTAGTTACACCAGATGAAATACAGTCCAATTTTGTAGCAAAATACAATGAATCATTCGGAATGAAGTTGATTTGAAACCCGGTTTGATGACTGAATGGGACATAATTTCGTTAGCTGTAATTTAAAAACCAAATGACTATTCTAAATCGATTAACTAACAGAATTAAAAATAAAGGTGGACCGACAAAGTATTTGATATGTAAAGAACTATATTATTTTGAGTGCCACAAGAAATTTCGGTTTAAAATTAAATAAAAGAAACATAATTAACAGTTAGAGATTCGCTGGATGTATTCACAGTTCACTTATTATAATTGCTTATAACATTTTTGGGATTTGATACTGTGAGTTCTGATGGTCTCATAATTTGCTGTGCCGTTTTTGTGATCTCAGGGTGGACTAATTATTCGTCTTCGATGTTGACTTCTGTACGGACAATTCTCGTTCCATCCATATTGCAATAAGATCCTGTTCTGAACATGTTTAACATGAACAATCTAAAACCACATTTGTGAATTATAATTTAACTTATTATTAAAGTAATATACCTGGTTGTTCAAACTAACTTACACCAACACCGCTTTATATTTGCAACTATGATATATGTAAATCAGTTTTTCCTTAGGCGTAAAAAGTTATTACTGAATTTGATGTTCTTTATACTCACTTCAATAGTTTGCGCAGGAATGTTATTAACTGTTCATGCAGCTCACACGTATTCAATGTCAAAAAAAAACATTACTATGAATCAGCTGTTAAGGAGGGGAAATGTTATAAAAAACGCTGTCAAAATGAATACAAGGGTGGGAGACGAGGGAGTTGACTGTCTCCCTATTGGTCTCTGGTGTAAAGTACAATACCTCACAAGATTGAGCATACACTCACAGCATTTTTTTATCATTTTCGCCTTACAAAAAGGAGCTCAAATTGACATATTTCAATTGCTTAAAACCATAAACAAAAATATGAAAATAAAAAAAAAAACTTGCTATTTCTAAGCAAAATAAAATAAGGCACTTCATTTTAAGACATAAAACTGAGCATACACTTTAAGTAAATTCGAGTTACGACTAAAACACAAAACAAACACAGTTACAAATAAAATTTCAGTAACGCGTGGCACCTCCTTCAGGATCTATGACAGCTTGTAACCGCCGTGGCACGGATTTTACCAGTTTTTCAATAAAAGATGGTTGAATCCCTTCCCAAGCTGCCAGAAGTTTAGCTTTTAGCTCCTGGGTATTGGAGAAGGTACTTTCTCTAACGCGTACTTTTATTTCGTGCCATAGATGTTCAGTAGGGTTAAGGTCCAGCGATTGTGGGGGTGTTTTTAGCTGCTTTGGAGCGTTATAAAGCAACCATCCGCGTACCAAATAGGAAGTTTGCTTCGGAACATTATCTTGTTAGAAGTAGAAAACCGAAGGTAGACCTAATTTTACTGCGGAACTTCGTAAATTTCGTTTTAAAATATTCAAATACCCAATTTCGTCCATAGTATTTTCTATAAATTCGAACTTTCACTACAGCAGCACAGAGCTGTATTTGGTTCCCTCCAAACGATTAGTTTGCCATCAGACCCACATAAATTTATTTTTGTTTCATCTGAAAATAAAACACCTTCCCAAAAGCTTTCCGGGTTGTTTACATATTGTCTAGCAAACTCCAATCTTTTCTTCTTATTAACTAGGGAAATCTAAGGCTCTCTTTGGGCGATCCTACCATTTAAATTATTCGAATGATTGAGAAGAAGTTTGCGCAATAGCATGTAGTTTTTTCTCATATGCTGCTCTGATGACGTCATGGGAGACACACCACATTGAATTGTTAGAAGGGAAATTTGTGAACTCTTTTTTAATAATAAAAATTGTGCTGTAACACCATCTTAATAAGAAAATAAATATCAAATATATTGTCTACTAAATTTTGTAGACGTTTCCATTACTTTGTTTTATTGAAGTGGAGAATTATAGTGCCGTGAAACGAATGATAAGAACGTCATAAAGTGTGGTATTTCTTTTTAATGAATTATTTTATTTAGTTTCCTTTTTCTTTTGTGTTGGTGTTCTAAAATTTCTTTGTTTAATTTACGTATACGGAAATACATTCGCGCTCTGAAGAATAGTTTTTTAACACTGTCTTCGCAATTAACATTACGCGCGAGTTCTAAAAATGTTTTTAAAAAATTGTTCGAAATGAACAAGTCGTCTCCGTTGACTCTGTTAAAAATTTCCTTCAGTTGCTGCATATGACTGACTAGAGTTGCTGTTGGCTTCGAAAGGCCTCCTTCACTTAAGTGATTTACCCAGGTAAAGGATGAGTCTTTAGAAGTGTCAGATTTTAAATCTGGTCCCCCAATTTGTGACATATATACCCAGCTAAATTCTCGAGTCCATCGTGAGCCAATGTTTCCAACTCCACGTCCTCTTCATTATGAGTGCATACACTCTCAGGGTTTATTGAAATGCTTTTCAATATTGTATCTGATAGGAAAAAGCGCAATTAGTACAATACTAACTATAATCATCGTAAATTTACTTTTAAGTGTGCAATCATAATCTAAATCCGGAGTGTCATCTATACCAACGTTTGCGTTGTTCGTTAGGGCACCTTCATTAGGGCATCGGCACTCTCACGTTCATAATATCGAACCAGTCATTAGCCTAAAATAATTAAAAAATTGTTTCCTGCATATGTATTACTGAATGTATATCTTACAATTTTGAACAATTTGGAGCATTCTTCCCAACTGCAATTTTTAAGATAAGACTAAATGTTATTTTATGTATAATATAGATAGAAAAAACAATATTCACCAAGACTTATCCATAGTCACTTCAAGGTTTTTAAATAAACCCTTATTTCCTCCTCCTAAGTCGCTAACAATGGCAACAACTTTGTAGTCATATTCCTGTTTCCTATCAAGAATGGGACTTATAATGTTTGTTGTCATCTGGCAGTTGAAGGAGTAAAATATAGGCTGTTTCCATTTTGCAATTAGTACTAGGTTAGTTCATAGTTATGTTATGTTACTTACCTCTTAACATTGCAACTTGAACGTAGCTTGAACGCTTTTCGAATCTTCAAAACTTATGACACAGATTTTTTGGTCTTCAGTAAGTTGAATTGCAGCAGCAAGTATTTTAACAACTGGCTCTATAACTCCCGGTGAAATGTCCATCTTGTGTGCCTAATATTGCAGTGTTCGCACAGCGGGGAACGGAAAGCTTTTCTGACGCAACAATTTGTACGCCTTTGCACTAGTCGAGTACAGTGTAATAGATTGTGCAATGTCCGCTTCCGACCACTGAGATCGTTTTGCACCGGTTTTTAACGTTCACTCTCGGATTTCTTCAGTTTTTTCTCTAGTGAACGTATTTGAATTTGGTAGCCTTTCTCCTTTTCCAGTATAAGGCAATTTTCAAGTTTTAATCTATCTCTGCAAATAGTCACATTTATGATGATATTTATACTTATTAACATGAACTTACATTTCTTGGCTTAAATTTTCAATTTGTGTACTCAACGCAGTGAGGTCATTATCGCTGTCACACAACGTTGTTCTTTACTTCAACAGCTTCCTCAAGTTTTGTTGTTTCAAGGACGATTTCGGGTGATAGCGTTTCATCAAGCAGGCTTTTAATAAATTCCTGCTTTGTTTTTGACTCCATCCTAATATAGGTGAATGAAGGCTCAACTTTTGTTTTCTCGAATGGTTGGAATAGCTCCTGGTTTTAAATTGTAACCATTCCTCTCACAAAATCCTTTAATTAATCACGATTAACATTTTGAATTAAGTATTATATGTAATAACTCACCCATTTCAAATTGAAGGTTTCTTTCGAAATTGGTTACAAGGAAATGTGCCGAGCAAGTCCGCGACGTTTTAGGAATACAATTTTAGGAAAAAAATGAATCCATTGCTTCCGAACTTTTGGATCCTTCGGAAAGCAATAAAAGTGCAGATTCGATTTACCTTTATTATTGTTTTTATTGCAATTATATACTGCACACCTCATTTTAATAACTTTTATTTTAATTTAAATACAATTTAAATTCACAATCAAATTTAAACTTCATGATTCCAGTAAATTCCAATTAGAAATCAAATTTCTCGCGCGGAAATTGACGGCAAAGCCTACTTCATTATTATAGAATTAAATATACCCATGTCTCCTGTGGCATGGCAGCTGATATATAAACAAACATGCCGGACGAGTGGATTGCGTAATCTGTAATACATCATTTTTGGCGAACACATGACAACTGTATGCTCAATTTTGTGTGTCGATTTCAGGGGTAGTTTCCTTTTTCATGCGAAAAGTAGAAAAGTACCGGTAGGAAGTCGCCTGCCTGTGAATTTGGCATATACATACTCTTGTTTAAGATATGTATTCAGTTATGATTGTATACCAAAAAGAAAAATATGGTCGGCCTTAAAACAGCACGAATATGAAGTAATGATAGGCTCAATTTTGTGATGTCATATCATCATCAAAATGTCAGATACATTCCTTTGAATTATTTCAATTGTGAGTTTTAGAGTGTTGAGAAAACAATGGAAAATTAAAATAATATTAAAAAAGTTTATTGTTGAATATGATAGCAAACGAAGACGACGTAAAAGAATTAATTATTAACGAACCGAGCACTGAGGAAAAATTGTTGTTCGTGGTCGTACCTTCGTCTAAATCGGAACGAACGTGACTGAGAAATTATGTAGAAACAGTTGTTCCACTCTATACCGAAAAGGAACTCATAACACACTTTCCTATAAAAAGATCTTTGTTTGAAAACCTGTCGGGGAAGTTTGAAGCACCGGCTTTCTATGCTGATCTACGGTACGATAAAAGGTGCAGCACTCGTAAGCACACTGCAGTTTTTCTATAGTTCGCTGGGCACGAAGCATGGAGCTTTCGAGATTTAGCCGACGGTTTCGATCTATCGTTGTCATCTGTTTCACGTACCATCGGCCGGTATATCACGATCAACAACGATTCCGTCAATTATATTACTGCAAGCTGAGAGGGATGGAAAGATATGCCATTTTGTAAGAGCTTGTTGCGTTCTACATAACATTGCAAACGAAGATGATAAAGATTTTATAGAGGAGAGTATTGTAAGCAATAGTCTGGTATTCGTAAAATTTGGCGAAACTGCTAGAGGAAATGCTGTTAGAGATGCCATTTTACAACAGCAGAATATGTGAATTGAAATAAAAAAAACTGCTTAAGGAATTCATTGGGTTTTTGATTAAGTTTTTGTGTTGTAAATATAATTTATAAGAACAAAACATAACAATCCATTGTACAAATAATGACTTCATAGTTTCATAACGATAATTTTAAATAAATAATGTTAATAAAATAATTATTAATGTTTTTGGAGAAGCACCTTCAACAACTCGCTTCTCTCGCTGTCAATTTTAGTCTTTGTTTCAAGGCATTCAACAACCTTGGTGTGGTATTCAGCCGGTTCCTTTCCGATCTTATTTATCCTTCGCAGGATTTTATCTTAAGCGGGTTCCCTCCTTTTTGAAATAGAACCGCATGCGTTGTCTGTAAAATTTAAAATTTTCATAATTATTTAATTAAATTTGAAACAAAAATTATATGCTCAACCTGAGATCTACGATATCCTTAGTTCTGATGAACTTTCATCGTCCACCACCTGGTCCCCTCGTTTTAACCCGTACTGGGTTAAACCGTACCTACTCCGGGTGTATCGCCTTTTTATTTGCGAGAACTTTATCCAACTCACTGAAACAAGCGTATTAAGTATGACATTTTAATGAAATAATTTCAATAAATTTACCTTTGATAGGGACAACTCTCTCTGTTCCCAGTGTTTTTGTCATGAATTTTTGTTTACATATACCGCCGTTCCAGACTTCTGTATTTGCTTTGCACTAGCGAGATTGTAAAAGTGTTCCCCTCATTAAAAAGTTTCTTTTGTATTACCTGCCACATTTTGGTTTTATTTTTCAGGTTGAAAGTTTTCCCCACTTTTGGCCAGAGATCTTCCACCATCGTTGGTGCCTCCAACCAAACATCTTTCTGTGGTTCAATCACTGCTTCATTTGTGGGTCTTATTATAATATTTAGTGTAAAATCAATGTTCTCGGAAATCATAACTTGTTGTGTGAACAAGTCCCGGTATTCCTCATCTACAAACAAATGTTGTTGTTATTTATTTATTTATTTATTAAAAATTTAAATTGAAATACCTGTTTCTGAATGGTGAAATATTTTTGGAGAACACTCCCATTCCAAATTTATAGAGATACTTGTTCTATAATAAAAATAAAGATTATTTATTTCCGTTGGTATTTACTCAATAAAATAACTTACAATATTCTATGTACATTAATTATTCTACAAAATATCAAATAAAAATAAAAATTTAAAAACATATTTGTCTATTAAACAACAAACACCTTGCCATGCCAAATATGTATGTGTTCCTACAATTCACGTTTATATAAAATGAGAGTAGGAATTGTATTACCTAGCTTCTATAATTGTAACTTCGAGCAACGATGGATGGCAATTATAGTACCTAAATCCAATAAGTTAGTTTGAAAAATTGACATTTTTACAAATATTAGATCCTTTTCAACCATTATTTTATACAATTAGTATTTAAATTTATGTATTGTTTTATTTAGCATAATATATGTTTACAACAGTTTTATAAGAGAAGAGCAGTTTTAGAACACCAGTGTTAGAATTAAAAATCAGTAGCAGCTAATGAGCGTTTAGTAATATTTATAACTTAAAAAAAACTATTTATTAAATTTTTTTTTATACTTTCTGAATTAGTTATAAAATTAGCAACTATTCCTTTGCTGATGCAACTTCTGCCTTACATATGTTATTTCTGAACGTACCCATCATCAGCCATTTGTTCGTGGTGGAAAAATCAATTGTCCAATAAGAGAAGACATCTGAGCGGAAAAGTATCTCCAATTTAAATTTGAAATTTATTTATTTATTTATAAACAATTAAGTTTAAGTGTTTAAAGTGAATTTAAGGACTCTATAAGGTAAGCCATGTTATGCCGTTAATACTTCTGTGTTTACAATTTAAAAACATTAATATTTACATAGAACAAGACTAGATGAATTCATACATTTGTATATCCGGCTATATCGAGTGATGTGATGTAGCAGTTTTGGTGTTACTAATAGCCTTTTCCATGGTAGTTTGCGATCTGGTCTTAACATGTGTCCTTCTGATTGACCCTGATTGCAAGAAGCCACAATTGTTGCTATACGTTTCATCGGTGATGTTAATTTATTTTGCCTTCTAATGATCGGTTGGATGCAGACCATTAATTCGTGAAGTGGATCTAGTTCATCTGCTAATGCTTGCATCCTATGTTGAAAGCTCTTCTTGTGGATAATAAACTAAATTATGAGTATCCGGCTCCGACTCGCAGCGCCTCCATTGGTGTTGTTCTAAGAGGACTTGTTACTGTTCGGTTTTTGTTTGTTGGTTTTTGATTTCCACATGTATTTATTTATTTATACAGACTACGATACGAATACGATACTGATAGAAAATTTATAAAATAAAATTGTAATTCGAATTAAAAAATTGTATGTCTCTTCTACTTGTAAGAGAACAAAAGCGCACACAACACGAGTAGTGGATGAGCAAGCTAGGCCCTGGTCCCCCTGTGGACTGTAGCACCAACGATTATTATTAATATTATCGCAAAATGTTTTCATTACTTTACTCTACAATTGCTAATTTGGTACTGAAATTTTAAATTGTTTAATAAATTTAACTTACCAGGTAGATATATAACATGGAGCAAAATAAGCAGTCAAAGAAGATGTGTGTAATGGGATGTGTAGACATTCGCCATACATACAAGGCGAAGAACGAAACTATGTGAGTACATATTTTAAAGTAAATTTCATTACAATATATAATGCTTCCTCTGTTCTTTACTCGTAATCTATTTTTCTGTAACTAATGTGTCCAATCTATGCTTTAATATCATAAATTTATATTTATATGCATACGTATTTCATTTCCGAATGAACAATAATCTTATTCGCACGCATACCCAAAAACTGTCTGCCCTTTGAAAAGTGTGTTGTTTTTGATTGGTACTTGTCGGTTTTCTGCTTTTTAATATTTTCACGGTGTATTTTTACTTTTCAGCCACACTCTCCTGATTTTTGAGACCTCCTACGCACTCGTTCTGCGACTTTTAAGATCCCCTCTTCTTTGTCCTTAAAGTGTCTTAACATACCAGAGCGGAATGCTGCCGCATTGTTTATCAAGTAGATAAGTTATAGCATACGATAGTAAGATAAGATAATAAGATTTGAATAATTCCCCATATTAATGTAAATATTAATAAGCAAAATAATTGTGAACATTAAAATATAATAATAATATATGATTGATAGTAAATAATACGCCTCATAATAACATATAAATTTATATATAACAAACTCTCATTCAAATAAATTTTGTTATAACAAGTTCTGTAGGGAAGTATTTCCACTCCTTGATTCAGAAATTTTGAGGCCCTGTTTTTCCATTTTTAAATATTCAGAAACTAAAACATACATTTATTATGACAGGAGGGAATTTTGGTGGAAGCAATTGGGGATAGCAAAATTGTTCAAGGCGGTTAGGGTTTGTGACAAACATTTTTCAAACAAAATGTTTGCCAACAATAACAAAATCCGCTTGAATGCAAAGGCTGTTCCTGATATACTGTGCGCTCCTAACAACAGTTGCTCTGACGAAGGTGTCCGCTTTACTGCACACCTACAGCAGGAAGAGCGTGCTCAAGTCTGTGTCAGTATTAGGGATGAAGATGTTGAAAACGAAGATGAGGTCGAAGTTAAAGAAGATTCAGAAATAGAAGAAGTTGTAGTAAAAGAAGAATTTTTAGAGCAAGAAGATTTAGTGGAAGAATATTTGGTGGAAGAACATATAGTGGATGCTTTGGTGGAAGAAGATTTAGTGGAAGAATATTTGGTGGAAGAAGATGTAGTGGAAGAAGATTTAGTAGAAGAAGATTCGGTGGAAGAAATTTCTTATTCTGTAGAAGAAGACTTAAGTTGTCTTAAGTATGAAAGTGCCGAGAAAGGATCCCAAACGAGTGAGTATTTAAGAAACAGAACTATTAAAAAGTACTAATTCGTCAATGATTATACCAATCGGAGATGAATTTATTAAAAACGGAAGGCAAGTGTCGCGAGCAACAGGTTTTAATAGAAGACCAAAAGAAACAAATCTTGTTCTTGGAAGAACAAGTTAGAAAACTTAAAGAGTATACACTAGCTTACAGTTCAGAAAGTATTTGTAATTGCCATAAAAATTTTACAAGGCACATAAAAACCATTGTCTCTAATATTAGAAAAAGTAGTAACGTTTGTAGCAGGGGTAATAGGTTTTCCAATGAATTGCAACTAATGGCACTTTCATTTCATTTAACTTCTACTGTTACATATAGGTTTTAAGGTCATCTTTGAACTTGCCTTCGGTCACAACCCTTTGTCTTTTTATTTCGTCGGGGCCAAAAAGTCCGGGCAATATTTAGTTTAACGTAAAGACATTAGAGTTGAAAGTCAGTCAGCTATCTTCAAATTATAAATACTGATCCATTTCCGCTGACGAAATGTCGTAAAAGAGCACGTAGATTATTGTAGAAAAAATGATATACTTGTAGGATTAGAAGATTTTGGTGAAGGTGATTACCGATCAAATTGGTTGGCTAATCATGTTTTAGTCTTTATGGTTCAAGGTATAGCAAAGCATTGGAAACATCCAATCGCTTATTATTTTGTGCGTAATAGCTGCGTACCTTCACTTTTAAAGAAAAAACTGTTTGAGATCGTTGGCGCTCTTCGTCGGAGTGGTTTGTTTCCTATCCATTTCGTATCCGATCAGGGAGCAAACTTTAGGGCCTTAGCTAAATTATTAGAAGTAGAGGCGGAAACGCCTTATTTCGTCGTAGACGATCATAGGGTCCATTACTTCTTCGACTGCCCCCATCTTATTAAAAGCACGCGAAACTATTTGATGAGTAATCAAATAATGTTTGATGGCACTGCACGTGCCTGTTGGAAAGATTTAGTCTCATTATATATCGAGGACTGCAAACTAGGAATCCGTAACGCCCCTAAACTGACGGAGGCAGATATACGCCCTACCACTTTTCAAAGAATGAAAGTGAAATATGCCACTCAAGTATTTAGCCCCATACGGTTTCGTCAGCATGCTTTACTTATTTCAGTGGAGTCGGCGAGAGTGATACAATGTTAGGTACTGGTAAATTTTTAGAATTTTTAAATAATTTGTTTGATATTTTTAATTCTTCAAACACATTTTCTGTAAATTCATTAAGGGTAGGTTTTCGTGAAAATGATATGCAGAGGTAATTTTTACAAGAAGCCGTAAAGCGCATCAATACCATGAAAGTGCTCAATCCTCAAGGCAGAGATGTGACAGACAAATTCTATTTTTTGAAGGGGTGGCTTTTGAATATTTCGTCACTTACGTCTTTGTGGCAGTCTCTTTCGCCATGCCAGTTCAAATATATTTGCACAAGGCACCTTAATCAGGATTGTTTAAAACAATTTTTCGGAGAAGCAAGGAGTGCGGGAAAGTCTAGCGGTAGCCTAACTGCTTTACAATTTAAAAGCGCATTCGAGAAGATTTGGGGACTGCAATACTTAAAGATTGCACGAAACGGCAATTGCGAAAGCGTCAATACTGAGCGATTACATTCGATTAGTAATCAGGCTTTTGTAAAGCAGCCGTCTTGGATATCGGCAAAAGTAGATCATCAACTTTCGGTTGCGATTACGGAAATTTTACCCGCAGATATAAACACAAACGATTTGCTTAGAGAAAACAGTTTCGTTTATGTTTGTGGTTATATTTTCCGAAAATGTTACAAGAGTCACAAATGTAGTTCAACATTGCCAACATTAAACACAGCAGCACCATCTGCTGATTTAACATTTTCATCATTCAAACAATTTAAAAACTGCAATCCTGTTGCTCCACCACCAAGCTTCGTGGAATATATACACTGTCTCGATGATCGATTTTGCAAACATTTTAATGAATGTTACTACGTTAAAAGTGTAGCCACCCGCCTGTCCGAATTGCTTCACACGGAAAATCCGTATATTTGTTGCGAGAACTTGCCTCAGCATTTAATTTTAAATTTATTTTATTAGGTTACGTATTTACTTTTTTATTAGGTTACGTATTTACTTTTTTTATTAAGTTTTGGAATAGGGATCTGGCTAACTCAAGTTTCACGAACAAGCTTTTACGCGTATCACATTTGTAGATATAATATGCACTGAACTTGTTTTCCATTTTTTTATAAAACATGTAATATGAATTGCTTATAAATATTTTAATTGTGCAATTAAAAATTAATTTTTACTTTTAGTTTGGGTGCTATAGGCCTCCAGGAGAAACCCATTAAAAAAATCGGTTAACACACCAACGAGCATACCTCAAGGGTGGTGTGGAATTGCTCATAATTTTTGTCCTTACAGAATCTACAAAGTACTACTACTAAATCTACAATCTACAAAATACTACTACTCGTAACAAATGCAGCAACCCAGGGAACAGAACTTCATCACATATAGTGACTCCAATATATGGGAAAATATTCATAGAAATAAAACCAGGATTAGTACAGAAATCATGTATACATATTTTTTTTCTGTGTTTACTACTGAGTACAATTGAATAAAAGAAAACAACATAAGAAATTTTAACAAAATAAACTACAATGTTATTCACAAGGTTACAATTTACTGTAGTCGTAGCTTTATTTTAGTTTAGTTTTTTTTCTTAGTAAAATGGTTAAGCTTTTAAGTTTTTTTTTCTTTTCTTAATAGATAATATTTATAAGTATGAACTAATGTTTTTATATTAAATACTTAAAGCTGTTGAAAAACAAATTAAAGTCAGTTAATATTAGAGAGCCTGCGAAGGCCCAGTAATATTATGATTATAAAATGTTAGGTAAACTAGCTTTAAGCATTTTTGTCTAGAATTTAAGTGTCCCTTTGTTATAATAAAATGCACAAAACCAAAAGCAATAACACAATTTAAACCACCCAAAAGTATTCGTCTCTGAATCCGTGCCATTGGGACAACGCAAAAGATGACGACCTAGACTAAAGTGGCGCACACAAGTGGAGAAGGACCTCAACCAACTTGGAGTGCGCGACTGGAGACAGCTGGCGAAAGATTGTGCTGGCTGGAGAAGCAAGTTGGAAAGAAGAAAGGAAGGAAGAAGAAGAAAGTATTCGCTCACACTCACAATAACTTAGTTCTTAATGAAATTTTCTTAATTAAATTGTTGGGCCACTTTTATTACTAATAATGTGAGCTAGTCGATTTGGAATAGAGTCAAATAGTTTTTTAGTTACACCAGATGAAATACAGTCCAATTTTGTAGCAAAATACAATGAATCATTCGGAATGAAGTTGATTTGAAACCCGGTTTGATGACTGAATGGGACATAATTTCGTTAGCTGTAATTTAAAAACCAAATGACTATTCTAAATCGATTAACTAACAGAATTAAAAATAAAGGTGGACCGACAAAGTATTTGATAAGTAAAGAACTAATTTATTTTGAGTGCCACAAGACATTTCGGTTTAAATTTAAATAAGAGAAACATAATTAAAAGGTAGAGATTTGTTAGACGGATTCACATTTCACTTATTATAATTGATTATTAAATTGTTGGGATTTGATACTGTGAGTTCTGATGGTGTCATCGTTTGCTGTGCCTTTTTTGTGATCTCAGAGTGTCTTAATTATTCGTCTTCGATGTTGACTTCTGTACGGACAGTTCTCGTTTTATCCATATTGCAATAAGATATTGTTCATGTTCATGGAACATGTTTAACATGAACAATCTTAAATCACATTTCTGAATTATAATTTAACTTATTATTAAATTAATATACCTGGTTGTTTAAACTAACTTACACCAACTTCTTTCAAATCAATGCATAATATGGTCTTTCCAATCCGCTTGATATTTGTAAATAATAAATACTTGGCGCCGAAATGTTATCAGCTGTTCATGCAGCTCACACGTATTGTCTGTCAAAATAAAAAAACCTTGTCTGTGAATCAGTTGTTAAGGAGATGAAATGTTATAAAAAACGCTGTCAAAATGAATACAAGGGTGGGAGACGAGGGAGTTGACTGTCTCCCTATTGGTCTCTGGTGTAAAGTACAATACCTCACAAGATTGAGCATACACTCACAGCTTAAACATATTTTTATCATTTTCGCCTTACAAAAAGGAGCTCAAATTGACATATTTCAATTGCTTAAAACCATAAACAAAAATATGAAAATAAAAAAAAAAACTTGCTATTTCTAAGCAAAATAAAATAAGGCACTTCATTTTAAGACATAAAACTGAGCATACACTTTAAGTAAATTCGAGTTACGACTAAAACACAAAACAAACACAGTTACAAATAAAATTTCAGTAACGCGTGGCACCTCCTTCAGGATCTATGACAGCTTGTAACCGCCGTGGCACGGATTTTACCAGTTTTTCAATAAAAGATGGTTGAATC
Source organism: Eristalinus aeneus (assembly GCA_955652365.1). Classification (NCBI taxonomy): domain Eukaryota; kingdom Metazoa; phylum Arthropoda; class Insecta; order Diptera; family Syrphidae; genus Eristalinus; species Eristalinus aeneus. Next base: position 87,504,296 of record OY019131.1, on the reverse strand, counting down.
CCTTTCCAAGCTGCCAGAAGTTTAGCTTTTAGCTCCTGGTTATTGGAGAAGGTACTTTCTTTAACCCGCAGAAGGTACTTTCTTTAACCCGCACTTTTATTTCGTGCCATAGATGTTCAGTAGGGTTTAGGTCCGGCGATTGTAGCTGATTTGGAGCGTTATAAAGCAACCATTCGCGTACTAAATAGGAGGTGTGCTTCGGAGCATTACCTTGTTAGAAGTAGAAAACCGAAGGTATACCTAATTTTACTGCGGAACTTCGTAAATTTCGTTTTAAGATATTCAAATACCCAATTTTGTCCATAGTATTTTCTATAAATTCGAACTTTCCACAGCCATTTGAAGCCATACAACCCCACAGCAGCACAGAGCTGTATTTAGTTCTCTCCAAACGATTTGTTTGCCATCAGACTCAAATAAATTTATTTTTGCTTCATCTGAAAATAAAACACCTTCCCAAAAGCTTTCCGGGTTGTTTACATATTGTGTAGCAACCTCCAATCTTTTCTTCTTATTAAGTAGGGAAATGTACGGCTTTCTTCGGGCGATCCTACCATTTAAATTGTTCTTTCTCAAGACTCTGCGAACGGTTTCCACTGAAAGAGACTTATTAATTACGGATGACACCTCAGCTGCCAACTTTGGAATGCTAGATTTTGGATTGGACATGATTGTCTGAACAATATACCGCTCGTTTTGTTCTGAGAGCAATTTTTTTCTTCACCTTCCGGGTCTGTTTTTTAGTGTCCCTTCATATTTATAATTGTTTATTATATTTTGTACCGTTGCATGTGATCGCCCTACAGTTTTTCCTATTTTTCGCATCGACTTCCCCCAGCAAAATATTTTAGCACAAAGAAGAAGAGAAGAAAGAATATTGGTCTTTTCAGTTCAAAAGCGTGTGCACAAATGATCATCAGGCACATTTGTTGCTTCATTCCTGAACAAATTTGCATGTATCGATTCTGCGAAGCTTGTGTATAGCGCAGACGTGACATCTGTATGCTCAATTTTGAGTGTCGATTTCAGGGGTTGTTTCCTTTTTCATGCGAAAAGTAGAAAAGTACCGGTAGGAAGTCGCCTGCCTGTGAATTTGGCATATACATACTCTTGTTTAAGATATGTATTCAGTTATGATTGTATACCAAAAAGAAAAATATGGTCGGCCTTAAAACAGCACGAATATGAAGTAATGATAGGCTCAATTTTGTGAGGTACTGTATGTCATTAACAAAATGTCATATCATCATCAAAATGTCAGATACATTCCTTTGAATTATTTCAATTGTGAGTTTTAGAGTGTTGAGAAAACAATGGAAAATTAAAATAATATTAAAAAAGTTTATTGTTGAATATGATAGCAAACGAAGACGACGTAAAAGAATTAATTATTAACGAACCGAGCACTGAGGAAAAATTGTTGTTCGTGGTCGTACCTTCGTCTAAATCGGAACGAACGTGACTGAGAAATTATGTAGAAACAGTTGTTCCACTCTATTCCGAAAAGGAACTCATAACACACTTTCCTATAAAAAGATCTTTGTTTGAAAACCTGTCGGGGAAGTTTGAAGCACCGGCTTTCTATGCTGATCTACGGTACGATAAAAGGTGCAGCGCTCGTAAGCACACTGCAGTTTTTCTTTGGTTCGCTGGGCACGAAGCATGCAGCTTCGTTTCGATCTTTCGTTGTCATCTGTTTCACGTATCATCGGCCGGTATATCACGATCAACAACGATTCCGTCAATTATATTACCGCAAGCTGAGAGGGATAAAAAGATATGCCATTTTGTAAGAGCTTGTTGCGTTTTACATAACATTGCAAACGAAGATGATACGGATTTTATAGAGGAGAGTAATGTAAGCAATAGTCTGGTGTTTTTAAAATTTGGCGAAACTGCTAGAGGAAATGCTGTTAGAGATGCCATTTTACAACAGTAGAATATGTGAATTGAAATAAAAAAACTGCTTAAGGAATTCATTGGGTTTTTGATTAAGTTTCTATGTTGTAAATATAATTTATAAGAACAAAACATAACAATCCATTGTACAAATAATGACTTCATAATTTCATAACGATAATTTTAAATAAATAATGTTAATAAAATAATTATTAATGTTTTTGGAGAAGCGCCTTCAACAACTCGCTCCTCTCGCTGCCAATTTTAGTCTTTGTTTCAAGGTATTCAACAACCTTGGTGTGGTATTCAGCCGGTTCCTTTCCGATCTCATCTATCCTTCGCAGTATGTTATCTTGAGCGAGTCCAGTCCTTTTTGAAATGGATCCTCTTGTGTTGTCTGTAAAATTTAAAATTTTCATAATTATTTAATAAAATTTGAAACAAAAATTATATGCTCAACCTGAGATCTACGATATCCTTAGTTCTGATGAACTTTCATCGTCCACCACCTGGTCCCCTCGTTTTAACCCGTACTGGGTTAAACCGTACCTACTCCGGGTGTATCGCCTTTTTATTTGCGAGAACTTTATCCAACTCACTGAAACAAGCGTATTAAGTATGACATTTTAATGAAATAATTTCAATAAATTTACCTTTGATAGGGACAACTCTCTCTGTTTCTCCCAATGTTTTTGTCATGAATTTTTGTTTACATATACCGCCGTTCCAGACTTCTGTATTTGCTTTGCACTAGCGAGATTGTAAAAGTGTTCCCCTCATTAAAAAGTTTCTTTTGTATTACCTGCCACATTTTGGTTTTATTTTTCAGGTTGAAAGTTTTCCCCACTTTTGGCCAGAGATCTTCCACCATCGTTGGTGCCTCCAACCAAACATCTTTCTGTGGTTCAATCACTGCTTCATTTGTGGGTCTTATTATAATATTTAGTGTAAAATCAATGTTCTCGGATATCATAACTTGGTGTGTGAACAAGTCCCGGTATTCCCCATCTACAAACAAAAGTTGTTGTTATTTATTTACTTATTTATTAAAAATTTAAATTGAAATACCTGTTTCTAAACGACGAAATGTTTTTGGAGAACACTCCAATTCCAAACTTTCTTTGTCATTTCTCTCCATATAAGTCAATAACGTATGCGCCGCAAACCAATTTCAAATGTTCATATATTTGACAGAAAACCAACGACCTACCCACAAAAATGTCTTGTTTTAAAATGGAAAGGGTGGGGAAATATTTTACTCTCTCGAGAGAGCGCTTGATTGACGACAAACTCATTTTTTTCGGAATATGGGAACGCACATTCTGTTGGTTTGTGTTGACTTGTGAGAGGTGGACGAAGTTAGTCGTCTCCGTTTGATACTCTTAATTGGAAAAAAAAGAATGAAAATAAAAGTCTTTTCGTGGGAGTGTTTTAAAGAAAAAAATGTCGACTAACGATATGGAGGTATATATACCTCCGGACAATATATCGCTATCTAACGAGAAGGAATATATTCGGAAGATTATATTAAAATCAGATCTTATACATGAAGTCGGTAAAAGTGGAAACAAAGATAGCATGGTTTGGTGGGACAAAGACCGCCCCGGGCCAAGCCAAAAACTATCCGCTCTGGAAGCCAATGTGCAAGCGGGACAACACGTGTCTTCTAAGGCAAATTTAGCTTCAAAAAGTGGCACCGTTACAATCAAAAACGGTACTCTCGTCAATGCTAACATCCATCAAGGATTCATTGGAAACAATGAAAGGACAGTTGAGTGCATACAAAAAACAAAAGAAATGTATAAAAGATTTACGCGAGAAGCATTGTCGTCGCGGAATGCTAACAAAGAGTCTGAAATAAATTATGCTACTAAAAGGCGTAAGGTGTTTGATCCGAACAATAGGTATGACTGTTTACGTGATCCAATAGTGAATGATCCAGTTGCAGAAGTGCTCCTGGAAAACAGAAGGAAGACGCCTAAACAACAAGGGCCTAATCAACAGCAACCCCTGCATCAACATACACAGCAGCAACAATAGCAGCAGCAACAACGACAGCAGCTGCCCCAAAACAGCTTGGATCCCAGAATTCCAAACAACGTTAAAAAAGTATGGTGCCCACCTATATACCTGAAGAATCCTGTTATCAAGTAGTTGCGTAAGTTTTTTGACGAATCAAACTATAACGTAGACAGTTTTAAGTTCGTAAGTAATGGACATAACAAAATAAAAATTTATGTGAGGGACGTTGTGATGCATGAACGACTATTGAAACTTATAGAAGAGGAAGAAGGGGAGGCCTATTCATCTAGGCCGAAGCAACTAAAAAAATTCCATGCAGTCATTACGGGCTTAGCCAATATTTACACACCTCAGGAAGTTCGAGATGAAATCCTTAGACTGGATCGTTCGCTGAAGGTGACAGTCAAGGAATTTACTACTCCGCGTTCAAAAAAAAAGAGAGGAAAAACAGGACCTTTTCTTCTGCACTACTGAAGATAAGGACAGTCTCATTAAGCTAAAACATATTAAACTCCTTCTAAATCACGTAATTTCTTGGGAAAATGTGAGGAAATCGGGAGCCAAAAGGTGCTATAGGTGCCAAGGATTTGGTCATATTTCGACCTACTGTACTACCCCGTACAAATGTGTTAAGTGTAATGGGGCGCACGAGGTGGGCAAGTGTAACTCGCCGTCAGAATACCCCAGAAATTAATTATATTGTATTAATTGCAAACAAATCGGACATCCAGCAAACTTTAAGGGTTGCCCTAAATGGGTTGATTACTTAAAGAGAAAGGAAGAACTAAAAACTGCATCCAGGATTAAGAGACTAGAATTGCGTAGTTCAGTGCTAAGGAAAGTTAACACCACCCTGAATAATAATCTTTCTTATGCTGAAGCAGTTGCTGGGCGGAAGAATATTCAAGCTCAAAATACTAATAGTAACCGGAGAAATACCTTCTCTGAATTTTGGACTGAGGCCGAGAATCTTTTCGGCTTACCTTTAGACATCTTATTAAACAAAATTGAATCCTTTTGGTCGGAATACTCAAAAATGGATAATATTATGAAAAACAAAATTGCATATATTCACTTTATCGGTTCCTTAACATGCCCATAAACCTCCTAATAATGACCGCTAATAGTCAAACTCTTAATAATGTTAAAAAAAATAGAAATCGACTCGTTGTTAAATAACAGCTTATCCACTGCTCCCCTAGTACAAGAAACCTGTCTTTCGGCAAATTCAAGTAGATGCTACTTTAATGCAAGATACGTTTTTATTAAAAACAATGACGGGAGAGGAACTGGAATATTTTTACCTAAAAACATTTCATTTTCACAATCCTTCTATACCAATAATGTTCTATCGGCCACTATTGCCTTCATTCCGCTGGTACTACCTAGTCAAGCAATTAAAAAGCTAGCAATTGTTTCAGTATATGTATACCATAATGCAGGCGTGGCTTTAGCTCCTGCTCTCAATAACCTTATCAGTGCCTTACAAAATTTTGATGCGTCTCAACGTCCTCTCATAATACATAACAATAAAAGATCCAAAAAAATCCTGGAAACTGTCCTTGTAAACACTCTAAGCGCGCACTGTGATAAAATTCATTGTTCTTGTTTGTTGACAACATTAAAAAGAAATCCCATGAAATAATATAAATGAATTAAATGAATACTTTTAAGTTTAACTTCTTGATACAAAAAAGAAAAATAAACCACAAGTATATGAACTTACTTATAATAATAGCTACTGAATTCGCATATAATTTTAACAAGTTAATGTTCTACACAATGTCTAAAGCCAAATGACTGTGGAAAAGTTTCTAATGAGGTACATAATGTCTTCACCATTTGTGAAATTCAAGAAAGAGAACTATATAGATGTCTTTTTCTACCTTGTTATTTATTTTTGTTATTATTTTTTTTTCTAGGTTAAGTAAGATAAGTCATTGTACTGCTGTCATATTGAATAGACAGCTCTGAACAGAAATGTAAGATTAAGTTTGTACAATTATTTTGAATAGCCAGGCCAATTCTAAGTCGGCAGCAATTAAATCAAAAGTGAATATCTATCTTTTATACCTGAATTGTACTTGTATATATGAAAAGCTCAATAAACATTCATTCATACATACATGTTGGTTTGTGTTGTTTTTATGGCGTACGGGAACACATCTAATGCTGTGGTGAGATTTTATGTGAAATGTCAAATAGAATATCAATTCAATATCAAGCATTCAAAATCAATGCTGCGGAAGAAAATAGTGAACAATTAAATACATAATAACGATTTGACATTAAAAACAACAATATGTACAGTAGCTCGGAAGACAGGAGTATACGTTGAGCGACATCGAGGAGTTAGTGTAAGTACATAACTTATGAAATGCCGGCATATCATTTGGCATCAAATGTTTGAATTTATTTCAGAACTATATTCATAAGTTCCAAATGATATCAATATTGGGAAGAAATTAAAGACATGCACGTGAATGTACTCTCCAACGGAACAGTTTATCACTGCAGTATAAAACATAGCCAGTTAACGCGTTTGTGAAATCTGAATACTAGGTATACAAGTATGAAGCGCTTTTTTTTTTTGAAAAGAAAACACTAATTATTAATGGGAAAGTAAAAGAATGTTATTCAAAGTATTGGCCACTGTTTTCTACTCATTTTGACCACCTTTCTGGCAATTTGTGAATACCACGACAATAAAATTGTTCGTATTTTAAAGCAAACCAATCAAACAACTCATTTTCGACCTCCTAGTAGGAATCAAAGTGCCGCTCAGCCAATGCGTGTCCCATCGATGAAAACAAATGTCTGGAAGGAGCCACGTCTGCGGGTGGAATACGGCGGGTGGGGTAGCTGCTCCCAGCTTGAACCAGTTTTGCCTTGTGTCTAGGTGCATTGTCATGGAGCAAAATTACCTTGCCGTGTCTTTTGGCCCATTCTGGTCGTTTCTCGATCAATGCATGGTTCAAATTGATCATTTGTTCTCGGTAGCGATCAGTATTAACGGTTTCACCAGGTTTTAGGAGCTCGTGGTACAGCACACCTTTCTGGTCCCTCCAAACACACAGCATTGCCTTCTTGCCTAATCGATCTGGTTTTGCAGTGGATGTTGATGGTTATCCCAGATTAACCCATGATTTTTTCCGTTAAGGATTCTTAAACTAAATCCATTTTTCATCGCCAGTAACAATCCGATGCAGGACCGATTTTCTTTCGTGTCTGTGAAGCAAAATTTCACAAGTGTTTGTTCGGTTTGCCATCTGTCTTTCATTCAATTCATGTGGCACCCATTTTCCACACATTTGGATCTTTCTCATAGTTTTTAAACGGTCAGAAATTGTTTGTTGTGTAACATTTAACATTGCTACCATTTGCTTTTGACTCAAAGTGTCGTCTCCATCCAATATCGTTTGCAATTCGGTGTCTTCAAACTTTTTTGTCGGTCTTCCACGTTCTTCATCTCTCACATCAAAATCATTATTTCTGAACCGTTGAAACCATCTTTTGCATGTTGCTTCTGATAAAACATGATCACCATATGCAACGACAAGCATTCGATGTGACTCCGCAGCCCTTTTCTTCAAATGAAAACAAAAAATTAATGCTTTCTGCAAATCATCACTTTCTGGTACAAAATTCGACATTTCTAACACGATGAAAATATATTATGTTGTCTGTTCAATGACTTGATGTATACTTAATATTTGTCACAGATGTGAAAATGTTTCATACCGGCATGCCTTAAAGACAAATTTTCTCAATTATTTCGTTATTGAAAATCTCAAATAAGTGTGTGTAAGACATTGCGTATTTAAAAAAGTTTAAAGTATATATATATATATATATATATATATATATATATATATATTTGTTATATCATATTTAAATTGAGATAAAATCTCCCTAGACCTTCTTTTCTGTCCCGAAAAGGACACATTTATTGAATTCGTGATTTTTTCATGTGTTTTTATGATATAAATACAAATATCTCCCCTCCGCCTTTTTGTCTTTTGAATTTTAAGGCTATATACAAAGCGCTACATACCTCTTATCCGGTAATAGTATACATCATATAAAAGGTGTTGACATAACCTGCAAAACGACGCTATGTATGATTAGTTTGGATATTGCGTTCAACAGTTATAGACCTGTAAACATGGAGTTCACTAACGCTGAAATCCGCGCTATTTTAAAGTTTTCCTTCGTTAAAGGCAAATCCGCTAGAGAAACATTCCGTAAGATTAATGGTGTTTTGGAGGATGGAACTCTATCACTTCGAACCGCGGAGGAATGGTTTCGACGATTCAGGGCCGGTGAAAACAGCACAATGGATAAGCCAGCCGGCGGAAGACCTGTGACGACGAATACCGATTGAATCATGAAAATCATCGAGTGACATCACCCAGGAGATGAGAGTTAATCACCAAACCATTGTTAACCATCTGCAGAAGCCTGGATATGAAAAAAAAAAGCTTGATGTTTTGGTGCCGCATGATTTGACGCAAGAAAATCTTCTGGACCGAATCAACGCCTGCGATATGCTGCTAAAACGAAACGAACTCGACTCATTTTTAAAGTGGATGGTGACTGGCAAAGAAAAATGGATCACATATGACAATATCAAGCGAAAACGGTCGTGGTTGAAGGCCGGTGAATCGTCCCAAACAGAGGCCAGGCCGGGATTGACGGAAGGTTTTGCTGTGTTTGGTGGGATTGGAAAGGAATCATCCATTAAGAGCTGCTTACATATGGCCAGACGCCTTATTTTACCATCTACTGCGAAACCGCTTGAAGCAGGCGATCGACCAGAAGCGACCAGAAGAGGCCAATAGGAAGGGGCAGTGTTCCACCAGGACAACGCCAGACCACACACTTCGTTGATGACTGGTCAGAAGCTACTGGAGCTCGGATGGGAGGTTTTATCATATCCACCATATAGCCCGGACATAGCACCAAGTGATTACCACCTGTTCCTGTCCATGGCGAACTCCCGTGGTGGTGTGAAGTTGAACTCAAAAGAGGCTTATGAAAAGTGGCTGTCCGAGTTCTTCGCAAATAAGGAGTGGGGCTTCTACGATGGGGGTATTATGAAGTTGCCGTCTAGATGGAAACAGATTATGGAACAAACCGGCGCATATTTGAACTAAATCCGATCACTGTAACACTTTTTATGAAGCATTGAATGAAGAGAAAAAAAAGGAAGGGTGATATTTGACATCCTATAAAAGGTGTTGATTGCATTAATTTTAATAAAAGGTTTTCTACTGCTGCTAACGAACGCAGTCTGATACATGTTTTAAAATGGCTTCTAAGTAAAGGAAATCCGTAGGTTATTTACGAATGTTTGACAGTATTGGGGGTACAAATGCAGGATACAGTGGATATATTGGAGGGGAAACCTAAACGTGTGTGTAAAATGAGATAGTGTTCGATGGTTCGTAAATACCATTCAGAATTCGTACATTTTCGATGGACGAAGGGGAAATCATTGATCGATCAGCTGTGAAGCTGTGCATCACCTTCTCATTTATCTCTGCTATACAATGAACAATAACACAACTTACAAATTAACAAACATGCAAATGGGCGACCTAACTGTAAACGGTCAGGCAACAAGACGACAGTACTCGCAGAACATCTGCGCATCGCAACAGAACACACAACTAATCATCCTCTCTTCAGGGAGATTAAAGATTATTTCGGAATAGCGTACGTGCACTTGGCCCCAGTCTTACCTTAAGTAGATTCAACTGAAAACCTGATGTTCTCCGTGCCATGGAAAATCATATACATACCTAACCACGTCGTTGAAAACTTAGTCCAACGAATCGACTGTTGCATATGAGCTGAATTAGGTAGAGTGTTGCTTATGAATTATTTCATTATCCTTCAAGCCAAGTTTTTCAAAATATGTCAAATGGAAAATTCTTATATTAGTTCACATATTTTTTCTTCTCCTGACTGATCGTATGCATTTTATACGCCTTACATGATACGTATGGTGATTAATGTGCTCACTACCAGTCCCTTGTCACCCCTAATATTGTCTTATTTTTTTTTCAAAAAACATTTTTCTCTCCAAAACCGCCTGCGGTCTTATAGGCTCAAAACTCTGGGAACCATACGACCCTTTGCCGCCGAATGGAATGCGATAAACAACAGACAGGACCCACTCCCCACTTGAGAGACACCCTGAAGTGTCCGACCGATATCGACTTAACACCTCATAATGATCCATTTATTTTCCCCAACATACGAATCTGTAACTTACGTCACACATTTATCTTTCACGGTACGACTTTCTGCTGACAAAATATTTGCATTAACTTTTGTACGCAAATAGATACGCATAATTTGCTTCTCAGGATGCTTCCCCTTCTTCGACACATCCCGCAGTGTCCTGGCAACTGTGTTCAAGTCGAGTGCTCTTTGAAGGAGGGGCGACAAACACTCCTGGAGACAAGCTCTTTCTTGTGCGCCGCAGAGAAAAACCGGTCTAATTGGGTTTTTATGTTAATTCGGGTTGTAAGTAGCTCGTAATCCAGATACGACTGGAATATATATGACGCAACCCCCAGCAGCTTGGAAATCCAGCCTTGTCATAGATAAATAATTCAGAAAATACGCAATTAACGCTTCTGGATGCGTGTCTTGACAGGTACGAGAAAGGACAACTCGACCCCACGGATGGGCGTGAGCGCACGGTATGAAAGCAATAAAACAAGAACTTATTGTTTTTTCATCGTGGAACTGAGTTTCGGGCTGCTAAAAGCGGCTTATGGCGCTCAAACTTAATCTTTGAGTTGGCTGTTTTATTTATTATCGTTTCTTTGAAAAAGTTTGCGCCCCTGCCGTGGGAGCAGAGAATTTCAAAGAAGTTTCACACAAGATGGGAATTTCCAGGGATTTTTTTCGGTCGCTTAAACTTTTTCTCGTGATGTACATACACGTGCTTGATTGTTGACATGGTCACACTAACTTTTCGACATTTCTTCTAAAAAAATACGTCCAAGAGAGATACGTATTCAAGTTTTGAGGTGTGAAGAATAGGAGCGTGTGTTCTCCAGGGTGTTATGAGTCACGTTTGCTTGTGCCACATTCTTGGATTTCATGTTTAAGAATGAGGTGCAAATGGAAACTGTTACGGTTTGTCTAAAATCAAATTTTATGAATATTTTTTCTCTTATTCAGTGCTCTTTTCTTCATTATTATCTTCCTTAATTATTCATTTATTTGTCAATTAAATAATGTAGTTTTTGTTCATTTGTATTATTATAGTTTTATTTCATTACATTCAGCAATTTTCTATTGACTTAATTCATTGTTATAATTATATTCAGTCAATTCATGTTGATTCAATACATTGTTCATTTTGTAATAATGCTGTGAGTCACTGCACACGCATTTGTCCTTGTAATGCTCTACATATCATCCGATGTAATTTTTTGCATTATATATTCTATTATTTTTTGATAACGCGTGATTGCTCCACTGCAGCGTAGCTCTCACAGCGGTTCTCTTCTTCCAACCTCCAACCGCCACCCGCACATCCATTGGATTTCGTCGTTTTCCTTGAAATACATATTGATGCTTTCTACAGTCCAGACAGATAGCGTTTACGGTTATTTTTTGTGTGGAAAGTGAGGATAGGTGGGTGCAGCTGAGAAAATTACTCTTCATTTGGATTCAGACACGCACGGAAATTAGTATCAATAAATTTATAAAATTTTGTTTTTATTATTTGTTCTTTAAATTTGCAACCCCTTCCCTGCTCGTGATATACCACTGAAGTTTATCCTCCTCTATGACGATCGGCTGAATTGTCATATCGCAACAGAAACTGTGCTTGACTTTTATGAAATTCGCTTGTCGCATTCCCTACTTTTTGGATTCCTATTCTTCTTCTATTTGTTGTGGCGCTACAGTCCGGGGTGGACCGGGCCTCAACCAACATGTCTCCCCAGCCAGCAAGATCTTTCGCCAGCTGTCTCTGATACGACTGATACGACGACTGATATTAGTGCAAAATTTCAGGTCTGAATATTGATTGGTATTTTAGTTACGAGAACAGTTTTAAAATAGATGTAATGTCTTTAACCAATTAACTACAGTAGCATTTAATTTTGAGCGGAGAATACAATTTGCGCTTCAGAAGGACTGAAATCATTACAAAAGGCCTCTGGGAGAATTTCCATCTACAATAATAAGTTATGGTCGCCGTGGCGTAGTGGGTAGAGTGCGACGCTCACACGCCGAAGGGTCTAGGTTCGACTCCCAGTTCAACACCAATTTTTCTAATAATTCACGGCACCACCTCTTTCGAGCTGCTGACAACACTCAAAGAGTAATAACTGTCTAAGAAAGCTTCTCAAATTTCGCCGTTCGGAGTCGGCAAAAAAACTGTAGGTCCCTTCTACTCGTGAGAGAACAGTAGCGCGCACAACACGAGTAGTTGATGAGCAAGCTAGGCCCTGGTCTCCCTTTGGACTGTAGCGCCAACAATTATTATTATTATTAATAATAAGTTATCAACGGTATGGCAGTCATCACAAGCTGATAAGTTGTATATCAACAAAATGAAAAGATATATGCTCCAAACTAGGACCTTTTTGACTTAATTGGAACATGAAAAAATTCGATTAAAAGATAATTGGAGAGACCAACTGACCTTATTCAACGAAAAAAGGAATTTTGAAGCGTACTTTTCCACTACCGATTAAAAAAGAAACACACCTTATTCCAAAAACTACTTTTATGATTTTCATAAGCTTTAGCCAAGTTTCGTAGTTTTTGGCGGTTAACTTTGCTGCATTGCAATGCAAATGGTTTTTTCTTATATTCCTTCCATGATATCCAGCATCATACAGTATTCTGCGGATGGTATTAAGGTGACATGTTTTTCCTGTTCATTAAGTACCTCTTCCATTATTTTCAGAGCACTCGTCTTTGTTTTTTTTTTTATTTTCTAACGATTATGCGGTTTTCTTGCTTCGTGAATTTGTGGGACCGACCTGATCGTACTTCATTTTCCACATTACAGTTAATTTTATAGTTAGTTAGTTAGTTATACTTATAACAAATTCATATACATTAATACAATTATTTAAATTAACAAAATGTATAATATGGTATGGCCTATGGCCATCTACCACAAGGACTTTATAATAACTTTAAGTTTAGTTGATGTTGACAAATAGGTATATTAGATTTAAAAGTCACCTTCGACTATTCGGGATCTATAACTCAGTGCTAATTTCGAATATTTATATAAGTTTTCCTAGCCGTGACTTCCATTCAAAATACATAGCGCTTCGTTTAAATCGAGAATGGGTTTACCGAAAAATATCACACGAAACTCTTTTAGAATCGGGCATCTAGCAATGAAATGGAAAACGTCTTCTTTTTCCTTGAGATTGCATATATCAAACACTATAGGTAGCTCAGGGAGGTGCGGAATGTAGTCGAAGTTTATAATTTCACCCCTTAGTTTAAATATAATGCTTATCATTGAGAGTGGTAATTTATTTAGGAAATAAGAATTATCTTGCAAGTTATAGTTGGGCTGGCTATAAATCGACCTATACTGGGAAGATTGGGCTTCTATAACATAACCTCTATGAGCCAGAAAGCTTGCAGCTTCAAATATCCTACGAAACCAATTTCTTAGAACGGCAGGTATAATGTCCGTTTGAATTTGGAACCATTCCCCACACTCGGTCGCTATTTCCTCCCATTTTTTCATGAGGCTGCTTCTTAAGGTGATCATTATTTTGAGTACAAGATGGGGCAATCTTCCTTCATCCATTTGTAAGACTTTCAATATGTAGTTGAAGTGCATGTTTAATGTATTTATGTATTACGGTAACATAGTAGTTTCCAGATAAATCATATAGTTCGGTGTACTGGTCGGCAGCCGAAAAATTCGTTTGAGGAAGTATTTTAAAAACTGTTCCGTGGAAGTACCTTAAAAACTGTTCCGTGGCATGGAACTTCCAACACCCCACACTTGGGCACCATACAGCATAATGGAGGAAGCAGTAGTACGAAATATCTGGATCTTTGCGCTATGCTCCAAAAACCTGTTTTTCATGCAACGGCCCCAGACTGATGATATAGCTATTTTCGCCTCAGCCAATTTTGCCACAAAATGTTTTTTAAGGTTAAGGTTAGAACAGATCACGATGCTGAGGTACTTATACTCTCGAACAATTTCCAAATTTTGGCCTTAACCACCTACCACCTCCTTCTCTGAAGATCATCATTTTTGATTTTTCAAAATTCACCGTAAGATTCCAACGGTCACAGTAGCGTTCTAGTCGGTTGATCATCAGTTGCATTCCCTCGACTGTATCCGCAAGAAGAACGATGTCATCGGCTAAGATGAGACCTGGTATCCGCAAACCACCGAACTCGATTCCTCCACCAACTTCCTCCAAAATGTCATTTATAAACAAAATTAAAAACAAAGTACTCAGCACGCATCCTTGCCTTACTCCCATTTGCGTTTCAAAATCGCTCGACATATATTTGCAATCCCAAACATAGGAAACATTGCTCTCATACATTGCTTTCAGTAGATTCACAACTTTAGTTGAAACTCACAAGAAACAATTTGTAGAATAATGCATTACGATCAATCGAGTCGAAAGCAGCTCGAAAATCTACAAAAAATGCATATAGTTTCTTCTTTTTGCATATAAAGCTATCGGCAATGTGGAATAAGGTGAATATCTGGTCAACAGTAGAGTGGTTTTGTCTAAAACCAGCTTGGTACACGCTGAGTATGTTTTTATTGTTTACCCATTCTGTGAGACGTTTAAAAATCAATGAGCTGAATAACTTGACTGAAGAATTCAAAAAAGAGATGCCCCGGTAATTCGTAGGGTTATCGTATGCACCTTTTATTTGCAGGGGATAGATAATTGATTTTTTAAAACAGCTTGGTATATTTGCATTTTCGAATATCTTATTAAATTCTTTGGTTAATAACGGCAGGATCTCTGAGGTACAGTTAATATAGAACTCTGAAGGAATCCTGTCATCTCCTGGTGCCTTTCTGGTTTTTGTACCCTCTAATCCGCACTTCCTCAACTGAAAACGGCGAATCGAGGAGCTCGTCTGTAAAGAGTGGTGCTGCATATTGGGGGAGGGGTGAATCCTATTTGGCCTTTCGTTAATTGGTTTGGCGGCTTTCCAAAATTCTGCAGAGGACATCGCCGAGTTTAATTTTCTTTTCTATACACCACTACAGTTAATTTTATGTTTTTGTACTATTTTCTGTAATGTAGCGGGACTTTTATCGACTATTTTGACTATTGCTCTTATTGATTTGTTATTTAAAAAGTGCTTAATAATCAATTTTTTCATGTCAGTAGAAAGTTCCTTTCCTCAAGGCGCCATCTTAACAATTAGCAATAAATCTATTTTCACAGGACTTTTAAACTAACTCACACAATACAATTCGCAATTTCAAAGGAGAAAGAAAATAAGTGATTATTTTATTGGAAAATGCACTCCATAATATTGCAGCTGTATACTTACTTTTGGGACGAAGTTTTTTCTTAACCGTTATCTTTGCTTTTAGTTGGAAGTTCAATTACGTAAGGAAAATATGATGACAGTGATGTAGAAATATTACTAGCACTTTGCATTTTGGTCGCATTATTTGTGAAGTTGATGAAGTCTCCACTTACTTTTGGGACTAACTGCATATAAAACTGAAACGAGGGTGGAATTGAAGACCAAAAATAGAGTAAGAGGACTTTGCAGCATTTTTCTAACATTGAGAGGAATACATTACGTAATACGTAACTACATGTATACAGGCAGTGGAGGGGATAAAATGAAGTAAGAAACATCAATCAAGCTTATTTGATTTGATCATAAACTGTTTCCGTTCAACTCAAACAGAAATAACACCTTCTCCCAATCTTCAAAGTTGAATTGAAAATAAAAGTTTAGTGAACAACTTTAAAATGGACTCACAACAACATACATAGATATATCAAGGTAGGACGGTATTTCTGATTAGTCGCCGACGTTAAATAGCCGCAGACGAATATTTTAAAACCCGCATCGCTTATATGTGTACAATTTGAGTTACCATTACTTTTCTATAATTGCCAAGTAAATTAAAAAATGATATTAAAAAATGATATTAAAAAGAAGGCGTCTTTAAATTGTGCTCATAATTTAATGACGAATAAGTTGCTGTTAATCGCTTCTCTTGCCTTTTTTCCGAAACAAAATACTATTTGACTAGTTAAGAATAAACCAAGATCACGACTCACGTAAAAATTCTGCAAACCTTATGTAGGAAGTAGACAGACCACAGACGATACAAACGTACACTTGCCATTAAGCATAGACAGACGAACGGACGAGCAAATGGACGAACGATAAGAGATTACTGATATAGAGAAATAGGTACGCAGTCGCAACCAAACTGCTGAAGAAGGAGGACATCATTAGGTTGTTGTCTTGTTTTATGCAAAGATTTGTTTTTGTTTTCTTGTTTCTTTAATTTAATATAAAAGTTCAATAAAATTAAATTTTTTTTAAAATAAACATTTCTATATTTGTAAAATGTAATTCTTTATTTACAATTTTTTTTTGTGTCTTAGAAATATATAATGTAATAATTAGAAATATATAATGTATATATTAAATTTATTTTTCAGATGAAAATTATAAGAAACAAGTACCTAAGAAAATTGTGTCTCAATGGCAAGACTTCATACCAAATCATCTACTTTCCTCAGTCACTGCACAATCTAAGAAACACCTTCCCTTTGGTAGATTTAAACGCATTATCGGTTTGCAATCATTATTAGAATGGTAATATACGAGTATGCGACAATCCTAGATCACTTCTACACTCCTATGTATGTACCTACATTGTTATAATTTTTATTAAATAAAATATTACCACATTAACAGATCGTCCCAACTTTTAAGAACATTTTTTTAGACAAAGAAAAGAGAAAAAAAAAGAAAATTGCTTTTAGTTACCAGGGGTGGAATCTCAACAAATACACAACATACCCCTGTTAACTCAAGCAATGCCCTGAATTTGATTCTGTTACGGTAAAAACAACTACTTTTCCACCCATCTTTGCTGCTTCTTGAAGTCCGTATGTATGACAATAGTTCCAGCTGGAAAAACAGCACTTCAGTGCTTGGGTCATCATACTAAGAACACATAAAGCCCGAAGGGATTGTCACTTAATTTGAAATGAGATGAAATTAGACACCTAGTCTGGTCGCAGGTGTAATATTCTACACTGTCCTCACCACTTAAATTCAATTTCAATTCAATTTATTATTATTAGTATAAAGGTACAATAAGACATGAGTCTTTTATAGTACTAAGTTGTGAAAAATTCAGAAAGTTATACAATTTTTCATATTACTTAAAACTAATAGTATAAAAAACAAAATATAAGGTTCTGGGAAGGGGGCTCAAGGAAGGAAAGAGAAGTGTCGGAAAATGGCATGTTTAAAACGCTTGGCATTAGAAATTGTTCTTATGTGATTTGGTAGAGAGTTCCAAAGTTTAATAGCATGAATGTAAAAAAGTCGCGATGAATTTAAATAAAGATGATGAGATGGTATAAGAGTATGTGTTCTGATAGATCGACCAAAAAATAAGTTTGTTATAAAGATACGATGGAGACTTGTTGACAATTATTTGATGCAGAAATATCAAATTTCTCATTTCCATGAAATGTTCTAGGGAAATTTCCAGTAAGTATTTACTATACTGAGATACATGATCGAATCTTCGTAGTCCATATACATATCTGACCGCATCATTAAATACCACCTGTAGTTTTCGTTGAGACAGTGAATCAACTTTACTGTATACTACTTCAGCATAAGTAATTAAAGGAAGAATGAGGGTTTGGACAAGTTTTTTTCGTGTATCAAGTGGAGTGTAGTAAGAGGCCAACCATAACTTGCAACCATATACTCTTCTAATATATACTCTTCTAATAACGAAATTTGTGTGGTCGTATCCAGACAGCTTTGAATTGACAATAAAACCTAAACTGGTAACAGTATTAACTACTTTGAGTGTATCACCACCCAGTACTATACTCGGCAAATTATCGAAGGACACAGTCGAATTGGAAACAGGAATTACCTATGACCTCTTCGGATTCAAATGCAATCCACTTTTTTGAGACCAGCTGTGGATATTGAAAAGCTCTTTATTAATTAAAACTTTCAATTCACCTACGTTGTCAGGACATTTTGCTAAATAAAATTGCACATCATCAGCATACAAATGGACAGTGGAATAATTACATACAGACGGAAGATCGTTGATAAACATGGAGAAAAGAATAGGTCCCAGAATTGAACCCTGGGGTACACCTACTTTAACTGGCAAGAGAGCAGAAAAATTAAGGGGTTCGATAACAACTCTTTGGAACCTATCGGATAGGAAGCTTGAAATAAGGCTTACAGCTGTATCACTAAATGCAAAGAAATTTTTCAATTTCCAGCAAAGTAGCTTGTGATTAACTTTATCAAAAGCCTTAGAGAAATCAAGTAAGCAGATAAGTGTAATCTGTTTTTTGTCATAGTTTCGCCGTATATCTTCTACGATGTTAACCATGGCAGTAGAAGTACTGTAATTAGCTCTAAAACCAGATTGTGCTTCATACATTAGGCTATTACGAGATAGATGTTCAATCAGCTGCTTTGCTATGAGTTTCTCTAAAACTTTTGATAAGCAAGGTAGAATGCTGATGGGTCTAAAGTCTGAAGGAGAGGATGGATTTAGTCGTTTAGCAATGGGTATAACTCGGGCTATTTTCCATGATCTAGGAAAAGTTGATGAAATAATACAGTGATTAATAATATGGGTTATGTGGGATACTATAATAGGGAGGATTATTTTTACAAATTTCAAAGGAACTCCATCTTCCCCATCGTATCTCCCTGAATGCATTAATCACCTTAATTTCAGTGACGTCTTCCACTTCAAAGGGTCTTAAGTCCGTGTGACTTAAAACATTAGCAAAGTTGCAACAAATCTCCTCAGACTGGCTTTCAAGAAAGAAGTTGTTGAGAGTATCTGGGTCAATCACACATTTTCCATTATGCTTGCTATCAGTTACTCCTATGCGTCGTAGGTTGTTCCATAGCTTCTTAGGGGGAAGTGAAGAACTCAGCTTAGAAGCATAGAATAACCTTTTAGCATTACGTACAGTAACAGCTGATTGGTTTCGCACTATTTTATAAGCATTCCAGTTGAAATCCGAATGACTTTTTTTCCATTTAGTATAGACGCGGTTGCGCAGTTTAATACTATTCATTACTTCAGTAGTAAACCAGGGACAGCATTTGTTACGAATCTTGACAATCTTCAGCGGTATATGTTGTTCAAATAAATTAACTTGTATATTCTGAAAAGAATTAAGTTTGTCATATATACTAGAGCTCAATCGACAACACAGCCATGGGGCGTTCAGAGCAGCCAATTCAAGCACATCTCTGTTTAAAGACTTATAGTCTCTGTATGAAAAGGTTTGAGGATTTACAGTATGCTCAAACTGTAAATTGTAAGTAAAAAAGATGAGGTCATGATCCGAAATGTAGTCTAATGAAAGCTGGTCAAAAAGAAGAACAGATGATGGCTCAGAAACTATAGCTAAATCAAGAAGATTGGGTCTGTCACCTTAGCAAAACGCGTGGGGTACATTGTATTATACATTGTAAAGGGGTGATAGTCTATAATCCCCACCCATACTCATGTCTGTGGAAATTTAGATCCAATATTAAATAAACACCACGTTCCATTGACAGTTTCGGCGGTTTTACTCTAATTAAATAATAATTGTTGAAGCGACAGTCGATGCCTAACTTGCTCATCAACTACTCGGGTTTTGCGCGTAACTGTTCTCTCACGAGTAGAAGGGACCTACATTTTTTTGCCGACTCCGAACGCCGAAGTTTGAGAAGCTTTCTTAGGCAGTTATTTCTCTTTGAGTGTTGTTTAGCCGAGAATCGAACCTAAACCCTTCGGCGTGTGAGCGTCGCACTCTACCCACTACGCCACGGCGACCACAACTACTCTAACTGCCCCTAACTGTATAGAAGTGAACATGTTTTAAAGATAACATGTTAGTATATGTTATGAGTGAGAATGAATGAGAGCTAACTAAATTCGCTAAATTTTCTACAATATCAGCTTGCTCTCACATCCAGTACCCTACCAAAAATATCTCTCACAAAACCACAATCAACTCAGAGCTTAGGGCTTCGTTATAACCGTTCGCAGCTTTCACAAACCGCAATCCTTACAAACCGCAACCCTCTCAGCTATTCCATATGAGAAGGAAACCGAAAGCAAACGTAATTTGGAAATCCGGTATGGCGTTAAGTAAAATCATGGATATCCGCAAGTCCTTGTTGAAAATTTAATCGATTTTCTATGTGGGAAACAATCCCAGGAATGAGTTAGCATGTTCAACCAAACCGCATAAGCTTATTGATCACCGTTCTCATGTGTGCTGTATGTTTTGACCAGAATGCATGCACATTTTTCTGCTGATAGCGAATTCGTTCGCTCATACCATAAACATTCTCCCTTTAGTCTTGCACGAACTTTGAATAACACAACCAGAAACCCGAACTTGCTAAGACACCTAATTGGCGATGAATATTTAATGCCCTGGATTCTGGTTCAGTTATCTCTTGGTTTAATGAACCTCTCTGCTGGTGCCTGCTACTAACGCACAACCATAATTAACATCATTGTACAGCTTGCGATGCATCCTTTCTCGCTAAACATTCGTAACTCTGCAAGGTTTTCTCGACTTTTCTTCTTTCATACTCCCTCTGTGGTGATGGTGAAGCATTGTCCGGGCATGGTGGGAGCTATTTTCTTTGTCATTTATCTGGAGTGCTAATCGAGAAGAATGAATTTTAACACTTTCCACTTTAATACGAAGGTAAATCCCTCAAGGTGCGTAAAAGTTCAATGTAAGACCCACTCGCCATCAATAAGCTATGTGACTCCCATATTTTCAAGCTCCACAGACTGTGAAAGCATGACGGCGTCCTTATTTCAACTCCACGTGCTTGCCCAGAAGTCTTAAAGAAATTCTTATTCATTGCGCACTTTGTCACGCCAAAGAAAAGAATACATCTATAAATAGACGACACACCAGCTGCACGGAAGCTATCCGCCACTCACCTTCAGGTAACCGCAGACCAAATACGAGATACCGATCCCATACACGCCTACTAGTATCATAAGTGTGAAAAAAAGGATGAATATCTCAGAAATACCTTGTGTTCCTTACCCACTAAGCGAACGGCACACAATGGTAATCGTATGGTTTTACTGGACCGTTTGTTCACTGTAAGGGCTCAGATTCGTTTAGTCACCTAAATAAATTATCCGTCCTTTGGCTTAGTTAGTTCACCCCTTACCAAAGAGAATATCTATCACTGTTCGGGCCGAGTCATCTCCTAGTGGGGGACATGAATTGCCATACTTTTAGCATTTCCCTTGTAGCACGCACCGTCGCACTATGGGGCAGCTCTATGGCAGGAGCGGCGAGAAGTCGATTTTTAAAAAAGTAACCGATCTCAATAAATGTTACCTTTTCGGTTAGCTGATAATATGGGCCATAATAATAATAATATGGGTTTTGGGAATTTTTTTTTCCAATAAGTGGCTTAATCACTCAGCGTTTGACATCAAAGTTGTAAGAATGGGGAAGTTGCGTTCATTCAAAAGTACTTGACGAAACTTTGTTCAGTTGGTACATTAAAAAACAAGTGTTTGTAACAAATGTTTTGGATTGAATTTATCAATTGGAATATGTTCTTTGAATACAATTAGTTTTCACTTGGTTATAAACATAACGTACCGGGCTAACGGTACGCCCAAAACAACTGGCGGATTACAAGAACCTAAAAGTTGTTTTTAAATAACGGCACTTTTTGAATAGGCAAACATCGAGCTAAATTTGAACTTAATTTTTTTAGCGTTATCATTTCTTTACTGAAAACCGAAGTCAAAAGCCGATGTTTGCCTAAACTGAGTGGTATTCGTTCAATATTGAGAAAATCATTTCACTTCCCGTCTCTGAACAATTTTTATCATTTGGAATATCCGTTCGTCACGCGTGGATAAAAATGTTTGAATGCTTGCTCCACGTTGCTTATAAGTTGCCTGTTAAAGAATGGCGTACATCTAAAGCTACAGAAGATTGTGTGACCAAAAACAAGTCTCGTATTCAAGAAGCATTCGAAACGGAATTGGTATTGAAAATTGATCGATCAAAGCCAGGATATGGCAATACGAACACTGGAAATGAGGCCAGGCGCTTCTTTAAAAACGCAATCAAATCAAGCGAAATAACAGGTATAGACGTAAATCTGATAAAAAAATTTCACATTATTTTGCAGTGCTTATCCAGCGGATTTAATATAGATGTGCCAAAATTTAAAAATTATTGCCTTGAAACTGCGAGATTGTTTGTATCGCTGTATACTTGGTATTATATGAGTACTTCAGTTCACAAGATATTGATACATGGGCATGAAATAGTTTCTCAGAGTGTGTTACCAATTGGTGAATTAAGTGAGGAAGCATTAGAAGCAAGCAATAGGGATTTTAAAATGTACAGAGAGAATTTTCGTCGAAGGACATTTAGACAAGACACTTTTACAGATATTATGAATAGAATGTTAATATCTTCAGATCCATTTATTACAAACCAGAGAGTAAGGAAGCCTGCAAAAAAAAGTTCCATTTGATACTGAAGCTATTGATATGTTCTTGCAACGCGATTTAAACAAACAACCCCAAATTAACTGCGATTACTTTTCGGACTCACAATAATTTGTAAATTAAATCTTGAAAATATAAATAAAATGTTTTACTTTTATTTAAAACCCAGATACACAAAATATTTTATTTTCAGATTTTCCAACTTAAATTTGTCTCAAAGTAAAGTTATACTGTTCTTCCAAAATCTTAATTTAAAAAGTAAATAAACTGTTAATTTATTATATAATTTTATTTTAAATTGACTGCAGAATGAATAAAAATAATAAGTCCATGATTGTTTACTTTATTTTGTAAATCCAACCCCTCACTTCCCAAAAACTACCAAACAGGCACCATTTTTAAAATGTTATAACGGTTTTTTTCGGAAATCTAAGCAGTTATAGTTATTTTGACTTAGGATTTGAATTCAGCACACCCAAATCCTTTAGAAAAATATATTTCAACTAAAAGGCTCATAATTATCACCGTCAAACGGCCATTTCTGCCCCACTGTGCGTCGCCACAGTTGTCGGGAATATGCCTTTGTAGTGCGCCCGTGCGCAGTGGCATTTAATTTTAAACATTTATTTATCCTCCAGAACGAGTCTAATTAGATCGGAAAATTGCTTTACAGCTCCCATTTCTTTGTTTGCTTCCCGCCGGGAGAGTCATAAGAATTAATTTCATTTTTCTCTTTATTGGTCTCCTCGGGATCTGAAGGAGGCGTACGCGATGAAAATGCAAATTATGTCGTCATCAGTGATGTCCTTGGAT
The DNA here is from genome assembly GCA_955652365.1 of Eristalinus aeneus. Classification (NCBI taxonomy): domain Eukaryota; kingdom Metazoa; phylum Arthropoda; class Insecta; order Diptera; family Syrphidae; genus Eristalinus; species Eristalinus aeneus. Next base: position 87,480,796 of record OY019131.1, on the reverse strand, counting down.
TTGTTAATTATTCATCATTCGGAAGCTCGGGGCTCTTGGTCAATCTAGCCCCATCTTCACCGGTTGACTTTTATAACAATGAACCGAACATTGTTCTAAATCGAATTTTTCTTTCCCCCGACCACCACATCACTTTACAGTAAAAATCTAACAGAAAAGTGTGTAGCATGTCAAGAAATGGCGTCAGCATTAAGGAAATTTGCGGCGCGTACAATGTCTTTCGAACAAAGATGCTTATCGGAGCTCAGCATTTCAGGGGTTTGGAAGTGAAATGAATGACTAGATGAATTCAATTGAGATTGTGCAAATGGGCCCCCCAAGCCGAATTGATAATGGATACACAACATCCACAACCGCGTTGGCCTGGAATGAACTACGAATATCCGTGCTATTATTTTTTACAACTTTCGACCTGGATTTCCTCAACAACAGTGCATCGATGAACTTAATTTAATTTTTGGCAATGCAGTTCCATCAAGGACCAGTGTTTTTCGATTGTATGGAGATTTAAACCGCGGTCGTAGTTCACTCTAAGACGAATTTCGTGAAAGTCGTCCAAAATCAGTTGATGTTCCAGAAACCATTAATGCTGTGCACCAACTGATATTGCAAGATCGTCATGTGACCTATCGTGAGATTGAAACAACCTAAGGCATTAGTGGGAACAGCATATAGTCAATATTGCATGATCATTTGACCGTCAAAAAAATTGGTTAGTGTTGGATCCCACACAATTTGTCAATCGCTAAAAAAAAAAGGTTCGTGTCGATTGGTCGAAAGAATTGCTCCAAAGATACGATCGCGGTGCTTCGAAACACGTCTTTGACATCGTTACAGGTGATGAATCGTGGATTTATGCGTATGAGCCCGTAAGTAACAGCAGTCGACTGTATGGGTGCTTCAAATTGAGCCAAATCCAACAAAAGTTGCTAGCGCACGAAGCACTTCCAAGCAAATGGTCGAGTGTTTTTTTCGGGTAAACTGGACATGTCGCAACCGTACGACTAGAACAACGCAGAACAGTCAATTCTGAGTGGTACACAACCATTTGTTTGCCAATTGTCTTCCAAGAAATCAGGAGAACCAACCGCCGAAGACGGACGATTCTTCACCGCGACAATGCGAGCTCTCACACATCGGCTCAAACAACTGCACTTTTGAGCACTCAAAACATCGATTTGATGAGTCATCCGCCGTATAGTCCTGACTTGGCACCGAATGACTTCTTTTTATTCCCGTACGTAAAAAATAAAATGAGAGGTCAACGTTTTTCGACACCTGAAGAAGCGGTTGATGCGTTCAGAATGCATGTTCTGGAGATACCTCAATCAGAGTGGTAAAAGTGTTTCGACAATTGGTTCAAACGCATGCAAAAGTGTAGTAGATCTGATTGGGGAATATTTTGAAAAGCAATAAAGCTATTTGCTATGATTCATATTTGTTTTTGTTCTCTAATCCCGAAATAGTTAGTTAGTTAGTTTGACTTTTATTTTCAATAAATGTTTTACAATGTAGAGTTTAACCTAAGTTACTTATGGTTTGGCCTATGGCCGTCTACCAGGTTAACAAAACACATACTTAAATTTTACATTAAAAACATTACTCTATCTGTGATAACTTTTTATAACAAAGTGCTGCTACTGAATAATCGTATAAGGCCTTCCATCCTTTTTCTCTATTTAAAATTAACATTACTTAATATTCGTCTAAAACATGTTTTTCGAAAATTGTTAGTCGAAATTCTTTTAGAATCGGACCAACACCAATAAAATGTAAGATGTCTTCTCTCTTCCTCATGTTACATAGGTTACAAAGAATTGGTAAACCTGGTCTGTGGGGATAAAGTTTAACTCAACGAGTTCCCATCTCGGTTTAAAAATTGTGCTTATTTTGTCGATTGAGTGACTGTCAAGGAAGTATGTTTTTTTTCGTTTAAAAATGGTTTAGTTTACTCTAGTAGTTCCTAAACAAAGAAGATTCAGCTTCTTCGACATATTGGCCATATGTATGTCTACCGAAATTCTCCAAAACTGAGTTCATTTTTTTTCTTAATAGATGAGGAGGCTCGTCCGCCTCAATAGACAGATTTAAACTGTTTTTTTCCATTCCTCGCAAATGTATCCGTTTGTTCTAATTAAATTTCTTAAAACTACTTTTGGTATTCTGCATTCGCTTATCTCTAGTATTTTTAAAATATAGTTGAAGTGCATTTTGAGGGTATACAAGAGCAACGGAGAAGTTCCCGTTTCAATATGTAGCATATAGTTGGGGTTATATTTTGGTTACCGAAAGACCTTCTTCAAAATGTAGCGAAGGAATTTTTCCACAGCATCGTAGCCTTTGTAACCCAATACCTGAGCTCCGTAGAGCATTATAGAAGCTGCGGTTGAGTGAAATAAAGTTTGTTTTGCACTTTTCGAAACATATTTATTTTTGAAGTAACGAAATCCCGAAATATAAAAGGCAATCCTTGTATAAAATACGTTTTGACAAGTTAGAGCGGCGTTGGGCTGATTGTATCACTCTGGAAGGAATCTATGCTGATGAATAAAATCGAATTTTGTCAAGAAAATGTGTTTTTATTGTTTAGTCCAGGCACTTATTGAGTGATGTGTTACATCGCTTTAAATGGTCTTTCAATTCTTGGTTAACCCAAGGTTCTTACACCATAATATGGTCTGAGTGATGCCCAAATCTTGGGAGCGTCGAACGCTCTACCACCTGCTTTTAATTCATACATATTCATACTTTATTTGTAAAGTAAATAGGCCGCCGTTAGTTCAGTTCTAAGTTTAATAAACAATGCTTCTTAAATTCTTCCGGTTATCCCAAAATAAATACGATCAATAATTCTCTCTGTCAGCCTTCAATATATTAATGTTAACGCTCTTAATGTTGCGATCACCTTATCGGAATTTTGGTGGAAAATGTTTATATATAATATTTATGTACAGACGCTGTTCAATGTTTACCGTTGTAAACTATTTAATTTACATAATTAACCGCCTGCAACAGTTTGATTATTAGTAAAAGAGTGCGTTCAAAGATTTGATTTACATTTGTTAAGTCTCTATTGGGAAACCATTTATTGAGATTAAGCAAAGTATTGAGAAGAAACTTGTTCTTTATTTTATTTTATTGTGTTTTTTGTAAGCACAGGTTTTATCTTATCCATAAATATAAAACTCAAAAAATTTAGCTGAATACAAATAAAGCGGTTGAAGATAACACATCGCCAACGACAATGACCGCCAGATGTATGACCTTGATCGCATATTGCATTAGCCAGTAAGCAAGGGATATGCTGACACAACATGCACGCGCTTCTGATCAAATAACAGCGTTCAGCGAGTGCACTTAAATATGATCCGCGACATGGGTACCGAACACGAGCATGAGAGCCACCAAGATGCATGGGAAACACCTGTGTCAGCATATAGGCGAGGTTTATGCGAGGTATCATCGGGGGAACAGCGACTTGGACTGGGCAGTCACTAGGCGGGATTAGTCGTAATAGAATTAAGAACAAATTGTAAATTAAAAGTCGAACAGTTGGGCCAGCATGAAGGTTGGTGTTCACGTTTTTTTTGGATTCCGCTTCCGGGAATCCTTTAACTTTAATATGACTGCAACCACCAAAATAAGTACTGACCGTTATCGCTTCCCATATTACGACAATCAAAATTTAATTTACTAATCCAGAGTGTTGCAAAATTCACTTTGTTGAACATTATTCTACGCATCATATCAAAGATCAATAGGCATTTCTTCGCATTCCGGATTAAGCAAATTGAGGCAAAGTACATGAACGCTTCCTGGGAAATGAGGCTTCACCTTTGTGCTAATGTACATATACATTTATGGGGTAGTAAAATCTAATCACAAATTTGTTTTAAGCTTATTATCAATTATTCAGCTTGTTAAATTTTATGTTTTATACAGCGCCTACTCGTGATGGAAGAAAATTTTGATTTTTTGAGACAAACATAAATACGTTGCATCTCGAACGTCCTTATTTTTTCATCTTTGAAGAACTCACGTTGAACCACACAAGATGCCCTAACACCATAACTGGCTGCTTGCAAAACAATTTAACGTTGGAGCGGAGGCAGGTGTTACTTTCCAGCTTTCTTATTTTGAGATCATTCCCTTAAATTAAGTGTAACTTTAATTTAGTAGTAGATTTTCAACTTATTTGGCCTAAGTCGTAATCTTGCTCAAGTAGGCTAAGATTTTTAAGTGGTTCGCTAAAGGAAAGTGTGTTAAAGTAAGGCCATCTGACCAGATTGCATCTAACAAATCAATCTGTTCTATATAAAACGAACCGAAATACATATGCCCGTCTCAGGGGTATACCAGGTATACTGGTATGAAATGAAAACAATACACTAATTATTAATGGGAAAGTAATAATATTTTATTCAAAGTATTGACCATTATTTTCTACACATTTTCACCACCTTTCTGGCAATTTGTGAATACCACGCCAATAAAATTGCCCGTCTTTTAAAGCACACCAATCAGACACCCAATTTTCGATCTCCTCGTAGGAATCAAAGTGCTGCTCAGCCAATTCGTGTTCCATCGATGAAAACAAATGGTAGTTGGAAGGAGCCGAGTCTGGTGAATACGGCGGGTGGGGTAGCTGCTCCCAGCCAAGTGTTTTGATTGTATCCTGACCCGGTTTTGCTTTGTGTGCAGTTGCATTGTCATGGAGCAAAATTACCTTGCCGTGTCTTCTGGCCCACTCTGGTCGTTTCTCGATCAATGCATGGTTCAAATTGATCATTTGTTGTCGGTAGCGATCAGTATTAACGGTTTCACCAGGTTTTAGGAGCTCGAGGTACAGCACACCTTTCTGGTCCCTCCAAACACACAGCATTGCCTTCTTGCCTAATCGATCTGGTTTTGCAGTCGATGTTGATGGTTGTCCCAGATTACCCATGATTTTTTCCGTTAGGGATTCTTAAAATAAATCTATTTTTTTATCGTCAGTAACAATCCGATGCAAAACCGATTTCCTTTCGTGTCTTTGAAGCAAAATTTCACAAGAGTTCTTTCGGTTTTCCATTTGACTCTCATTCAATTCATGTGGCACTCATTTTCCACACTTTTGGATCTTTCCCATAGCTATATGGTTTGCAATTCGGCGTCTTCAAGTATGTTGCTTCTGATAGAGCATGATCACCATATGTCTCGACAAGCATTCGATGCGACTCTGCAGCACTTTTCTTCAAATGAAAACAAAAAATTAATGCTTTCCACAAATCATCACTTTCTGGTACCAACTTCGACATTTTTAACACAATGAAAAATTATGATGTTGTCTGTTCAATGACTTGATCTACACTAAATATTTTTTACAGATGTCATAGCAAACAAAAAAAAAACAAAAAAATAAGGGCTCGTTTACAACAAATGTTCCCTATCGAGACATTTGTATCTTGACGCTCACTTTATACTGGTATACTCATTTTAAGCATTTCATTGAGTACATTTGTGTTAATTAAATTATATTACATTTGAATGATCATTGACGCTGATCCATAATGCTGTCACAAAAAAAGGTTCGACAAAAATGCACCCACCGTCGCTTTATTGAGATGACAACATGATCCAACTGTTACAGGTCGTTGAAATCTAACTACAAGTAGATCATTTTAAAGAAGGACAAAGATAAGCTCTCATATAGAAACCATTTGCTTGCCTGTCCCAAGACCCAGTTAATTAACTTGTTCTACTGCAACTAGTTCTTTTAACTAGTTCTGCTGCACAAATTCTCGTGCGAGTAAGCATCGACTATTGCAGACATTGCTCGCGCCCTGAGGGTAATTTGTCTTGCCAACCAAGTGCAGAATGGCTGTGTACAAATGAAAGGCAAACACCGAAACAGATTGCGATCCTCAGCGTTATTTCTACTGTGATTGTCCTGTAATGGCTGTACCCTGCATTCCGCGGGGACTCACCTTAAAGAAGCGAGCGTACATCTGGATGTAAACGAGTTCCCATCTTGAATGACTAAGCATTTCCCGGGCGGGCTAGGAGTTTCCTCTTAAATGTCTCAAAATATGACGAAAACTCTTTGAACCTTAAACTCATGCCAGACGAAAACCCCACATCTACACATGAGCTCCACGACGACATTGTCTCCGGCAGACTTCTGAAAAAATGTAAATCAGTGTCTGGTTCAGCTGCTTCGCACTCAAAGAGGGATGTACTTTGCATACAAGCAAATAAACCCAGTCAAAAACGTCTCCTTTTTCTTGTTTATTGACTTTTGTGTTGACTATTAATTCAAAGCTGTAGTGGTTGGGTTAGAAATACTTCCCCCTGGGGTTTAACATTCTCGAAATTTAAAAGTTTTTCTTTGAGATCCTTTAGGCATTAATTCAATAGTAAAACTTAAAGTAAACCGATAGGGCGGCAAATAAGACAATCGATCGCTGTTTGAAAGTCGGCTGTTTAAAAGCAGACGTGGGTGTGAAGATAATCGCACACACAAGTACAGGAATCCACCGACATCTTCGATGGTGAGCGTTTTTAAGGACATCCATCAGAGTCCCTATCACTGCCACCCCGATGCGGTCATGTTCTTCCGCTGACGTGTGACAGTTTGCAGGAAACAGCATCCTGAAACGAATGCCTATTCCCCATCATGCACGACTATGCCGACAAACACTCAAGATAGAAAAAAATATACATTCCTCGATACCGAGTAAACCAGGGAGAGTCCCGCAGGATACGTGTGGTTGCGATACAAAGATGGACTGGTATTCGCTTCCCCTTAGTCGCACGTGTACTTGTATTGAAAGCCATCAGGTGAAGCCCTTGTCGGGAGCACAATTATCTGTCGTCGTGTAGCACAGAGTCTATTGAAGTTTGTTGGGCGACGGATACCCCTTGACTATGGTTTATATGTGCCGTCAGCAGCTGAAAGTGTGACAGATAAATTAATGTCCTTAGACCACCACCACAAAATGCTGCAGACCGAGGCACGTCAGTATTCCATAAAATTTTAAAATCGATGAAGTTGTCAGATGCATACATATGCAACAATCCTTCTTTGTGGATACACAAATGTGTACACTGCTAGATATGTACACACGATCTTGTAAATGGATTTCAAACATGCCTTTAAATTCAAAAACTGCAGAAATCTGTTGGTTCACTCAAAATACGCTTAAAATTTAATATAGAATAGCGCATTGGGCACTACTACGCGGAAAAATTAAACACCAGTCTTGTCTTGTAATTATTACGATAATCGTTGGAATTCGAACTAAATCGGCCAAACTTTTGGTCAAAAAATGCTATGAGAACAAAATAATGTTGCCTCTTTTTAGCGTTTGGCATAATCTGCGTACAATTTACTAAAATAATAATTAACATAAGGAACCAATTTAAAAATTGTCTTAGAACTAATTGACAGCATTTTCATTCTCACATCAAGTGTATATCTTTCGTCAATCCATCAAGCACTTAACCAAAAGGACGAACATTCACAAACAAGAATGGCTCCACTTCAACTGTGCACTTAATCCCATGGAACGGAAACAGAATGCTGTCGCACGGCGTGAACCTCCTATCACACGTGAGTAATTGATATAATCTTTCATCCCCGTGCTAAGAAGTATCCCCGCCACTCCATCAGCGGCAACAGCTACAAAAAGAAATAATCAACCTCTGCCAGACTCCCGTCTCATATTTTATGGACACTTCACTCTGATTTGCACCCATCTGGCAATTCCCAGAGCCTACCAGAAAAAAGGACTCAACTCGAGAAAACTAAAAAACACACGAAAAAAACGAAATTGCTCAAAACCACGTTGCTCATAGCAGCAACTTTTGTTTGCCGTGTGAAAACAATGAAGACAACACTGAAGAAAGCCGGGTTGGGGGAGGGGAGTTTGGGTGGCACCGAACTGAAAAGCCTTGCTTTTCTTCGTTTGGTAATCGAGTGACTCACTGCACAGCCGCACTAACACTAACAATCACACGACGATGAGGACAAGAAAAAACTGCGAGTCGTGCACACGACCACAGGTAGTATGACACACCCACAGAGCTGCGTTTTACGCGCGCTGGGGGCTACTGTGGGATTGTTTCCTTTAATTTGCGAAAGGGTTTAAGACGGTTTAGACGACTTACTCGCAACAGACGTGTGGACTCCGACGCGGAGCTCACAGTACTTTCTCCGGTGACAAGCAGGTTGCAATTGACAACAGCGAGAGGGCACACGAGTCAGCACGGTGCTGCCGGAGCGAGGTATGTACACGAGTCAGCACGACGCCGCCGGACCGAGGTACTCATGAGTTCGGCTGTGGTGAAGAATTTGGTTGTGTTGGTGTAAGTGGTGTCAGTAATGGCTCTCTAATGGGGCTAAGCGTGGTGAAATTGAAAGATTGCATACTTTTCGCTGTTCGAACACAGTTTGGGGAGATTTGTGAACGACTAAGTATGTTTTCAAAAGCTTTGCTTGATTTCTACAAATGATTCTACACATGACTACGTGTAACACACTCAGCCTTCCTGAAGGTAGAATGAGGCACTTTAAGCTGCCAACCGACTCTAGAATTGAAAGACAGAATTTACGCACAGTTTCACAAATATCTTTTATAACTGGAAACAAGTGCGGCACGGGAGAAGTCTCATGCTAATACGGAAGAAGTTTCATGCACAGAAGAAAAGCCTAATTGTACGTCTGAAAAACGTTTTTTTTAACCGCCTTTGTTTTTTCACAACCTCTGAGCTTACGAATTTTGAAGATGCAAGGTAATACAATATACAGGGTTTTAATACGAACTTCAAATATTGGGGAGCAAGCTCTATGAATGACGCCTAATCCCTTTAAGGTTTGTAACTAGTTCACAGAGTAGCACTTCCAAATCGGGCTATGCTATGGTAGAGTGGAAAGAAATAAGGATGTTTTAACTCCAATTAGTAAGGCAGTTTTTCCGCTTAGTTTAAATTCAAATTATTCAAAATTGAAATGATTCAAAAATATTACTGAGATTCTGAAATTTATTTATTTAAAAAAATAAAAACTAGAAAACGCTTCTGTGTGTGTCTCTGATTAAGCGGATGTGGGCTCTGTATAAGATCACGCAGTTATATAATAATAATATTAAATAACGTTAATATAGCAGACCTGGTAATCTTGTTGTAGGAAGGACACATTAAATAAAGGGACGGCTGTATTTACCCAGTCGGCTGGGTGATGTGGGAACAGGGTAGGCACCTGCCGATGCCCAGCTGTTGTAACTGTCTTCCACACATCAATTGTGCCTATTCTACCTCCACCAGCCACCGGTTACTGGTTATTGTTCATCCGAACTCAATTTGCTAAACCTATAAGTGCGACCTCCGCCAAAGAGGTATAAAAAGGGCCTGGTCCTCCAGGTTGGGGGTGTGCATCGGAGTAACTGTCCGGCCACATTCAAAAAATACCAGTTACGAAACGACCGAATGCCTCGGGTACGAATGGATACACTGTTAACGACCCTCGCAAACGCACAAAGGATAATGATTTACGGATCTGCACGTGGAATGTGAGGTTCCTAAACAGACCACGTGCAGCCGATGAACTTGCGGAGGCCCTGGACTGCTATAAAGCAAACATTACCGCGATTCAGGAAATGCGATGGGATGGGCCGCGCAAGAGAAGAGTGAAAATGCGACATATACCACGACGACTGCAACAGGAAAAGAGGGAAACACTTACTTGGTTGCGGTTTTGTTGTTCGAAGCCGATTTGGGCAAAAAGCTTAAGCTTCCAATATATAAGCGAACGCCTCAGAACAATTCGCATCAAGGCTAAATTCGGGAATATAAGCCTAATATGCGCCCACGCCCCAAAAGAGGAAAAAGCTGACAGAAGTAAAGAGGACTTCTATCACCTTTTAGAAAGAACATAAAATCGATGCCCCAGCTACGACACCAAGATCGTTCTAGGAGATTTCAACGCTCAGCTGGGAAGAGAAGAATTCTTTGCTAAAGTCATCGGAAGACATAGCCTGCACGCCAACACTTCCGGAAACGGACTCAGGCTAGTTGACTTCGCCTCGGGGCGAAATCTCTCTGTGACCAGCACGCGGTTCCCACACCACAACATTCACAAAGGTACCTGGCGATCACCCGATCAATCAACCGTCAACCAGATTGATCATGTTTGGATCGACGTCAGACACTCCTACAGTATTCTCGATGTCCGAACCTTCCGAGGTGCAAACATCGACTCAGATCATCACCTTGTTGTAGCCGAGGTAAGAACCCGGATATCGAGAGAGCAACGGAGTCGAGACAGGCCAAAACGGTTTGATGTTGGAAAGCTACAATCGCAGCCGATCGCTAGAGCCTTTGCCGATCGATTCTCCCTTAAACTATCTCAAAGTTCGACGCTGCCTTCACAAACCGCCGCTGATGTACTGGGTTTAACGCCACCACCTAAGAGGATCCCATGGTTTGACGACGAGTGCAGGCAGGCGCATACAGCTAAACAAGAAGCATACAAGGCAACGCCGCATCGAACGACGAGAGCTGCTTGTAAGTTCTACAAACAGAGAAGAAGGGAAGAGAAGCGGCTTCTCAGAAGAAAAAAGAGCACGAAAACCGCGCGGTCGAGGAAATGGATAGGTGCTATGGCAGGAATGACGTCCGAAATTTTTACCGCAAGATAAAACAGTTATCCGGTGGTTATAAGCCTGCCGGGACCAAAATGCACAACTGATGGTAGAGTTGCAGTCGGTGCTGAGAATCTGGAAGGATAATTTCTGCAGACTCCTAAACGGCGATGACGATCCAAATCCCGCTATTAGGCAGAATGTCCCACTCAATTTGGACGACGATGGACAAGAATTCTGTCCCCCCGACTTTGACGAGGTCAAGATAGCAATATCGAGACTGAAGTCGAACAAAGCTGCTGTTGCGGACGGACTATCTGCAGAGCTGTTCAAAGCGGCTGGGGATGAGCTGGTTTGGTGCATGCACCAGCTCATCTGTGAGATATGGTCAGAGGAAAGCATGCCCGACGAGTGGAATCTCAGTATCGTTTGTCCGGTCCACAAGAAAGGAGACCTCTTCGATTGCGCCAACTACCGAGGGATCAGTCTCCTTAACATCGCATATAAAATTTTCTCTGGCGTACTGTGTGAGCACCCGAAACCGTTCGTCAATAACCTGATCAGTGTGGTTTCAGACCAGGGAAGTCCACAATCGACCAGATCTTCACACTGCTGCAGATCCTGGAGAAGTCCCAAGAAGTACAAATCGACACCCACCATCTATTCGTCGATTTCAAGGCCGCGTATGACAGCGTGCATAGAGACGAGCTATACAGTGCCATGTCTAGTTTTGGCATTCCTATTAAACTCGTCAGATTGTGTAGGATGGCGATGGATAACTCTTACTGCTCTTTCAAGGTCGGTAACGAACTCACCGAGACCTTCGATGTCAAAAAAGGATTTAGACAAGGCGACGCGCTGTCATGCGACTTCTTTAACATCATTCTTGAGGGGATCGTGCGGAACTCACACGTTAACATCAGAGGCACGATCTTTTCTTTTAAGTTTTTCTTTTATATCCATCACAGAGTAACACAAAACACTACGTTCTCTAAGTGTTAACTCTCAGTATCGCTTTACACAGCAGATGTTTGCTGAGCGACTTAGGATCATCTACAGACTCTTATCGTCTTACAGATTACTTCAATAAAAAATATTAATTCAAATACGATGCAATAATCATGTTTTTAAATTCTAACCGTGGCAAGTTAAAATCAAATTCGTTGCAAAGATAATTAAATGTATTTATACACCTTGTAATAGGTTCATTGCGACCATAATTGGTACTATGCCTTTTGTCAAAAAGTAGGTTTCTCACCCGTAGAAATCTTTGGGGAGCATATATATTTATAAGAAAAAGTAATTCTGGTGAATTTAACTGATAATTAATATCAGTTAAAAATAAAGTTCCTAAATAATTAGGAAGATCTTCAAAGGAATACAACTTTCGGAAAGCATATCACGTGAAATTCTTTTGAACTCGTTCGAGTCTAAGTTCTTGATTATCGTAAGGTGAGTCCCAGACAATGGATGCAAATTCCAAATAGGGTCTTACTAACGAAACAAAGATGGCCTTTAAACTGGATATGTCGCGAAAATCTTTACTATTTCTTTTGAAAAATCCTTACATAGAATTCGACTTTGCAATGGTGTAATCATAATGTAGTGAGAAATCCAACTTGGGGTCGAATATTACTCCAAGGTCTTTAACTTCTTGTAGGCGATCCAGTTTATATTTATTGATAAAATAATCATAAACAATTGGAGATGTTATTCTATGTGCCGTAAAAATTTTACATTTTGAAATGTTTAGATCTAGAGCATTATATTTACACCATTCCGCTAGGTTATGTATATCCAACTGAAACTTAATGCAATCAGCTATACTGTTAATCGACAAAAATAATTTAAAGTCATCCGCGAATGTTAGAATTTCGCAGAATCTAAATATTTCGTGAACATCTTTTAAAAATAAAAGAAATAATAATGGGCCCAAGTGGCTACCCTGTGGCACGCCAGATGTTACCTTTAATACGCGAGAAATATAACTATCGACCTTAACCATTTGCTTCCTCCCCTTTAAATAATTTGAAAACCATTCTAGCATTGCTGAATGAATTCTCATGGATTTAAGTTTGTTTAAAAGCAAAGTGTGATGCACTTTATCAAAGGCTTTCGAAAAGTCAGTATAAAGTACATCAACTTGTAGGCGATGTTCTATATTTGTAAATATATAATTTGTAAATAAAGATAAGTTAGTAGAACATGACCTACCTCGCATGAAGCCATGTTGTCTATTTGAAATAAGCTCTTTTACTATAAAATACATTTTTTCTTTTACGAGGCTCTCAAACAATTTTGGAATGGAAAAAAGCTTTGATATAGGCCGATAGTATTTTTTTTTTGTTTTTAACCCGCTGTTATAAAGTGGTGTTAAATAGGAATACTTCCATTCATCTAGGAATTCAACCTTTTTTAGCGATTGATTAAATATAATTATAAGAGGTCGATACAATGAACAACAATATTTTAAAATTGCTGCCGGGACCCCATCAAGGCCTGGGCTGTAATTAAGTTTAAGATTTTTCAATTCGTTCATTAGATCGTCATTCGATAATTGCAACGTACCTAAGTCCAGAATTTCAGGTATTTTTGAGTAATAGTTCATCGTTAAATGGTCCTCGGTTTCATTATAAACTGACTCAAAAAAGTCGGCAAATAAATCACAAGTTCCATTTAAGTCATTTGAAATTACGTTTCCAAGTTCCATTGATTTAGGCAAGCCTAAAGAATTTCTCTTAGATTTAACGTACTTCCAAAATGCTGAACTATCGCTCTTCACCGAAGATTCTACTGACAAGATATATTGCCTGTATAGATATCTATTCAAGAACTCATACTCTTTCCTAAGTCTCAAAAATCTTTCACGGTTTGATGTCGATTTGTTTGAAACAAAGATAAAATATGCTTTCCTTTTGACATTTCTTAAATTAACCAACTGTTTATTTGGCCATGGAGTTTTGAACCGATAATTCCGACGCATTTTTGGAACAAATAACTCTATACCAGAATTCAATTTATTTATAAACATATCATAATTAATTACCTTTCAAATCTGGAGAATTTAAGATGGCATCCCAGTTGACATTTTTTAAATAATCCATCAGAGCAACGAAGTTGGTTTTACGAAAATTGAAACTTAAATTGGCAATATTACTATTTTTGTCGCTACCGTAGTTAAGGAATTCGAATTCCAACAACAACGCTATATGATGTATTTTATTTGAATCAATTAGATCCAATGCTTCCACTAATGTATAGTTTATGTCGTTATTAAGAAATATTAAATCTAATATTCTATTCAAACTATTTTTAATATTATTTACTTGAAATAATCCCAACGATAAAAGTCCATCAATTAGCAAATGCCCATTCATGAGTAACATTAAATGGGATTAAATTATCATCACCATCTATATTCCTCCAAGTAACATCACCAATATTGAAGTCTCCTAGTACGCACGGTATTTGGGAGGCTTCAAGACGAGAAATGACACTACTAATGTTGTCAATGTGTTTTTGATACACATTGGTAACACTTTTTGGTGGAACATAGGAGTCAAGAATAAACATTTGATAACGGACGTCTGTAACAAAATCTACGCACACACACAATTGCTCCACATCAGTTTTCGAGTGCATCAACGCAATTTGCCGGCTGAGAAGGCGAGATGAGACAGCTATTATGACTCCCCACCCATCTCCTTAATCGATTTGCATCGATCATTCCGGTAAACGACATAAGACGCGTCGAAAATCTCCGCAAAGCAAATGTCTGGGTACAACCATGTCTCTGTTAAAACAACAACATCATATTGGTGTTCCGAGAGCGAAATATAAACATAATATTTATTTTCGTTCTCATTCCACCAATATTTTGATAATACAGAGACATTCGACGGAGGTGCATTGCCCTCGCAGCTGATCATTGTTTATGTTTTCGCTGTGGCGGGCAATGCAACTCCGTTTTTTTTATGAAATTCTTAATTCTAATTCCCGATGGCCAGTTTGATGGGCTTAATGCGCGCGCGTAAGCACTTTCTGGCACTGTTATTTTAAAATTGACAAATCTTAATTTGGTTAAGTCCGCGGTTGAGCTAACCAATTTAGTACATGTAATTTTGTGGTCGGAAATGTTCAATTTTGTTGAAATATAACTTTTCACCATACTCTCTGTAGTGTCAACACCAGCGGCATGTATTTCTTTGATACGAACCGCGACAAGTTCGGAGGCTGACACATCATTGCCTACAATTTTTTTATTTTTCTTAACGCGTTTAGTGTTTTTTTTTTTCATTTTTTTTATTTATAACTTTTTCCCACTTTTCTTTTTCGTTATTAATATTGCTCGGTGCACCAATGACATTTTCCGCTGGCAAGGCAGTTTGCTGTTCTATTGGTCCTTCCGTTAATAAACGCATTCCGTTGGTATTCGTGTTGGGTGAAGAATTTTTTTTCAATTCGCGAATATCCGATTTAATTAAGCTCAGTTCATTCGTTAATGAAGTGAGCTTACTTATTAAGCCCAAAAATGACACATTGTTGCAGATTTTGCACACATTGCCGGTTGATTTTATGAGCTGGACAGCTGTCGCGGGTAATTCCACACATTTGATGTGAATTTTTCTGCAGCAGAATCCATCGCAACTCATGACATCGGCCGACAATATGCCAGTATTGCACTCTCCACAATTATCTACCATTTTTGATATTTTTATGTTAATTTCAATAATTATAATCGATATTGGAAGTTAAACAAACGAACGGACGATGTTCAACGCTTGATACTTCAGTGACAACTAATCTTCCACAAGTCCGTTCAACTGCTAGCTTATGCGGATGACATTTATGTCATCAACAATAGCTCCAAAATCGGTTGCAAAAACAATGACAACACGAACAAAAATATCAGCTCCTGCTGCAGCATCGTCTCCAGCAGCAGCAGGGGAAGTAATTACGTACTCCATCGTAGACGATGATGACGTCGTATACGAATTTGAAGAGGGGGAGGGCCGCTTCTCTTATGGAGGAAGCGGCAACTCCTTCTGTGTGTTGGCGACATCCGAATCGGATGACGAGGAGGAAGAAGAAAGAGAGCTCGCAAGGTAAAGGTAAAGGATAGACGAGCAGCGAAAAGGGCCAGGGAAGAAGTTGAGTAGCAGCAACAACAACAACTACAGCAGCAACCACAGCCACAACGGGAGAAGCAGCGTTCTAGTAAAAAAAAGCCATTCACAGCTGACAAAGGCTTAAAAAAGAAGACGGGTCAACAACCTCCAAGGAGGCCCTGGCGCAGATAGCCAACAAGCAACTCACCCAGCTGAAGAAGGGACAAAATTCAAAAACACAGCAACAGAACCAACAGCAACAACAGAAACAGCAGACAACACAGCAGGAGCAGCAGACGCAGCAAAAACAACAATCGCAGCATCAGCCAAGAAAGGAGAGATGTCCCCCAATAAGCCCTAAGGCTTAGCCCCTAAGGCTTAGTGTCCAGTGCTTCTCACTAGACTCATTTAGGAAAATTAGGGAAAAATTAGCGGCGACGGAAGCCGACTTTTATACATTCACCCCGAAGGTTGACAAAGTCCAGTCAATGCTGCTGAAGGGCGTGAATCCTTCTATGGACCCAAAGAAGATCCTCGATGAGTTGCGCCAAGCTAAAGGCGACGACTTTCATTCCTCGCATGCCAGCTACCGCTGTTACACCGACCCTCTCCTTCGCCAACGTGGCGTCTGGTAGAAGGGCGGCACAACAGACAGTTCGTGGTTCGGGAACCTAAGCAACCGGAAGAAGAAAGCAAGTCTGTGCTGCGGAGTGTACAGGCCTTGCATACTAAAGTGCAAGGCATGCAAGCACAAATGCAAGCACAGACGGCAGAGATGCAGCATAAGAGATCTTGTGTACACATTAAGGCAGCCGTTATTGAAAATGCGTTGTTGTCAACCACAATTTTTAATTTCTTTGCACTTAGAGTTTTCATTAACTCCATCTTCCGAAAGAGAGATGTGAATTTTACTGTCACTATGGATGAATTTTCAGCAGCATTATTAATATTGTTCACCGCTCCTTTACTCATACCCTTTATCATGCAAGTCTCAATGTCGGTTTTGCTCTACTTGCATTCTAACTTTATAAGTTAGAAATTGAATGACAGTTTCTTATGCATTTGCATTCGACCTACAATGTCAACCGCATTTTATTTTTCTCTTTGTTACCTTGTATTGATCTTGAATTCCAGAGAGCTTACCGTTTCCATTAGAGCAACATTTTCCTCCTCCAAAGATTTGAATTTAAGAGGAGAGATTTGCATTGCTGAAATTTCAGAATCTCTTCAAACAGTATTTCTAGTGTAATTTTTTTTTGTCAGGAGCAGCATTGTTTGATGTTTCGAGGTTCCGGTGAAAAAGTTTGTGTGGGTACTTCACCCACCAAGAGAGATTTACGTCTTTGATTACAGGAGCTCTGACACTTGTATATTAGTTAACTCTTTTCGTAGAATTAATTTTCTCTTCTTTCTAATTTTGCACGTTTTTTCTAAGATCTTTAATTCGGTCAACTTTTAAATTGCACATAGCACACCTCATTTTCATAATTTATTATTATATTTATATACTTAAATATATTTATATATTTACTTTTTGTAATTCACCCAGCATTTAAATAAATACGAATATCGAAAATATTAATGATCAATAATAAGAGGACTAAAATAAGAGGGAAATACCACAGACGTGTAACTCCAACAACGACTATGACTATTGATGGTGGACACGTGTTCCAAGCGTAATTTAATTGCAGGTGTCAACTGTCGGAAAAACTGTTCACTCGGAAAAAAATCTGCCACCGAAATTTCCATTCCACGACAGATTCAATTTGCCATCACCTGAGGGGTGACATGTCACCTAAAAGATGTGTTCCGGGGACAGGGAAAATAAATCATTGTGCTCCACTGTCTGGAGCGTAACGACAACAAAACTTCGCAGCAATGAATTATATCCCCTATCACTTTCAACTGCTGGCGGCACACATAAACCATTTTCAAATGGTCCTGCCAACCAGAAAATTTTAATAGACACGGTGCTACACGACGACAGATAATTGTGTTCCCGACAAGGGCTTCTTCTGATGGCTTTCGACTCAAGTGCACGTGTGACTGTAGAGGAACAAATACAAGTCGGGTCAGTAACTTCTTTACTTCCAATGCCTAGCCGCATTGATCCTCTCTCATTAACCAAGTCAATCGTCCTCCGAGACTCTCCTTAGTTCGCACGGAATCGAAGAGTGTATATTTTTTTTTATTCTTGAGTGTTAGTCGGTGTCGACGTACAGGATAGGCACTCGTTGCAGGATGCTGCTTGGAATCCTGCAAACTGTGATCCGACAGCGGAAAATCATGGGCACATCGGGTTGGCAATGATGTTCATGAAAACGCGCACCACCGGAGTTGGTTTTCTGTACTTGTGTGTGCGTTTGTCGTCATATAACAGCTTATAAACAGCCGACGACTTCTTAAATAATTGCAAACGAAGGTCTTATGGATGGTGTAAGTAGCCGCGCAACCCGTTCACTTTGAGTTTTATTATTAATTGAATGCCTTCTTACAGCCCGGGGGGATCTCTCTCAATGGAAAGTTTTAAATTTTGAAGATGCACAAACCCGGGGGAATGTATTTTTCCCACCCGACCATTATAGCTTTGGATTTATGGCTAACAAAAACCCAACAAAAAAAAGAAAAACAGGAAGAATAAGATGTCCTTGACAGTGATAATCTGCTTCTATGTACAATACATCCCTCTTTAAGGAGGAATCAGCTGAACCAGACATTGATTAACATTTTTTTCAGAAGTCTGGAGATAATGTCGTGGAGGAGCTCATGTGTAGCTGTGGGCTTCGTGTCAGGCGGGAGTCAACGGTTTAAAGAGTTATTCCACATGAACTGCTAACACGCCCGGGAAAGGCTTAGTCATTCCTTCCAGCATCTTTGCGGTAAGTCTGTGCAACCATCACAGGACAGTCCAAATTCTAGTAACTCCGAGGATTGCAATCTATTTTGGTGTTTGCCTTGTACACACTCATTATTCACTTGCCTGTCAAGGTGACTTAGCAGCAGAGCGGGAGCTATGTTTGCGAAAATCTGCGCGCAGTCACACGGGGATTTGTGCAGCAGAGCTACTTCAAGTTAATTAACTGGGTCTTGGGACAGGCGAACAAGTGGTTCCCTTATGGGACCTTATGTCTACCGTTCTGTGAAATGCCGTACTTGTTTGTGGATTTCAATAGACTTTAAAAGTGGGTTTACAATGTCCTCTCGGCAAGGCGACGGTGGGCACATTTGTGTCGAATCTCTTTTGTGACTTCATTTTGAATCAGCATCAATGTTCATTCATATATGATTTATTTTAGATACTTAAATGCAAGGAATATAGAAATGTACTCCATGAAATGCTTTTAATGATTTCCTTCCCTTTCCCTTTCTCTTCCTCGGTCTGATTGTCAGTAAATAAACGCAGAAGAGGTACTCTTACATTTGCATTTGTGAATGGTTCCCAATCAAATGGTCCAACTTTGCGACACTTTTCTCTGTGTTTAGTTCATGCCCTAAAGCTTCTGGAAATCAAATGAGAAGTGTTCGATAACAAATTAAACTGGCACTTTATAAAAGAACTTTACACTTTAAATGTGGAAAACTAATTTGCTTAATCCGGAATGCGGAGAAATGTCCATTAATCTACCATATGATTCGTAGAATAGCGTACACCACAGTAAAAGTCGCAAGACTTGTCTCCGGATTAGCGGATTGATTTTTCATTTTAATGCGGGAAGTGATAAGTTTTGTTGGCAGTTGCATCCGCATCAACAACCTCATTTGTCTTCAGTTGATTTACCTGATTGTTGTTTACTTACAAACAATTTAATATTATTAATAATAATAAGATAAAACAAATTGATAAGTTGAGGTGGAAATAAGCAAGTTGAAGTTACTTAGTTTGCCTGGAAATCAATTTAAGAACCGATAAGTGATCAATTTTTATAAATCTTTGCTTAATCTCAATTAAGGGTTATCCAAAAGGGACTTTACAATCTTCAGTTTATTGTGTTAATGTATTTTGTCACTTTTAATTTATTGATTGTGCACAACATGCTCAACATGACAAACTACATCAGTCGATATCAGAAATCCATCGAAAAAATATCAAATTAATAAATTAAATTTCTCAAAGAAAAAAAAAAACAAAATCAATCAAAAGCATTTGGAGGAAATGCAGGGAGAGCTGATTTCCAGTGACAACACGGAAATCAGCGAAGAAGACATGGGCAGTAAAAGAAGAAAAACCATGAAGCCGCAGCCGCAGTTTAAAAGGCGTTTGCGTAGCAAACAAAATCTTAAATACGCCCAAATCGACGAAGCTGCAATGTACAGCGGAAATGGGAATGTTTTCGCAAGTCTCGCTTTGTCCAATGCCGAAGACCAGGCCGCCGAAGAAATGGAGTTGGCGGACAAAATAAAAGAGAACAAAGAACTGGAGGCGTTTATTAAAGCCCTCCAACTTAAACTGGATGCCAGGAAAAAGCTGGCCAATGAAAATCCACAACAAGAACTGCAACAATCCAAGCAGCAAGAACCGGAGAACCATCACCAGCAACATCCACAGCAACAACAACATCAACAACAACAACAACAAGAACACGAAAATCAACAACAACAACAACAAAAGCAGAAGCAACAACAGAAGCACAACGAACAAAAACAACAGAAGCAAGAACATCAGACCAACCGAAGACAAAATAATAAAAAAAGAATGCCGCCGATCAACGTAAGCGGAATGGACGCCTTAGATACTATAAAGGTATGCAAATTATCCGTGGGGGACGAGTTTATTATAAAAAATAAAGGTTTCCAAAAACAAACTGTTCACTGTTTATCAGTGAAAAAAATTAAAAAAATTAAAAAAATTAAGGAACAAATGACCACAGCTGGGGTGGAGTTTTTACCTTTACACCAAAAGCGAAAAAGTGCAGACTATTATGCTAAAGGGGCTGGATGTTTCAGCTGATCCAAAGGATGTATTAGAGTCAAAGGCTGAAGATTGAGGAAGCGGAGTTCGTTGCGGTAAACCGCTTCTCCACTGTCCGATCTAGGATGCCGCCTGAGCGTCTGCTTCCCCTCTTCCTCGTACAAGTTACACCAGGAAGCAGAATGGAAAGTTTGAGGAAGATTAAGATCCTAAATTCCCAAATGATTTCCTGGGAAAGACTGAGAAGTGCAAGACGGATGCTTCTCTGCGCAAGGTGCCAAGTTTTTGGACACGCGGCAGGAAACTGCAATAGGCAGCCTAGATGCAGCAAATGCGCAGAGATGCATCTATCGGCGCGCTTTCCGTTGGGAGAGGAGAAAGTAGAGGATAAGACACGCTTGAAGTGCGTGCATTGTGGAGAAAACGGACATCCCTCCAGCTATCGGGGCTGTCCAAAAGTGAAAGAATTCTACAAAAAGGATATACTAAAGAAAGTAAAAGTGGCGGATTCAAGGCCAATGCCAAGAACTCCAGCCACACCTGTTACGCCGGTCATCTTCTAAGCCCAGATGGCGTCAGGTGGGCGACCTTCACAATAGACATTGCCGGCAGTAACGCCGGCACCGGTAAGGGCCCAAATATGGGAATTCCCGAATTGTTCAATCTTGTGTCGACAATGAAGACCAAGATTGAGCGATTAGAAGAGCGTTTGGTGCGAACGGAGCGAGTTTTTTCGTCGAGACTTGGTCAGTCAGGTGCGTATCCATAAGAATGGATACACCAGCTGCTGGAGACCTCTCGATCCTGGCGGTGAATGTGAATTCACTCGTCAGGATCGAGAGAATGTTATTCAACATCAAGGGTTTAATATATAAAGACTTACTTATATACCACCATTCCCCTCATTGCCAACGTTTTTTCTTGACTCATTCAAATATGTCTGGTGTATCAACTTATAATGCAGATATAATCTGTAGTGAAGATTGTTTTAAAATAGAGTGTGTTGATAGTTTTAAATACCTAGGCATAATTTTGGACAGTAAATTATCTTGGACAGCACACACAACTTATCTTAAACAAGATTTAAACAAAATCATTAGATACATGTACCATCTAAGGCTTTACTGCAATTTAAACTGCATTTTAAAAATGGTCTATAATGGTCTTCTCAACTCAAAAATACAGTATGGAATATCATGTTGGGGTGGTGCCTACTATAATAAAATAGAACCACTGCTAATTAAACAAAAACATGCTTTAAGAATTCTACCCAAAGTAAATCGTAGAACATCCAGTTTTGCAATTTTCAAATCCCTTAGTATTCTCCCACTAAGACACCTAATAATTGTTGGCGCTACAGTCCAAAGAGGGATCAGGGCCTAGCTTGCTCATCAACTACTCGTGTTGTGCGCGCTACTGTTTTCTCACGAGTAGAAGGGACCTACAGTTTTTTGCCGACTCCGAACGGCGAAATTTGAGAAGCTTTCTTAGACAGTTATTACTCTTTGAGTGTTGTCAGCAGCTCGAAAGAAGTGGTGCCGTGAAATATTAGAAAAATTGGTGTTGAACTGGGAGTCGAACCTAGACCATTCGGCGTGTGAGCGTCGCACTCTACCCACTATGTCACGGCGACCACTAAGACATCTATACTGCTATAATTGACATTTGGCCGCTGGTTTGGGGTGTAGAAGGGCTACTGGCAAAGCGGTGTTAAACGAGTGAGTTTCATACATCCAAGTATAGACCGGGGAAAGGTGTGGCGTAGGGAGAAAGTGGGGAAATTATAAGATATTTGAGACCTGAATATGGGATTCACTTTACCCACTCACCGGAAACTGAAGCACTCGTACATTCTTTCGGGTTGGGTTTAAATTTTTAGATAATAATAATAATAGACATCCTCCTTTAGACTGACAGCTTGTTAACTTCTTTTGACAAAATGGTAATCCATTAAAACACAGAGGAAAGAGGTAGTTACTCCAGCTCCCTGTCATTAATTTATCTTAACGAAATGAGTATTTACTCCATTTCCCTCTCCGGCTTCATATTAAAACAAAGCTCCACGCTATTTCAGAGGAAAATTGACCGACTGTTACGCCATCCACTTAAGACAATGACTTAATTTCTTAAAAGAATGCCAAAGGACCCTAAGGGACATTTAATGAACCACAACAGAGTTAAATGGTGATTGTTTTAGTTGAAGAAGGACGGTGGTAAGTTAACAAGGCTTGCGAGTTGATGACAGATGGTCAGTCGAGTGAAAGGGAAAAGGATAATTTTTGATAAAATGTTTGATCCCCACCACCATCTGAACGGTGTTTAGATAGAGACGAGTTGGGGCAGGATGTGACGAAACACAACGGAAAGGCAAAGAAGTATGCTGGAGAGAGTTTAGAAGAATTTGAAGATGAATATAAAACATATTTTATGTACTTAGGCGATAAAGGCACATAACAAAGGAAATTCATTTAAATGTGATTGGATTACAAAATAAACACTACGTTCCCCACGAACGTCGACGTTGTTTTTGTAAATAACTATATACATAATCCGTTATGGCAAATCTTTTATAAAGATCACGAAAATTGACAAAAAGAAGGACAGCTTTTCAGGCAACATAAATTATGTAAACCGTGATTTGATTTTACAATTTACGAGTCCTTTCGTCGAGACCCGCTGGGTCAGGTGCGTATCCATAAAAATGGATACGCCAGCTGCTGGAGACCTCTCGATCCTGGCGGTGAATGTAAATTCACTCGTCAGGATCGAGAGAAGGTTGACCTTGCTTCACCTTTTGGAGTCCCATAAGCCTGATGTGTTGATGATTAGCGAAACCAAGCTAAACCGGAAGCACGTACTCAGGTACAAAGACTATACAGTCATCCGAAGAGACCGCCCCCGCGCCACTCAGGCGGGCGGGGTCGCTCTTTTCATTAAAAAAGGCTTACGCCATAAGATCGTGGATTGCGGTGAGGTGCGAACCTTCGGCGTGCTAGAGGCTTCGATTGCGTGCATTTCCCTCCAAGGTGGAAGGAAACTGTACGTAGTCGCGGTCTATGCATCAGATGCACCTCAGTCCGCAAATTTTATCTCAGAGCTCGAGACACTCTTTCGAAAGCTTCGGCTTTGCTCAGAGGAGAATTATTTTGTCATCGCCGGAGATTTGAACGCGAGGCACGAGGAATGGGGTAATTCTGTTCCAAATCCGAGGGGAAATTCACTCTTTAAGTGGATGGCGCGTCACTTTATTGAGTTCAAGCTGAAGTTGCTTGCAACCGATAGACCGTCCTTTCCCAGAAGTGGGTCTTATTTAGATCTAATGCTAATAGACAGACGACTGACACTACGAGACGTAGACACTCGCACTAGGAATTGTCTGACAACGGTGGAGTACGACAGTGATCACTGTGGTCTAGCCGCGTTTATTCAGTTTCCGAACGAGCTGGTGGAGCTTGAAGAGTTTGCAGAGACGCACCCTTTCGATTACCGAAGGGCACGTTGGCCGCGTTTCTCTAGGATTCTATGCAGCGAACTACGTTCGAGGGAGATGACGCCACCTTCGAACAGAAACCTGACGAACGAAGAGGTTGACAGGTGCCTCATACAAGTAGACGACGTGATTAAACGAACCATGTACAGGACGCTTCCTAAGGTATCACCTACGACAGATGGCGACATTTATCGTAACGAAACCATCGACGCACTGAACGTGCAAAAAAGCAGACTGCTGTCGAGACTAAAGACTCTGTACAGACGCTTTACCGACCCAGACGACCCGGAAATACGGTCGCTCAAGTCACAGCTAAAGAACATCCAGAAGTTGATTCGGATGAACTACCGAATTGCTGTCAATTCGTATTGGGGAGATAGGATTCGGGCCGTGCGTTCTAACGGTCCGGGTATGTTTCCCCAAATCAACGGAATCTTACGAAGGAGGAATCATAACAACTTGGAGGCTGTTCGACTTGACAGGACAACCGACAATATAAATATACTGACTTCGGTTGGCATAGATCCGGATGAGGTCGTGCTTGACAATGAGTTCTTCATTGTTGAGGATGCTCAAGAGAAGGTGGAGGCAATAGGAGCTGTTTTTCAGGAAGTGTACACGGTCAACGAGTCCTGTAGGCCGAACCACGACCTGGAGAACAGAGCCCTGCTGAACCACGTCTACCTTCGAAATGAGATACAGCAGTGGCGTTCTGAGAATCCTGGATTTACCAGATTCGATGACGAAAATCAGGCAACCAATGCCATCGCCCAATGCCATCCTCATTTCGAAGGAGGAACTCAAACACATCTTCAACGGCTTGAAGAACAAAAAGTCGACTGGTATAGACGGGATACCGAATATAGTGCTGCGCCATCTCCCTGACGAGGCGGTGGAAATATACACAATACTGTTCAACAATGCACTGAGTAATGCACATTACCCAGGGCATTGGAAGACGGCAGTAGTGCAACCCATCCCCAAAAGGGACAAAGATCCAGTGGACTGAGGACAACAAAATTATACCGAATAACCAGTTTGGATTTAGGGCGAGGCATGATACCGTACATGCCGCGTCAAAATTGGTTTCGGATATTCAGTGGAACAACCACAAGACCCAGTGCACCGGGGCCTGTCTCGTTGACTTGGAAAAGGCATTCGACACCGTATGGTTAGAAGGCCTCTTCTTTAAGTTGACGAGGAAGTTGAAAATCAACTTCCAGAAGTGTGAAACTATTCTCTTCCGGACTCCATTATACAGGGCCTCAAGGGATACGAAGAAGAATTGGCGCAAGTTCGAAATATTGGACCCACAGGGTCAGCCACTAGCCGTAAAGAGTGTAGTGAGATATCTTGGCATTATGTTGGACCAGTATCTGTATGGTGGTATCCATGTAGATACAGCTTTGACGAAAGCTAAGAAATCCTTCGCTATGGCAAGTGTGTTGTTCTATAACAGCCAACTTGACTCCAAAGTAAAGCGAATCTGCTACACAGCCCTCATCCGGCCAATAATGTAGTATGGCTGCCCGGTGTGGTTCAATGTGAGTCCTTCCCAAATGGAAAAGATGAGGGTGTTTGAGAGGCAATGTCTCCGGGCCTGCCTCCGGTTGTATCGAACACCTGAATCCGATTACAAGAAATTCTATCCCAACGAGGTCTTGTATAACGAAGCAAACGTGAACAGGGTTGATAATTTCATTATTAAGCTGATTCGGAGGCATGTTGCACGAGCCATGACTTCTGAAAACGATCTCATATTTGGGGCATACTACCCAAATGAAGAGTACCACGAGAACGCTCGCCGAAGGGGTTTCATTCCACCGGAAGCGTTCTTGTATCTTGACCGCATTGGACTGATCCAGGATGCGGAGGCATATCCACTTATCTACCACGTGGTGAGAAGGACGGTGGAGAGGCGACTGATGTACGACGACAACGTCGCAAGTGTCGCAGGTCCGGATGCTCTCCGGTTTAGCACATCCGTCTCCATCCGTGATAGGATGGACACGGATAAAGCCCGGGGGTTCTATTGGTGGTTGGAGCCACACCAGGAGCCCCAGCTGTTGTCAACCTAGACAGGTTTTAAGTTGGTCCCCCACGGCCAACTTGCATTTAGGATAAGTTAGGATAGGTTAGGTATTAAGATACAATTAAAAAAAAAAAAATATATATATATATTTTGTCGTAAGTGTATCTCAGTTAGAATAGGTTATATTAAGTTAGATTAAGTTTTTATTAAAAAAAATAGATAACTAAGTTTTTTAAAACTTTTCTTTGTTTTGAATCGAAACTAATTTTATTAATTTAAAAATAAAAAAAGTATTAACGCCGAAAAGCAAAAAAATAAATAAATTATTAATTTAGCTTAGAGCGCCCGCATAGGGCCAGTAAGTTGTTTTTAGAAAACATATTAGTCGTGCCTAAGTTAAGCATTTTGTTCCTAGTTTTAAGATAGCATTAGTAATATAAAAAATAAAATGCATTTTTAAACTAAGCAGCAGCTTTACGAGCATTTACTTTAACATGTTGTAGGCTGACAAAGCCACTCCGTTTGTTTCAATTTTTGTGTAATAAACCCCGTAATGTACGTTACGTGATCTGAAATATTGTGGAATAACCAGAAGAATTTCGTGGCCGCCGTGGCGTAGTGGGTATAGTGCGACGCTCACACGCCGAAGGGTGTGTTTTTCACGGCATCACCTCTTTCGAGCTGGTGACAACTCTCAAAGAGTAATATCTGTCTAAGAAAGCTTCTCAAATTTCGCCGTTCGGAGTCGGCAAAAACCTGTAGGTCTCTTGTACTCGCGAGAGAACAGTAGCGCGCTCAACACGAGTAATTGATGAGCACGTTAGGCCCTGGTCCCCCTTTCGACTGCGCGTCCACACTTATTATAACCGTCAACAATTATTATATCACGGTTTAAGAACAGAATTAACGGTGGTTGATTTACTTTACAGATATAGTAGGCGTATGAATCAAAGGCAGGCGTGAAGCAAGAAATACATTTTTGTAAATCGCCTACAAATATTAAATAAAAATAAATTAAGTGCAACAATTTGGGTCTTCAGTGAGAGATTGACTGAAGTGTTCAGACTGGCTGATTATATGGGCTTAGTGGGATATTATGAAAGGCATGGGGTATATCAGATTGGTCAGTCTTTATGTTATAAGTGCAGTATATAAGGTCATTCTCCGAAATATAGTCCAAAGAAATTTGGTCAAAAAGAAGAACAAAGGATAAGTCAGACAATAAATTAATTCAAGAAGGCTAGGTATATTTCTTTTGGAAAAACGCCTGGGGTGCGTTATGTTGCAGTTATGGAATCCAAGCGAAAAAGTAGGAACATGAATATGAAATGCCTAATGCATAATTTTTAGGCAGATCGACATTCAATCACCACAAACAATAATATATTCATACTGGGCTAAAAATTTCGCAAAACTAGCAAAAAAAGTGTGAGTAGTACAGGCAACTAGATATTAAGTTAAACCACCATACAGTGCAGCACTAAAAAACTCACAATCAGAGCCAGTCGCAATTTGTAAATGATCTTGTACTTAAGTGAAAACTTATAATAGAGAGCGATACTATCCCCGCAGGTAGATGTAATTCTGTAATTTCTGAAAGTTGAACCCAAGTGTTACAATGAAGAATAACGTCAACATAAGAATAAGAAAAGATATATCTTAGCTAGTCTAATTTCTCCTTCAAAGGTTTGATTTTAAGAATAGAGTCTGAATTTAATTGCTGTAATTTCAGAATCTCTTCAAACAGCATTTCTAGTGTAAATTTTTTCTTGTCAGGAGCAGACACAGCAGAGCAGGAAGCGGTTGATACTTGGTCATTCTTTGGTATTTTGAGAAGTTCCGCAGAAAAAGTTTGTGTGGGTAGCTCACCGAACAAGAGAGATTTTCGTCTTTGATTACAACAGCTCTGACATTTGTTTGTTAGTTTACTCTTTTCGTAGAATTCATTTTCTCTTCTTTCTAATTTTGCATGTTTTTTAAGATCTTTTAATCCGTTAACTTTTAAATTGCACACAGCAAACTTCATTTTTATGATTTATTTATGTATTTTTATATTTGTATTAATATATATTTATATTTACTTTTTATATTTCACCCAACATTTAAATGAATACAAATATCGAAAAAATTAACGATTAATAATAAGAGGACTAAAAAAAGAGGGAAATACCACAGACGTATAACTCCAACAACGACTATGACTATTGTTGGTGGACACGCGTTCCAAGCGTTATCTAATTACATCTGTCAACTGTCGGAAAATTTTTCACTCGGAAACAAAATCTGCCACCGAAATTTCCCTTCCACGACAGATTCACTTTGCCATCACCTGAGGGGTGACATGTCACCTAAAAGATGTGTTCCGGGGACAGAGAAAATAAATCATTGTGCTCCACTGTCTGGAGCGTAACGACAACAAAACTTCGCAGCAATGAATTATGTCCCCTATCACTTTCAACTGCTGGCGGCACACATAAACCATTTTCAAATGGCCCTGCCAACCAGAAAATTTTAATAGACACGGTGCTACACGACGACAGATAATTAAGTCCACTTTCGTTGCGCACCTGTGGGTCGGGTCAGTAACTTCTTTACTTGCAATGCCTAGCCGCATTGATCCTCTCGCATTAACCAAGTCAGTCGTCCTCCGAGACTCTCCTTAGTTCGCACGGAATCGAAGAGTGTATATTTTTTTTTATTCTTGAGTGTTAGTCGGTGTAGACGTACAGGATAGGCATTCGTTGCAGGATGCTGCTTGGAATCCTGCAAAATGTGATCCGACAGCGGAAAATCATGGGCACATCGGGTTGGCAATGATGTTCATGAAAACGCGCACCACCGGAGTTGGTTTTCTGTACTTGTGTGTGCGTTTGTCGTCATATAACAGCTTATAAACAGCCGACGACTTCTTAAATAATTGCAAACGAAGGTCTTATGGATGGTGTAAGTAGCCGCGCAACCCGTTCACTTTGAGTTTTATTATTAATTGAATGCCTTCTTACAGCCCGGGGGGATCTCTCTCAATGGAAAGTTTTAAATTTTGAAGATGCACAAACCCGGGGGAATGTATTTTTCCCACCCGACCATTATAGCTTTGGATTTATGGCTAACAAAAACCCAACAAAAAAAAGAAAAACAGGAAGAATAAGATGTCCTTGACAGTGATAATCTGCTTCTATGTACAATACATCCCTCTTTAAGGAGGAATCAGCTGAACCAGACATTGATTAACATTTTTTTCAGAAGTCTGGAGATAATGTCGTGGAGGAGCTCATGTGTAGCTGTGGGCTTCGTGTCAGGCGGGAGTCAACGGTTTAAAGAGTTATTCCACATGAACTGCTAACACGCCCGGGAAAGGCTTAGTCATTCCTTCCAGCATCTTTGCGGTAAGTCTGTGCAACCATCACAGGACAGTCCAAATTCTAGTAACTCCGAGGATTGCAATCTATTTTGGTGTTTGCCTTGTACACACTCATTATTCACTTGCCTGTCAAGGTGACTTAGCAGCAGAGCGGGAGCTATGTTTGCGAAAATCTGCGCGCAGTCACACGGGGATTTGTGCAGCAGAGCTA